>OW203681.1:7200000-7945000 GCA_934044485.1 Apeira syringaria | reverse complement strand
TTAATAACAGTTACATATTATCACACAGCAAATTAAAATTATATTAATACAATTAAATGTCAAGATGTATTTACATGTAAGTACATATGTCAAAAATGAATAGCTTGTGAATTTAATAAATTAAAATGCATAAAGTAGTAACTTATAATTAGTTACACATATAGTCAATGATGTTATATTAAAGATGACGTATATTCATACTGCGCGGTGCTCAGATTTTGTTCCTTTACGACATAAACATGCTTACTGCGACAGATAATACGGTACAAATAATATAGAAAGGGATAGCTATATGTTTAGACTTGCGCTTGAAATACGCGTCGTAATGAAAATTACTACAATTGACTTAATTTTGCCGCCTCAGTTACCGCGCGCTTGTGCGACATCTACCTCATATAAACATATTATAATTTATAATAATATGGGACAACATTCACACAAGGTGTTCAGGTCCCAAACTAGGCAGAGCCTGTACTATGGTAACCTGATTACTGATATATATACTTATATACATATACACACCCAGACACAGGTCAAACAGACATGTTCATACACACAAATGTCCGGGAATCGAACCCGGGACCAGCGGCTCAGAAGGCAGAGTGCTACCAACTGCGCCAACCGACCAGTCAATATCATTGCATAGAGTCAATATATTAATACGTGTCCCACTGGGCTTTAACTCTCACAGTATCTTAATAATAGAGAGTGTAGCGTTGCACTCATAATTAAATAAGAGAGATGAGGGGATATATTTCTTAAGCCGTGTCTTAGACCATATACTCACAGGTGTGGTGGCGGTCCAGCAGACGCTGAAGGAGGGGGCGCGGGCGGGGATGCGGGCCTCCGTGCTGGCCGCTCGCGCCAGCAGGGGGCGGTGCAGACGGAAGGGAGGAGGGAGAGACGATATGTAGCTCTCTATACGGCCGCACAGAGCTCTGGAACCAACATATGGTTAATACTAACTGCTGCTTGACTGATGCAGCGCACCCGTCTCAACGCCAGTTACGTGCTGAGGCTCGCGCTCGCTGCCTGGCACGATCATAACTCCCAGATGAAGAACTGCAAATAAGTTCGAAACTGGTCGGAGAGTAATTTTCCAGTGTTTACCACGTGAGTCCTAGTCGGTTTGTTACATTACAATTATGAAAGAAACTCGCGATAGTTTTTAGACTCAAATACTAACTGCGCCGCGGATTTCTCTTGCGTGGAGTACATTGGCGTATCTAGCGTTATTTTTAAGGGGGGGGGCTGGCCCCTGACATGCCATGGCTGATGCGATGACGCAGAGAAATTCGAATCGGTAGCCCAACATCCTGGGGTGGACACTAGATCATCCTGGGGTGGACACTAGACCATCCTGGGGTGAGCACGGCCCACCCGCCCCCCCCCTCTATATACGCCTATGGTGGACTACGGTTTTATCGGTCCTGGATCAAAATTTCCCGGTACAAATGTGTCCTTTCAATAGAGTAGAATAGAATTATATTTATTCGTAACAAAAAAAAACACAAAGTTATTACATAAAATATTACTAAGATAATAAAACAGCTAAAAGTTTTGCAGCTCTTTGTTACGAATCAGCCCAAACTCAGCGTTGTGCTGGTTGTGAACAACCAGCGCTGGTCTTCCGTTTGGGCCGGTAGGTGATTTGGTATGTAGATACTTCAGGTCCCGGAATAACACATAGGCTTCTTGTCATCATCATCATCACGCGGGTAATTCCGCGGGGCGCAGCTAGTACAAAATATAAGCGACACATTGACCAGAGAGTGAACAAGCATTTTTGACGTGATAACGTTTTATAAATTGATGAATGCCAAAATGAAAAATAGTAACGGTAACATTCCGCGTAACGTTCCACCTGAGTTTTATCTAGATCTAGATAATATAATCAAAGTCAAAGTCAAAGTCAAGGTCAAAGTCAATGGTCAATGGACAATGGACACTGGACAGTGGACAATGGACAATGACAATGACAAAGTCATACATGATTATGTCGTTATCACGTAAATCTATCGTCCGTAAACCGACTTTACAGACAACCAATTTTTATTTTATTTTATTATTTAATTGGTCTTCGAGTCGGTAGTAAACATTTTCTTTTTTTTTATTATTATTATAAGTTTTCGTTTGACAACTGTCTCACCTGATGTTAAGTGATGACGTTGCCTAGGATTTAGCACGCAAACCTAGAAGGTACCTATTCACTCGCGACTTGAAGACTCCAGGATTGTACGTATCGGGAAACACAGACTCGGGCAACGAGTTCCATTCCTTGGCAGTACGCATTAATAAAGTGGAAGCAAAACAAACTAGACTTACATATAACTTTTCAAGGAAATAATTTGCTCACGGTTGTCTATAAGTCAAGTACTTCGTAAGACCTGTTCGTAAGACCTGTCCGCTAAATCGAAACATGTAGCTACCGACACACAGACACAGGGTTTTTCAAGAAAAACCTGTACCTTGCGCCACTCCCCTTTCCACCCGGCTAATGAGTGGTTATCATAATTACTGGCGCGCTTTACTCAAACATGGCGTAATTGAATATATTACAATTCAAATAACCTGAATATTGACCTGCTTAATATTGCCTGTGTTTGCCGATATGTACAATCCTGGAGTCTTCAAGTCGCGAGTGAATAGGTACCTTCTAGGTTTGCGTGCTAAATCCTAGACAACGTCATCACTTAACATCAGGTGAGACAGTTGTGAAACGCAAACTTATAATATGTACAAAAAAAAACATTGACCACGACTCGCAGTAGTGCCCATGATTATCCCATACCATGACTAGCCACGCAAGCGAGCGCTGTTATTATTTAATGAAAAAAATATATTTATTAGACAACATGATGCAACTACATGGTAAAATTCCCTAGGGGCCCAAACTAAGCATAGCCTGTATCTTGGTGACCCAAGTAAGAATTAACAGTACAAGATTAAGTCGCGCGCAGGTACTTAACATACAATTTAAGAATATAATGAAAAAAAATAAAAATTAATATATTATCACATCGTCACTGACCATCAAGTGAGATTAGTGGTCAAACGCTAGATTTGTAAAAAAAAAAAGCAGGTTGCACTCCGGGAGTGCGGGCAGAAGTGCAAACTTGAACATTAACGTTGTACATTTTTGAATATATTCGTTTTGATAACCGAACTCAATAATACTTTTGACAAAACGACTTTATCAAATAAAACTACCAAAAAACGTAAATGTTCCTTATTTGCAACGTGTTTAAGTTTAAATATCTACTGCGGTTTACTCTCCCTCCGTGTTACGAATTCGATGACGTCACACGCCTGACGCGACATTATTTTTCCCCTATACAAAAGTGGACACAACGCCGCCAAAGAAATTTTCACTTCAAAAAATTTTTTACCAATTAATGGAACCGACTTCAACACTCAAAAGTATGAAATAACTTGTTGAAGTCGGTACCATGATAGTTCAAAAGTAACTGATATCAAAATATTATGCTTTTGGTACCGACTTGGACAAGTTATTTCATACTTTTGAGTGTTGAAGTCGGTTCCATTTTTTGGTAAAATTTTTTTTTTCACTCTTTTTAGTGACCTTTGTTACTCACGGGATCAATTGCTTTTGTGGTGTAGGTATGTTCACCGATGTCTTCACCCGCTACTATAATATCGTGTAGTATAAGCACGCATTTTTCAGTTTTTGACTTGTAAGTCAAAAAGTGCTCGTCCGATTTTGATGAATTTAAATGGGACCACACGGGAACCACCAGCTTTTAAAAGAACGATCAAAATCGGTTCACCCAGTCGGAAGTTATGCGGTAACAACACAAATAAAAAAAATAATTAAAAAAAAACATACGGGTCGAATTGAGAACGTCCTCCTTTTTTTGAAGTCGGTTAAAAATAATAATAAATTTACAAATGAGTTTCAGCATCTACATTTGTTTGCTGGTTCAATAAGAATTATCGTAAGCATTTCCGTAAATATTCAATGAAATGAAAAATTGTTTGAATATGACACAAGTTATTTTACAGCATACCAGCTTCGTTTACAACTATACTATTTTTAGATATGGGTATATTAGGTAAGGGCAGTGCTGGTACCGGCCTAGAATAGTACTCCCCCATCTCTTCCCGCGGGTGCCGTAAGAGTCGGCTAAGGGACCACGTACCAGGAGGTGGGCAGCAGCGCCTTCTGAGGATCGGAAATCATACTGCGCTTGACAACCCGCCCTCCGCAGCGTGGCGAGTATTGGCAAATCCTCCCCCCTATATGGGGGAGGCATATGTCCAGCAGTGGACGCCCCATGGCTGAGAGAGAGAGCATTTTTACAGCTTTTCAACATTATAACCCACGCCGACCCTTGTGCACTTATGCATTCTGGTAAACCACCTTTCAAAATATTTGACAAACATCGCCTACGGTCCAAAAAGAACTGCCGAAATTCTTTGACGGCCTCGTCTGCTCTAAAAGTACTAGAAGTCTGCTGTAAAGATTAGTTCTAGGCTTAACAACACAACAACCACTATCTCACTTGATGGTCAGTGACGATGTGGTCGAAGATGTTATCACGCTAGGCCTAGAATGCTCACTGGCTCTCAAGGACTGCTGCCTGAACACACTATGTGTTTGGTGTCACGTAAATCAGTCACCAAACACATAGTATGTTCAGGCAGCAGTCCTTGAGAGCCAGTGAGCATTTTATGCGTCTGACCACGCAAGCCTAGAAGGTACCTATTCACTCTGTTCATATTAAAGAATAAATCAATATCTACAAAAAATAATCTACATGAGTGTTGCAGCCGATTCCATATTTTGGTATTTTTTTTTAATATAACCATTGGTCTGACTCCAAAGCATGTGTGTACACAGTTTCAGCCACAGTTACCGCATAGACCAAACAGGTGGGAAAACTCACCCTACGTGCAACCAAACAATTTCACTGCTCTCTAAAGCGTCGCATGCGCAACTGCTGACTTGGATTCAAACTTAGAATATGAAATATATATTGACTTTGTTCTTAATTTGAATTGAAGAGTTTTGTTTGAATTTCGCTTTTTGTTATGAGTTATAAATAGTTAAATCAGTTGATATTGTTTTGGATTTTTGATTATATATTTTTTGTACATTACTGAGTGAACAATGCAGACTGCGGTGCCTCTGGCGTGTTTCCTGTCAATCATACGTGAGTATTATACGTTTTAAACTGATATGATCACTAATCTATACAAATACAAATTTCTTTATTCACGGAAAAATTAAAACAAAATACACATTGAAAGCCAGGTATTTTGTTTTAATTTTTCCGTGAATAAAGAAATTTGTATTTGTATAGATTAGTGATCATATCAGTGGAAAAATTAAAACAAAATACACATTGAAAGCCTGGCTTTCAATGTGTATTTTGTTTTACTTTTTCCGTGTATAAAGAAATTTGTATTTGTATTTGCTGCTTTATTATATAAGTATAGTAAATAAAACATTATTAATTTATTCATCCTCTGGGACCTTACTTTAATGAACCAATCGAAGGTAACGCAGAACCTACGACACAAGAATCATTTCTTAGTGTAGATTCTGGACGTCAATATTTCAGTGGAATTTATATACTTTTACGATAATAAATTGAATTGAATCTATACATATAAAAAAACCGGACAAGTGCGAGTCGCCCTCGCCCACCGAGGGTTCCGAACAAAATCTTAGGACATAATTATTAAAAATGGTTTTTATGTACTTAAATAAAAAGGTTTTTTTTCATTCGTCACGAATCGAAAACTATACCCACATCATAAAAAGAATTAAAAATCTGTTCAAGCTTGTACCAACGAAGCCCTTCCATACGAAACCCCAGATGACACATTTAACTCAATTCATAATTTAGACCGCCGTTCCTTCCAGAAAAACCCTTTTTATGATTTTATTATTATTATTATTTAGCCTTTTATTTGATTCCAACAACATAACAATGCACAAAATTTACTTAGTCTAAGTTTTCTGTTGCTGGAACCCCATTCCGGGTATAGGCCTCCTCCAGTTTACTCCAAATCTCTCTGTCCCTTGCTTTTGTTTTCCAGTCTTTTCCTGCTGTCGCTATTATTACGTTGACCCATCTGTTCTTAGGGCGTCCCCTCTTTCTTCTACGATTACTATGATTTTATTACAAATGTACATTTTTCCGACTTTTCCTATACTTGTGGTATAAAACAGTATTACTTGCCAAATTTCATAATTCTAGGTCAATGGGAAATACCCTATAAATTTTGATTCCCTTGAGAGTTTAGAAATATTCGTTTATTACGGCATAAACGAACGTATTTTTTTAACGTTACTTAATAAGAAGTTTGATTTTTTCACAGCTTCAGAGACTGTAGACCTGAGTATATCGTTTCAATTTCAACTCGATACCCCCTCGCCCCCCCACACGTTCTCGAAATAAAGGGTCCAGACAGACGGACGGACTGTCCGTCCGTCCGTCCGTTGAGTTGTCCACTCAGTGATCCTATAAGGGTTCCTTTTGAGGTACGGAACCCTACAAGATAATGGATCTCCAAATTTGTTGCTAGGCGCACAATTCGAAAGCGGCTTATTGTTTATATATCTTTACTTTATGTTTTTTTTTTATTTTTTATTTATTAACATTTACACAAGGTCTTCAGGTCCCAAACTAGGCAGAGCCTGTACTATGGTAACCTGATGACTGAAATATATATACATATACACACCCAGACACAGATCAAACAGACATGTTCATGCACACAAATGTTTGACCTGTCCGGGAATAGAACCCGGGACCAGCGGCTCAGAAGGCAGAGTGCTACCAACTGCGCCAACCGGCCAGTTAATCTAATAGGTAGCAAAGAAGCGGACGAGCCGGCTGATGGTAAGCGATCACCGTCGCCTATGGATATATGTAATACTGCGGGAATTAATATATGTTGCCAATTCTTCTTAGGACTCTGTTAACTCTCCTTTTGAAGAGTCCCACATTGTAGCTACTCGGGAAAAGCGAGGGAGGAAGCTTGTTCGACATTGTGTGGTGTATGGCTAACGTGACCATTTTTTTTTTTTTGCCAGTGCGGGACATTTGCAGAATTATATATTTTAAAAAAAAATATATAATTCGCCTTCGCCTTCGCCTAAACTCGATGTAACCTAGACTTAAGTTTTTCTGTGCCTAAATAAATTATTATTATTATTATTATTAAAAAGTTATTAGTGTTTTACAAGATTTTTATTATAAAAGACAGAATAACACAAATTAATCAAAGCACTAAACACAAAATACCAAGTTAAATAAGCACAACTTTCTAAACCCCATTAGTGGCGTGAATTTATTTCCCCCAAAGTTGCAGTTCGTGTTGTCTCTTCGAGCGGGAAAAATACATTTTAAATAATCTTTTCAAATGTTTGCAAAAGCGGGACTATGTCGACCTCGCTGGGGACACCGGGACAGTCTGCCTGAAAGCGGGACGTACGGTCACGTGGCTAAAGCGATCGGTAGAATCGCAGTGTGTGAAACCCATGAGTCAATTATATATGTCAGTTGGAAGTTATTATTATTATTAATTAGTTATTATTATTATTGTTATTATTAAGTTATTCATTTTTTATGCACCAGCTCTCATTTCAATGATTAGGATATAATATAATTTGCGTAATTTTTATTAATTGTTATCTGTAGGTAATTAAGGTTGTATATTTGTATAATATAATATACTATATTTTGCATGTATAGTTTTAAACTGTTTTTAAACGTTTTAACTTTGGCTTTTAACAATAACAATATTGTTTAACACGGGATACTGAGCGTCACTATATCCCGAGACTGGTTAAAGAGGCAATCGAGATCTCAAAATACGAGAACTTTAACCGAGGTGATGGTTTCCAGCTCTCAAGCACATGGAATCCAGTATTAGAAGAAGAAGAATAAGAAGAAGAAGAAAAATCATTTATTTTGGAAAACACAAACAAAAATAAAGAAGAAAAACAGATTATTCTAGAATTAAGATTATTAAGTTCGGAACTACAATTCATAAATTACTAAGTAATAATTAAACAATTCTAAAATATATAGAGATAGTAAAAGTATCATTTCTGCATTGTGTAGTCCAAAAATGGACTTGGCTCAGCTAAATGCTGCCGGATAGTCCCACAGCGCAGGTTTTCAGCCAAGACCCGAGTGGCGTGGACAGACTACAAATATAATAAATAGAACGAAAAAAAAGAGTAAATAAACATATCTATTTTAATAAATTACAAATACAATAATATTTACTATAATAATATAAAAGTGAATGCGTGCACTATATGTGTATAACATAATGACTCCGCAGATTGCACAAATGCATCTAGTTCGACAAAATTTTAATTAAAGTATTAATCAATGACCAACAGAAAACCACACAAATTAATCACTTAAGAGGTATATAGAAGTTTTATGCTTCCTTACTTATGCTGGTTAAGATGTGTACAAGTAAAGACATTTTATTAGGGTGCATAAAAACAATACGCGCGCACATTGTGACCGTACGAATATCCGCAGTGATACAGTGAGTGTGTTTTGTAGAAACTTGCAATCGAGTTCTAGTGCCAGCGGTACCCACTCGTAGCAAAAGACTAAAAAAGAGGGTAGACAGATATATCTGTCCTTAGCATTGCAATATATTTTAACATCTACCGCTTTCTTCAGTCTCTCCGTGATCATGGTGCGTGGAACCGCGCCGAAATATCGGGAGCTCAATCAAAATCTAAATCATGGTGTGTATCCCGTGTTAAATAATATTTTTATATTTTGCATGTCGAACCGGCTAAAGCATGGCGAGCTAAAATTTATTCAATACTGTTAACATATTATATTCTACCCATGTATTGCGAAATAAATAATATAAGTTTAGAGTTTAAATAAAAAAAAGAATCATCAAAATCGGTTCACCCAGTCGAAAGTTCTGAGGCAATAAACATTTTAAAAAAACATACGGGTCGAATTGATAAGTTCCTAGTGTTTTTGAAAGTCGGTTATAGAAAGCAATTCCGATAGAGGATTCGAACAGACTCGTTAACCAGTGGTTTATTAACCAACATTAAACGGTTCGCCGGGCGCGGTATTCAGCGCATTGAAACAATTACATAACAACAAAACTTCGATCTTTGTTACTGTTTATGTAATATAGAATTATGGGGCGTGTTTTTGCTTCATTGTTATTAAATGAGTGAACGAAGCGAGCAGTCTTACAGCTCGGACAAATCGATGCTATTGTATCGGTGTTTTACCTAAGACATCTCAGACATTTTTTTAGCGTTTGACCACTATCTGATTTGGTGGTGGTTTTTTTCTTTTTTTCTTTTTTAGATTTTAATTACACTTTAGGACTTAAATAGAAAACAGTTATGTACCATCCAAGTTTCCACAACAACGGAGGGCTTTGGCATCTGAAATACAGTTTAATTACTAGTTCGGATGTCAACGGATCCTGCGAAAACAAATCACAGTCATACATTAAGGTGCATGCCTATTATACTACCAAATAATTAGTCTGTTAAATATGTGTGAATTTGTTAGCTATGTCCTGTAAGTTATTGTCAATAAAAATATATTTAAAAAATAAAAATAAAATTTTAAAATGGTCAGTGACGATGTGGTCGACGATGTTATCACGTTAGACCTAGAATACTCACTGGCTCTCAAGGACTGCTGCCTGAACACACTATGTGCTTGGTGACAGTTTTTTCAAACTTGAGGGTGGTAGCTAGCCAGGCGGGTATTCGAAAGTACCCTACCACCGTACTAGGAATTTGATAACGGTGTTACCTTCACCGGAAGCTCAAGCTGTTGTTGGGGATCGAACCAGTGTCCGTCAGTTTGACAGGCGACGCTCCCCCCGGCTGAGCTATCATCGATTCTGATTCACTTCTCTACTGTACTCCGTATGTTTTTAGGGTTCAACGGATATAAAGCGCTAGCGGTCAGAGAAAGAGAATCGCTATGAAGCGATGCATCTTGTCTAGGACCATAAATGAGAGAGACATTCGTTGGGACTCCACCTCGTCGCAGAAAGCGTTTTGCTTCCACATATATAGTGCTCACAGCTAACGAGTGGAATTCACTTTAAATTGGCAATTTAATAATTTATTTAAAGTCTAACATCATGTGAACTATCTGCGTGCAAAAACTCATCCTAATCCGTTCAGTCGTTTGCTGTTCGTTCGTTTGTGTTTATTAAGATTAGTCCGGTAACAGTTTTCTTATAAAATCTATATAAATATTATAAAGAGGAAAGATTTGTCTGTTTGCATTGAATAGGCTCCGAAACTACTGAATCGATTTGAAAAATTCTTTCATTTTGTTGGGAAGCTACACTATCCCCGGGTGACATGGGCTATATTATATTTTTTATATTATTAACTTCTTTAGTGATTGGGTACTTTTGTGTGGGGAAAAAATGTCAGACTCGCGTCATGGCATTCCGCGTCAGGACACGTGACACTGATCGCAAAATTCTTGAGGCGCGTGACGTCAAAAAATCGTATGACGGAGGGAGAGTAGTTGAAATTTAAACTTAAATGTGTTACAAATAAGGATCATTTTCGTTTGTTGGTAGGTATATGACCTTTTTTAAGCAGACACCGCTCACCTCGCTCGCCCGTTTAACATGTTGATTTTGACTTCATTATATTGTATGCTCTATCGCCCTTACTATAGTGTTTAATATGTAGGTACATAAAATCAATAAACTTAAAGAAAGAAAGAAACCACATTTATTCAAGACACTCACAACACACATTACACAAGAGATACATACAAAAACAATAAAGAACAGAATAATAATGATGTTGTGAGTGTCACGAATATGGGCCTCGACTCAGCATAAAACTAAGGCAAGAGCCTCAGTCACTGATTTTCAGTCGGTGCCCATGACGGTGATATGACTGATGACTTAAATACCTATTATCATGTTTGTGGACGATAGCGCAATAAATTAATATTGTATTTTACCATAAAAATTAAGTTTTCACTTCTGCCAGCACTCCCGGAGTGCAACCCGTGAGTTGAATGAATTTTGTTTATACACCCGTGCGTAGCTTGTACGGGCTGCTAGTGTAAGATAAGGATGGGTACAGATTGAGTGCAGTCATTGCAATATCAAAATGGGTACAGTTATGCAACACTGAGCAAGTCCAACTGGTCAGTTACGCGGACAAACAGGAAAAATAACGGCGGCGAACACGTCGCTGGACATATAATGGAAAGCGTTATGGATAGCAGGATGTTACGCTCGTCTGGCGCCGTGTGGCATACAACTGATTTGTTTCTAAATGGGAGGTCAATGAAAGCAAGAAAGAAATACGTTTATTCGTGACAACAGTAAAAATAAAATATATAAAAACACACAGTAATACTAAGAACATATAAATACATACAAGTAACAACATATAGCTTTAACTAAATCTCAAATAAAAAAAAAAAATTTGCTTGAATATAAGTATAGAAAGATCTTATGCTTATATTTATATGTTGCTCTATATTCCAACCTTTGAAGGTCAAAGGACTTTGAAGGAAATCTTTGTTGTAGTGTTGCGCGATGCCAGGAATGAGTTCCCACTCAGCATTATGCTAAGGTTGATAACCGTCGCGCTGATGTTCAGTAGGAACTCAGACTGGCGTCACGAACGTACATGTAACTTCGAGTAAAATGTAATGACACTTTGATAAAATAAATGAGATACAATTATTACGGAATTATTTTAATATAAAGGAATGTCTTCACGATAAATGTATACCTGATATAACGTAAGATGGGATTTCTTATTAAGAAATCCCACTAATATTATAAATGTTAAAGTATGGATGGATGTTTGTTACTTAATCACGCTCAAACGGCAGGACGTATTTAGATGAAATGCGCACAGAGATAGATTATAGTCTAGAATAGCATATAGGCTATACTCTTTGTCCCGGTAAAATGTATGATTCCCGTGGAATAATTGATGTGGCGGGAAAACCGTAATCCACGCGGGTGAAACCGCGGGTCGCTACTAGTAATAATATAAATCACTATCTTGTTTGATTTGTTTAATGTATACATGTAGATAATTATTATCTTTGCTGACATTGTAATACAATAAATTAATAAAATATTGTGTGTCACAATGGACTTAACTGTTGAAATATTTCTGGATACAAATCAAATGAAAAGGTTTTATTCGCAAGAATACATCGTATTGTCTATGGTCTTAAAAGTATATTGGTTAGAAGTATGTATTCAGCCTGCAAGCAGGCGTGCAAATATTATAAAAAGATACCGTAATAATTAAAATTGTCTACATAAAATATAATGTCAAGTAAGAATTAAAAGTGTCTACTTATAATACAATCTTAAATGAATGTCATTATCAAGATTATTTAAAACTATCACAAAAATGTCAAGAAATTAATAATTAGAATTTACATATAATTGTCATGAATGGGTTAAATATTCTTTCACACTATAAAATTTTTTTCCGCCACCCATCTATTTAATTTAGACCTAAAAAGATTACCTTTCAGGATTTTTAGGTCATTTGGTAATATATTATGTCACAATGCACATATTAAATAAGTTTTTTATGCATATATCTTTACGACAAGGAGGTTGGTATAATAGGTTTGTAAACTTAGTTCGTCTCTGTCTTGGCATAATTTCATTTAGTTTTTGAAAGAAGTCAGAGTGAGTTTTTACAAATATGCATAGGTCTCTAATGTACATACATGGAAGTGGTAGAATAGAACATTGACCAAATAACGGCTTGCAACTGTCGAGATACCAAGCCTTGCTTATGGCTCTGACACACCGTTTTTGTATTTTGAAAACTCTGTCTGACTCAACAGAGTTTCCCCACAACACAAGGCCGTAACTGAGGAGCGATGACACGTACCCGTGGTAAGCAGTTAGAGCTGCCTCTCTGGACAACATACTAACTACGCCCCGCGGTTATTTATTTATTAACATTCACACAAGGTCTTCAGGTCCCAAACTAGGCAGAGCCTGTGCTATGGTAACCTGTGTAGTATTATTTCTCCTAAAAGAGAACAACACTACTAGACGCCTGACAGCTTTTATAATACTTTTATAACACTACAATATACCCCCTTTTTCACGAAAAATAGACAACTTCAGTTGTCTGAACAGACGTCCAACTACGGGAAAATATTATACGGGAGAAATAACAGAAAAAAAGAAAGAAATACATTTATTTACAACACAAAAGATAATATATTACTTAGCATATACGGACCCATTATACTTAACATAAGAAAAGAAAGTAGTAAGTTAGTAATGTAATAATCGCAAATCACACTACACCTGATGACTGACATATATACATATACACACCCAGACACAGGTCAAACAGACAATACTCAATACTTTATTGCATCATATGTGCACAAAAGGTTCTTAGGGCTAATTATATATAGAAACAACATATGACCCTGGTAGGGTGTCGCAATATTAGTGAAAACGGACAGATTCATTTCATATATTGTCTTTAAATGTGTCATTGAAAAATCCATGAATATTGTAGTAGGTTTTGGTGACATGTTCATGGACACAAATGAATGGTTATACCCGCGTGGTGTTGATTGATGATGATGACGACAAGTAGCCTATGTGTTGTCCCTGGAAGTATTTAAATGCCAAATTTCATCCAAATACATCTAGCCGTATAAGCGTGATAGAACCAGCGTCCGTCATGTTGACCGCCGACGCTCCTACTGTTAGACTAACATCGCTTATTTATTTATTTTATTCAATTTTATAGACAGACGTTTGACCACTATCTCACCTGATGTTAAGTGATGATGCGGTCTACGATGATTCACGCCTGCCTAGAAGATACCTGTTCACTCGTGACTTGAAGATGCCCAGATTGTATTCATGTGGAAACACAGACTTAGGCAATGTATTCCACTGGTTAGCTGTACGCACTATGAATATGGAAGCAAAACGCTTAGTGCGACAGGGTGGAACGTCTACCATATATGGATGTCGCATTGCGGTCCGTCTGGTCGAATGACCAGAACGTGAACGACCTGAACCACGACGTTATGCGACAAGATTTCAACATAAACTTGTGTTACCGAGCTCTAAACTTAAAATGCACAGTTCTGGTCCATACTTAATGGCCATAAAAATATTCAATAAATTACCTGACAAAATTAAAGAAGAAAAAGAGTCGAAATTCATCACACATTTAAAACAATTGCTTTTAACGAAATGCTATTACAGCTTGAATGAGTTTTTCTATGATAAATTTGAAAACTAATAAATAAATCGGTCGCTCCACATTGCTATACCCTACCAGGGTCATATGTACGCTTGAAAAAAAATGTATTTAAGACCTGCATGTAACGCCATATGAATGCAATAAACTATTGAGTATTGAGTATTGGTCGTTTTGATGGAATGGGGAAGGAGGTACCAAGTTATGTAACTCCAGAGCACACTCCCCGAAATGTATCCGGTAAAAAACCGATAAGCTAGCGACTCTACGTCGGTGCTGCAGGCTTTGAAGTCGTGTCTCGACTAAAGAATCCTTGTTAATCAGCCTTTTATGTACATTTAATCATTATAATGTCATGTACATGCCACTTTTATGTAAATTACAATTGTCTGGCCGGTTGGCGCAGTTGGTAGCACTCTGCCTTTTGAGCCGCTGGTCCCGGGTTCGATTCCCGGACAGGTCAAACATTTGTGTGTATGAACATGTCTGTTTGACCTGTGTCTGGGTGTGTATATGTATATAAGTATATATATAAGTCATCAGGTTGCCATAGCACAGGCTCTGCCTAGTTTGGGACCTGAAGACCTTGTGTGAATGTTGTCCCATATTATTATTATTTAAAGCCTCGCTTTAAATGTAAGCCAGCACCTCCCTTGGCTTGAACTATATTCTCACGCATCTCTACCTGATAACACAACACTATTGCAATTTTCATTTGAATACGCGGTCGCTAACCGCAATGAGGAATCGGCTCACAAATCAAATCTCACCCGTTACATTAGCAATGATATCAGATTGCATAATCAAAATAATGTAGCGTTATTTGACCTTTAATACCTATCAAGTAATATAGTACCAGTTTAACCAGTTAGCAATAAAGAACACTGGCACTTCTTGGAGGAGGCTTTTACCCGAAGGGGGTCCGTTTAAATTGCACAACTAAACTTTAGTGTACTTCTCTTTGATGTATTATAAGCCACTACATTGTGATTTACACGGAACTAAATAAAGCTTTATTGTTATTATTATTATTACTATAATATAGTACAGTCAAATAAACTTTTAAAATTAAAATTTCAGTCTAAAGGCTGCATTTTTGATATTATGTAATTTTAATCGTACAAATTAAATGTGTTAAACATTATTGAGTGCGCAACCACCGGTAAGGGTTGAATTTTTTTTTTATATATTTCTTTTCGCAATCTTTCGCAAAAGTTAGAGAAAAGGGTTCTGAGGAAAATTTATAGAACTAAAAATTTTACATTAAAAAGGTGCTATGATTTTTTTTCTCCAGTCAAAGTTAACCGAGTTGTAAAGGTTTCCGAGTTAAGAGATAAACGCAAATTTTATAACATCGCAGATAGTAGAAATATAAGCTAAATATGTTTTTTGGTGGTTGCGTACCCAAAAATCTTTACACATCTTTTTTCTATGATGTAAATTACATAATATCAAAAATGCAGCCTTTAGACTGAAATTTTGATTTGAGAGTTTATTTGACTGGACTAATAGCTTCGTTAAGTTGCGGTACCTACTAGCGTTCCATTGCGTCTTGCGAAATAATGAGAGAAGCGATGTGTCGTGTTTTCTTCGAGAATCTTACTCTTGTAAATATGAAAATGGCCCTAATTCTGTTAATCACACGAACTAGCTAAATTTCACTAAAATTCCTCACTATGAAATAGCTCGTATTCTATTTACGCTAAAATTCAAATTCGTATAACTCCTTACAACGCTCTCACTAATATTAGACGAGTTTTATTCCATTGTTAGCGAATTGCGGGTAGTTTTAGTAGGCACCGAATAAGTGGCGACTTAATTTACCTAAAACTACCCGCAAATTTAATAAATACATTTAACTTTAGTGATGTTTATTGATAAGTCTCATTCTAATTTAGACTTTATTGTAACCGTATAAGAACTTATCTAACTTTGAAATATTTTAGTTTAGTTCAGTTGAATAAGCGAATCACTACCAATATCAAATCAAATCGTTTATTTGCGTATATAGGTAGCACTTCTCTCAGCCATGTGCGGCCACTGCTGGACATATGCCTCCCCCATATAGGGGGGATTTGCCAATACTCGCCACGCTTGGCATGCGGGTTGGCGAGCGCAGTATGATTTACAATCCTCAGAAGGCGCTGCTGCCCACCTCCTGGTACGTGATCCCTTAGCCGACTCTTACGGCAGACACGAGAAGAGATGGGGGAGTATTATTCTAGGCCGGTACCACCACGGCACGGCAAGGCATAGGTAGCACAATAGTTGTTAATTTAATGTTTAGCTATATCCAGCCATTTGGCGTGCAAATTTTATTTTATTTTAATTTGAAACATTACTCTCCACAGACTCCAGGGTCCGTGCCATTTTATAACATAAAACTTAATTGATAGATTGACAATTTGATAGACATTTTAAGTACAGTGAGGAACACAATTTAGAAACAATATAAACTCAGCTAGAATAATACAATTACATGCGATTATATATATACGATTTATAAGGTACATATCTACATACACATTAGTTTAAAACCTTGCTTATATTTCTAAGGTATAATTAAAAGAAAAAAAAAATTGGTTGTCTGTAAAGTCGGTTTACGGACAATAGATTTACGTGATAACGTCATAATCATGTATGACTTTGACTTTGACCTTGACAATTGACAATTGACCATTGACCATTCACCGTTACGCGGAACGTTACTATTTTTCATTTTGGCATTCATCAATTTATAAAACGTTATCACGTCAAAAAAAAAAATATGTTTAAAGATTCCCATCTATAACAATATTAAAACTCACGTTCATAATAACTTTACACTGTTTTTACGGGTATAACGTGTTACTTACGCGTTAGTCGTAACGTCCCGTCTTGCACTCCCAGTGCGAGAAGGGACGTTACGACTAACGCACCGCACTCAAGATCCTGATGAAGGCTTCCGGAAGAAGCCGAAACAATAATCGATCGTGCTATCGACTACGCGTAAGTACCGCGTTATACCCGTAAAAAGCAGTGATTCCCATCTACCAACCACCAGCGGCTTTAGTAGGGTGATAAGGCTTAAGCAATCTCCCTTTTCCCCCATTTAGAGTAATTCCTGCATAATCACAAATTTTTCATTCTCTTAAAGCTTGTGGCAGCTAGTTAATAACGTTATATTGTTAAGCTATTGCATAGCTTCTTTCGCGGGCCTTGAGCGTGGAGACCGAATCCAGAAATTCCGTAACGAAAATAACCTAACACCCCCCACTTCGACCGGCACAGCGGTGATACTTTTTAGTTTTGCCATCTATCGATGAATAGCAGAACTTTTAATGACTTTTTTGAAATATCATCCTTGTCTGTTTAGTTCAGCAACTCGCCTCTAGGTGGCATTGGTTGTATCGGCGTTACTGCATAAGTTATTAATATATATTATATATATATTAATATATAATATTATAACAATTAATATATATATATATATTATATATATATATATATATTAATTGCATAAGTTGATAAAAAATGCTATGCAATAGCTTTACCGCGGCAGTCCCCGAGTGCCACACGTCTTTTTTTTATTAACTAGCTGCTTTTTTGCCACACATAAAGATATGATTAATTTGTGATTATGCACGAATTACTCTAAATGGAGGATAAGGGAGATCGCTTAAGCCTCATGAAATGAGTCATTACGATCATAATTTGCCAAGTTATTGGATTGAAAACATCACCAAGTCTGAGTTATCGCTATAATTGATGATAAAATGGATCAATGCGCTATGATAAAATTCCTAATCGAGAGATTGAATACCATCGTATTTCAAATTAGCCGTCATATAAGTATACAAGATCATTTACTAACTACGGTATTGACTTTGCAGGGCCACCCGGCGTTCAGTACGAGAGCGCACTGCTTCAAATAGCACCCGTGGACAAGTCCAAGTGTCCTTACGTTAAGGATAACAACGATATCAGCTTTCAACTGTTCACCAGGTAATAAAGCATTATGTGATAATTCACAGTAACCAGTTGATCAAATTGTAACGAAATCCTTCCTACTAATATTATATATGCGAAAATTTGTGTGTGTGTATGTTTGTTACTTTATATTTATATATAGGATACATTTCGGGGAGTGTGCTCTGGAGTTACATAACTTGGTTGCTCCTTCCTCATTCCATCAAAGAACGACCAGACGTACTGCAATGCGACATCCATATATGGTAGACGTTCCACCCTGTCGCACGAAGCGTTTTGCTTCCACATTCATAGTGCGTACAGTTAACGAGTGGAATTCATTGCCTAAGTCCGTGTTTCCACATGAATACAATCTGGGCATATTCAAGTCACGAGTGAACAGGTATCTTCTAGGCGGATCACCACTTAACATCAGGTGAGATAGTGATCGAACGCCTGTCTATTATGAATAAAAATTAAATTTGATGAAATTGGTATAGAATGGAGATAGTTTAAACCCTGCATTAACACATATGCTACTTTTATCCCGGAAAAAGTATAATTCCTGGGGTTTATTTATTTATTTATTCAATACAAAACATGTAATATTAACTCACAAAATACTGCCAAACTGCGTAGCAGTTAATTTTTTTGTTAGATAGAGTATACTTCCGTGGTGGTCCCATTCAATTCAATTACATCAAAATCAGACAAGCGGTTTTTGAGTTATACTTCAATAACTGAAAAGTGCTACGCGTATCTTGATGATATTATTTTCGCGGTTGAAGACATCGCAGAACACACAATGACAATTAATTGATCCCGTGAGTAGCAAAGGTCACTGAAAAGGGTAAAAAAAATTTTTATTAAGAAAAAATGCAACCGACTTCAACACTCAAAAGTGTGAAATAACTTGTCGAAGTCGGTACCATGAGCACATGATATGTGATGATAGTTACTTTTGTGTGAACTATCATGGTACCGACTTCAACAAGTTATTTCACACTTTTGAGTGTTGAAGTCGGTTGCATTTTTTGTTAAAATTTTTTTTTTTTTTTTTTTGTATCAGTGTACATTATGTTGGGGTTCAAATAAATAAATACATTATACATCTTTGAGAACGTCTTCTTTCTAGACACAACCCGACGGTGTACCAAGAGCTGGTCCTCGGCGACGACGAGAAGCTGTTCGCTTCGAACATGGACTACAACGACAAGACAGTGGTCTACTTCCACGCGTGGATGGAGCAGCCCGATGACAGCAGCGGGCTCATGATCAGAGAAGGTATACACAAACGCTCTTAACCAACTTCAAAACAGGAGGAGATTCTCAATTTACCAAAGGCGGTCGCCGTAGCGCAGTGGTTAGTGACATGACTACTGTGTCTCCGGGACCCTGGGTTCGAATATCGGCCGGGGCAAACATTTGTGCGATGGGTGTAGGTGTTTGTCCCGGGTCTTGGATGTTTCTGTGAATGTGTGTGTCGATACAGGGAATCCTAGTGCGGGGGTTTAAAATAAATTCGAGCCTTAAGTTTTTTTCCATGTTTGTTAGCTCACAACTTTCGATCTGGGTGAATCGATTTTGGTCGTTTTTTTTTATTTGTAATGTTGTGCTTCAACTATTATCGCTACACTCTAATAACTGAAAAGTGCTACGCATACATCGACGATATTATAGTTGCGGTTGAAGACATCGGTGAACATACACAATGACAATTAATCCCGTGAGTAGCGAAGGTCACTGAAAAAGGTGAAAAAATTTTTTACCATAAAATGGAACCGATTCAACATTCAATAGTGTGAAATAACTTGTCGAAGTCGGGACCATGAGCACAATATTTTAATAATAGTTACTTTTGAACTATCATGGTACCTACCGACTTTAACAAGTTATTTCACTATTATATATATGTGGTATCCGGCTTTACTCACGTTTATAGTCGAAGTTTCGACTTAGGTTTCGAGCATGTCCGATGCTCATCCTCAGGTGAGTTTACGCTGCCAGATCGACGCAATCTGGCAGCGTAAACTAGGTCGAAACTTCGACCTATATAAACGTGAGTAAAGCCGGATACCACATATATATATAATAATGTGTCAAACTCACGAGAATTTCCAATCAAAAAGTTATTTCACTCTTTTGAGTGTTGAAGGCGCTACCATTTTTGGTAATATTTTTACTTAACTTTAACTTAATATATACAAATATACGTAGCTAAGATTCGCAATCGACGTTTCATTATTAATACAAATATCAGCTTCGACAAACACTTGCGCAGTACTTTTCAGATATTGGTGTGTAACTCAAAAATAGCTTGTCCGATTTTGTTGAATTGACACCACGGAAGTATACTCTATCAAACAAACCAACAACTAAATAAAACACTAAATATATTGAATGATACTAATTATGTAGCCAAGCGCAAAATAACGGAATATCTAGTGACATTAGACCAGTCTAGCACAGAAAAACTGCTTAGAATTAATTTATAATTGACGTGATAACGTTTTATAAATTGATGAATGCCAAAATGAAAAATAGTAACGTTCCGCGTAACGGTGAATGGTCAATGGTCAAAGTCAAAGTCAAAGTCAGTCAAAGTCAAAGTCATAAATGATTATGACGTTATCACGTAAATCTTTCGTCCGTAAACCGACTTTACAGACAACCAATTTTTTTATTATTATTTGATTGTTTTATTTTTCATTAATTATATTCTATTAAATTTAATTATTGAACTTTCAGCACAAACTTACAAATATTCAAAAATAGAACCATTCGGAAGCTAGCTAGCCCTCACAGACTCGGGGTATCCTACCGTGAGAGCTAAAGCTCAAATAGACTAACATAATTTAAAAATGCATGATATTATAGATGTATTATCCAAAAGATATACTTCTACATAGTATTCTACATAGTCTATCAAACAAAAAAAATAATAATCAAAATCAGATCATAAACGACGAAGTTATCTGCGAACAACAAAAAGAAATATACGGTCGAATTAAGTAACCTCATTTTTTGAAGTCGGTTAAAAATGATTTACTGTACGCTAATGCCAAGTAGTTATAGCATACGTATAGATAATAATGTTGGTAAAAAGTCAGGATATAAACAATTTCCGATATTAATGATTACAATGTTATCAATACCGGATTAATTTATGTATACCATTTTTCTGTTCAGTGAATCACATGAATACTTGATAGTTGGGTTGGCCAACGTTAACTTTCTAGTATCGGTTATTACGTACTCTTAGCTATTCCACCTTATTGAAGTGAAAACTTCTTTAGCGGTGATGTGCACTTTTGGATGGGTAAAAAATTTAACTCGCGTCAGGACACGTGACCTGATCAAAAAATTCGTAAGACGGAGGAAGAGTAGATCGCCGGCGCGACGTAGGAGAGGAAGTAATATCCCCCTCTCTTTCTACCGCGCGGCGAAAATGTATGCTTGCTCCTGCTGTTTCGTTTAAGCGGCGCAGGGCGCTTGCGCAAGTGTGAGTGTGTGTTTACAATACAATACAATACATTTATTCAGTCAACTTAATCTGTGTCTGTCTTAATCTGTCTCACTCAAGGCATATGTACATGCCTTGGAGGCATGTACATATGCCTTCTCAATTGGATCTTTCCCAGTGGATGTTTTATCTATATAAAAAAGAAGAAAAATTTGTATTTTTGTGTGCGTATGTTGGTAATGAATAAACTCAAAAACTACTGTGCCGATTTCAAAAATTCTTTCACCATTGAAAAGCTACTTTCACCCTCAGTAACATAGGCTATATTTATTGCTAGAAAAGATTAGGGATCCTTACTAAAACTTAAGTAACGTAACCCAAGGTGTAAAAAAGTGCCCTAAATCGTTTTCGGTCGCATGCGCTACGGAAACTGTTGATGTTAGAACAAAAGTATGTTCTACAATATTAAAGAACATATTAATATCTACAAAAAAACTTCACGATAAAAAAAAAAGAGACAAAAATATAAAAAAAATCTGCGAAGCCGAGACAGGCCGCTAGTAATTGATACTCGTTTGATGATAAAACATTTTTTTTTTTATTTTGGCTCGTTTTGCTTTTTTATAGCGTTCATGCAAAGAGGGGACACAAACGTGGTAATGGTGGACGCTCGCAACCTGGAAGCCGGTCCGTGGTACTTCACAGCTGCACAGAACACATGGTTCATCGGCCGCTTCGCCGCCAAGTTCATAGACTATTTGGCTTCCAGGTATATTTATTTATTTATTCACACCTTCCATAACACCTTTACAGTAATAAACCAATACAGTGCTATGAGTTTAAAAACAATTTTAACATTAAATATCATAAGTATAAGACCAAAAATAAAACCACTCATTTATCATAAGCACACTCCCCAAAAATTATAGCAATCACAAACTCTACATGTACCCAAACACACTACACACACCTCAAACAACAAACACTACATAGCATCTACAATCTCTTACTCGACACATAACACTTCCACATATGCTGACAAGCCCATAAGCACTTATGTTTTTTTTTTTTTTTTATCTCTCTTTGTGTTAGAAGCTGCACTGTAATCTTCTGTTACATTTATTTTATATGTTATAACAACTTGCATTTGTTTATTTTTCTTTTTAAAACCGCTGCTTACCTATGTTTTCGACTCGCTGAAAATCTATGCGAGTAGGGATATACTGAAAACCAGCGCAGTGTTCACACGTCACACCGTGAACACTGCATTATGCTGAGCATATTCCAATTGCCCAAAGTTCATCTAACATGGGACAATAAATATATAATAAATATACATAAGTCGGTAGGTCTAAATGTAAGATTATTTTTAATGTAAAGCCTTATGCATTATTTGAAATCTGTCACTTTGAGGCAATAAATGAATATATTTTTTATTTTTTTTTATAACATTAAATGCTTATATAAAATAATTAACTTAACACAATTTAATTGGTATGCTTATCCTAGTACATTAGTAAGTATTTTCAGTACATCTTTGAGCCATTTTTAATTCAATCAATCAATATTCTTTATTGCGAAAAAATGGTAACAATGTTGTCCTCATTGATAGTTACATCTACATACGTAAATTTACATTGCTTCCGTTACATATGCATTATGTATTCGTACTTGTCTGCAGCCATTGTCCGGCCACCGAGCCATCAAAAGATAGTCCTGTTTCCGAACTAAGTTAATAACTTAGTTATGCTTAGTGTGCTCTGGAGTTGCATAAATTGATTCCACCATCCCCATTCCATCTTAGGACGACCAGACGGACGGCAATGCGACATCCATACATGGTGGACGTTCCAACTTGTCGCACGAAGCGATTTGCTACCACATTCCTAGTGCGTACAGCTAACGAATGGAATTTATTGCCTAAATCTGTGTTTCCGCAAACATACAACCTGGGTATCTTCAAGTCACGAGTGAATAGGTATCTTCTAGGCAGGCGTGCTCCACCGTAGACCGCATCATCACTTAACATCAGGTGAGATAGTGGTCAAACGCTTGCCTATTCCATATTATCATTATATATAAAAAAAAACTTGTATCTCGGATAACAGAGACCTCCCCAGATATACCAGTGTTTCCTGGCTCAAAAAAACGTTAACCAGAAACTTTTTCAATTATAAGAGATTTTTTTATTATTGTGTATCGCATTAACGCTATGCTAGGCAGAACTTCAGTTCAAATATTTGAAGGAAAAAATTCGGCTGCTAGTGGGACTTGAACCCACGACTACAGAATACCGTCCTGTCGCTTTGTCCAACTAAGCTATAGCAGCCCATACCACTAGGGCCGGATTACTTCCTTCCTTATTAACATCTGCGGGGATGTTATTAGCGCCATCTACCTTTAATTGTATGAACAATTAATTAATAGGTCTGATAGACCAACGTTACAGTTGATATCGTATCAAACGAAGGCACCCTACCCTTATTTTAAGAGATTTTTTTCAATTAAGTTTGTGTTTACCTTAAGATTCTTTTTGTTCACGGTACCTGTATTTAATTGTCAGTGAAAACTTTTAATTGGCCTTCTGTACATATTCTGCAATCCTTTTGATGTTACTAGCTGTAAGTTTTCCTAAAATAAATAAATATATAGCGGCTAGAAATAGTGCAGGTAGTACGGTAGTAAATCTGCGCACAAGTTACGCATGCACAATGTTACTTTATATAAGCATATATAGTAGGTATTATACTATAAGTATACTACACAAAGAATCAAACATTATTTAGCTATTGATACCCTGTGAGGGTTAGTCCTGTAGTAGGAATTGTTTTTGACGTGATAACGTTTTATAAATTGATGAATACCAGCAACACACATGAAAAATAGTAACGTTCCGCGTAACGTTCCACCTGAGTTTTGTATTACATAAAATAATCAAAGTCAAAGTCAAAGTTATAAATGATTATGACGTTATCACGTAAATCTATCGTCCGTAAACCGACTTTACAGACAACCAATTTTTTTTTTATACTGTATAGATCTAGCGATTTACCAGGATCAGGTTCTTTATTTAGCCTTATAACTATGAGCGTTATATTAGAAACTTGAATATACAATGCACAATATAATATCTACTACTAATCTTAAATCATTTTTATCAAAATTAAACAAGTCTAAATAAACATTAAAATCAACTACATATTACTGAACCGTAATCTCTATTAGTTATTTCTAAAATTCCAAAAATCTCTCGATTTACCACTATCTCACTTGATGGTCGAAGATGTTATCACGCTAGACCTAGAATACTCAATGGCTCTCAAGGACTGTTGCCTGAACACACTATGTGTTTGGTGTCAATTTTTCAAACTTGAGGGTGATAGCTAGCCAGGCGGGTATTCGAAAGTACCCGACCACCATGTTGGGAATTTGATAACGGTGTTACCTTCACCGAAAGCTCAAGCTGTTGTTGGGGATCGAACCAGTGTCCGTTAGTTTGACAGGTGACGATCCCCCCACTGAGCTATCATCGCTTCAAAAGGGATATTAACATTTTATCACTTTATGGCAGCATTTGTGTAAGGTGCGGAATGGAGCCAATTAATTGGGCATCTTTGAAAGGATTCTACTTATTACAAACTAAATATTAACAATCAAAAAAATTCATCATCGTCATGTCAGCCATAAGACGTCCACTGCTGAACATATGCCTCCCCCATGGGGGGTCTTGCCAATACTCGCCACGTTTGGCACAAAAAAAACCCAAAAAAATGATATGTTATTTGTTGTATGTATTGCTTCCGGGCTGTTTGGCCGTGGTCTAAGTGAAACTTGTGTTCCAGACGTTTCGTCCATCACTGCGGTTCTCTGATACTGTTTCATCAGTAACAGAGAAGACGCCGCGAAGGAGAGTTCTACGCTCTTGTCACCGCCCGGACCTGAACCACTGAAGATGTCGACCGCAGTGATCGACGAAACGTCTGGAACAAAAGTTTCACTTAGACCACGGCCAAACAGCCCGGAAGCTATACATACAACATGCAACACCGGCCGTGAAAGCCTTAGAGTTTACATGACATAATATTGTTAAATTTTTATTATTATTATTAACTAGCTGCGCCCCGCGCTTTCACCCGCGTGCACTACGTTTTTCCCGCTGACTCAGTTATCCCACGGGAACCATACTTCTTCCAGGACAAAAAGTAGCCTATGTCCTTCTCCAAAGTCCCATGTATCTTTATACCAAATTTTATCTAAATCGGTTAAGCCGTTTTCATGTTATGTCGTGACAACGGAAAACGGGTTTCATTTTTATATATATAGATTCAGTGTAATTTTTATATAATATGAGTATGATATTATGCATACCAGCGATGGATTTATTATAATCCGAATAAATAAAATTGATTGATTGATTGATTGATTAAGGCGATAAGGTTGTGTCTCAGTAGGATTGGAAACCACGACCATACGACGCTGAAGTTCACCCTGCCGCCGCGTGAACATTAAAAATATCATTAATATTTTTAACGTTAACCGACAAAACCGACTGGCCGGTTGGCGCAGTTGGTAGCACTCTGCCTTGTGAGCCGCTGGTCCCGGGTTCGATTCCCGGACAGGTCAAACATTTGTGTATATGAACATGTCTGTTTGACCTGTGTCTGGGTGTGTATATGTATATAAGTATGTATATCAGTCATCAGGTTACCATAGTACAGGCTCTGCCTAGTTTGGGACCTAAAGACCTTGTGTGAATGTTGTCCTATATATTTCAGAGGCTTGAACTTGAACAATACTCATCTAATCGGACACAGTTTGGGAGCACAGGCCGCTGGCGTTGCAGGCAGCGCGTTGAAATCAGGTACAGTCAGGGTTTCCCAACCATTTCTTTTCCTTGACGGTTGCCGTGGCACAGTGGTTAGTGTCATTGACATGACTTCTGTGTCTCCGGGACCCTGGGTTTGAATCCCGGCAGGGGCAAACATTTGTGCGATGAGTGTAGATGTTTGTCCCGGGTCTTGGGTATTTGTGGTGTGATTGTGTGTGTCCATGCCTCCCGCGACAAGGGAATCCTAGTGCGATTACCCGATATTCTTCACGTAGACACGCGTGTTGTAGACAAAACTGCACTTATTATTTGCTGTATACATCTAGCGTTTAACCACTATCTCACTTGATGGTCAGTGACGATGTGGTCGAAGATGTTATCACGCTAAACCTAGAATGCTCACTGGCTCTCAAGGACTGCTGCCTGAACACACTATGTGTTTGGTGACAGTTTTTCAAACTTGAGGGTAGTCGCTTAGCTAGCCAGGTAGGTACTCGAAAGCCCTTGCTTGTAATTTGGATAACGGTGTTACCTTTTGTAATTTTTAGACTTTCGCGATTCGAACACATTGTTATTAAATCAAACGGGCTTCTCGTGACCACGACCAATGCAACTTGGTCGAACCGTCGAGGTAAATAAATTACTAAATGTTTTTCTCGCCCATTTGATTCAATAACAAAGGTGTTACTTTCATCGGAAGCTCAAGCCGTTGGTGGGGGTCGAACCAGCGTCCATCACTTTGACAGCCGACGCTCCCACCGCTGAGCCATCATCGCTTTAAACATACATTACAAACTCTGCTCCATGACAACTAATCAAAGATTTTTTTATTAAGTTAGCCTAAAGGACCTTTAAAATATGTGATTGTGATCCAGGACGCGTGGCGAGAATCACAGGCCTGGACCCAGCTCTCCCGTTATTCGATAATCTGCCTCTGGAGCAAAGGTTGGACACCTCGGACGCTGGATTTGTTGATATTATACATACCGATGCTGGCATATTTGGTAAGCAAATAGTAGTTATATTTTGTTATTAAGACTGACGTGGTTTATTTTGTTATTAAGACTGACGTGGTTTATTATGTTATTAAAACTGACGTGGTTTATTATGTTATTAAAACTGACGTGGTTTATTATGTTATTAAAACTGACGTGGTTTATTATGTTATTAAAACTGACGTGGTTTATTATGTTATTAAAACTGACGTGGTTTATTATGTTATTAAAACTGACGTGGTTTATTTTGTTATTAAAACTGACGTGGTTTATTATGTTATTAAAACTGACGTGGTTTATTATGTTATTAAAACTGACGTGGTTTATTATGTTATTAAAACTGACGTGGTTTATTTTGTTATTAAAACTGACGTGGTTTATTTTGTTATTAAGACTGACGTGGTTTATTTTGTTATTAAAACTGACGTGGTTTATTTTGTTATTAAAACTGACGTGGTTTATTTTGTTATTAAAACTGACGTGGTTTATTTTGTTATTAAAACTGACGTGGTTTATTTTGTTATTAAAACTGACGTGGTTTATTTTGTTATTAAAACTGACGTGGTTTATTTTGTTATTAAAACTGACGTGGTTTATTTTGTTATTGAAACTGACGTGGTTTATTTTGTTATTAAAACTGACGTGGTTTATTTTGTTATTAAAACTGACGTGGTTTATTTTGTTATTAAAACTGACGTGGTTTATTTTGTTATTAAGACTGACGTGGTTTATTATGTTATTAAAACTGACGTGGTTTATTATGTTATTAAAACTGACGTGGTTTATTTTGTTATTAAAACTGACGTGGTTTATTTTGTTATTAAAACTGACGTGGTTTATTTTGTTATTAAAACTGACGTGGTTTATTTTGTTATTAAAACTGACGTGGTTTATTTTGTTATTAAAACTGACGTGGTTTATTTTGTTATTAAAACTGACGTGGTTTATTTTGTTATTGAAACTGACGTGGTTTATTTTGTTATTAAAACTGACGTGGTTTATTTTGTTATTAAAACTGACGTGGTTTATTTTGTTATTAAAACTGACGTGGTTTATTTTGTTATTAAAACTGACGTGGTTTATTTTGTTATTAAAACTGACGTGGTTTATTTTGTTATTAAAACTGACGTGGTTTATTTTGTTATTAAAACTGACGTGGTTTATTTTGTTATTGAAACTGACGTGGTTTATTTTGTTATTAAAACTGACGTGGTTTATTTTGTAATTAAAACTGACGTGGTTTATTTTGTTATTAAAACTGACGTGGTTTATTTTGTTATTAAAACTGACGTGGTTTATTATGTTATTAAAACTGACGTGGTTTATTTTGTTATTAAAACTGACGTGGTTTATTTTGTTATTAAAACTGACGTGGTTTATTTTGTTATTAAAACTGACGTGGTTTATTTTGTTATTAAAACTGACGTGGTTTATTTTGTTATTAAAACTGACGTGGTTTATTTTGTTATTAAAACTGACGTGGTTTATTTTGTTATTAAAACTGACGTGGTTTATTTTGTTATTAAAACTGACGTGGTTTATTTTGTTATTAAAACTGACGTGGTTTATTTTGTTATTAAAACTGACGTGGTTTATTATGTTATTAAAACTGACGTGGTTTATTTTGTTATTAAAACTGACGTGGTTTATTTTGTTATTAAAACTGACGTGGTTTATTTTGTTATTAAAACTGACGTGGTTTATTTTGTTATTAAAACTGACGTGGTTTATTTTGTTATTAAAACTGACGTGGTTTATTTTGTTATTAAAACTGACGTGGTTTATTTTGTTATTAAAACTGACGTAGTTTCGACACATTATGAATGTATAAAACACGGGAGTTACTCACGTAATAAGTCAGAGGGTTCCGACTATAGTTTCAACCACATTCGGTGGTCTTTTTCAAGGAGAATACGGGGCGCTCGCGGACGCGGTCGCGATTCGCCTAGTTCTGTCAGTAGGCAAGTCTACCTAGTCAGTAGTTATATTATCTCTGAATATTGCCTTCACTGAAAGCTCTTGGGCAAAGAGGTTTACTTTACTGGGATTAAGGGCTTAACAGATGTTGATGACATTACAGAGGCTCGCGGGTGTTTACAGGCAGAGAGGGGCGGGACGAATTCTGGCGCGTGTTGATTTAAAACTGGTGTAAGACACAGCTGAAGCGCATTTGTTGTTATCGCGACAATTTTTGATAAAGGATAAATGTGGATTTTTATAAAGTTTGAGGTTTTTATGAATTATTATGTTACAGGATACAAAAACCCGATGGGTCATGCGGACTTCTACCCCAACGGCGGCGTCAGCCCCCAGCCGGGGTGCGAGCTGGAGGTGGTACTCCACAAACAGTTGCTGCTTAACAAGTGTATGTATTTGTAATTTTTAGACTTTCGCGATTCGAACACATTGTTATTAAATCAAACGGGGCTTAAAACACATATACATTTTTTTTATATCACACTCAGACTCCCGCACTAAGATTCCCTGTGTCGCGGGAGGCATGGACACACACAGAATCACAGCACACAAACACCCAAAACCCGGGACAAACATCTACACTCATCGCACAAATGTTTGATCGAACCCAGAGTCCCGGAGACACAGAAGTCATGTCACTGACACTGACCACTGCGCCACGGCGACCGTCAATACTAACAAACGATTCGCCTCCCAGTCTTCTGCAGCCATTGGCGGTCGTACATGTTCTATACGGAATCCATTCTCCGCCCCTCGTCATTCGTGGCGAGCGAGTGCCCATCTTGGAAGCAGTACAGACACGGGCAGTGCTCGCGCGCGAGGACCCAGCGGATGGGATACGGGGTGGACACTAAGTGAGATAGCTATGTCATAAAATCATGGCCCAATTAGGACTAGATATGCAGCGCATTTGGTGAAATTGTAGCACGGTTGGTAAATTTGTAGCACGTTTGGTAAATTTGTAGCACGTTTGGTAAATTTGTAGCACGTTTGGTAAATTTATAGCACGTTTGGTAAAACTGTAGCACACTTAGTAAATTCATGTGTTGTAAATATAGCATTTACATAGTGCTTAAAAAAATAACAGCACATATAATGAATACATGGCGTAAGGTTTGTGATGTCATTTAGTTTATGTAGAGCTCTCATTTGTTTTTTAGTAAAATTATGGTACGTTCTTTAGGAAACAGAACGCAACAGATTTAGGGAAAGTTTTGGACACATTTATTTATTTATTACATACAGTTTCACAAATTAGGAATAATTCTAAATTAGTTATTTAATTGTAAACTCTAAGGCTTTCACGGCCGGCGTTGCATGTTGTATGTATTGCTTCCGGGCTGTTTGGCCGTGGTCTATGTGAAACTTGTGTTCCAGACGTTTCGTCGATCACTGCGGTCGACATCTTCAGTGGTTTCGTCTCAGTCTGAGAAGGCGTTCAGCGTCTTCTCAGTAACAGAGAAGACGCCACGAAGGAGAGTTCTACGCTCTTGTCGCCGCTCGGACCTGAACCACTGAAGATGTCGACCGCAGTGATCGACGAAACGTCTGGAACAAAAGTTTCACATAGACCACGGCCAAACAGCCCGGAAGCAATACATACAACAGTTATTTAATTGTTTGACCGGTTTAATAATATTAATTAATTTAATATTAACTAATTAATTATCCGAAATAAATATAGAGCTTTTGGTAAAATGTGTGTCACAAATATGGCGACGGTTAGCAAATTGTGCAGTTTTTAGCATAATATGCAAACATAAACATAAATATTTAAAAAAAATTGAGTTTGAGTTATGTAGCGCCTTAGTGAAATCGGTGTCAAACATTTTGCATGTTTCGTAAATCATTAAGTACTTTATAAAATGGGCGACCTAATTTAAAATGTAGTTTGTAGCAACATGGTAAAATTGCAGCACACTTAGTTGATGTAGCGTTACTAGTAAGCTGTCAAATTTGGGACGCTTTGCAAATGGTCCAGCATCGCAGATAGGCTAATGTAACCAGCCTAATGTCGGAGTTTTCATTGGCCAAAGCACGAACCACTTTCGCAGACGTATCGCAGCGTTAAACAATTGAACTTAGCAATAACTGTCATTTATCTAGCACAACTGTGCCACAGAGAGTGGATAGTTTGTGCGGACGGCACGTGCGCTATTCAATTGTTTAAACGACTGCATCACGATGACATTGACGCAAGTTATTTCTAATTGAGAACCAGATCGTTCGAAGAGACGTAACGACTGTTGTCATATAATAACAACAGATGACATTGCTTGACACAGATTATTGCTAAAGATCGCAGAGTTTAGTTACGCTAAGAACGCTTCTATGTAATAAGTACAAAAATCGCACTGTATTTGTAAACAATGCACTTCACACACATTTTTTTGCACTTCACAGGTGACAGTCGCACTCAAACACACGGCTTCTATTCCTACTATTTGACAACCAATAGAGAAACGCACTCAAGCGGCGACGGTTTAGATTACAAACTAGAAAACCTGTCAACTTTAATAGAATCGATCAATTCTGATAATAATCGCGAAAATGAAAAGAAAGGCAAAGAAAATGATGAAGATAATGTAAAATTGATAGAAAACGCAACATTTAAAGAATTCAAAACTGTGCTTAAAGAAAACGACACTATACCAAACTCCAATGATTTTATTAAAGATATACTAACTCAAAAGGATGGAAACAAAACTGAACATTTCGAAGATCAAATAGCAGAAGCGTCAGAATACGATTTGACGCAAATAGAACTCAATCACGATACACTTAAAGACAAAGAGACTTTGTCACTCATTAATGAAAGCGAAGAATATGTTTTGGAAGGTGGAAAAACTATAAGAGAACGTCGAACGACAAAGTTGGAAAGTGTTGAAACAGTATCATCGAGTGATGAACCAAAAACCGCTGGAACAGAAGATTCAAACAGATTTACTCTATATGCAGATATAGAAAGTGCAACCGGAGCCCAATTTAGAAGTGACAAGTATACAGATGTCAGTAACATTGATACGTTGTATTATAAAGAACCTTGTGAACCGAGACAAGAAACTAGCAATCTTGACATAAAAGAAAAGATCCAGGAACCGAACGAAGAAGTTCTTCCAATACAGGTTAAAAATCGAAAAAAACATAAATCTAAGCCCACAATCAATATACTTAACATATTAGGGAGCACTTACAGAATTTCCAGAGTAATAGCAACACTCAAAAAGCATAAAGACAACCCTTTCGCCGACAAACTTAAAAACCTGCTAGTTTTCAGAGACGTTCCGACAACACCGCGAAATCTAATCAAAAACATTCCATTTAGAAAAGTTCAGGATTTGACAAGACCTAAAAATCATGTGGTTAAGAGACAAAAGAGATTCCTGCCATTTTTAAAAAGATCCGACGACAAAGAAAGCGGTAACGTACTGTTCAAAATGTTAGATTTCCTGATCAAGAATAGAAAAAATGTATTGCCAGTGTTCACGGTGATGCGAGAAATTAATACACTTGTGAAAAGCGCCAATGGGGAATTGAACCATTTCACGAAAGAAGAAAATAACTATATAGGTGCAACACCGCCTGTTCTCACGCCTGTGACTTATACACTTGAATTGGGCAATGAAAATAGAGCGGTAGCTTTTATAAAACGATTGCTCGGTATGAATCCTAAAGGCGACAGGTTGAGTATTACTGGAGGGAAATAACAGAACATTTTGGCCGCTGGGTATGCTCGATTGATATATATATATATAGCGTAAACAACCAATTTATATTAGTTATTGTCAGTCGGCAAATAAATAAATCAACGAAAGTTATGAACACATATAATGACAAACACTTAACATCATCATCATCTCAGCCATAGGACGTCCACTGCTGGACAAAGGCCTCCCCCATCATCCCCAACACTTAACAGTCCAACGTCAACAGAAACAAACACAGATGACAGAATAACGTTCACAAGCGAGTCGCGCGTTAGCGGGCAAAAACTATGTCAACGGGCGTGCGCTTCTATTCGGCGATAGATACGGACTGGTGAGGGGGGGGGGGGGGGGGGGGCGCCGACGGATCGATGCGCGCGCGCACCGCCTGTGCAGCGCCACGGATTGACAGGCTTCCAGTCAACCAGCTGCGACTCATTATTATACATAATATTAGAATACATAAACTAAAATAAGTGCGCTATAGATATGTGTGGTTTATAATAAATTAAATACGAATAAATACACAAATATGCAATTGACCACCGATTTGACACCGATTGACTGGCCGGTTGGCGCAGTTGGTAGCACTCTGCCTTCTGAGCCGCTGGTCCCGGGTTCGATTCCCGGACAGGTCAAACATTTGTGTGTATGAACATGTCTGTTTGAGCTGTGTCTGGGTGTGTATATGTATATATATCAGTCATCAGGTTACCATAGTACAGGCTCTGCCTAGTTTGGGACCTGAAGATCATGTGTGAATGTTTATAAAAAAAAAAAAAACCTGTGTTCAAGTACCTCAGTGACCTTGCTGGGACCAGCATTAACGTCCGGGCAATACTGAGGTTCGCTAATATAAAATTATTAAGTATTGGCCAGTTAGCACAAATTGTCAAATTAGTGAAAAATATCTTTTGTGTAGTCATAAAACTAACTTTTTAGGTAATTATGTAAGTACTACTAATAGATTATATTTCAATTACATAAAAAAACATGAATGTGACTGAAAATTGACTTATATTATGAATATTATCAATAAAGTTATGTCTATGTCTATAGTTTTGGTTATCTATATCAGGAAACAAAAAGTATTACATACGGAACACACAGAGATATATGAATCGATTTTTTTAAAGTGATACCATATGTTAGGAACCGCTGCGATCCGGTTCCAACCGGTTCTTGCGGATATCGTATAATGTGTGATTAGAGCAAAATACAAAATTTTTATTTTTGCAAAATTTAAAGGTTACAAAATATGTTGTACCCTGCCTTTTGTTTTAATTAAAAATAATTGTGTTACATAAGGCAGTGTCTTCCCAAAATATATCTCTACTTTACAATAGAATCTTATTATAAATATGTACATGATTTTTTTTTATTTTTTAAATACAAACATAGATACATTACCTACGATATATAGATGTGAGATAGATGTTTTGTGCCGTTTCTGTCATCAGCTTACATAATCATCTTCAGCTTACTGAACTATCTCCAGAAATGATTCCACCTTATCATAGTCTTCCAACCATTCGAATATTTTAGTTTTGAATTTGTACATCAAATCAAATCAAAATCAAATCAAATTAATTACAGATCAAATACAAACCAAACACATTTATTACAAAACCATTAATCAACCCTATGTAGTGGCAGGAACGTAGTTTTGCTGAGGGCCCCAAACTAGGCTAAGCCTGTATCTCGGGCACCCGTTGATATTATTAAGTCGCTGTTTCCCATCGTTTCCGTGGCCTGTATCTGTTTATGTACCGCTACTTAATCATGCAATATTACAATGAACATCTTTAATTAAAAAAATAAATAAAATAATATAAAGAAATTATTATCTGACCAGCCTAACATTACAATATTTGGTTTATCCAGTGAACATAGTTAGGTTCTAAATTTTATTTTTTACATTTATTTTATTATAAAAGACTGGAGCTAGATAATTATAAGTCAGCAATTATAATTATACATAAGCAGCCGTAATATATCCAGAATAGGACGTCCTATGGCAGAGATTTGTGATAGTATGATGTTACGACGTCAGTTACTTATCCAAATTGAATTCTCATCGTGACATAATGCAGCTTAATTGCCAGATATAAATTTATTCAATTCAATTCCTTTATTCCGTGCGTAAATAGGTACAATAATACAGGTGTACATTATTAATAATTATCTACAGAGCTCCATTTTCTGCCTTTCGGCGTGCACCTTATTTGTAGTACTTATGTGTAGTACCTATTTGCTTAAAACAAAATTATGTTTTATTTTGTAACTGCGACATAATGTGTACCCCCTTTTATCTTTTTATTCGACATACTTTTATTGCCTTATTAACTACCTTCAAAAATACGAAATTGAAATCGAAATTTCGAATGTCAATATCATTGTATATATAATCAGCAATTTCCGATAAAACATATAGTACTAGGCTCCCCGACGTTCTATCGAAATATACCTTATCTTGTAAACAAACTTATTTAGAAAACCACTGCATGAATGGTATTAAATTAAATCATCATCATCATCATCTCAGCCTTAGGACGTCCACTGCTGGACAAAAGCCTCCCCCATTGATTTCCACAAGGACCGGTAGGAAGCGGGCCGCATCCAGCCCTTGCCTGCGATCTTAGTCAGGTCGTCTGTCCACCTAGTCGGTGGCCGTCCTATGCTGCGCTTGCCAGTCCGTGGTCTCCATTCGAGAACCTTTCGGCCCCAACGGCCATCGGTTCTTCGAACTATATGCCCTGCCCACTGCCACTTCAACGTGCTAATCCGCTGGGCTATGTCGGTGACTTTCGTTCTTCTACGGATCTCCTCATTTCTCTCCTCATCAAATTAAATACAAAAGATAAATGGTTATTTAATAAGTAAAAAACAAACAGACAGTAATGAAACGCGTGATTCTTAGCACTGGCTTAATTTTAAATTATCTTAATTTAGAAATTTTTGAATTGTTTTTAACGCCATCTAGTGTAAAATGTCGTAACGAACACGATAGAATCACTTGTATCTCCTATAATTATGTATTTAGTTTTTTTGTTATTGAAATGTAAATAAAGCTGTATGTCTATGTTTTTATTGTTAGTTTTTTTTTTTTTTTTTTTTCTCAGCCATGTGTGTCCACTGCTGGACGTATGCCTCCCCCATATAGGGGGGATTTGCCAATACTCGCCACGCTTGGCAGGCGGGTTGGCGAGCGCAGTATGATTTCCGATCCTCAGAAGGCGCTGCTGCCCACCTCCTGGTACGTGATGCCTTAGCCGACTCTTACGGCACCCGCGGGAAGAGATGGGGGAGTACTATTCTAGGCCGGTACCACCACGGCCTTATTGTTAGTGATTAGATACAATTGTTTTTTCGTAATTTTAAAATTTTTGAATTGTTTTTAACGCCATCTAGTGTAAAATGCCGTAACGAACACGATAGAATCACTAGTATCTTCTATAATTATGTATTTAATTTGTTGTTATTGAAATGTAAATAAAGCTGTATGTCTATGTTTTTATTGTTAGTGATTAGATAAAATTGTTTTTTCTACCTCCTGTAAAATTTGGCCAAATGGAGATACGAACTGAAAATTAAGCCAACGTTATACCGTTGTATGTATTGCTTCCGGGCTGTTTGGCCGTGGTCTATGTGAAACTTGTGTTCCAGACGTTTCGTCGATCACTGCGGTCGACATCTTCAGTGGTTCAGGTCCGAGCGGCGACAAGAGCGTAGAACTCTCCTTCGCGGTGTCTTCTCTGATACTGAGTACTGATACTCAGATACTCGATCGACGAAACGTCTGGAACACAAGTTTCCCTTAGACCACGGCCAAACAGCCCGGAAGCAATACATACAACATGCAACGCCGGCCGTGAAAGCGTTAGAGTTTACATTCAACGTTATACCGTTGCGTATAATACACCAATAGGTTTTTGTGAAAATATTTTCTGTTCAAGGACCATTTTTTTGGATTGGACAATTTTATTAGTTTTTTTTTTTTGTTTTCCAAGGGCCCGTGGAATTTACTACCTGATGACACGTCGGACTTCACCTTTCTCTTTAGAATAATAATAAATAAATAAAACATAACAGTTTGTAAATAATTAGTACTAACATTAGCAAAATTAATTAAAGAATTATGCATAGATATATTTCTCTTTTTGATTTCGTAATCCTTTTTTATACAAAGACAGAATGAGCTACGGTAATTTAACGGTGTCTCGATAGATGGCGCTGGGTATCGGTGAGACGGGGTTCAAGAGTATCGCAAGGTACGCTATCGAGGCACTTGTATGAATTTGCAATTTGATGTTTTATTAGAGACTAGCTGCGCCCCGCGGTGTTACCCGCGTTTAAATGGTACGTGGTATTGACTATTTTTGTGTCGTCCCGTCATTCCACGGGAACAGTGCATTTTCGGCATAAAAAGTAGCCTGTAAATTGAAATACAACCGGTAAAAATATATTTTTCACCATTTTCAGTGACCTTTGCTACTCACGGGATCAATTGTCATTGTGTATGTTCTCCGATGTCTTCAACCGCAACTATAATATCGTCGAGGTATGAGTAGCACTTTTCAGTTATTGGAGTATAACTCATAAAGAGCTTGTCCGATTTTGATGAAATTTAAATGGGACCACACGGGAAATACCAACTATCAATTAATAAAATCATATTATCATCATATTATGGTAAATATTTGATAGAATTATATTATCTTTAAGGCAAAAGTACTAACAAACATATACTCTGTTATATTGTAAGTGGTATTTCCCTTAATAAATAGTGCATTGAGCAAACTAAGCTACCTAGATACTAATAACATTCGTTGTAATGTAACTATTCTTGGTGAAATCAAATAAATAAATAAAATAATCATCAAAACCTCCTCTTTTTTTGAAGTCGGTTAAAAAAGCAGTTATTAGTGAAACGCGTCATGTGTACCGACCTGTACATATGGTGTGGATGCAGCAGCGAGCCCAGTACCAGCGAGTGCAAGTACACGGGTCGCAGCACCCGCGACAGCAGCGCCCCCTGCAGCCCCAGGATGCACCACCGCGCCACCTTGTCCGAGCACGACATCGTCAGCAGCCGCTCGCCCTGTGAACCGGTATACAAATCAAATTAGGGGGGGGCCATAAAATACGTGAGGTACTTTTAGTGATTTTTCGACGCCCCCTCTTCCATCTTTTTTTTTTTTTTTATATGGGACAACACACAAGGTCTTCAGGTCCCAAACTAGGCAGAGCCTGTACTATGGTAACCTGATAACCGATATATATACTTATATACATATACACACCCAGACACAGGTCAAACAGACATGTTCATACACACAAATATTTGACCTGTCCGGGAATCGAACTCGGGACCAGCGACTTAGAAGGCAGAGTGCTACCAACTGCGCCAACCGGCCAGTCGTCATCATTGGTGAGATGTCTTGAGATTTTGCTAGACCCCCTCCCCCCACCCATAATCTCACGTGAGACTTTTGAAAATACATATTTTTAATGTAAATAAATGAATATGTCCTTGTTTTTCTGGATTTAATCAGGATTTGTTATTTGAGATTATTAACATCTTGGTATAGAATCACACAAAAAATATTTTTACCTAATTTATCCCAGTTTTCTCGCTACGTTACAATGTTGATTGCGGAAAAAAAATTACGTGAGTATTTGTCGAACCCACCCCCTCCCCCATGTGAGTTTGGATGAGATTCGGCTTGACCCCCTCCCGAGCAGTACTCCACAAGAGGCCAGACTTGTGCTTTGTATAATAACAGCCTTTGCCTTGGTGTGACGTACTTCTTCGCTTTGTTAAGCACACCAAGTTTCTTGGATGCAAGCTTGGCTTTGGATGCTACTCATATATGTTTTTTTTTTTACTTACTTTATGTTTGCTTTTGACAATTGTCTCACCTGATGTTAAGTGATGACGTTGTCTAATTATTTATCATATTGTAATTGAGAATAGATTAATATTTGAATCTGAAAACTATCGCGAGTTTCTTCCATAATTGTAATTTAACAAACCGACTAGGACTCACGTGGTCCACGCTCAGTTACGTGCTGAGGCTCGCGCTCTCCGCCTGGCACGATCATAACTCCCAGATGAAGAACTGCATATAAGTTCGAAACTGGTCGGAGAGTAATTTTCCAGTGTTTACCACGTGAGTCCTAGTCGGGTTGTTACATTACAATTATAGATTAATATTGTTTGTCTATAGTTTTACTTATTAATTTTACAATGTTAACGTTATATATATTACAATGTAATAAATGAATTTATTACATTGTAATGCTTGACATTCAGTAAAACTATAGACAAACATTAATCTATTCTCAATTTGAGCCCAGACTTTATCAATAAACAAAAGAGTATATGTAAATGCGTGTGTGTGTCAAATACATGGCAGTGTGTAAAAAAGTCTTAAATTAAAAAAAATATTAGCATTCTATGCTTATTCTCTATATAAACTATAAGTGTGGGAGTTTCAGAAGTTTCATACTTCTCCGTCCGCGCAATTTTTTAAAAAGAGGTACGAAGTTTTTGCTTCATGTATATCCTATCCTACTAATATTATAAATGCTAAAGTTTGTATGTAAGTGTGTACTTTTAATACCTCTTCACGCTCAAACGGCTACAACAATTTCGATGAAATTTGGTATGGAGATAGCTTATATCCTGGATTAACACATAGGTTAATTTTAATCAGCACGCAGGTACAACCGCAGGGCGCAGCTAGTACTATATATATACGCGAAGTACGTAGCCAAAAAGCAACTTAAAAAAAATAATTTAAATAATCATGTGCCAGCGACAGAGCATTAATTGTTTTCCATTTTAGTGACTTTGGTTCAGTATAAAGTAATGGTCAGTAGTAAAAATACTGTTAGGTATAATTCTCACGATAGCTTCTTATTCTTATTCGGACTGGGGGCGATAAGTCCTGCACTGACGTCCCGCTTGGGGTGTATTGTACATTTCCCCCGCCAACTACCCTAACCATCCCAGCTCCTTTACATAGCGGAGCATGGCTTTAGGTTGTTGGCACAGCTGTTCCAGTTTTGGTCGAGTAGGTGGTTGTGCCTCCCTGGACTCACTTTCTTCCGAAAGTGATTTATATTTTACATCTTCATGTAATATGGTTCTGCGTCTTATGTCTTCTGTGGCTGTGCATTGCAAAAGAACATGTTCCACAGTTTCATTTTCCTGCATGCAGCCCCTGCACAGAGGGCTATCTGTTCCACCCGTTCTGTGCAGATGGTAGTTTAAGTTGCAGTGACCAGTGATTAAGCCTACGATAAGGCGTAGGTCCTGTCTCGTGAGCTTCATCAGCTTATTTGTTGTAGTTTTGTTCGAAAGTGGACACATGAGCTTTGCCTGCCTGCCAGTCTGCTCTTTTGGTCCACAATTTTTGGCGATAGCTTCATTTGTTTTTCATTCTTTTCTTTTCTTTTTTCGTACAGCTAACGAGTGGAACTCATTGCCTAAGTCTGTGTTTCCACATGAATACAATCTGGGCATCTTCAAGTCACGAGAGAACAGGTATCTTCTAGGCATGCGTGAATCATCGTAGACCGCATCATCACTTAACATCAGGTGAGATAGTGGTCAAACGCCTGCCTATTGTGAATAAAAAAAAAATAAAAAAAATAAATTGGTTGTGTGTAAAGTCGGTTTACGGATGATAGATTTACGTGATAACGTCATAATCATTTATGACTTCGACTTCTGACTTTTGACTTTTGACTCTTCACTGTTGACTTTTGACTTTTGACTTTTGACGGAAACGGAACGCTACACGGAACGTTACTATTTTTCATTTTGGCATTCATCAATTTATAAAACGTTATCACGTCAAAAAATTATATATTAGTGGGAAAACCGTGGGAAACCCGTCCGCACTTGAAACCGCGGGACGCAGCTAGCAAATAAATAAACATAATTATATAATAGTTTACCTGCATGACGCCATCCCAGGTTTGTATGAAGTTGCTGTTCTTAACGGGTATGGTGCCTTCTCCGGACTCGATTTTTGTTCTCAGCTGTCCGCGGGCTTGCCTGAAAAGTTTTTTTTCATTATTGTACAATATAACAATGATATACTGTTACAAATATACATATTCAAATACTACATAGTATAAAACAGAGTCGCTTTCTCTGTCCCTATATCCCTATGTACCTATGCTTAAATAAATAAAAACAATCTTTAAAACTACGCAACGGATTTTGATGCGGTTTTTTTAAATAGATAAAGTGATTGAAGAGGAAGGTTCATATGCTATTCGTGAGGACCTGTGATTGGCCTCCTGTTTTATATCAGTATATCTATTATGTATAACGGCTGTTGGTCTTCCTTTAAATTAAATAAATAAATTGACTGGCCGGTTGGCGCAGTTGGTAGCACTCTGCCTTCTGAGCCGCTGGTCCCGGGTTCGATTCCCGGACAGGTCAAACATTTGTGTGTATGAACATGTCTGTTTGACCTGTGTCTGGGTGTGTATATGTATATAAGTATATATATCAGTCATCAGGTTATCATAGTACAGGCTCTGCCTAGTTTGGGACCTGAAGACCTTGTGTGAATGTTGTCCCATATTATAAAATAAAATATATGTATAATAAGATCCATTAATGACATAGGCTATATATTTTATACCTGTGCGAAGCCGGAGCGGGCCGCTAGTATTCATATATTTAATTAAAGTGATTTTAGACGTCTATACAATCGGAACACGGCAACACTCATTTGTCACTGATGCGGCGTGAAACAATTGAACCCGATAATACTTGTCATTTATCAAGCACAACTGTGACACAGACAATTGATAGTTTATACGGACGTTACGTGCGTTATTCAGTTGTTTATACGAATGCGGAACGATGACTGTGTGCGACGCAAGTTATTACTGCTTCAGACACTAACAAGGATTTCTCGTTAGAATAGAAATACCAATATATTTATTTGACATAACAATAGAATAGAATCACAGTTTAAGCGTTCACGTGGAAGCAAAACGTTACGCACGAAGCGTTTTGCTTCCACTTTTATAATGCGTACTGCCAGAGAGTGGAACTCACTGCCTGAGTCTGTGTTTCCCGATACGTACAACCCCGGAGTCTTCAAGTCGCGAGTGAATAGGTTCCTTCTAAGTTTACGTGTAACACCTATGATCGCGTCGTCGCTTAACATCAGGTGATTGAGATTGGGTCTGGACATATCCTTCGATATGTCCAGCAGTGGACGTCCGATAGCTAAAATGATGAAGAGAAAAAAACATAGAAGACCAGGCAAATACCTGTTAGGATGTGGATCCGGCGCGGGGTCTCGGTTCTCGTGCGGGCTGAAGATCCTCGAGTCCCCGCAGGGCGCCGTACTCACGTACAGGTGCAGCTGCCGGTCCGGCCGCAGCTGGTACCCACCCCCCGGGACCGGCTCCAGGTCCGACCCGCTGATCGGGACTCGAGGGTCTGACCACATAATAATTCTTTGTGTTAGTGCAAGAAAAGGGTAGATCCAGCTTTGAACTCACGGAGGGTCTAAAAGTGTAATCACAAAAAGAACCGCAGGTTACCGATCCCTGTAATAATCTTCACAATCCTTTTAGAACATAGCGGCATCACTCGAATTGTTTCTAAACGCAACGTTGGTTGATCGATCTGCAAATAGTTCCGTCTCTTTGTGGTAGATGGCGCTGAAAGACATCCCCTCAAATGTAGCTATAATAAAGGAACCAATTCGGACTACTAATGGCATACTGCTATAGCTTAGTTGACAATGAAACAGAATGATATTCTGTAGTCATATGTTCGAATCCAAAAAGAAGTCAAGTTTATTCCTTCAAAAGTTTGGAACGATAACAATTTGAATTCTTGTGTAGGCGACTATTTTCATATGAGAAATTAAGTTATCTTGACCGCAAGTATAAGCTTCTAAGTATATAAGTCTGGTGTCACGTTGTTTGTGGTAGAACTCGCAAACAGCTAGATCGATGTTAATGTTTTTTTACCCGACTACGAAACAAGGAGGGTTATGTTTTTCGAGTGTATGTATGTATGTAATGAATTCATTCAAAATGAATTCTCAAAAATATTTTTTCAAAATACATCGAGTGAGGTATCAATATGCGCGCGCGCGTTGTGTGTGTGAAATATTATTTTTTAAGATAACTTGATAAGGTCGCACCACAGAATGTAAATAAAATTTACGGAATGATTGTATATTAAACAACATATAAACTTATGTTCAAATATTTAAAGGAAAAAATTCGGCTGCTAGTGCCACTTGAACCCACGACTACAGAATACCGTCCTGTCGCTCTGTCCAACTAAGCTATAGCAGCCCATACCACTAGGGCCGAATTACTTCCCTCCTTATTAACATCTGCGGGGGATGTTATTATACACATATAAACTGGTAAGACATACCTGGTTGTGAGGCGTATTGCAGAAGCTGCGCGTACAGATGTCGCTGTAAGCATCGCCTCGCCGCCACCTTCACACAAACGACACACTTATATATACTATACACCTATTGTTTTGACGTGATAACGTTTTATAAATTGATGAACGCCAGCAACACTCATGAAAAATAGTAACGTTCCACCTGAGTTTTGTATTACATAAAATAATCAATGTCAAAGTCAAGGTCAAAGTCATAGTCAAGGTCAAGGTCAAGGTCAAAGTCATAAATGATTATGACGTTATCACGTAAATCTATCGTCCGTAAACCGACTTTACAGACAACCAATTTTTTTCTAATGTGGACTTGTAACGCTACTGAAACTATAACCTAAGCCACTGATGCAGGTTTAGCCATAGTACGTACATAGAATCGTAGATTTGTTCGTTAAAACTGACGCGGTTTTCACACATTATGAATGTATACAACACGGGAATAGATAGATAGACCAATAGATGGCGCTATATAGTTTTCAAAATATTTCTGCCAAACGCAAATGTTTTCTCTGACTAGTCTGTGACTCAGGTGTTTGTGGTTAATAATGATTTGTTTATCGATCCTGGAATATTCTCGTGATACTAGCTTCTCTCAATTGTGTTCTTTTTCTTAGATTATTCTCTCTATTGACAATAACAAATACATTTCTACAGCTATTGCGCCATCTATTAAGTATATTCGAACTAGATTTTTTGAAGTAAAAACTTCTTTAGCGGCGTTGTGGACTTCTGTATGGGGGAAAAAATGACGATGTGGTCGAAGATGTTATCACACCTAGACCTAGAATGCTCACTGGCTCTCAAGGACTGCTGCCTGAACACACTATGTGATTGGTGACAGTTTTTCAAACTTGACAGTGGTAGCTAGTCAGGCCGGTATTCGAGAACCCTACCACCATGCGAGATTAACAATATATATAAATGTTTACCTCAGCGTGGCAGTCGTTGACCGCTCGCCCTCTGACAGACATATGCTCGCCTGAAACGCATTTCGTGCCCGTCGTCACTGCAATTATCTGAAAACGCACAATATATTTAATTAGTTGACGATCTTCACGGCTCAGCGGTCAATTAACAGACTTTTGATCCTTAAACCTTGCTTTCGAATCCCGTTGTGTTACAATTATTGACGTGATAACGTTTTATAAATTGATGAATACCAGCAACACTCATGAAAAATAGTAACGTTCCGCGTAACGTTCCACCTGAGTTTTGTATTACATAAAATAATCAAAGTCAAAGTCAAAGTCATAAATGATTATGACGTTATCACGTAAATCTATCGTCCGTAAACCGACTTTACAGGCAACCAATTTTTTTTTAGTTATAGGAGAACAGGAATATGCTGGTGTGCCTATATGACACTATGTGTCGAAATATTAGTTTAAATTATTATTTAGAAGCGTTGATAGCTCAGCGGGGGGGAGCTTCGGCTCTCAAACTAACGGACACTGGTTCAGCCCTTCATAATTATTTCCACGTACAAAAATTAGTATTATCTTTATTTTTAAACGCGTATCGTAAATGCCCCCCGTTTTACAAACGTTCCTAGGCGACGGTGATCGCTTACCATCAGGCGGCCCGTTTGTTTTTACGCTACCCTATTACATAAAATTGCCACCAAAAAAAAAACCAATGCCACCTGGAGGCGAGTTGCTGAACTAAACAGACAAGCGTGATATTTCAAAAAAGTCATTAAAAGTTCTGCTATTCATCGATAGATGACAAAACTAAAAAGTATCACCGCTGTGCCGGTCGCAGTGGGGGGTGTTAGGTTATTTTCGTTACGGAATTTCTGGATTCGGTCTCCACGCTCAAGGCCCGTGTGAGAAGCTATGCAATAGCTAAAAAAAACGTACGAATCGAATTGAGAACCTCCTCATATTTTTGAAGTCAGTTAATTAAAGCTGTGCTGACCTTAGAGTCTTCTATCTTGTTGTCGACAGTGATGACGATCCCCGCCAACACTTTTCTCTTCGAGTGTACAATGTCGTGCTTCATCAGCTCGTTGAACTTCTCATTCACTATTCTGGCGAAAGACAAACCAAGTCTTAAAAAGTTATTATTTAATTAGTCGACTCTCTGTTCGAGAGGAGACTCCAAAGCCTGCAGCATCGACGTAATGTCGCTAGTTTATCGGTTTTTTATCGGATACATTTCGGGGAGTGCGCTCCGGAGTTGCATAATTTGATTCCGCCATCTCCATTCCATCTTAGGACGACCAGACGGACGGCAATGCGACATCCATACATGGTGGACGTTCCAACTTGTCGCACGAAGCGTTTTGCTTCCACATTCTTAGTGCGTACAGCTAACGAATGGAACTCATTGTCTAACTCTGTATTTCCGAAAAAATACGACCTGGGTATCTTCAAGTCACGAGTGAATAGGTATCTTCTAGGCAGGCGTGCTCCATCGTGGACCGCATCATCACTTAACATCAGGTGAGATAGTGGTCAAACGCCTGCCTATTCCCAATAAAAAAAAATAAAAAAAATAAAAAAAATTTTGACGTGTCTGTGTGCATGTCTGTCTGTGGCGTGGCAACTCTCAAACGGACGAACCGACTTTGATTTTATGTTTTTTGTTTGAAAGTTGAATTAGTCCGGACGGTTCTTAGCAATGTTTGATGAAAATCGGCCGAAGATGGCCGACGGTTCAAAATGGCGGAGTGAGCACATATTTTTATACAACTCCCTCAATATGGGTCCCAAATGACCCATAAACCCAAGGGCTTGACTAGTAGAATATTTTACACTATGACAAATTCCAAATCCAAGATGGCCGCCACCACAAAATGGCTAATTAAATTTTGTTTTATTTTCGCAGAGGTATCATTAAAGCACGCTGGTACATTTTTTATGACCTAAGATGACGGAACAAGCGCAAGGCCTACATGATGTTAAGTGGTAACCTCTGCCTATAGACGGATACAATCCGTAAAGAACTGCACTGCGCCCGTCACCCTGAGACATAAAGTTGATAAGTCTCATGTGCCTGTAATTTCACCAGAAACCATACACTTCAAACCGGAACACAGTAATGCGAACACTACTGCCCGGCGCACCGGTAGATATAGATATGGTGGCGGTACTTCCCCGGGCGAACTCTCACATAGAGTGCTACTGCTCTAGTGATAAGGCGTAAAAGGATAAACCTTTTGAATTATTGTTAGTGCTACCAGTAAAGAACAACAGGGCCTCCATCGCCGTACGGTCCCGATTGTATAAAGATTTTTTTTAAAAACCAGACAAGTGCGAGTCGTACTCGCCCACCGAGGATTCCGTACAAATTTGTAGGTACATAATTGTAATGTAACAAACCGACCAGGACTCACGTGGTAAACACTGGAAAATTACAGTGTTTACCACGTGAGTCCTAGTCGGTTTGTTACATTACAATTATGGAAGAAACTCGCGATAGTTTTCAGACTCAAATTGTAGGTACATATTATAAAAAAATTGGATATAACAAAAATAGCTTTATATTCACTTTAAAAAAAGGTGTAACGAGCCACGTTCAAATATTGCCGCCATCGACTTGGTCGAGTGCCGTATGTAGCTATTACGCGAGGACAGCCAATGAGCGGAGCGAAGCCCCGCTCCACTTTTTATGTTTCATTACGGCGACGAGTCGCGTCACATGTTTCGGCTGTGTGAACCCCAAGCGCGGGCGATGTACTGTTGACGAAGGTCTTGTGTTCTCTCTCTGCGCACGCGGTCGCAGCACCGATCACTTTTAATTGTAAAAAAAATTGGTTGCCTGTAAAGTCGGTATACGGGCGAAAGTTTTACGTGACAACGACTTTGAGTGCCTTTCACTTTTTATGTCTGTCTCTCTCGCTCTTAGGCGGGCTAACCATGCCCGAGTGGAAGGGACGCGTGCCTCTCACTCGCTCTCATTGTGAGCGCATAACGTGAGCGGAGCGTAACGCAGTTTCTTGAAGTGTCACCCGGCAAACCAATTTATAAGACGTTGTCACGTCAAAACGTTAAAGTAAAGTAAAACTACGACCTGAAGACCCAAGCGTATCATTTACCTTACAAAGGTTTTTTATTCTTCGACATAAATTGAAACTATACATCATAAAAATAATAAAAATCCTGTTTAACCTTGTGCCAATGAAATTAAAATCCTGTTTAGGTTAAACAGGATTTTAATTATATTTATGATGTGCCAATGAATCCCTTCCATACGATACCCGACTTGACACGGTTAACTCAATTCTAAGTTTGGACCGCCCCGCCGTTCCTTGCATAAGACCCAGTTTTTTATGAATTCATTACAAATGTATAGTTTTCCGACTTTTCCCTATATTTGCAGTATAAGACGGTATTACTTGCCAAATTTCATAGTTCTAATTCAACGGAAAATCCTACAAATATTATTAATGCGAAAGTTTGTGTGTATGTGTGTATTTTTGTTACCTCTTCACGCTCAAACGGCTGCACCGATTTCGATGAAATTTGGTATGGAGATAGTTTAAACACTGGATTAACACATTTACACACACAGGTTACTTTTATTCCGGAAAAAGTATAGTATATATATAATAATATATATACTTCGCCACCTCAATGCACTTCTGGATGCCAACCCTGATATTGACTTTTTTATTGACAACTGGAAGGCTATTACTGACGTATGTTTGACATACTGTGAGAAACAGTAATTCACTCTGACATTATATGTATGATAAATTGATAATTTTGACTTAGTGTATTTTTATGTTTTTTTTTTGTTCTATTGCGTTATGTAACTGTTTATATTAACTTTATGTACTCAATGTAATATTGTAATTGATGTGGTAATTGTAATTGCTATCTTGCGTTTTTATCACAATAAATAAATAAATAAATAGTTCCCGTGGCATAATTGAGGTAGCGGGAAAACCGTAAACCACGCGGGTGAAACCGCGGGGCGCCCCTAGTACTCTATAAATTTTGAAATATACTTTTTTCTCAATACCTCCACGCGTTCCCGAGATAAAGGGTCTTGACAGACGGACGGACGGAAAACAAAGTGATCCAAGGTTACTTTTGAGGTACAGAACCCTAAAAAAGGAAGGTTCTTATCTCTGAAAGAGTTCTGTCTCTTCTTCTGTCTTTGAAACAGTTGATACATACTTAGCGATATGGTCAGCGAGACCCTGGGGCAGCGCCCCTCCTCCCCCTCTAACTGGGGCTCCAGTCCCCACCTCCCCCCGGGGCTCCTGTAGTACAGCCAACGCAGCCCTGGCCGCTGCCAACTTAGCCTGCTTCTTACTAGACCCTGAAACACACATGGAATCATCACATAACCAGTTTACACAAACTAAAGCTGTTTCTTTTTTACTTATTACAAGCTTGCGTTTGACAATTGTCTCACCTGGTGTTAAGTGATGACGTTGTCTAGAATTAAAATGGGTTTAAACACTAAAGCTGTTACATTGACAACTTAAGGTTTGAAGGGTGCGTCCAATGCCAAAATTATTTATTTATTTTTACATGGAAGACCAACAGCCTTCTTTACAATATAACGGCTTAATATTTAACAAAAGGCCTATTCCTCACGGATAATGACATTATATTTTTACAATAATATTGTGAACCTGAATAATAATAATAATAATACCTGAACCTTACTAATTTATTAATTAAACATTATGCAAAATGAGTATTTTCAAATGCACACTATGATGATAACGAATGTATATATTGCAATTATAAAAATATTGGAGGCACGGGAATATCTTGTAGAAGTACAGTAATCGAATAGAATTTTGAAAGAAAAATTGTTCTTTATAAAAAAATAAACAGTTACCGCACTAAATAAACCGTTTTTCTTCAAATGCTCTGAATTCTCAGCGACGACCCCACTTTATTATTAATGAATAAAATACCTGTTCTGTAATTTCGGACCCTATTCAATGCAAACAAACATATAATCAAATTTTCTTTCTTTGCAATAATAGTATACATGTAGGACTTTAAAAAAAAACAAGCTAAGCCTGTGTACATCTTGGTCCACTTTATCACTTAACATCAGGTAAAACAGTGAGGGCTGACCCCAAATGAAATGGGATTTAAAGCCAGGATAAAGATCAGGTAAAACAGTGGTCAAACGCAAGCTTAAAATATTACAAAGAAAAATGATCCATCAGATTAATGCAGTAAAACCAATGATATTATATGTTTATATGAGGTAGATGTCGCATAAGCACGCGGAAACTGAGGCGACAAAATTAAGTCAATTGTAGTAATTTTGATTACGACGCGTATTTCAAGCGCAAGTCTAAACATATAGCTATCCTTTTCTATATTATTTGTACCGTATTATCTGTCGCGGTAAGCATGTTTATGTCGTAAAGGAACAAAATCTGAGCACCGCGCAGAATGAGTATACGTCATCTTTAGTAAAACATCATTGAGTAAAACTCAGGGTACTCACCATATCCTTCAAACACCTGGTCTTTTATCTGGCAGACCACTTTGAAACGCATACTGTGACTCAGCTGTAATGGTGCTGAAACAATGAAAAGGAAAAAAAATATGTATTGAGAAAAAAAGGACGTAGGGTTCCGTACCCAAAAGGTATAACGGGACCCTATTACTAAGACTCCGCTGTCCGTCTGTCACCAGGCTGTATCAAATGAACCGTGGTATACGGTTGATATTTTCACAGATAATGTAATTCTGATGCCGGTAAACAACATATACAAAATAAAATTGAAGGTTCCAAGGAACAAAACGTTCTAACCACAAAAGAAAAGGTAGCTATCCTGAAGGGGCCAAAAATTTGCCCCATCCTGTATATTATTCAAAAAAACGTCACGTTAATTCTATATGTCCCATTAATATTATGAATCTAAAAGTTTGGATGGATGGATGTTTGTTACTCAATCACGCCAGAACGGCTGGAAGGATTTGGATGAAATTTGACATGTAGATACTTCAGGACGCGGAATAACGCATAGGTTACTTTTTATCATCATCATCAACATCAACCGTGAAACCGCGGGACACAACTAGTATAAAATATTTTCCCTACGCTTCATAGGTTTTTGACGTGATAACGTTTTATAAATTGATGAATACCAGCAACACTCATGAAAAACTTATTATACATAATATTATACACATAATATTATATTGAGTATATGTTACTCAATATAATATTATGTGTATAATATTATGTATAATAATATATATTAGTATATACTTATTGGTTATTTATGTATTAGAATTCATATCAAGATATTAAAATTTTATCCAATTATGTTGCACCACCGAAATCGCTTTAAGCGATAAGACCGCCCATTGTACTACCTAGATTAAGAGTAATTTTGTAATAACTTATATGTACATTCATGGTAAAGTGCAATTAAGAATAATAGTATAGTAGTATAGTATAATTAATATATTTAGAAATATAGTGTACTAAAAAACAGAATAAAATAAATATTTTAGGGGGCTCCCAGTTCCCTTACAACAAATGTTTTTTTTTTGCTTGTTTTTATTCGATATTATTAACGAGCATCAGGTAGACGCTTGAATTATTCACAGAATATTTAGTTATACTTTAAAAATAAATAATTAAACTAAAATGAAATAAATATTTAAGGGGGGCTCCAATACAATAGTCATGATTTTTTGCCGTTTTTATAGAGAATGGTACGGAACCCTTCGTGCGCGAGTCCGACTCGCACTTGGCCGTTTTTAATGTAATTGTGGTGGAGCCTCTAGATTTTAAACTAGACTCAAGACCCGTACTATGAAACCCAGGCTTCTTTCGTCTAAGTAACACATTATATGAAAATGGATGAAGTCAATCTTTTAGAGAAGAATACAAAATCATACAAAAAAAAAATTGGTTGTCTGTAAAGTCGGTTTACGGACGATAGATTTACGTGATAACGTCATAATCATTTATGACATCGACTTTGACTTTGATTATTTTATGTAATACAAAACTCAGGTGGAACGTTACGCGGAACGTTACTATTTTTCATGTGTTGCTGGTATTCATCAATTTATAAAACGTTATCACGTCAAAAAATTGGTTGTCTGTAAAGTCGGTTTACGGACGATAGATTTACGTGATAACGTCATAATCATTTATGACTTTGACTTCGACTTCTGACTTCTGACTTTTGACTTTTGACTTCGACTTTGACTTTGATTATTTTATGTAATACAAAACTCAGGTGGAACGTTACGCGGAACGTTACTATTTTTCATTTGTGTTGCTGGTATTCATCAATTTATAAAACGTTATCACGTCAAAAAATTGGTTGTCTGTAAAGTCGGTTTACGGACGATAGATTTACGTGATAACGTCATAATCATTTATGACTTTGACTTCGACTTCTGACTTCTGACTTTTGACTTTTGACTTCGACTTTGACTTTGATTATTTTATGTAATACAAAACTCAGGTGGAACGTTACGCGGAACGTTACTATTTTTCATGAGTGTTGCTGGTATTCATCAATTTATAAAACGTTATCACGTCAAAAAATTGGTTGTCTGTAAAGTCGGTTTACGGACGATAGATTTACGTGATAACGTCATAATCATTTATGACTTCGACTTTGACTTTGATTATTTTATGTAATACAAAACTCAGATGGAACGTTACGCGGAACGTTACTATTTTTCATGAGTGTTGCTGGTATTCATCAATTTATAAAACGTTATCACGTCAAACAATTGGTTGTCTGTAAAGTCGGTTTACGGACGATAGATTTACGTGATAACGTCATAATCATTTATGACTTTGACTTCGACTTCTGACTTCTGACTTCTGACTTTTGACTTTTGACTTCGACTTTGACTTTGACTTTGATTATTTTATGTAATACAAAACTCAGGTGGAACGTTACGCGGAACGTTACTATTTTTCATGAGTGTTGCTGGTATTCATCAATTTATAAAACGTTATCACGTCAAAAAATTGGTTGTCTGTAAAGTCGGTTTACGGACGATAGATTTACGTGATAACGTCATAATCATTTATGACTTTGACTTTGATTATATTATGTAATACAAAACTCAGATGGAACGTTACGCGGAACGTTACTATTTTTCATGAGTGTTGCTGGTATTCATCAATTTATAAAACGTTATCACGTCAAAAACCTATGAAGCGTAGGGAAAATATTTTATACTAGTTGTGTCCCGCGGTTTCACGGTTGATGTTGATGATGATGATAAAAAGTAACCTATGCGTTATTCCGCGTCCTGAAGTATCTACATGTCAAATTTCATCCAAATCCTTCCAGCCGTTCTGGCGTGATTGAGTAACAAACATCCATCCATCCAAACTTTTAGATTCATAATATTAATGGGACATATAGAATTAACGTGACGTTTTTTTGAATAATATACAGGATGGGGCAAATTTTTGGCCCCTTCAGGATAGCTACCTTTTCTTTTGTGGTTAGAACGTTTTGTTCCTTGGAACCTTCAATTTTATTTTGAAGAAAAATATATTGCCATTTTTAGTTTTTTGAAAATAAGTAAGGTTCGCCCAAAAAATGACATTTGTCAAAAAAATATTCATATTTATAATATTAGTGAGATCACGCGAGTAAAATCGGAAGCAGCTCCGATAGTCCCGAATAAGATCCCATACATTGTTATCAGGAACCAACCTTGAGTGGAGGTGAGGGGGGAGCCGTCTCCAAAGGTACAGATGAAGCTGAGTCCCGGGTAACTCTCGTACAGCAGATTGATGGGGCTCTTGGTGAACGATGCCGTCTGGGTGACTCCCCCGAACAGAGCTGACGATGGGGAAACATCTTCCGCTGGGGATGATGACGCTGTAACACCATCATCATAAAAGTTTTATTTTATATCAATGTTAAAGTTAAAAATTTAAGCTTTTTTATATAAAATGCACGGTGCTGTGGAGTGTAATTTACAGAAAATATTTAAAAAAATGGAACCGACTTCAACACTCAAAAGTGTGAAATAACTTGTTGAAGTCGGTACCATGATAGTACAAAAGTAACTGTTATCAAAACTCCTATATTATCAATATTCAAAAAGTAACTATTATAAATTCCGCCTAGCATGTTTTTAATGCAATAAACCATAAAACTCTTATCCTACGAATATTATAAATGCAAAAGTTTGTGTGTATGTTTGTTACTTCTTCACGCTCAAACGGCTACACCGACTTCGATACAATTTGGTATGGAGATAGTTTAAGCCCTGGATTAAGACATAGGCTACTTTTATCCCGGAAAAGTATAGTTCCCGTGGTATAATTGAGGTAGCGGGCAAACCGTAATCCACGCGAGTGAAACCGCGGGGCGCTACTAGTTATCTATATAGCGTGATCATGGTACCGACTTCGACAAGTTATTTCTCACTTTTTGAGTCTTGAAGTCAATTCTATGTTTTTGTAAAAAAAAAATTATTACCCTTTTCAGTGACTTACTACTTAGGGAATCAATTAACATTGTGTCATGTTTGTGTACGATAGCTCAACATACTAAGCTGTTTGTTTTTTTTAAAAAAAACAAAATAATATTTTTAAAAAACTTGAGACGTGGCAAGGGAGTTATGGTGTTATTGGTGTTACATGTTCATGCACACAAATGTTTGACCTGTCCGGGAATAGAACCCGGGACCAGCGGCTCAGAAGGCATAGTGCTACCAACTGCGCCAACCGGCCAGTCAATTGTAATTTACATAAAAGTGACATGTACATGACATTATAATGATTAAATGATAGCGACTCTACGTCGGTGCTGCAGGCTTTGAAGTCGTGTTTTGAAGCCTTTTATGTACATTAATGTACATAAAAGGCTCATTAACAAGGATCCTTTAGTCGAAACACGACTTCAAAGCCTGCAGCACCGACGTAGAGTCGCTAGTCTATCGGTTTTTTACCGGATACATTTCGGGGAGTGTGCTCTGGAGTTACATAACTCGGTACCTCTTTTCCCATTCCATCAAAAAACGACCACAGACTTTTTTTTTTACTTTCAGAAGCGTTTTGCTTCCACATTCATAGTGCGCACAGCTAACGAGTGGAACTCATTGCCTATGTCTGTGTTTCCACATGAATACAATCTGGGCATCTTCAAGTCACGAGTGAACAGGTATCTTCTGGGCAGGCGTGAATCATCGTAGACCGCATCATCACTTAACATCAGATGAGATAGTGGTCAATCGCCTGTTTATTGCGGAAAAAAAAGGGACACCCGGATCCAGCCACGTAATTCCTTTTAGAAAAAAAGCAAAAAAATTGTACATATACATCAAACACACACACACACCCACACACACATATATATATATATATATGTGCATTGGAATCCTGAATCTAAATTGCTTCGTCTGAAGCAATGCGGCGTTGCCGTTCCGCTCTGACCGGGCTAGGGCTCTTGCCGCACAGATTACCGACCGACGCGACGCAGCGACGGATGCCACGCGATGTCGCCGTTCCGTCAAAGTGTCGTTACAACTTTTGGTCCCAATTCTTTTTAGTCTAGCCCTCTTTCGCAACGCGCGATAAGGAACTACGTTCCAATAAAAGTTAAAGTTTACCAGGGCTTGACGTCACTTCCGGTTGCTTGCTCTCGACCGTGGCTGTTGATTTCGTCTCCCGACCCGAAGATGACGAAACTGTATAAATAGAGATTTATAAAGTTAAAAAAAGCTATTTCAGATTGCGAAGATCACTTTGACACATTTTATTCACAGCCTCACTTACTGCAATAAGTTTTTCCAATGTCACATGTCCTTAGAATTTACTTACGTCTGACATTGTAACTCGGTGGAATGAGTGTGTTGAGGATGTTCGTGTTGACAAATGAACATATGACGGATATTGCTTGAAAGATAATTTAATGAAGAATTTTAATCTGCTGCACTGTAATCTTCTGTTACATTTATTTTATATGTTATAACAACTTGCATTTATTTATTTGTCTTTTTAAAACCGCTCCTTACTTATCTAAAATCTATGCGAGTAGGGATATACTGAAAACCAGCGCAGTGTTCATAAATCACACCGTGAACTCTGCATTATGCTGAGCATATTCCAATTGCCCAAAGTTCATCTAACATGGGACAATAAATATATAATAAATAAAATAATGAATTATAAAAATAACATAACAATCGGAGTGTTTTCTGCTCGGCGTCTTTGGCTGAAGTGAGCTTGCGTGGAGGGGCGCGGCTATGTTCACTCATATCGTACATTGACAGATAGACAGCTATATTGTTTTGTGTGAACAGAGTGATTAATTATGAGAGCTTTTGGTTGAGATATCAATACGAAAACTGTAGAATGAAACTGAATCATTATGCGATGTTCACAGATACAAGAAAATCAGTTTCTCTCATATTAATCCGCTGTCCGTCTGTTTCGAGACAATGGACTCTTCACTTCACGAGTTAACAAGAAACTTTTTTTTACGTTCTTTCAGTTTTTCTATTTACTGACCCGGCTCGGAATCCCGGTCGGGGCGGAGCTCAGGTTTTGGATCTCTCTCTCCCCCCCCCCCCCCCCCCTTCTCTCCCCCTCTCTCTGTGGTGTGTGTATGTGTGAGATAGCATGTGTGTGTGTATGTGTGTGATAGCGTGTTTGTGTCCGTGTAAAACTCCCGCGAAACAGGGGATACTAGTGCAGAAGTGTGAATGTTAATGTTTTGACAACTTTAAATAATTTGAGAACGTTTGGATATTGTTGTACATTATAAAATAATATATTTTATTTTGTATTCTTTTTTAATGTTCAATAAAGTGTTTATGATTGATTGATTGAATAAAGTTACCAGGCTGTCTAGGCAGAACGTCTCTAGTGAAATCGTCGGTCGGCTCGCCGACAGTGAGGACTCGCCCCGCCCTCGCTAGCAGCGTGGAGAGGCAGACGCGAGCGGCGGCGGCGCGCGCGTCGCGCTTACTGTGGCCCCACCCTTCGAACGTCATGTCAGCCACCTGCGGAAAACAGCATCGCACATCTGAAGATATATTTTTTATTTTATTCATTTATGACACTCAGACCCCCGCACTAGGATTCCCTGTGTCGCGGGAAGCATGGACTCACACAATCACACCACACAAACACCCAAGACCCGGGACAAACATCTACTCTGTGTACTCATCGCACAAATGTTTGCCCTTGCCGGAATTCGAACATATGGTCCCGGAGACACAGAAGTCATGTCACTGACACTGACCAATGCGACCGTCGTTAATATACGATATTGACATTAAAAGGCGGGTCATTACATCACAGCGGCTATCAGTGATGCTGATGATAGTGCGCGGTCAGACCGGTCGATGTATGCGTCGCTAATTGCGAAAATCGGCATATTTGTGGCCATGCACACACCCTTAGGGGGCGTCACTAAACATTTGAGAATTTCCTATTTAGTGTAGGTATAGGCATAGACTAATATACTACAAGAAGACTGCCAAAAGCCTAAAGAAAATCGTACGCTGGAAAAAACTTTTTAATTTCAGGCTAAATCTAGATGGCGCTGCCGGTTTGGAAATTTTTGTAGTCACCGAACGATTACGGACTAGTTTTACTAAGTTATCGGTTGATGTTCTTTAATCGAAAGTTGATTTTTTGTTGATTAGTATACATATTTGTTTCAAATGGGATATATTCCATATCTTTTTCTGCCTTTTCATAGATGGCGCTGCGATTATATGCCAGGTGTTGTTCACAATAACGCATCGATGGTTCACTAGATGGCGCATGCATAATAATAAATCGGCAGGATATACATTTAATATTCAAGTTATAGATTAAATCAACATCAAATGAACTTTCCATTGAAGAATATAATCGGTAACTTACTAAATCCAGTCGGTACTAGTTCTGGGACTAGAACATTTTCCAAACCTGCAGGGCTATCTAGATTTAGCCTGAAATTATGAGTTTTTTCCAGGCGATTTTTCTTTAGGCGATTGGCAGTATTCTTGTAGTATATTAGTCCATGATATAGGTATGTTCACCGAGGTCTTCACCAGCTACTATAATATCGAATAAGTATAGGCACGCAGTTTTCAGTTTTTAGAGTGTAACTCAAAAACTGCTTGTCTGAATTTGATGAAATTTAAATGGTCCCACACGGGAAGCACCAGCTTTCAAATAAAAAAGAAATATATATTATATGATAAAGAACAATCAAAATCTGTTTCCCAGCTGGAAGTTATGCAGTAACAAACATTAAAAAAAACATATGGGTTGAATTGAGAACCTCCTTCCTTTTTCTAAGTCGCTTAAAAAGAGAACTGTGTTATGTAAACTCTAAGGCTTTCACGGCCGGCGTTGCATGTTGTATGAGTTGGAACAAAAGTTTCACATAGACCACGGCCAAACAGCCCGGAAGCAATACATACAACAAACAACAGAACTGTGTTAGTTTTTAAAATAAAATCCCAAAAGTTGACAAAAGACACAGAAGGAAAATTTAACTATAAGTGAATGTAATAAAAAAATAACTATGATGTAAGGCATTAATTATAGAAAACAAAGATGCTTAGAATCGTCCACTTCCTTGGTGAATGTACTACCGTTATCAAATTCCCAGCATGGTGGTACGGTACTTTCGAGTACCCGCCTGGCAAGCTACCACCCTCAAGTTTGAAAAACTGTCACCATACACATAGTGTGTTCAGGGAGCAGTCCTTGAGAGCCAGTGAGTATTCTAGGTATAGCGTGATAACATCTTTGACTACATCGTCACTGACCATCAAGTGAGATAGTGACGTTAGATCGTTAGATCTATACAGTATAAAAAAAATTGAAATAAACTTCTGCCTAGTCACAATATCAATGTGATAGTGAGCCTCATATTCATAATGCTCTTCATTAAAATAAACAATATTTCATTGTAGCTAGGAACTTATATTTATACAATTATCTCAACACAAATATCCTTAATGGGAGGCCTTAAAAAGAACTCCAAACAAAGCCTTGTTATTTGTTATTGAAATATGAGGGGCAGAATATGAACTAGCTTCTTAGAATATACAGATAAGAGCTTATGACAGTATGTACTACAGTTTTACAAACATATTATTCATATCAATGCAAGTCGCTTCCAACCGGTCCTTGTGGAAAACAATGGGGGAGGCATACGTCCAGCAGTGCATGATCTATGGCCGAGATGATGATGATGATGATGATGATGATGAATGATGATGAGACAGATAGTACGTTTTTACCCGTATACATATATTATTATTATTAACGTTCACACAAGGTCTTCAGGTCCCAAACTAGGCAGAGCCTGTGCTATGGTAATCTGATGACTGATATATATATATATACTTATATACATATACACACCCAGACACAGGTCAAACTGTCATGTAATGTATATTAAATTAATATATGATATAATTATATGTATCATATTAAAGGTATACAATATGTATCTATTATTTATATATTTTATTGACTGTATAATATGTGCCTATTTTGATTAATACTATTTTATTCTGAATTTTCATTTTAATATTTTTTTTTACCTGTTTAAATATAGAACACTACCGCTTCTCAGAAAATTAATTCCTTTCCTTAAAAAGGTTGTCTGGGAGAATTCACTTCTTAGCGATAAGACCACCAATTGTGCAACATATTTTGCAATTGTTAATGTGTTATTTTATGAATATTATTTTAAGTGGATGTACTTGTACAATAAAGTGTTATCTATCTTTCTATTTATGATGATAATGGTTAATATTCAGCCAAAAAAGGGAACTATTACACCAGCAAGAATAACTTGTTTCACAGTCATTGTATATAAGTCAGATAAACAATTGAATATGGCTGACCTAGGAACAAACAATACGTACAATCCCGGAGTCTTTAAGTCACTGAGTGAATAGGTACCTTCTAGGCTTGCCTGTTAGACAGCGTCATCACTTAATACTGCGGGCTTAGACAGGATGCATCGCTTCATAGTGATTCTCTTTCTCTAACCACTAGCCCTTTATATTTGATTTCGTTGATTCTGTGATATATTGTTTTTTTTCTTTGACACAGTGGTCAAAGAAAAAAACCAAAAAGCCTATTAAATAAATTTAAGAGAAGAAAAAAGCTCTCTCGCTCCTTTGTTTAGGATTTTGTATCTTGCACATTGTTTAATTTTATCAAAAAGATGTAAGTGGAGCAATCATCGTTTTCATTTAAAGTAATTTGATTTGGTTTGGTTTGGTCTGGTTCGATCCGAATCGATTTAAGTTTAAATTTAATTATATTTTTTATTCATCACTTTAATTCCCACTTACCTTAAGCAAGACACCAAACACAGGTCTATGTAGGGGTCCCAATTGCACAAAGTTCCGGAATTGATACTCCAATCCAATTTCGTTCACTATACAAATTGGATGCATTGAAGATATGCTTTGACGAATTTTTAGTTTTATTTCTTTCAATTTTGCCACACTGATTTTCATTTTGACAATAATATTGCTAATTTCTTTCTATCAAAAAATATCATACAATATCAAGCCTATATACCTCAGAAAATACAAATGTCGATTCTAAGAATAAAATGTACACCATCTATAAATAAAGCTGTTCATTTAATCATGTAATCTTAAATCTAAATAAAAGAAACTGTTAAGGTCCTATACCAAGTGCTCCACACAGAACCTAAGCAATGCTTTATCTTTGTGTGTTACGTGTGTTATACACAATTTGAGTCTGAAAACTATCGCGAGTTTCTTCCATAATTGTAATGTAACAATTCGACTAGGACTCACGTGGTAAATACTGGAAAATTGCTCTCCGACCAGTTTCGAACTTATTTGCAGTTCTTCAACTGGGAGTAATAAATAAATAAATACAAGAACTTTAATAAATGGCAATCAGACACTATTGTAAATTTAAACATAATCATCTCAATCATAGAATATCCACGGATGGACATAAGCCTCCCTATATCGTTTTCATGGGGGGGTTTGTTTTCCAGTACACGTTTGGCAAAGGGCTTGGCGAGCGCAGTATGTAGATTGTATTAGGTTAACATTGGTTATTAAGAAAAAATATATTATTCGATTTGGATTAACTCTGTTTTGCAATTATTCCACCTTCAAAATACTAAATATTTCACACGTCACTCGCACTTCAACAAATACCTAATTTATCACCACTGTATTTATTCATAAATATAAATAACAAAAGTTAAAAACCAATCGTACGTAACTACAAACACAGAATAATGGCGCGCTTTCTTTCAATCTCCAACGAGTTTTTTTTTGTATATGTGTTGCCAAATTGATAAAAATCTAACAGTATCGTGAAGTATCGTTGGCACCACCACAAGTAAACGTTTCGTACAAACAGAATGTATGTTAGTGTTGCCCTTGTATTTTTCTATTTACCCGGCGCTATTACAATAACTCCTCAGTTTTTCCGGTCACTTAGTCAGTCGCTATGACTGACTAAACGAACAGGAAAACTGTCAATCGCTAACGAGTTAATCACTACATGTACATATTATCACGTTCATAATTACATTACACTGCTTTTACGGGTATAACGCGGCAATTACGCGTAGTCGATATCATGATCGATAATTGTGTCGGCTTCTTCCGGAGTATATATGTTTATGTTTTTTTTAAATTTAAGTATTTTTATTACTGTCTCATATATTGACTGGCCGGTTGGCGCAGTTGGTAGCACTCTGCCTTCTGAGCCGCTGGTCCCGGGTTCGATTCCCGGGCAGGTCAAACATTTGTGTGCATGAACATGTCTGTTTGACCTGTGTCTGGGTGTGTATATGTATATAAGTATATATATCAGTCATCAGGTTACCATAGCACAGGCTCTGCCTAGTTTGGGACCTAAAGAACTTGTGTGAATGTTAACAAATAAAAAAATCTATTTTATAATCTAAACTGAATTTGAATTCTTTCTTTTCAATACACGTATTGGATACATACTAATGACAATACAGAAGAGTGAAAATGTTAATACTCTAGTGAGTATTACACATTATAAAAACTTACTGCGTCTTAAGCGTACATATTTAACACCAATGACAACGGAGATTGGGTGACATCTCATTATAGATTTTTTGACGTGATAACGTTTTATAAATTGATGAATACCAGCAACACTCATGAAAAATAGTAACGTTCCGCGTAACGTTCCATCTGAGTTTTGTATTACATAATATAATCAAAGTCAAAGTCATAAATGATTATGACGTTATCACGTAAATCTATCGCCCGTAAACCGACTTTACAGACAACCAATTTTTTTAATTGGAAATTCTCGTGAGTTAGACACATTATTATATATATGTGGTATCCGGCTTTACTCACGTTTATAGTCGAAGTTTCGACCTAGGTTTCGAGCACGATGCTCATCCTCAGATGAGTTTACGCTGCCAGATGGTCGCCGCGATCTGGCAGCGTAAACTCACCTGAGGATGAGCATCGGACATGCTCGAAACTTCGACTATAAACGTGAGTAAAGCCGGATACCACATGTATATAATGATTTTTTTTTAATTGCCATATAAAATTATGGGCACTCACAGTAAGTTTTAAATGGGTTATACGTCCGTAACTCCCCGCTCTACACGAAGCTCGCAATTACACAAAAATCGGGGAATTCCTTGTCGAATGGCAGCACTGAAACGTTCGTTTCCCTTTAGAACAATGGGATAATTGTGCAAAGCAGAGGCGAACTATGAATTAAGCCATTTGATAACAATAACGATCAATTTCATAGAGGTGTTTACGTTTCGCGCACAAAGCTACGGAGATAAGCTTACGAAATCTGGTGAAAATTTATCGCTACGTTGTTCTAAATTTTTTTTTATCACACTCATACCCCCGCACTTGGATTCCCTGTATCGCGGCAGGCATGGACACACACAAACACAGCACACAAACATCCAAGACCCGGGACAAACACCTACACTCATCGCACAAATTTTTGCCCCTGCCGGGATTCGAACCCAGGGTCCCGGAGACACAGAAATCATGCCACTGACACTAACCACTGCGCCCGTCAAAATAAGTATTGCGTAATAAATTGTTACTTAATTATTGTAATTTTTAGACTATCGCGATTCGAACACATTGTTAATAAATCAAATTTTTCTCTCGATCAAGGCCCGATAGATTTACTTATTTATTGTAAAAAATATTATTGTAATCTACAAACCGGCTAGGACTCACTTGGTCAATACAGGAGAGTTACTCTCCAAATAAGTTCGAAACTGGTCGGAGAGTAATTCTTCTGTATTTACCGCTCGGTTCGTAGATTACAATAATATTTTTAACAATAAATAAGTAACCATTTATTGTAATGGATAACATTACAATAAACAAATAATATTACAACAATAAGTTGGATAACAACTTATCAAATGAAAGGTTGGTGCTCTCTTCAGTCCGCTCGAGAGGGTTAGAAAAAAAAACAGTTCAAATTGTTTTGAGCAAGTCTTTTTTTTTCTTTTTAGTAAGTCGGTACCATACCGACTTCAACAAGTTATTTCACACTTTTGAGTGTTGAAGTCGGTTCCATTTTTGGGTAAAAGAAATATTTTCCTTATATACCACACGAGATTTAGTCGGTTCGTAGATTACAATTGTAGAAGCTTTAGCTTTTTTTTTAACGTAGACTAAAACAAACAGTATCCTCACATGTACAGAGACGTTGAAACTGGGCGCGTGCGCAGGGCCGCCCTGCCGCAGCAGCGAGTACGACACGCGCAGGCCGAGCTCGTTGAGCGCTGACACGGGGGACTTGCCACCGGATTCCACCGCGTCCGCAGCCAGGGTCAGTGCCTGCTCACAACCATACTGGTAAGCAAGTGAATCTACCTTCTAGGTTTGCGTGCTAAATCCTAGACAACGTCATCACTTATCAGGTGAGACAGCAAATGCAGTTTATTAGAAATATAATTAAATAAATAAATAATAATAATAAAATATAATTGGAGACAGTTGTCAAACGCAAACTTATAATGTGTAAAAAAAAAAAAGTTGTCAACGCAAACTTATAATAAATATGTAAAAAAAAAAATGAACAGTCAACGCCTGGAATCGAAGAATATCATATATCTGCACATTGTGCACCACAAAAACAACCTTTTTGTTACGAAAATTATATTAAAACTAGCTGTGCCCCACGATTTCACCCGCGTGGATTACGGTTTTGGCGCTACTTTTTATCCCTTTCTGTGTACTTTGCTACTGACGGGATCAATTGTCATTGTGTATGTTCACCGGTGTCTTTAATGTTGTCGAGGTATGAGTAGCACTTTTCAGTTATTGGAGTGTAACTAAAAAACCGCTAGTCCGATTTTGATGAAATTTAACACCACGGAAATATACTCAATTCTACGAAAACAGATTCATCAAAATCGGTTCATAAACGACGAAGTTATCTGCGAACACATATAAAAAAATTATATATCCGGTCTAATTGAGTAACCTCCTTCTTTTTTTGAAGTCGGTTAAAAAGTGACTCAACGCCTATGACAAAAGGTAAAAAATTGCTACGTGACGAGTTTTGAGTTGGAAGCCAAAAGTGTCCACGTACTTGTAAGTTCCATTGGAAGCCAGACCCGACGCGTATCGTAACCGGTGGCTTTTTCTCGGGGGGTTCCCCATCTGAAAACAAAAGGTTTCATTACTAGATTTCATTACACCACTGGCTGCGCCCTGCGGTTTCACCCGCGTGGTGGTGATAGTGATGAAAAGTAGTCTATGTGTTATCCCCGGACCCGAAGTATCTACGTACCAAATTTCATCCAAATCAGTTTTACCCGAGTGGTGATGATGAAAATAAGACTATGTGTTATTCCAGGTTATAAAGCTGCACATGCTGAGCATAATCATATTGCCTATAAAGTATATATATGTAAATTTGTACTCAGGCTGTGTGTTATGTATTTTATACTATGGCAATAAAGTGTTTTTTTATTTTATTTATTTATTATTTAAACTATCTGTTTTCCAAATTTCTTTAAAATCCGTTCAGTAGTTTTTGCGTGAAAGAGCCACAAATATACATACTCACAAACTTTCGCATTTATAATATTAATGGGATAACCTTCAGTTCCCTAGAAATTAAAAACATACTTGGATTTAATCATTTGCCCAATTTACTTGATGGTCTGTGACGATGTGGTCGAAGATGTTATCACGCTAGACCTAGAATGACACTGGCTCTCAAGGACTGCTGCCTGAACACGCTATGTGTTCCTATGTGCCTTGAAAGTTCAAAAGTTACTAATATCAAAATATTAATATTGTGCTGGTACCGACTTCAACAACTTATTTCAAACTTTTGAGTGTTAAAGTCGGTTCCATTTATTGGTAAACTTTTTTTAATGATATAGGTGGCAAAATAACGGTGATCGCTTACCATCGGATGTTTGTGTGCTGAGATTGTGTGTCCCTATGCCTCCCGCGACACAGGGAGTCCTAGTGCGGGGGTGTGAGTGTGATAATAAAAAGAAAGAAATAAAAAAAATCCGTAGGTAAGATTATATATTCTGAAACACATAATGAAATGTCTACATGAAGGAAGCTAGTTTTGAGAAGAGAAAATATAGATAGATAATGCTTTATTGTATCACAATACATTTGTACATATAACAATTAATATAGTGAAACAATAGGCGGCCTTATTGCTAAAAGCGATTTCTACCAGGCAACCTTGAATGAATTGTATTGTAGAACTAATAATTAAGGGATGTTGTGTTCAATAAGGTAAGAATTAAAATGAATTACTTATCTAATTATAACAAAATTTATACGATATATAAATATATTTTTTTATAATGGAACCCCTATTACATAGCCTAGCTGTTTATTTATACATACATAAATAAACCAACATAAGTATACTATTATACATAAATGTTTATTTAAAAAAAAGTATATTTAAAACAAGCTTTTATAAGTATAAATAAATACGACCGCCGTCATCGTTTCAGAATACCCTTTAAGATAAGCCCAAACTCGATTGATTTATCTTTTCTAGTTTAGAAGTTTCTATGGCCACCTTAAGACTATCATCTGACCCTGAATATTATATAGCACCAAAGAGCTCACCAAGGCAAAACAAATGAACCCAAACTCGATGGGTCTATCTTGTTTAGTTTAGAAGTTCCTATAGCCACCTTATGACTCCATCATCAGTATAACTCCCTGGTACAATATTACTGTATTGTCACCAAAGATACATAAGTGTACCAAATATACCCAAATATATCCCCGCACGATGGAGCGCTCCAGCAAGTCCACGCATGTGATGGCCCCCACCGTCTACAACAAGCTGCCTGAGCAGATCACCGCGGCGCCGTCCTTAAGTAGCTTTAAGTGGCGACTCAAGCGCTGGCTTATCGCGCAATCTTTCTACAGTTATAAAGACTTTAGTTACTCTGCTATTAACTCACATATTATTATGTAAGTATGCAGGTAATAGTAGTAAGACATTTACAATAAATAATTTATTTATAGATTTATTATATTAAATACCAAGTATTGCTTATCTCAATGATATGACCTATTTAATTAACATTATTGTAATTGTATTTGAATTTTGTAATTGTATTTGATTTTTGTAATTGACGTGTAATGACTATTACCAATAAATTGAGTATGAGTATGAATATCAGCTCTATTGGTTGAAGATGTCTGCTTCAGAATTGAATTGCAAGATTTCACCCGAACAAACATACCTAGATACATCATCATCATCTCAGCCATAGGACGTCCACTGCTGGACATAGGCCTCCCCCATTGATTTCCACAAGGACCGGTTGGAAGCGGCCCGCATCCAGCCCTTGCCTGCGATCTTAGTCAGGTCGGTGGCCGTCCTATGCTGCGCTTGCCAGTCCGTAGCCTCCATTCGAGTACCTTTCGGCCCCAACGGCTATCAGTTCTTCGAGCTATGTGCCCTGCCCACTGCCACTTCAACTTGCTAATCCGAGTATGAACATTGATACATAGATACATTGGAAGTTTATTTGTTTATTTATTCAAAAGATCACCAACAAGGTGTAAACCAATACATTTCAATGGGAACAAGCTTTGTTAAAGAAATTCATGTCATATTAGAGATAAAATCACAAAATATGGTGAGCAAGTAACATATTAAAAAGTTGAAGCTGGCTTTATACAAAAATAGATACTTTTAAATGTTATGTAAATTAAAAAAAAATGTTTGGTCTAACTGGAAACTTAAATTACTTCAACTACATAAAATATCAGTATACTTAACTTGGACTATGGTCCTTCTGAGCAGGCTCAGAGTCGCACAACGAGCTATGGAGAGCGCTATGTTCGGGGTTTCTCTACGCGATCGAATCAGAAATGAGGAGATCCGTAGAAGAACGAGTCACCGATATAGCCCAGCGGATTAGCAAGTTGAAGTGGCAGTGGGCAGGGCACATAGCTCGAAGAATTGATGGCCGTTGGGGCCGAAAAGTTCTAGAATGGAGACCACGGACTGGCAAGCGCAGCATAGGACGGCCACCGACCTGACTAAGATCGCAGGCAAGGGCTGGATGCGGGCCGCTTCCAACAGGTCCTTGTGGAAATCAATGGGGGAGGCCTATGTCCAGCAGTGGACGTCCTATGGCTGAGATGATGATGATGATGATACTTAACTTAAAATAATATCCATGAAAGTGCAGAGTGTATTAGGATGTCAGGGACTTTTTAAAATCAAGGATTCATTTTTTTTCTTTATTGAAACTTAACAATTTTCCTTAAACTAAGATCTCTCCTTCTATCATCGGTCAACCAGACGTACGACTATGCGCCACCGCTACATGGTAGATATACCACCGTTACGCACGAAGCGTTTTGCTTCCACTTTTATAATGCGTACTGCCAGAGAGTGGAACTCTTTTTTTTTTTTTTTTTTAAATGATTATAAGCTTGCGTTTGACCACTGTCTCACCTGATGTTAAGCGACGACGCGGTCTAAGGTGGAGCACGCAAACTTAGAAGGAACCTATTCACTCGCGAACTCACTGCCTGAGTCTGTGTTTCCCGATATGTACAACCCCGGAGCCTTCAAGTCGCGAGTGAATAGGTTCCTTCTAAGTTTGCGTGCTCCACCTTAGACTGCGTCGTCGCTTAACATCAGGTGAGACAGTGGTCAAACGCAAGCTTATAATCTTTTAAAAAAAAAAAAAAAAAAAAAATCTAAAGAGTAGCTTAAATCGAATGCGTTGCCAGTGAGTCTTATCAACAAACTATCAATGATCAAGTGTGTGCAAGCCTTTGGCGATTACATGCATAAGGTTAGATAGCGTCTCACTCAGAGTTTTTCGCTTCTTCCCTGCCTCACTAGATCTCTGGATGTTTAGGATCGGTCGATCTGCACTGTACTGTGTATTTCGTTGCTATTTCCAATTATTGCAAGGATGTAATTGGTAAATATATAGAGTTGCTTAGTTCTTGTAGCGACATGATACTGCCGAGCAAGTCTTTTCAATGGAGCATTTAGGCCAAGAAAATTAGACCTCGATGCAGCTAAATAAAATTAAAAGTTAAATAAAAAGCTTGTAACACAGGTACCTTTATGCACATCCAAATTTACCGACTTCACTTCGCACATTTGGACAATATTTCCAAAGACGATAATCACAAAACCAATCTCTAACTAGTTCCGTTGCGTAACAATAAAGATATTTTATCACATATTTAACGAAAAAATACACACTTAAAACTTTAAATTTAGTACACTGCACACAAAACAAGATATGTGATGCGTTGTTCACTCGAGACTGATTTATAAAAAGTATCACAAAACTACCCTCAATAATGACAAATACAATAATAATATTTAATTCGGTTATTATATATGACTACCCGCACTTTCTATTAGTCTTGCCTGAGGTGAAAAATTAAATTCTGGAAACGCTTTAAATAAAATTCACCATTGGCGACTTTGTCGAGTCATGTAATTGTGCGGTATAACTCAAACTAAAGGCTCAAATCATTAATTATTCATCAAGACATAAAAGATAAAGTAATAATGAAGTAAGAAAATAATAAGAAAATAAAATATAAAGATGAAAATGTTAATCGGTCAAGCGCTAATAGGACCCGCATGAAAGGTTCCGTACCATCGCAGGAGACATAACTATGTACTTTTTAGGGTTCTGTACCTCAAAAGAAACCTTTAGGATCACTTTGATGTCCGTCCGTCAGTCTGTCAAGACCATTTATCGTGGGAACGCGTGGAGGCATCGAGTTGAATTAAAACAATATACTCAGGTCTACAGTCTCTTGAAGCTGTGAAAAAAATAAATTCCTAACTTAACGTAAAAAAATGTTTACTAAAAAATTGAACCGACTACAACACTCTCCATTTTTAAGTTTTTTTTGTTTACTCTTCCGTGACCGTTGTTACGGTCACGGAATCCCGTGAGTAGCAATAAAGTGATCATTGAACTGGGTGAAAAAAAATGTTTAGAAAAAAATGGAACCGACTTCAACACGCAAAAGTGTGAAATAATTTGTCAAAGTCCATGAGCACAATATTTTGATATCAGTTACTTTTGATCTATCATGGTATCAACTTCAACAAATTATTTCACACTTTTGAGTGTTGAAGTCGGTTCCATTTTTTTGTAAAAAAAATTTCTACTGTCTTGTTTTCTTGCATGCATCCTCGATATGCACAATACACCCCAGTGCAGGACTCAGCACCCCCAAATCGAATGCATCCCTGATATTGGAGACTACTTGTACTGGAGGTTGTAAGACACCCTTAGACATATTCTTGAGCTATAGATAGATAGATAACACTTTATTGTACAAGTACATAAACTTAAAATAACACATTAACAAATACAAAATACGTTGCACTATTGGCGGGCTTATCGCTAAGAAGCGATCTCTCCCAGACAACCATTGTAAGGAGAGGAATTAATTTTTTGAGAAGCGGTGGTGTCTAAGTTTAAACAGGTAAAATAAATAATTAAAAACTAAAATAAAATAGTATTAACCAAGATAGATGCATATTATACGGTCAATAAAATATATAAACAATATATACATATTGTATACCTTTAATATGATACATATAATTATATAATACGCTATAATACGTGTCTGGGTAAAAGAACATGTTCATAAAAATTATACTTACATTTATTCCCTCTATATCTTCTTTTCTGGGGCAAGGATTCTCCAGCAGGCATTATAAAGTCTGATGTGGATGAAATATCCGTACTCGACATCTGAAAACAAATATGTACAAACTTAAATTGTACATTTACACCGACTTCAAAATAGGAGAAGGAACACGATTCACTGGATTTTTTAAAAATTATTTACCCCATCTCACTTGATGGTCAGTGACAATATGGTCGAAGATGTTATTATTTAGACCTAGCATGCTTACTGCTCAGACTGACCCTGGCTGTCTGACATATTTATTTTTTATATACTGTATAGATCTAGCTTTTTACCACTATTTCACTTGATGGTCAGTGAAGATGTGGTCGAAGATGTTATCACAGTAAGCCTAGAATGCTCACTGGCTCTCAAGGACTGCTGCTTCAACACACTCTAAGTTTGCTCACAGTTTTTGAAACTTGAGGGTGGTAGCTACCCAGGCGGTTACTCGTAAGTACCCTACCACTATGCTGGGAATTTGATAATGGTGTTACCTTCACCAGAAGCTCAATCTGTTGGTGTGGATCGAAACAGCGTCTGTCAGTTTAACAGCTGGTGCTCCAACTGCTGAGCTGAGCTATATATATAGTATAAACCTACTAATCCGGCATTTCAATAGACCGATACGTCCAATAATCCGTCACCCTCCGCCAGCACCTCCCTCGTCCCTCTACGCCTATGCGGTCTGTCACCGTGTCGTCATCTAGCAATCTAACCTCAAATCTTATCATGAGATATGTTACAGTTACAATAAAATCTGTCGAACAAGAACACAAATATATACATACACACATTATATTCTTTTCATGAAATGATTTATTTTATTTATTATGATTTTTACTCTATAATCCAGTAATCCGAACATTCCAATAATCCAGCACACTCTGGTTTTTAATAGTGCCGGATTAGTGAGATTACACTGTATATGTATCTTATCATGAATATGCAGAGAAATCTCTTGGTAGTATAACACATTTAACGGTTGATTTTTATGGTAATTTTAATTAAAGTAAACATTTATCATTATTTTTGTGATAAATAAAAATCTTGTGACAGTGTTATCAACCTCCCCCAAAACAATTTGCATGATCTTTATGATTCAAAAATATTTAATCAAAAATGTTTTACCTTTCCAGCACCACCCCCCTATTAAATGGCAGAACACTTTTTTCCGGGTAAGGTTGTTATTTATGTGTCATTAATTCAGTGTATAAATTATTTCACTAAATGTTCTGTAGTTCTAAAGAAATTGAATTAGTGCATCAGTTATTGATTATGTTTTTAAACTTAGAAACTAATGCACAGTATTTGTCAACAATTAACATGTGTTTAAAAAAAGGTCTCAAAAAATCATATGGGGATTTCACATGAATAAATGGATCTTTAAGATTTCATGGTGCACCTATGCTTTTATAAAGAAATACATTTATGTCAAAATATTATAGTCTTTTGTTAAAGCATGTTATTTTAGGGTGTGTTTTAATTATTCCTCTGATACATAATTTAAAAATTATTAAATAATTTCTCTTAATCATGCTTGTTATTAAAATATAAAAAAAACACCAAGCACTTGCATCCTTCATGTCAGAGGCAAGGGCAAATCTTTGGTAAAGGAATTCAGAGGTTCGCTGTTTGCTTTGCTGCCAACGTTTGAGCTGAAATATTCTAAGTAGATGAAATTCTTCGCTAGTTGTAATTAATAACACTATACATATTCCAGCAAATATTTCAAACTGTTGCTTATCTCTACCAGGATCATATATAGTTGTGGTGTGATCGAACATGATTTTTGTTAATGCATGAGTGGCTAGTGCGCACAGACTGCTGACTATGCACCTACAGCTCAATGCTTCGCTCACGAATTAGAGGTAGTTGTGTCCCATAACCCATTCAAAAATTCATTTATTCTTTGCTTACTCTGTTCTTTATCAATGATAGATGAATAAGGTAAAAATGTTAGTAGTTTTCGGTTATAGAGTTTTGGTCCTAACTGTAAGCGCAATAAATATTTAAGTAAATCTAAAGAAATAACAGTAGGTTCCCTCTGTGGTGGGCTTAAAGGTCCGAAATCATGGGACTGATATTTTAATATAAATTGAAAATTTAAAACTATTATCACATCATGAAAACACCAACTGAAAATACCAACCTTTGTAAGCAATTTCTTCACGAAACGGTATTGTTTTATTGCGTTAAAATTTTGTAGGTGCTCCGTAAATCATGTTGTAGTTTGGAGTACTAAAACGGAGTGATTATTTGCTCAGTGAAGAGTGGAGTACTCTGGAGCACAAACTATATGTATATGATGCTAACGCATTTTATTTCGTAAGTTACTTATCTATGTATCTATTCAAGAATTTACAAATCATGAAACTGTATTTATCATTCATATTTTCGATACTTGGATCTGAACCTAATCAATTTACTCATTTTTTATTATTTACACACAATCGCACAAGAGCACAGATGCACACACACATTCACAGTATCACAGATTAAAACACGACCGAACGCTATTGATTCGATTTCTTTCTATTAGGATCTCAGATAAAATAACCAAGAGCGGAGGCAGTATACTCAAAGGGTATCACCTATGTTTTTCTAGAGGGATGTGAGGGAGGGTGGATCACTTCTACGAAATTTTCAGTGACTTGTATTAAAACTTGCTGACAGCCGAATGGACAGTGTACTGCTTGAGCTACGCGCCGATAGAGGCCGGTGTACGTCGTGGAGAGACGTTCGAGGGAATTTCACAATTCCACAAACTAATAATGCGTGTGATGCTAGTGCATCACAATTCTATTAACACCTAAAGCCAATGCACACACTTTAGAGGACCGGATACCGGATGGTCGAGACGCCAAATGGAGACATAAAAAAAATCCCAAAAGAAATAGAACCGACTTCAACACTCAAAAGTTTGAAATAACATGTTGAAGACGGAACCATGATTTTTCAAAACTTCTACTAAAATCGGTTTTGGTGCGTTTTGCAAATGTTTGCTAAAATCGAGACCTACTGGTACCGAGGGATATCGCCACTTATAAAGACACGCTACAGAAGGAGGAATTTAAGACGAATCGACTCCAAAAAAATGCGGTGAATTATCTTTTTAACCGACTTCAAAAAATGGAGCCGACTTCAACACTCAAAAGTGTGAAATAACTTGTCGAAGTTGTACCATCAGCACAATATTTTGATAATAGTTACTTTTGAACTATCATGGTACCAACTTCAACAAGTTATTTCACACTTTTGAGTGTTGAAGTTGGTCCAATTTTATAGTAATTTTTTTTTTTAGGTAAAGTCAAATTAAAAATTCCACAAATAATAAAGTGTAAAATAAATGAAACTGCCCTTTTTAATGTTTCAATATATTATCTGCTAGACTTACTAAGGTAATTAATCTTTGGTTATTTTATCTCATTTATGGCACAACAATCTAGATGTTAAAAAAAGAACACATTTTTAACAAAATTGAGATGAACAGATGTTTCACTTAGCAAAAATACTAATACTAAGGCTGCATTTCAAAATATAAAAACAAAAAAATACATGTAAGCAGAGATTTTGGTACTGGATACAATTCCATCTATATATTTTTTCTGGCACATATTTGGCTTAACAACCCAGCATTGCGATTAGACTGTATTCAATACTAATCATATATTTTATTAGAAAAATAACATTATTACTTGACTTTCGACATTGACAAGTCACCATTATGACATTCAAATTTACTCAATACGAGTAATTATATCTCAGACTATACATTTTTAATCGGTATCAATCCTACTAACACATTGCTAATAGATTGTCAATGAATTGTCGTTTTTTCTAGTTTGGCTATTCTACTTGGTATATGTAATTTACACAGATCTAATTTCTACCGCAATTCAATTGTCTAAAATGCAATCGAATGCAATTGTTATTTTAGCAGAATATCAAGTTTATTTATGATAACATTTGAACGACTATTGCATAGTTTATGAATGGATTACCATAATAAATAAGAGAATTGGCACCCTGTATAATGTTTTGATTACCGCCTTACTCACTACCTGCAATGCAACATGACCTTTTATCAGCAACTGTTTAAATATTTGATCTCCAACATTCATAAATTCCATGAGATGCTTTATGTAAGTTTTGAAGAAAAACGGTAGTAATGATGATCATAAATATCATGGCTACCTATTGGTGAAATAATTTTAAAATATGGTGGTTCAGTAGATCCAGAGTTTACCCCCTATAACCTCACAAACTATATAATTATACTATGTAGATTCTTATAATATGATGAGCAGATATGTTTATCAATATTACCAATACCACCATAGCAGTTGATTCCATTTTTGAACCGACTTCAAAATAAGGAGATTACTCAATTTGACGGTATATATGTTTTTTTTAAGTGTGTTTGCAGAAACTTCTTTGTCTATGAACCGATTTTGACGATTTGTTTTTGTTTGATATAGTATACTTCCGTGGTGGTCTCATTCATATTTCATCAAAATTGGACAAGCGGTTTTTGAGGTATACTCCATTAACTGAAAAGTGCTATGCATATCTCGACGATATTATTGTCGCGGTTGAAGACATCAGAGAACACACAATGACAATTGATCCCGTGAGTAGCAAAGGTCACTGAAAAGGATGAAAAAATATTTTTTTACCAAAAATGGAACCAACTTCAACACTCAAAAGTGTGAAATAACTTGTCGAAGTCGGTGCCATGAGCACAATATTGTGATGATAGTTACTTTTGTGAACTATCATTGTACCGACTTTAACAAGTTATTTTACCCCCTTTCAAAGTAGCATACAAAGTCTGGTGGTACTATACTGTGTTAGGCTGACATGTCATAGCTTACTCCATTGAATATACATAACAGTATTATAAACATAAACTTTCAGTCAAGTTGGCAGCCTGAAACCTGCGTTTTATGTCATCCATTTTATATCATCAGTCATTTTCGCATCAGTGACTAGTGTGGCTTGCTGGTTCCTCTGATATCATTTTAGTAAGTACCTAATTTTAATTAATTTTGCTTCACTATTGTTTCTTTTGTAATAGTCAGAAATGTGCTCTACACTAAGAGTGTGTCGTTACATGATTTTTATGTAACCAAATGCATCACTCTTGTTTAGGTTTTTTGTAGATGGTAGAAATTAAGATATATGAGCTAATAGCTGTATCTTATTTTGTAATAAATAACTTAGCCCTTGTGCATTATTTTAGTGACTTGTAAAAGGGCCACCTTTTAATTCTAATTCTCTGGCTTTTAGTTTGTCTTTTCAATTAACTTTCATCACATACAATCGGATTTAGAATAATATTCTGGGTACGCACACTGACACCTAACATTTAGGCTACATTCCAAAATACTTAACTATCTCCAGGAAAAGGACACTCGTTACTCTTGTTGAAAAATCATTATGTCAGTTGTGGTTTTGGGAGCAGTACATTTCCATTCTTAAACTAAACGTAACTCATTGAAGATTAAAGAGTGGTCAACCTTATGATAGAATTGATGATTAGTGAACAATGGTCCACCGTGAAGGCTTCTCACACTCGCCTGCATCAGGGCAAAGCCTATTAAATGTTGTGTCACTGTCAAATCCCAAAATCTCCCTTTCTTCTTGTATTCGATATGTATATGTACTCTCATGAGTTCCTACAAAGAAAGCACTCCGAGAGCATATAATTTGTTCAATGATAGCCAACTGGCCATTGCCATATTTGTCACCATCATGTATGTAAAAGTGTGCTATATAACCAGAATCATGAAACTTTTCCGCTAATAGATCTAATTCTGCTTGAAACCCATCTGATGCTATAAAAATATCTTGAATTTTCAATGATTTTATTGTTATTGTATGGTTGATTTGTTTCACCGTTTCCTTAATGGATGTGCTCCGGTTAGCACGCTGGAAGTCTTCTCTTCTCCAATGTAGAGCTAGATAATTTGAACATTTTTTTTTATGACAATTTAAATTCTTTGCAATGTAAATCTCTGCAGCATCATTAAGCTCCTGGCTGAAGCGCATACTTTTTCTACAATCCCAATAAATTTTAGTCCCATATGTGTCATGTAGTGGAATTTCACCATGAGCAAACATTACTTTTGTATCATTGGGATGCTGTTTAATAATGCTTGAAAGTTGAGATATGCTTCCTTGAAATTGTACACAAATAACTTGCTTCGCTGCTACGTCATGGTATCCCCAAAAATGCTCTTTGTATCTGCAAGGCCCGATAATTTTCCATTTCTCTTCAAAAATGCCGTTTTCGAAGGGATCATCAAAGTTCTTCAGTACATAGAGAGTATCTATTTTCAAACCATATCTTGCAGATTTCTGCATTAATTGGTGCATTTCTAGTACTGGAACGAAAGAATTTAGTGATGCGACATGAAAGAACATACTCCAAGGCTTAGGTGAGTCGCGGTAAGTCTCAGACTTCCAATGATACATGTTATACCACGGTGGTAAAATTAAATACCAATCCAACATTTCCTTGCGTTTACGAGCCTCTGAGAGCATTATAGCAAACCTCATATATACGTCTCGTCGTAAATTAAAGCCTTCTGGTGGATTCACATCGTAAAATAAGAGTTTCTTCTTTTCAAAGTCGATAACTTCATCGGCATTTCCTTTATCACATAAATCTTGAGAATTATCACAGTGACCGTTGTGCTTATCGGGATCAGCGGAGGCGGTTATTAGGTTGATGCACAGAAACATTAAGCACAGCATTGTCTTCAATTCATTGGTTTATTTTCAATGTCGAAAATACAAAATATGTAATCGATCGCCAAAGAGTTGCCAAATTTTGACAACTAAAGATAGATGAATGTCAAAATCATATGCTCAGTGTGCCAAATGTAGTGCGTTCCGGAAGAACGCCTTTGTGCCAAGAACTTTCAAAACGATTAAATTAAATAATGTGGGTTTTTTTAAAAAATATACAAGCATTAATGTAAGAACCCAATAGATAAATGCCTTTAAAATAAAACACTAATAATTAATTACAATACTGTAGCTACTACAATAACATATGAGCAATCCACTCCACTAGCTATTGGTAGCCTATAGATAGCACTTTATAATGTTCTAAATAGTTCTGCTACTGTCATTAAGTTAATAGCAACTATTTTCTCTCACTAGTCTGTGACTCAGGTGTTTATAAGATTTGTCTTGTCGATCTTTGATATTCATGTTGTTCCATTCGTAAATATAACAAAATTTTATTTATTTTGTATTATACGTCGGAATGTTGGGCTAGAGAACGTTCGATATGCAATTTTCGCTACTGAAACAGAATAATATGTATGAACCACATGGATGTATTCCGTTCATAATTTTCAAAAGTTTCGTTAATTTCGCGGGTTGGATTTAAAATTAAGGCCTAGGAATTTAGACGGATGGGGGTATCCCTAGGTACCTCCCTCCCATGGAGCCCCCTTAGTTTTTAAAATAGGTAACGAAATGCAAATATTTGGGATTACTTGCTGCGTTCCGCGTTTGTACCCATATGGTGATGAAAAACGGTGATGATGAAAATAAGCCTATGTGTTAATCCACGATATAAGCTATCTCCATACCAAATATCATTGAAATCGGTGTAGACGTTTCAGCGTGAAGAGGTAACAAGCCCCTCTCGATCGCACTATTTGTTATTCATTTTTACTGTAAGTATTTATAGATATGTAAATACAGTCCCGTCTCTTCCTTTGCATAGTATTTTGTTGTAATCTCTATGGTGTACGAATCCGGAATCACGTACCACACGCACGATTCAAAGAGATTACAATACCCTACAATACTACGTATGGTACGATTTTTTTTAGTGTCACCCAGTGTCACCGAATGCGGGTTTTAAAGTTATACCCATTAAAATAGAGAAATATCATAGTTTCTCAAATACACCGATGAAAATGGAGTTAAATGATGTGATAGTCAACCAGCCCGTCGTTATAGACAACGTAAATACAATTTAAATTTACTATTTATTTCACTATTTGTGTGTCGAAACTTTGTCAATTTACATTGGTGCACTTGTTCGATATTCATATTGTGCGTTGCCACAAAAGCTATAAATCAGGACACCTGCATTGTCGATTTCTCACGTGGGTTATTACTATTAATTTTTTGTTGGATTTAATTTATTATGTTTCTATCATGACTCATCCATACGTCAACATTATGTTTTAATGGATAGTACGCCGGTTTTGTTATAGGGCTCCGGTGTCATCAAAGCGGGCTTTGCCGGAGATCAGATACCAAAATGCAGGTTTCCAAACTAGTAAGTGTCACTAATTTTCTTTCATTCGCCAACATAAATACCTACCTAGTTCTAGTAATACAGTACAGCATATAATTATTGGATACTAGCTAAGGGTGGAGTTCACCAAAATTTAAACGTCCGATTATCAATTTAACCGTCGGTCAGTTTTATCTGTTTGACCAACAATTAAATTGATGATATCTGTGAATTTTACCCTTAGGCTGCATTCCTGCAGACTGGCCGGTTGGCGCAGTTGGTAGCACTCTGTCTTCTGAGCTGCCGGTGCTGGGTTCGATTCCCGGACAGGTCAAGTCACACATTTGTGTGTTTAAGAACATGTCTGTTTGACCTGTGTCTGGGTGTGCATATGTATTAAGTATATATATCAGTCATCAGGTTACCATAGCACAGGCTCTGCCTAATTTGGGACCTGCAGACCTTGTGTGAATGTTAATAAATAATTAAAAAAAAAAAACCAAAACACACTAATAGTTTTCTTAATTAGTATGTGAAAAAAATAGTGTAAATTGTGATTGTAATAATTTGTAAACATTAAGGCTTAGAGAATGATTTTTAATTGTACTAATATTATAAAGGCGCAACTTTGTATGTGTGTAAGTGTGTCTGTTTGTTACTCCCTCACATGCAAACAGCTGCACCGATTTCGATGGAATTTGGTATGGAGATAGGTTAGACACTAGAATAACACATAGGCTACTTTTCTCCTGGAACTTAGTACAACTACTAAGCTCATTTAAAACAGATACGTTCTTACGCTATAGAACCTACACTGTCGGGAACACCTTGCGTTAAGCTTTTTATTATATGGGATTTGCTTTCTTGCAGCAGCAGTCTTGGTATTTTAGTAAAGCTATGCTGCACATTAATAAGACACTTATTATTATCTATATTAAGGAAACACTCATCTGTTCCAGTATTGGTCGACCCAAACATATCAGAGTGATGGCGGGAGCCCTGGAAGGAGAATTGTTTGTTGGGCCACGAGCAGAGGAGCACCGAGGGCTACTCACAATCAAATATCCAATGGAACATGGAATAGTTACTGACTGGAATGACATGGAACGAGTGTGGAATTATATTTATAGCAAAGTGAGCATTTCAATAACTGCACCACTCATACGTGATTCACACTGTAGTTTGTATAGGTGATTCTAATTCTAATTTATATGGGGGCGATATGGCCTGCACTGACGTCCCCCTGCCATCTAGCTCCAGCCATCCAAGCTCCTTTATATATCGGAGTATGGCTTTTGTATAGGTGATTGCATTGAAAAGTATCTAGGCAGTATTCACTTTAATCATTCTCAACTAGTGGGATGTGAACCTATGGCTACAGAGCATTGAAAAGTAGGTAGGCAGAAGTCAAATTAATCATTTTCATTTCATTTCATCATATTTCATTTATGGAATAAAAAGAAAATTCTTATGATCATAATCTTTATCGGAATATAGATATATTGAGGGCCACTTTAAAATTATACAAATTGACATTCCATTCCAAAGATGAGATTAACTATGAGTTATATCGCATAGAAAACGAACAAGAACCACCACGCCACATTGCAGTGGTGCGGGTGGGTGGGTGATCTGACAAATGTGACCAAAAGGTCAGTAGGGTTCAAAAAGTTGAGAAATTAGTTTATAGTGGTAAATGTATGGATGGCCCCCAAGACGTATAAATTGTATTTACAAATAGCAACTGTCATTGAATCAGGATCAACTGTCAACATTCTCCGAGGAGCATCCTGTGCTGCTCACTGAGGCTCCACTCAACCCTCGCCGGAACAGGGAGAAGGCTGCAGAAGTCTTCTTCGAGACTTTCAATGTGCCAGCACTGTTTCTGTCCATGCAAGCTGTTCTAAGTTTGTAAGTTGTTATAGTTCTCAACATAAATACACTCACTGGCTATCTTCTTTCCAACACACTTGCTCGTAAAGTGAGCCTTATTACATCGCTTTTAGGGCCATAAACCGAGCTATAACACACAGGCATAATAACATTTCACACTAGTGCGTTATGTACTTATACCTGCAAAGTTAAATAAGTATCTTACTGCAAGTTACTCAATGTTATTCAATCACGCCAGAACGGCTGAATGGATTTGGATGAAATTTGGTATGTAGATACTTCAGGTCCCGGAATAACACATAGGCTACTTTTCATCGTCATCATCAATCATGTTCAAGTTTTCACTTCTGTCGACACTCCCGGACTGCAACCGGTTGTTGTTTTTTAAACTCTACAGATCTGGCGTTTGACCACTATCTCACTTGATGGTCAATGACAATGTGGGCGAAGATGGTATCACACTAGACCTAGAATGCTCTCTGACTCTCAAGAAAATCTCTCATCAAATTATGTGTTTGATGACAGTTTTTTCAAACTTGAGGATGGTAGCTAGCCGGGCGGGTACTCGAAAGTACCCTGCCGCTATGCTGGGAATTTGATAACGGTGTTACCTTCACTGGAAGCTCGGGCTGTTGTTGGGGATCGAAATAGTGTCACTCAGTTTGACAGCCGATGCTCCCACCGCTGAGCTATCATCATTTCAATTATGTCATCAATACGTGTTCTAAATGGGCTGTGTCATTTCTTGTAAATACTAGCTGAAAGCTGCGGTTTATCTCGAGTGGACTACGATTATCGCAGTGTAGTACACTGTAGGAACAGCGAGCTATGGAGATGGTTATGCTCGGGGTTTCTTTACGTGATCGAATCCGAAATGAGGAGATCCGTCGAAGAACGAATGTCGCCGATATAACTCAGGGGATTAGCAAATTGAAGTGGCAGTGGGCAGAGCACATATCTCGAAGAACCGATAGCCGTTGAGTCCGAAAGGTTCTCGAATGGAGACCACGGACGGGCAAGCGCAGCATAGGACGGCCACAGACCAAATGGACAGACGACCTGACTAAGATCGCAGGCAAGGGCTGGATGCGGGCCGCTTGCAACCGGTCCTTGTGGAAATCAATAGGAGAGACAAATGTCCTATGGTTGACAAAGAAAAAAATAAAAACAATACTTTCTAGCGACTATATATTTGACGCTTATTGCCGTATTTATAATTATAATAATCCCTTGTCCGTTAGGTACGCGACTGGTCGCACGACGGGCGTGGTGTTGGACTCTGGGGACGGCGTGACGCACGCGGTGCCCATCTACGAAGGGTTCGCGATGCCGCACAGCATCATGCGCGTCGACGTGGCCGGCAGGGACGTCACCAGATATCTCAGGCTAGTTGCCCCTGCCTAACCAGCTTCATCCGCTTAGGCCAGGGATCGGCAACCTTTTCAGACTCTAGAGTCGAAATCAAAATAATTATCTAATGAATTAATTATTATAATATGTTAGGTATTTATTTGATTCCGACTTATAATGTAATTTAATGTTATATACTTATCTAGGTTAAAACGTATAGATAAGATAATTTAATTATTGTGTAATTACTCAATTTCTTCTGGAAACCACTCCGACAAGATTCCCAAGATACAGGTTTAGCCTATTTATGAATGTAAAACCACGTCAGTTTTAATAACAAAAAAGGTTGAGCCTAGACTAGGGCCCACAGCTTACATATTTTTCTGTAAATTTCACAATAATAAATGACCTGTTTCACTATGATAATATATCTCTGAAAGTTACAATTTACCTAATTTTGCAGTCGTCAAAGAGCCATAAAGAAAATACTTTCAATAAGTCAAATATGTAAATAAAGTTTTTTATTTTTAAGCTATTGCATAGCTTCTATCGCGGGCCTTGAGCGTGGAGACCGAATCCAGAAATTCCGTAACGAAAATAACCTAACTCCGACCGGCACAGCGGTGATACTTTTTAGTTTTGCCATCTATCGATGAATAGCAGAACTTTGAATGACTTGTTTAAAATATCACGCTTGTCTGTTTAGGTCAGCAACTCGCCTCTAGGTGGCATTGGTTGTATCGGCGTTACTGCATAAGTTATTAATATATTAATTGCATAAGTTGATAGTCTGAGTGTGATAAAAAAAAAGATATAAATAATAACAATATTCAATCTAAGAAAATTGATATGACAATTCTGACAGAGTTAAATGAAATAATTTCTAATTCTAAAAATAATACTATATTTTTTATTAAAAATTTAATAATATTGACCTCTGGTGCATGGGCTGTAAAAAAGACATGGTACTCGCTTATGGATCAATTGCATTATTTTCAAAGGTTTTGATAGTAAATTTTTTGGTTTCTGGACATGTGCTATTACCGAACTAGGGACCACAACTGATTATGGAAAGAGCCGCATGAGGCTTGCGAGCCGCAGGTTGGCGACCCCTGGCTTAGGCGATAGATCAGTGCTAAGACGGCGCGGTCAGTTCGCGCTTGTCCATCCTAGGGTTCGGGTCTGCCCAAGGGTCTCGCAAAGTCTACATCCAATATATTCTTCTCTACAAACAAACTAAACTGCATTTTTATACTGCATAGTTCTAGCGTTTGACCACTATCTCACTTGATGGTCAGTGATGACGTGTTCGAAGATGATATCACGTTAGACCTAGAATGCTTCCTGGCTCTCCAGAACTGCTGCCTGAACACACTATGTGTTTAGTGAGTTTTTCAAACTAGAGGGTGGTAGCTAGCCAAGCGGGTATTAAAAAGTATCCTACCACCATGCTGTGAATTTGATAACGATGTTACCTTCACTGGAAACTCATGCTGTTGTTGAGGATCGAACCAGTGTCCGTCAGTTTGATAGCCGACGCTCCCCCCGCTGAGCTATCATCGCGTCAATAATACTTTATCTATTTACTAATTTATTATATCTAAATAAACTTTTTCGTTATAGATTACTCCTTCGCAAAGAAGGCGTGAACTTGCGCACATCAGCAGAACTGGAAATAGTGAAGGCGATCAAAGAGCGCGCTTGCTATTTATCCCCCAACCCGCTCAAAGAGGAGAGTTTGGATACTGAACGGGCCCAATACACATTACCGGACGGCACGCAGCTAGAGGTACAGTGAACAAGAAATATGCAGCTTCAGTACATAGTTATTATATATATAAATACAAGTATATAAATACAAGTAGCGCCCCGCGGTTTCACCCGCGTGGACTACGGTTATCCCGCTATCTCGATTATCCCACGGGAACTATACTTTTTCCGGGATAAAAATAGCCTATGACTGGCCGGTTGGCGCAGTTGGTAGCACTCTGCCTTCTGAGCCGCTGGTCTCGGGTTCGATTCCCGGACAGGCAAACATTTGTGTGTATGAACATGTCTGTTTGACCTGTGCCTGGGTGTGTATATGTATATAAGTATATATATCAGTCATCAGGTTACCATAATACAGGCTCTGCCTAGTTTGGGACCTGAAGGCCTTGTGTGATTATTGTCCCATATTATTATATTATTTTTATGTGTTAATCCAGGGCTTAAACTATCTCCATACCAAATTTCATCGAAATCGGTGTAGCTGTTTCAGCGTCAAGAAGTAAAAAACATACACACATACACACAAACTTACGCATTTATAATATTAGTAGGATAAAGCGAGCAAATGAGCCGCCTGCTGGTAAGCGAACACTATCGCCTATGAATATCTGTAACACTGGGGCCATTACGATACGTTGCTTAACATGTTTTAACCGATTTCATAAAAAAGAGGAGGTTTTCAATTCGACCCGTATGTTTTTTTTTGTGTTTGTTACCTCAGCACCTTTTACTGGGTGAATCGATTTTGATGATTCTTTTTATTATTTGAAAGCTGGTGCTTCCCGTGTAGTCTTTAAATTTCATCAAAATCGGTTAAGCTGTTTTTGAGTTACACTCAAATAACTGAAAAGAGCAACGCATACCTCATCGATATTAAAGTTGCGGTTGAAGACATCGTTGAACATACACAATGACAATTGATCCCGTGAGTAGCAAAAAAGTGTTCCCTTCTTATTCTTAATCTTATTCGGACCGGGGGCGATAAGTCCTGCACTGACGTCCCGCTTGGGGTGTATTGTGCATTTCCCCCGCCAACTACCCTAACCATCCCAGCTCCTTTACATAGCGGAGCATGGCCTTTACATAGCGGAGCATGGCCTTTACATAGCGGAGCATGGCCTTTACATAGCGGAGCATGGCCTTTACATAGCGGAGCATGGCCTTTACATAGCGGAGCATGGCCTTTACATAGCGGAGCATGGCCTTTACATAGCGGAGCATGGTTTTCCCTGTTCCCTGTGTTCCTTGAAAAGGGTGAAAATATTTTTTTCCAAAAAAAAAAAAGTTAAGACAAGTTGTTTCACACTGTTGAGTGTTGGAAGTCGGTTCCGTTTTTTGTTAATATTATTTTAAAAGTACAATCAATTGTGCTTTTACACTACGCGGGTAAAACCGTGAAGCGCAGCTGCTAGTAGTAGTACTACTGGTTTAGTCTAGCTTCATAAAGGAATGAATAAGTTTCTGTATCAAATGTACATTCATTCATTCATTCATTCATTCATAACAGCAATAGGTCGTCCACTGCTGGACATATGAATCCCCATGTAGGGGGATTTGCCAATACTCGCCACGCTTGGCAGGCGGGTTGGCGAGCGCAGTATGATTTCCTATCCTCAGAAGGCGCCGCTGCCCACCTTCTGGTACATGATCCCTTAGCCGACTCTTACGGCACCCGCGGGAAGATATGGGGGAGTACTATTCTAGACCGGTACCACCACGGCAAATGTACATTACATCAATGAGATTATATGTTTATATGAAGTAGATATCGCACAAGCGCTCGGAAACTGAGTCAGCAAAATTAAGTCAATTGTAGTAATTTTCACCGCGACGCGTATTTCAAGCGCAAGTCTAAACATATAGCCATCCTTTTCTATATTATTTGTATCGTATTATCCGGTATACCGCGCAGTACGAATATACGTCATCTTTAGTAAAACATCATAAGTTTCTGTATCAAATGTACATTACATCAATGATATTATATGTTTATATGAAGTAGATATCGCACAAGCGCTCGGAAACTGAGTCGGCAAAATTAAGTCAATTGTAGTAATTTTCATCGCGACGCGTATTTCAAGCGCAAGTCTAAACATATAGCCATCCTTTTCTATATTATTTTTACCGTATTATCCGGTATACGTTGGGGTGGAAAGGTTCTCGAGTGGAGACCACGGACTGGCAAGCGCAGCATAGGACGGCCACCGACCAGGTGGACAGACGACCTGACTAAGATCGCAGGCAAGGGCTGGATGCGGGCCGCTTCCAACAGGTCCTTGTGGAAATCAATGGGGGAGGCCTATGTCCAGCAGTGGACGTTCTATGGCTGAGATGATGATGATCCGGTATACCGCGCAGTACGAATATACATCATCTTTAGTAAAACATCATTGCATTACTTACATTTGCATTCTAATAATATGCGATGCGTCGCTCCATGGATCCTATCACTGAATAACTACGCATATGTAGTTATTCTTCAAAAATTTCTATAACAAACGCACACAGCACAGTTATGGCAAGATGGATGGAGTTATATATACATATTAACGGTTCGTTTTTGTTATCAAAACGCTTGCGTGTTTTAAGAACGTACAGCGCCATCTATCAATTTGCTTTAAAGCTAGCAAGAGAATGCAAGTGTAGAATTACTTACGCCCCTTCGCATCACACCAGCGCCACTTCCTCGTATTGGGGTTTGTTTAGAGTTCAAAGGTTGCGTTCAAAGCGCTTTGTCGTGTAAATATAAATATCCTACTAATAGTATAAATGCGTAAGTTTATTAGTATGTGGATAAGCTTAGATTAAAAGGAAAAAATGCTAAGTTATTGAGATGAGATTTGAGGCTTTGTCAGGATCAGATGGATCACCAGGATTCACCACACACTTCACTTTGTCCTTGTTTTTGAGTTTATATAATTGTTTTATTCCGTAATCGCTGCCCGCGGGACTGATACGTTTTGTTAAAGGTGACGGACACAGTTCACGATTCGACAGCTAGATGCGCACTGCCGCTTGAATGAGTTAAATTTTGATGAAATTTAAATGGGACCACACGAGAAGCACCAGCCTTCAAATTACAAAAGAATCATTCAAATCGGTTCACCCAGTCGAAAGTTACCAGGCGAATTGAGAGCCTCCTCCTTTTGCTAAGTCGGTTAAAAATGCTCTGCGTTAACTTTTGTACAACTTGAAGGGTAACGAATACATTTGACAGGTCTGATTGTTCTTTTGTGTGTTGGTAGCGGGAGTGGCGCGAAGATTTGAATTAGGATATGAAGTTGGAAATGGGAAGGAGAAGGGAAGACTTAAAGCCTGTTCAGTATGGATGTTTGTTCTTTTTTCACCTAAAAACTATTGAACGGATTTGGATGAAATTTGGAACATAGATGAAACATCGAGCAAAATATCTTCTTTTATTTTCTTCGGAAAACAAACAGTGTAGTATAACTAATGTGATAAAATTAAACCCTTTGTGTCAAAATGATTATAATTGAAGTACATAAATGCAACTTTAATACACACACCACATCCACCAACATGACACCACACATCACATAATCACACATAAACACACACGAATACACACATACCGCGCCTATTCTCGAGCAATATTGGGGCTGTTTTGTTTGTACAATATTTATTTATTTAGCTTCCTATAATTGTGAAGCTGCTGTCTGTGGATGTTCGTTTTTTTTTTTTTCTCCTTTCTCTTTTTATATCTCGGCCAAGACCATAGTCCGAGCTTAGGGGTAGGCTGAAAAACAGCGTTATGATCTCTACATTGTGGGAACATGACACATGCTGAGCCTATCCCTTTTGCCATAGATATTTAATTAATTAAACATGTATAAATATTTCTTTTTTTGTGGCAATAAATGATTTATTATTATTATATTATAAAAATATAAGATTCTATGCACCATTAAATTGTTTTCGCATAAACAACCTATAGTAAGCTTGTTTGCTTGACAACGTATCACGAGTCTAACATGTACAAAAAACCGATATTGTACAGCATAATATCAAATTTAGGAAACAAGACAGTTAGGGTAGGTAGGTTAATATTGATCAATCAATATTTGGCTGACAAGCTCCTAAACGCAGCCCTGGCAGCTGAGATGATTTGGAAGTAAAAAATTTCATCAAAACAGAACCGACTTCAACACAAAAAAGTGTGAAATAACTTGTTGAAGTCGGTACCATGATAGTTCAAAAGTAACTGATATCAAAATATTGTGCTCATGGCATATACCGACTCCTTAAGCTCGATGAAATTTGGTAAGGAGATAGTTTAAACCCTGGATTCACTTATAGGCTACTTTTATCCCGGAAAAAGTATAGTTCCCGTGTGACAATTGGAGTAGCGAGAAAACCGTAATCCACGCGGGTGAAACCGCGGGGCGCTACTAGTAAATAAAAAAAAAAGTTCTATCAATCTATTTCTTTTCTTTTTCCAGATCGGTCCAGCCAGATTCCGCGCGCCAGAAGTGCTGTTCCGACCTGATCTGATCGGCGAGGAGTGCGAAGGTAGGGAGTCTTCATCGTCATATTGTCTCCGGTCACATTTTAGATGAGCAGAGTCCTAATCATGGATGAAAATTATAACTGGGATCTTCTCATTTAGAAATTAATATGTAAGTTCTTTTTAACCGATTTCAAAAAAGGAGGACGTTCTCAATTCTACCCGTATTTTATTTTTAACAGAAATGTTTTCTATTTAGTCCCCAAAAAATGTTACCAGAATATGGAACCGACTTCAACACTCAAAAGTATGAAATAACTTGTTGAAGTCGGTACTTCGACGGTTGAGTCTGTGTTTCCCGATATGTACAATCCTGGAGTCTTCAAGTCGCGAGTGAATAGGTACCTTCAAGTTTTGCGTGCTAAATCCTAGACAACGTCATCACTTAACATCAGGTGAGACAGTTGTCAAACGCAAACTTATATTTAAGTAAAAAAAATAATACAACCAAATTAAACTTTTTTTACTTTACTTACCCTAGGTCTCGTTATATCACAATGTTCCTTGCGGAAAAAAAATACGCGGTTGTATATTGTATCCCCCTCAATACCGCAAGTAATTAATGGACGCTCTTATTAAATTTTTTTGACGTGATAACGTTTTATAAATTGATGAATACCAGCAACACTCATGAAAAATAGTAACGTTCCGCGTAACGTTCCACCTGAGTTTTGTATTACATAAAATAATCAAAGTCAAAGTCAAAGTCAGTCAAAGTCAAAGTCAAAGTCATAAATGATTATGACGTTATCACGTAAATCTTTCGACCGTAAACCGACTTTACAGACAGCCAATTTTTTTTAATCGTCATCGCCTATCTAGCTACCACCCGCAAGTTTGAAAAACTGTCACCAAACACATAGTGTGTTCAGGCAGCAGTCCTGAAGAGCCAGGGAGCATTCTAGGTCTAGCGTGATAACATCTTGTTGTCTTATGACCATCACATGAGATAGTGCCAGATCTATATAGTTAAAAAATAGTGAACCTATTGCTTTATTTCCCAGGTTTGCACGAAGTCCTGATGTTTGCGATCCAAAAGTCAGACATGGACCTTCGCAAAGTGCTCTACCAGAACATAGTGCTGAGTGGGGGCTCCACCCTGTACCGGGGCTTCGGTGACCGCCTGCTCGCGGAGATACGTCGCGCTGCGCCCAAGGATATGAAGATACGGGTGAGAATCTCTGTGTTTATTTTTCAACCAACTTCAAAAAATGATTTTCAATGTTTTTAAATCAATTTAAATGTTTTTTTTTCATGTTTGTTACCTCAGAACTCTGGACTGGGTGAACCGAATTTGATGATTCTTTTTTATTTGAAAGCCGGTCCTTCCCGTGTGGTTCCATTTAAATATCATCAAAATCGGACAAGAGGTTTTGAGTAACACTTTAATAACTGAATAGTGCGTAGTAGCCATATTACAGTAGCGGGTGAAGATATCGGTGAACATATGTACCTACACCTCACCTACATCAATTTTACCAAAAAATGAAACCGACTTCAACACTCAAAAGTGTGAAATAACTTGTCGAAGTCTAAAATTTTTTTTCACAAAATTGAAATGGGACCTCCTTGGAGGTACACTCTATTAACGAAAAAATAATTTTGGGAATCGGTCTATATTTATAAAGAAAGAAATCTTTGAAGATATATATAAAAAAAAATACATACAGTAGAACATAATAACATATTTTTGTGAAGTCGGTTAAAAATATCTTACTCCATTTAAATGCCATAAGCGACTAATTCAAAACGGTCTGTTATGATATTTTTGACTGGCCGGTTGGCGCAGTTGGTGGCACTCTGCCTTCTGAGCCGCTGGTCCCGAGTTCGATTCCCGGACAGGTCAAACATTTGTGTGTATGAACATGTTTGTTTGACCTGTGTCTGGGTGTGTATATGTATATAAGTATATATATCAGTCATCAGGTTACCATAGTACAGGCTCTGCCTAGTTTGGGACCTGAAGACCTTGTGTGAATGTTGTCCCATATTATTATATTATTAGGTATTTTCATATTTTTCTCACTTCAAAAAAGAGTAGGTTTTCAATTCGATCCGTGTGAATGAATGAACATTGTGTGAATGTTGTAAAAAAAAAAATGTACTTGCTTCGGCAGTACATATACTAAAATTGGAACGATACAGAGAAGATTAGCATGGCCCCTGCGCAAGGATGACACGCAAAATCGTGAAGCGTTCCACATTTTTTGAAGAGTTTAATTCCTATATTCTATCATAGACAAAGTATATATTTGTCTATGATTCTATGGAGATGAGGATGTACCCACCTCAAACACAGTAATGTATATACACTATTTTTTTTTATTTTATTTACATTCACACAAGGTCTTCAGGTCCCAAACTAGACAGAGCCTGTACTATGGTAACCTGATGACTGATATATATATACTTAAATACATATGCACACCCAGACACAGGTCAAACAGACATGTTCATGCACACAAATGTTTGACCTGACCGGGAATCGAACCCGGGACCAGTGGCTCAGAAGGCAGAGTGCTACCAACTGCGCCAACCGGCCAGTCAAAATTATCATAACTGACCGTTTTAAATTTGTCGCTTTTGGCATTTAAATGGAGTAAGATATTTTTAACCGACGCACCGGCGACCGAGCAATTTAACCGTTTGCTGGCCAGCAAACGGTTAAATTGCTAAAGGGAACTTTTTTAAATTTTCAGATCTCTGCACCCCAAGAGCGCTTATATTCAACATGGATAGGGGGTTCCATTCTAGCGTCGCTCGACACGTTCCGGAAAATGTGGGTCTCTAAACGGGAATACGACGAAGAAGGACACAGGGCCGTGCACAGAAAGACCTTCTAAACATATGTATAGAATGTACTTAAGCTCTAGAAGGTGATAGATCCTTCTAGAAGATTCTAGAGTGAGATGTGTTGCGGAGATTTAAGAGCTTGCGTTTCTGTTACGTTTTTTACTTATCTGCTTGGTTTAACCTTTCTTGGCGTTAAAATTTAATACAGTTACCAAAAAAGTGCGTTTCAAACGAAGACGGCTCAATGCAATGGGTGTTCTTCTAGAACGTTCTGAAATCCTTATCCTGATGAATTGATCATAGGATAGATCTATTATAGGAAACTGTTATTTTCTACCCTACTGACCGGTCATGAAGTCTAAGAGTTCTAGAAATACTGTCTTCTAGAACTCTTAGGCTAGTAAGTAAGTACGGCTAAGGAGTGGAATTCATTTCCTAAGTCTGTGTTTCCACATGGATACAATCTGGGCATCTTCAAGTCACGAGTGAACAGGTATCTTCTAGGCAGGCGTGAATCATCGTAGATCGCATCATCACTTAACATCGGGTGAGATAGTGGTCAAACGCCTGTCTATTGTGAATAAAAAAAAAGTGTGGCACTCGGGGACTGCCGCGGTAAAGCTATTGCATAGCATTTGTTATCAACTTATGCAATTAACAAATTGATAACTTATGCAGTAACGCCGATACAACCGATGCCACCTAGAGGCGAGTTGCTGAACTAAACAGACAAGCGTGATATTTAAAAAAAGTCATTTTAAGTTCTGCTATTCATCAATAGATGGTAAAACTAAAAAGTATCACCGCTGTGCCGGTCGGAGTGGGGGGTGTTAGGTTATTTTCGTTACGGAATTTCTGGATTTCGTCTCCACGCTCAAGGCCCGCGATAAAAGCTATGCAATAGCTTAAAAAAAAGTACGTCTGAGAATCTCCACGGATACAGAGAGCAGATGACCTTTTATAGATCCTAAAAAAAGCTACAGATGCGGACTGCATTCATTCCGGGTTCTCTCTGGAGATCAATGGGAAAGGAATCCAGCCGTGGACCCTGGGTGTTTGAAATGATGAACTGATTTTTATAAAATGAAAAGAAATATATATTGTCGAATTGGGAACCTCCTTTTTTTGAAGTCGGTTAATAATTGTAATACTTTAACAAGAACTAGATCAAAATGTTTCATAATGGATCTCTGTCCCTACGGCCCACGTCTTTTGTATTTTAATATAAGTATTGTGTTCTTAACTTGCGGCGATGACACTTTCTTACCTGGGTACCAATTCTTTGATTTATTGAGACGAGCAATTCATAAACAATGCAACAGTAATTACTATCCTACTAATATTATAAATGCGAAAGTTTGTGTGTTACTTCTTCACACTCAAACGGCTACACAGATTTCGATGAAATTTGGTATGGAGATAGCTTATACACTGGATTAACACATAGGCTTATTTTAATCATCACCGTTTTTCATCATCACGCCGGGGCAACCGCGGGGCGCAGCTAGTATTATCATAAATTAATTGTTGCCGTATAATTTAGATCTGTGTAGATATTACAATTATACTCCAAGTAGAATATCAAAAACGACAATTCATGAACAATCTATGAACAATGTGTTTGTAATGTTTTGTTTTTGTTTTCCTAAAACTATTTTACTTTTAAGATTCTGGAATTGTAATATCTTCTCTATATCCTACAAATATTTTGTATGTAAAAGTCATTTGTTCGTTAATCGGTCACGGTGTAGGGACAAAAATATTTGTACCTGGTGAAAAATGTTTCGGGCAACTGACATGTTATTATGGCAGTGACTGTTTTTGACATTTCTTTGTTTACATAAAGTACCTAAGATTTTGGAACAGAGTAAATTGACACCCAATAGTATGTCAGTATGTAATTGACTCCAGCCAGCATCGAAAATACAATTCAGAATGCAAACTTATTTTATCGACAGCCGTTAGTTAGTAAGCACATTCTAAAATTTACTGCATACTTCTAGAAAATTCTATAAGATGGAATGACCACAAATAACATAAAATAAGGACAAAAATATTTTTCATCAGTGAAAAATGTTTTGCGCAACTGGCATGTTACTTTGGCAACAACTGTTGTAACATTTCTCTGTTTACATTATATATATAAGATTTTGATATAGAGTAAATTGACTCCAAAAGTATGATACTCCAGCATCGACAATACAGTTCAGAACCACAAACTCATTCTATCGACAGCCGAGACTTAATAAGTACATTCTAGAATTTACTGCATACTTCTAGAAAATTCTATAAGATGGAATGGAAGTGACTTTCATGAAGTCACTTAATAAGTACATTCTAGAATTTACTGTATACTTCTAGAAAATTCTATAAGATGAAATGGAAGTAACTTTCATGAAGTCACTTAATAAGTACATTCTAGAATTTACTGCATACTTCCAGAAAATTCTATAAGATGGAATGGAAGTGACTTTCATGAAGTCACTTCATAAGTACATTCTAGAATTTACTGCATACTTCTAGAAAATTCTATAAAATGGAATGGAAGTGACTTTCATGAAGTCACTTCATAAGTACATTCTAGAATTTACTGCATACTTCTAGAAAATTCTATAAGATGGAATGGAAGTGACTTTCATGAAGTCACTTAATAAGTACATTCTAGAATTTACTGCATACTTCTAGAAAATTCTATAAGATGGAATGGAAGTGACTTTCATGAAGTCAAATGTGTATTTATTATAAAGTTAAGTGTAGTTTATTTCCATAGTTTATTAATCAAAAGGCAGTTGTAACTTTATAACAATTGTATCATGCTTATGTTTAAGTTAAAAGACTACTTAATTATATGATTTTCTTTTAAGTAACCGCTTTATATACTGAGATATATATGAAAGAAAATCTACCATTTTGTTTTATTACTGTTATACTTGTTTAGCATTGACATGCCTGAAAACAGTGGTCTTTGAATACTAGTTCTTATAAGCAACCTCAGAGATGCACGAGCTAGGCTATGCTCGGGGTTTATCTGCGATCAAATCTAAAATAAGGAGATCCATAGACAAGCGAGTCATCGATATAGCAAGTAGGAGTGGCAGCGAGCAGGGCACATAGCTTAAAGAACTGATGGCTGTTGGGGTCGAAAGGTTCTCGAATGGAGACCACGGACTGGCAAGCGCAGCATAGGACGGCCACGGACCAAATGGACAGACGACCTGACTTGACCTGAAGATCGCAGGCAGAGGCTGGATGCGGGCCGCTTGCAACCGGTCCTTGTGGAAATCAATAGGAGAGAAAAATGTCCTATGGCTATATGCTATAAGCATAGGACAGCTACCGACAATATTAGATTACATTTTGTGGATATTATTACTTTTTATAGCTACCCAATTATATAATCTCATTATTTTCTATTATTCTTCAAGTGTCTATTGAAGGTTGGCAGTGATGCTTCCATAATCTGCTTTGTTCAAGGCAACCCTGAACAGACCTTCATCTCCATTCCGGACCACTGGCGAACATTGTGGTGACAGAATAATTTTCTCCTTCATACACCTCTTTTGTTAGTCTCGGTTAGGGTGTTAATACTATGTTGAAAAAGATTCAGGCTAAACATGAAATATAACTCGTTGCCAGAGTCTGTGTTTCCCAATACATACAATCCTGGAGGCTTCAGGTCAAGACAATAGATACTGTCTAGGCTTGCGTGCTACACCTATACCACGTCATCACTGAACACCAGAGGAGACAGTTGTCAAACAAAAAATTAGAGCTTTTATAAGCACTAACTATTCTATTTTATATAGGGGCGATATGACCTGCCCTGACGTCCCGCTTGGGGTGTATTGTGCATTTCCCCCGCCAGCTACCCCGGCCATCCAAGCTCCTTTATATATCGGAGTATGGCTCTCGGTTGATGGCACAGCTGTTCCAGTGTTCAATAAGATGTTCTTGAATGCATGGACACCCGTTCTGTTGAATGTGAACTGACGTCAAAATCATTATGTGATGTTTTTATGTCTTATTCCTTCTGTGGCACTACAATGCAAAAGTACATGCTCCACAGTTTCCTCTTCCCACATACAACCCCTGCACAACGGGCTGTCTGTGGACCCAAGCACTAACTATACTACTACTAAAAAAAAACCACTGCATTTCTGCAGCCAAAAGTTTCAATAAATATTTAAATCTAAAATTTACATTTGGAACTATTGAGATTCGCTCAATAAATAAAACAATAAAGTAGGTATTTATTAAATCACCTATAATTCATAAATAAGGTTGGTAGATGGAATAGTTGCAACACTTGATTATTTATTGCACTGACAACATTATTCAAGATGGCGTTCTGTGTTCACTAATAACTTAAAACTAGGGTTTCAACGTTGTTCATTTCTTGGGCGAGACCATATCTTCTAAGCTTTTGATTTCAGCTGAAACAAAAGAAATATAATATTATGGCTGGATATAATCTGGTGGGGTAATAACTTTAAAAAAAATAATTATATATAATATATCTCCACCATATGTCGTGTAAATTTCGGCTCATAATATTTTATATACTATAATTATAGAAGATATTTGACTTTAGTGACGATGAGGTCAAAGGTGCAATCATGCTATCTAGACCTAGAATGTTTACTGGCTCTTAAAGTTTGTTGCCTGAACACTATGTGGTGAGTGACAGTTTTTCAAACTTGAGTGTGGTAACTAACCAGGCAGGTACTCGACAGAACCCTACCCCACCACAACTTGACAACAGTATTACCTTACTCAAACCGATACTGGGGATCTAACAAGCATTTGTCAATTGGACAGCCAACACTCCCACCATTGAGCCGTTATCATGTAGAAAAATATAAAGGAATGTAACTTAATATAGTGTTTAGATTTGATCGTACCAGCAGAAGCAATCCTCTTCTCCTCAGCACGCTTCGCATCTTTGATGACCTTCTCCTTGGCTTCAATCTCACGGAACTTGGTCTCTTTCTTCGATAGTCTGTTCTGGTGGAACATACCATATAGCACTCCAGCACTCAGAAATGACCAGCGGCCAAACTGGAAAAGGAAAAAAATATATATTTATAAAAAAGTTTTAATATATTTATATAGACTGGTTGACCCGGCAAACATTCTTCTTCATAAATTACGGCTTCTGTGGCGAATTGTCATAAATCATGTGGGAGTTGATTAAGAATATGTTCAGTGAGAAGATTGGCCATATAATCTATGACTTGTTCATCGTACCATATAATTAATCGAAATCTCAAAGTGATACGACACTTCATTAAAATACCATCACGGCAATGAACAACAACAGGTAAGTTATTAGGGTCCGTTCATACAAGAACACCAAAAATGGGGGTGTAGGTAGAAGGGTGAAAAACACCTTATGACTTATTCTCATATCTACGATAGGTTGAGTTGTTTTGGAGAAGTGCGACCAAACCATAAACATTAAATGTGAGATTTGTATATATATTTGATAAATTACTTGAGTATAATAAGGGATTACAAAGGACCTTGAAAAATTCACGTACCTTAACAATTCTATATGAATTATTTGAAGTCCTTTCTTTATAGCTTTTCATCATAAACTTATCACAGACATTCTAATATCTATTTTAGGGGTTTATGTGTGTTTATTTAAGTGATGTGTTTAACTACACTATCTCTCATTTAGTTTAATAGTGGTTGCACGCTAAAGTATAAATATTTGGAAAGAATTAGCAGATATAAATAAATCAACTGACATATTTTGTTGTAGTTATACAACAAAATATGTCAGTCACATAGGAACAATATTTTATGGATGTATAAAACACGGGAGTTACTCACGTAATAATTCAGAGGGTCCAACTATAGTTTTGACCACATTCGGTGGTTTTTTTCAAGGAGAATACAGAGAATATATTATAACATAGAAAAATTATAAACAATGGAGAATGCCATTTATTTATTTTAGTTAGTGATCATGATTTATAGTAACATTAACTGCTGATGACCTGCATGGTCAACAATTAAATTGATATTATGAAAAACTTGAAAACATTTTTATTTTTGGTTTTAATGACTGGTTTGAATCGTGAACTCAGTACAAGGTTTCCTAAGAACAGATCTATATATGTATTGTTATTTCAGACTTGCCCATACTGACCCATCTATATGGGTCTATAGTATATAGTTTACATTACAATAAACCTGTTTAAAAACCCACACAACACACATAGGTCTCCTATTAGCTGATCTGAGCTTTCGTGTGATCAGAATTGCATTTAAAAACTTTAAAACATTTTTACATCCATCTGGCAAGCTGAATGTGGAAACAATGAAATTAATAGATCGCTACCTGCGCCCTGTGGTTTCACTCGCGAGTAATACGTTTTTCCAAGATAAAAAGTAGCTTATGTCCTTCTAAAGGATTAAAATAAAATATCTATATTTATACCAATTGATAGTGATGCCGTGACCAAGGGAAGTAGCGATTCATTTATATATATAAAATCTTTTTAGAATGTCACATACTTGTAATAGTAAAAACACACTGGCTAAGATTTTAAACTGACATGGTCACTACAACAAGAATCAACTTTATTATCAGGATGCATGCTACTGTGATGAAATATCAAGCAAAAAGAAATAAAATACATAGTCCCGTTAATAATATTAACACTCTGGTAGCTATGAAACAATAATTTTTAATTGTGACCTAAATAGACAGTAATAAGAAACTACAGTTCACGGACATAGCATTAAAGCTATTCACTTTTCCAACTACACTGATGCAGTAGGAATGCTTTTAGAACAAGACTGTTATAATACTAAAATTGCAGTCTTAATCGATATTTTCAAACAAGCGAGCTGGGGCACGTCATAAGATCACTAAAATTGGACTAGATACGACTATGGGAAACTCACACCCTGTCGTTAGCAAGAGCTGTTTGTGCATGTTTTGAAGAGCATTCTTTTGCCTAATACTGTTTCGCACTGCACTCAAGATTCTGTTGAAAGCTTCCGGAAGAAGCTGGAACAATTGTCGATCGTGATATAGACTATGCATAAGTGCTGTTTTAGTAGTAGTAAGTAAGTAAGTTTATACCCGTAGAAACAGGTTGTAGTAATTATGAATGTGAGTTTTAATAATATTACTCTTTTGCCTAATTATAAAATATTTAATGTGAACCATACATGCTGCATTGCTACGCGAAAGATTTGTATATGGATAAACCTAATTTATGGAGTCCACTCTTGAGGAGCTAGTGCCCTGTCTCCCTTTTTTAATAATAGATCATAATTTAATTATGACAAAAGAAGATTATAGATCTAAGACGATATTGATGAATTATATCTAAAAGTCACTATTTAGTGCTTTCCTTATATAGAGACAATGTGAAACTGTGTATGAATATTTTTTATTGAATAGAAAATTTGACCATAAACAATAAATGGCCAAATGGCTTGATTTCAATATAAATCATACCGCTAGTAAAATAAATACTTGGGCAAAACGATAATAAAATGTACTATGTAAGGTTAAAAAACTTATTTGTAGATGAAATAGTAGGTGGCTGAAACGTAATTAAAAATATCTAAAATTTTACATTTACATCACAACACTGTAAAGAAAATGAAAGCACGTTTTAAATATCGAATCTACGTCAAAAACACTTGTTACATAATGATGAAGTTTCTTCAGTAATGATATGAAAATTAATTACCCTGATCAAAGGCGACACTCTCACTGGGGGTCCATAGGGAAGGTCAGACATTATGAAAATTTACTAAGACCCGAAAATCCCAACCAGATTTAATGAAAAATCCAAAAATGTTATCTGCTACTCTTGTTTAGCAGAGGTTATAAAATGATGGTGCTGCCAACTAAAAATAATTCAGCTAACCGGACATCCTGATTTACTACCAACAAGCTGTATATTTCGAGTTAATGATAATTATTTTACCACGTAGGTACTACAAACCCTGTTTTTATTCGGTAAAATACAAATTAAATTCATTTCCACTTGACTACTTTAGCTAGTAACTAAAATGATTCGCAGAAAGCAATGACTTATACGAAAACTGCGTTAAATAGAACGAATCATTTTTCTCCTGGCAATAAAATCAACATTTGACAGTCTTGACAGGTAATCCACGAATGAATGGCCGCCGGCTGATTTCAATGAAAACCAATCATCAATCAATCAATCAGTCGTCAAAATGGCGTTAATCATGTCGTTCGTGTCGGTAGCGGCTTCAATTTTGTACACGCCGTTTCTGCTTCTAATTCTGTGTGTTATCTTCCTTGCGTCGATTGGGAAATCCTTGGGCGTGCGGAGACTATACGTGAACATATTGCTCAAGCTTTTTGAGGTAAGAATCTTATTAAAAACTCTTGCGTAAATAACAAAAAAATGTTGTCGTTTTAATTATTTCATCGTCAAAGGCGGTTTGTTTACGGCATTTACTACTATTATGACACAATTCGACTTGTAAATTCTTTATAAGCAGTCAAAAATAGGATTCTGTTTAAATATTTATGCTAGTTTAGGTTATGGTTTGATCACACGACGCAGTTCAATAATTTAAATACTTTGGAAACACCTGCATTCCTCGAATTAATTCAATACTATAAATTTCCTATTACGGTATATGAAGTACTTACTGTACAATGACTGTGTTGGTATGGGTACCTATTCATTCTTATATTCTAAAAGTAATAATTTTAAGTTACAAATTCAAGGTTATGTCAGCTGATTACTTATAAGGTTCCTACCTACATCAGTATTCATCTTTTCTAGTGACTCATCTATTTTAGACTTTAGGATAACAATGGATTCATAATCAGAAACATTGTGGAACAGCAAACATGGAAACATTCTACTATTTGTGTTGTATTTCTTGCAATTTTTGAGAGATCCAGTATGTTAATTTATAATTTTGCGATCCTACTAATATAATTGGACAGACGACCTGACTAAGATCGCAGGCAAGGGCTGGATGCGGGCCGCTTCCAACCGGTCCTTGTGGAAATCAATGGGGGAGGCCTATGTCCAGCAGTGGACGTCCTATGGCTGAGATGATGATGATGACTAATATAATTAATTAACTGAATTCCAAAGAATGAAGAGGTTCTCAATTTGGTTATATTGTTTTTATCTATGATTTTTTTTAATAAAACGTTTATTCTTTATGTTTTTTTCACTATTGAAATGGTATTTTTACAGCTTTTATGCTAACGTTATTAATTTTTAATTTGTTAATCTACAAGAAATAAAGACAATGTGCCATACTGTTAGTCACAATGATTGGAAGATGTACATTCAATAAACTAATTGCAAATATGTACCTAAGTTATCAACATCACTTACATAGTCTAATGACATGTTATTTATAAATATTTTATTGATATCTTCAAAATTTAGAGTAAAGTAATTTAACTAAAAGCAATGTAATAAAAAAAAGAAATTAAATGATGTGCTTAGATGTAAAGTTTCGTTCAACTCTATATTGATAACCTTGCATTCTTAACATTCTTAGTCTTGCAACTTTTTATGTAAACTATTTTCTAAGCAACAGTTAATATATTTCTATTGTTCCTTTCACTAAGAATTAGTTGGCCCATGTGCAGTTTTGCTTTTCTAAGGTAATAGGGTCTTGTAAGCACCTTTATGAGAAATGCAATGCCTGCCTATTCTGTATAAATTAAAACAAAAAATCTGTGTAAGAAAAAAAACAAGATTAGATAAACATCAAGTTATTTTTTAACATAAATTGGAACATACAACTTCATTCACTATCTTTTAAGATTTTCCACGATATTGTAAGAACGACTAAATTGATTTTGATAAAATTTAAATGGGACCATATCGGAAGCTTATTCTGGCAAACTAAAAAAAAATTTCATAATCAGCAGTTGGCGGAGAAATCGGAAAAAATACATAAAAAGAAAAATAAACTGTGGACCATAGAACCAGGGACCATATATATACCATAAATCATAAAGTAGTGAGTTCAAATCCCACCCATAGTCGAATTCTTCAATCAAATATTTGAATATAGAACCACATCTTTTTTAAGTCTGTTATAAGGAAACTGAAAACTTTACCTCCTCAATAGTATTTAGGTATTACTCGGTTCATGGTTAACTTAAGATTAGATTAAAGTGATAGGACATACAATAACGCTGGGTGCCAATGCTCTTATTTATTAAAAATAGGAATTCACGAGCAATGCAATAGTAATTGAAGTATAATCAAATATAAATCGGTATACCCTTAAAATAGCCATGGGGTATGTGGTGAGTATTCGCAACCCCAAATGATAGATCGCAGGCAAGGGCTGGATGCGGGCCGCTTCCTACTGGAGGCATATGTCCAGCAGTCGAAGTCCTATGGCTGAGACGATGATACCTCTAAAATAACAATTGTATCTCAGTTGCATTGCAGTAAAAATTAAAAATAAGCAATGTGTTTAGTAGAATTGATACCCAGCTAGTCGATAAGTGTTTGTCTAACTGACATGTGGAGTTTGGATTGTGACCTCAGATACCCTACATATATGTGCATCGTGTTTTTGAATGAACACTGCATGTCTATTACTTAGGGATGATTGATTAATCACGCTAATATTATAACTGCGTAAGTTTGTATGTTTGTTACCTATTCACTCTTAACAGCTTTATCGATTGAATGAAATTCAGAATGTACCTTACAACTTGGGATTAAAACATAGATTACTTTACACTATTTATACGGGTATAACGTGGTACTTACGCGTAGTCGATATCACGATCGACAATTGTTTCGGCTTCTTCCGGAAGCCTTCATCAGGATCTAGAGTACGGTGCGCGAGTCAAAACGTCCCGTCTCGCACATGTCGCACTTTTCTTCACTTTTCACTTCACTTCATTATAACTTCTTTCTTGTTATCTCACACTTAACTGACTCACGGCGGCGACCGGAGCCCTTTATATACCCCGTAATTTCGATATTCATTTCTTTTTCATCATATTTTCGTTCTTTTTTCGAATCTTTTTCAATTTCATCTTTTCTTTTTTTAATAACGTCCCGTCTCGCACGTTATGAACGTGAGTTTTAATAATAATAAAGATTACTTTTATCAAGAAAAAAAAATGGTTTCCTGGGATACAAGAAAATTCTAATGATATTATGTTTTCATATGTTAACTGCTGAAACACTTTTGATGATTTTCAATATATATATGTTTATGTCCCCGGTCTAGATGAGACTTTCGAGGACGACTATTTGTCCTGGAAAAAGTACAGTTCTGGGAAAGATGCTTTCCTACAGGTTTCTTTCAAGTGCACTCATCTCTGATTGGCGGCGAGTTTCCAATACGTTAATAAGAGTGTGAGAGTGCGTTCTCGGATTTTAAAACCTCTTCACTCACTTGTGAATAGAAAAAAAATACCAAAAAAGGGAACCTACTTCAACACTCAAAAGTGTGAAATAACTTGTTTAAGTCGGTACCATGCCAGTCCAAAAGAACCTATTACCGAAATATTGTGCGCATGGTACATTTTTTTGGTAGAATTTTATCTTTTGCGCCCTTTTCAGTGACCTTTGCTACTCACGGGATCAAATGTCACTGTGTATGTTCAACTATTTCTACACCCGCAATTATAATGTCGTTGAGATATACGTAGCACTTTTCAGTTATTGGAGTGTAATTAAAAAACGCTTGACCGATTTTCATGAAACTGGACCACACGGGAAGCACCAGCTTTCAATTAAAAAAAGAATCATCAATATTGGTTCACCCAGTCGAAAGTTCTGAGGTATCAAGTTTAAAAAAGTTTAAAAAACGGGTTGCACTCCGGGAGTGCCGACAAAAAACTTGCACTTGACTGAGCGAGATCTGCTTCAAAAACATCGTATAATTACCAACAAACGAAATTTTTCTTTATTCGTAACACATTTAAGTTTAAATTTCTCTACGCTCCGTCCGTTTTACGATTTCGATGACGTCACGCGCCTGACGTGAGGTGCCCTGACGCGAGTCTAATATATTTCCCCATACAAAAGTGCACAATGTCTGTCTTTTATAACAAAGATTAAAATATTTGTAACTTGGCCACCAGACGTAGGTATGTGTCACAGTAGGTACCTACTTTATACCTACCTACTATTGTCGGTTTTCAAGTAATCGTTTTTTAAGTTTTCACTTTAAAAAAAACATACTGGTCAAATTGCTGCTCAATTGAAGCTCCTCCTTTTTTGAAGTCGGATAAAAAGCATTTGTAACACATAAATATTTACAACTAGGAACAATAGAAATTACAGCTAACGTACTAATGGAATCATTAAAATGACTTGCATTAATAGTATTATGTTAATTTGCTGAAGCACTGTATTTGGTGGTTTCTTTGTTGTAAATTATGTTTATCTTCTTACAAACAAATGATTTATGAACACATTTAGTTAAGATAATTCTTTGTTTGTAAACACTTGTTTACCTGCATGCTTTGTTTTATTGTTCTAGTGGCAACTCTGCCTGGCTTGATCTTACACACGTGTAATTCTAATTAGGATGATGGGTCTGATGAGTTTGGATGAAGCGTAGACAAATTGAGAACCTTATGGTTATGTTCATCATCATCATCTCAGCCATAGGACGTCCACTGCTGGACATAGGCCTCCCCCATGGATTTCCACAAGGACCGAATGGAAGTTCCCGCATCCAGCCCTTACCTGCAATCTCAGTTAGGTCGTATGTCCACCTCGTCGGTGGCCGTCCTATGCTGCGCTTGCCAGTCCGTGGTCTCCATTAGAATACTTTTCGACCCCAAAGGCCATCAATTTTTAATCGACTTTTAAAAAAGGAGGAAGTTCTCTATTCGACCCGTATGTTTGTTAGTTCAAAACTTTCGACTGGGCGAATCGATATAGATGATTTTTTTGTTTGAAAGGTGTTTCATGTGTGGTCCCATTTAAATTTAATCAAAATCTGACTAGCGGTTTTTGAGTTACGCTCCAATATAATAAATCTAATATATATAAATCTCGTGTCACAATGTTTGTCCTCAATGGACTCCTACACCACTTAACCGATTATAATAAAATTCGCACACCATGTGCAGTTCGATCCAACTTGAGAGATAGGATAGTTTAAATCTCAAATTATAGTCGCAATTTTAATTTATTGCTAATTATTTGTCTGTTATTATTTGACAGTCACAATTATCTGTTAACTCCAAATGATTCTAACAGATGTCGATACCTTTCGACTGGGTTGAGTAAGTAATCAATAGATGGCGCTGCTACGGTAAGTTGTCTGTTTGACAGTCACAATTATCTGTTAACTCCAAATGATTCTAACAGATGTCGATACCTTTCGACTGGGTTGAGTAAGTAATCAATAGATGGCGCCACATGGCCACAGCAACGCGTGGCCGGGTCAGCTAGTATAACTATATATATCATTCATCAGGTTACCATAGCACAGGCTCTGCCTAGTTTGGGACCTGAAGACCTTGTGTGAATGTACTGTGTAATACTTTGGCGACATTAAAATGCGGATGCAGACGTCGGTGAATATACACAATGACAATTGATCCCGTGAGTAACAATAAGTCACTGAAAAGTTGACCGAAAAAAGTTACTACCATAAAATGGAACCGACTTCAACACTCAAAAGTATGAAATAACTTGTCGAAAACCGGTAACTACTATACTATGATATTTCGAAAGCAACTTTTTTTGAAGTCGGTTAAAAATTGTTCAGTGTCCTATGTCCGACCTCATGTGTAGGGAGAAACCACTGTGCGTTGTGAACAGCTGATTAGCAACAGTAGATTATCGGCATTAATTAGTGGACTAATCAAATTTAGCAATTATCAGGCTAACCTTTGAGCTATCGTAAAAAATAGTCTAAAAATAGTTTTACCTAATTGTCGTGAAAATTGAGAATAATAATTAATCTCATCTCACTACTATTTATTAATGTGAAAGTTTGGATGGATGTTTGTTACTCAATCACGCCAGAACGGCTGGACGGATTTGGATGAAATTTGGAATGTAGATACTTCAGGGCCCGGAATAACACATAGGCTTCTTTTCATTATCATCATCAATCATCACCACGCGGGTAAAACCGCGGGGCGTAGCTAGTCCTATAATAATTGATGAATCCGGAACTATTAGCGTAGCCATCATGTCTAATGAACCACGAGCCTCTGGGTTTGACTCCCAGATCGTACAAAGTATTACCTTTAAACAAGGCCAGCGGTAAGGTCTGTCATCGTGACGGTATATACAGGGTTATTCCGGGACCTGATTTTTTTTTTTTTTTTTATATATTATAAGTTTTCGTTTGACAACTGTCTCACCTGATGTTAAGTGATGACGTTGTCTATGATTTAGCACGCAAACCTAGAATGTAACTATTCACTCGCGACTTGAAGACTCCAGGATTGTACATATCGGCAAACACAGACTAAAATAATTTAAATAATATTAAATGTTGTATATACATACAACATTTAATCCAAGTCCGTTGTATCCGCGTGGTGATGAAAAATGGTGATGAGAGTGGTGATGAAAATAGCGCGTTGGTAACAGTCAACAACAAAACGAATCTTTCTAGAACAATGGCACCTGGACAAAAATGTTATTATTTTTTTAAATACACAATGAATAACTGATAAGTGCGGATTACAAGGTGATAATGAATATTAATAAAATTGAGATAATGATCTGATAATCATTAATAATAATAACAGGATATGATTACATCTATAATAATAGATATATTAATCCTACTAATATTACAATTAATGCGAAAGTTTGTGATTATGGATGTGTGGATCTATGTTTTTTTACTCTTTCACGCCTAAACCTCTGGATGTATTTGGATGAAATTTGGTATGGAGATAGTTTAAACTCTGAATTAACACATAGGCTACTATTATCCCGGAAAAGTATAGTTCCCGTGGGATAGTTAAGGTAGCGGGAAAACTGTAATCCACGCGGGTGAAACCGCGGGGCGCTACTAGTAAATCTAAAACCGCTTGACCGATTTTGATGAAATTTAAATGGGACGACCTCGGAAGTATATTCTATCAAACAAACAAAAAACCCATAAAAATCGGTTAACGGTTAACACATAAAATTTAAAATGTATACGGTCGAATTGATAAACGTCCTTTTTTGTCGGTTAAAAATTAACCGCGGTCGGGTCCGCGGGGCGCAGCTAGCGTGATATATGTCATCTCATTAGTTGCAGCTAGCTCTGTACCTTGACATGTCAAAGGTCAAAGGAGTCATTGCGTCACCAGAGTAGGTATACATTACATGTGACTACACTCACGCGCATTCGCGTGCGGCAAATGATGATAGTGTTAGTTTGATGATTCACAAGCGTGTACATCAGCACAATCACATAAAATGCTCCCTGGAATTTGTTTACTAGCATCGCGTGCGTTGCCAGATCCATTAAGTAAACATAATAAATGTTCTTCACTTTGAAAGAACATTATGCAACTTAGGTTTTTTTTTCAAATTTGGCTCTTCAAATAATTTCCTTATAAAATTGTATATTTTATTCATAAACCTATTTTTATTTTCATTTTATTGAAAAGTATGGTAAAAGTATTATTACACAATGATTTTATTTATATTTTTTTTTTAGTTTTATGTTCTTGAGTATTTTATTCTTAACGGGCTATATTCAATTTATAAAATTGAATTCAATTTCAATTTATCAAATTGAATATATATTATATATCTATCGGTTGTTGAAGTCGGTTTTCAGTTATTGGAGTGTAACTAAAAACTGCTTGTCCGATTTTCATGCAATTTCAATGGGACCACAATGTGTATACTCTAGCAAACAAAACAAAAAAATAATAATAAAAATCGGTTCATAAACGACGAAATTATCCGGAAACACACATAAAAAGAATATACGGTCGATTGATAAACTTCTTTTTTGAAGTCAGTTAAAAAAATAAATATAAGTACCTCGTATGTAATGGGTCATTTATTTAACCCCCAGTATAACAATCAGCTATTGTTAATTATTTAGAGTCATTCATATTTCTAATGTTTTTTTTATACTGTATAGAGTTTTATGTTTGACCACTACTTGATGGTCAGTGACGATGTGGTCGAAGATGTTATCACTCGACACCTAGAATGCTCACTGGCTTCATGTGTTTGGCGACAGTTTTTCAAATTTGAGGGTGGTAGCTAGCCAGGCGGGTATTTGAAAGTACCCTACCACCATGCTGGGTGTTTGATAACGGTGTTACCTTCACCCGAAGCTCTAACTGTTGTTGGGTATCGAACCAGTCTCCGTCAGCTTGACAGGCGACGCTCCCCCCGCTGAGCTATCATCGCTTCAAGCTTACGTTAAATTAATATTAATGCAGGTTATAAGGTACCATTCCGATCGATTGATAATAATTATTAATGTGGTAACACCCTTGACTAATCGTCATTGACTCTGGTACTCGTTAGAGCATAGATATAAAGGGAAAAAACACCAGAGCTCAAACTGTTGTTGGGGATCGAACCAGTGTTTTTTTTTTTTTTTTTTTTAATAAAGATTATAAGCTTGCGTTTGACCACAGTCTCACCTGATGTTAAGCGACGACGCGATCTAAGGTGGAGCACGCAAACTTAGAAGGAACCTATTCACTCGCGACTTGAAGACTCCGGGGTTGTACATATCGGGAAACACAGACTCAGGCAGTGAGTTCCACTCTCTGGCAGTACGCATTATAAAAGTGGAAGCAAAACGCTTCGTGCCCGTCAGTTTGAAAGGCAACGCCTCCGCCCCCCCACCCCGCTGAGCTATCATCGCTTTAAAATGTTATTTTTAGCAGGCATTGTCGTTGGTAGCAGTAACCATGCATCGTTTTCCTTTTTTCTTTTCCTCAATTTGTTTATCGCCGGGTCTGTATTCAAGCTAACTGAAGACGCGTGGCAAATACGGATACTTAAATTATATATTTAAGTAATTATATATAATTATAATTACTTAAATCATGCAACAATCACGGGAATTACTTAATTAAGACAGAGGGTTCCGACTATAGTTTTCCTCCGTGAGCTCTCCGTTCTCTCTGTGAAAAAGACCACCGTGTGCGTAACTATAGTCGGTACCTCTCCCACTTAGGTACTGCGTGAGTAATTCCCGTGGTTTATATATTCTTCCGTGTCGTGGTGGTACCGGCCTAGAATAATACTCCCCCATCTCTTTCCGTGGGTGCCGTAAGAGTCGGCTAAGAGATCACGTACCAGGAGGTGGGCAGCAGCGCCTTCTGAGTATCGGAAATCATACTGCGCTCGCCAACCCGCATGCCAAGCGTGACGAGAATTGGCAAATCCCCCCTATATGGTGGAGACATATGTTCAGCAGTGTATATCTAATTGCTGAGAAGAAGAAGAAGATATATTCTTCCACGACTGGAAGACAGGGGAAGTGGCCTTTATCCAAGAATGGATCACGAACAGGCCCCCATGATGATGATGCTGACGATATATTCATAATTTGTGTCAAAACCACGTCAGTTTTAATAACTAAAATCATGTTCCATAGAAAAACGTTTTTATTTATTGTATAAAATACAAGTAATTTTTAATCCCATTGTTTGTTACTCAATTCAGTGAGAACGGCTGAACGGATCTGGATGAAATTTGGCACAAAGATAGATTAAATAAATTATTATAGTCCGGAATAGCACATAGGCATATCGTAATTGTTGTTTATTGTAATGTTGCGTCATGTTTTGAATAAATGTATTTTCTTTCTTTCTTTCTTTCTTTCTTTCTAGGCTACTTTTTATTCCGGTAAAATCTACGATTCCCGTAGAATAATTGATTTAGCGGGAAAACCGTAATCGACTCGGGTGAAACCGCAGAGGGCTATATTGCTTTTCTATTAAGCTATTCTAATTTGACTGGCCGGTTGGCGCAGTTGGTAGCACTCTGCCTTCTGAGCCGCTGGTCCCGGGTTCGATTCCCGGACAGGTCAAACATTTGTGTGCATGAACATGTCTGTTTGACCTGTGTCTGGGTGTGTATATGTATATATGTATATATATCAGTCATCAGGTTACCATAGCACAGGCTCTGCCTAGTTTGGGACCTGAAGACCTTGTGTGAGTGTTGATAAATAAATTAATACTTACATAAAACAATAGACGTTCATACAGCGTTATAAACCTAACTTCTTATGACTTGTCCTCTATAAAATGCAAATTGTTATGTAACCACGTAATAATAATTTGAAATGGAACATCTGTAATTATAATTTGACTCCAATTGTTTTATCATATCTGTTGACATAACAATTCGTATTAAACGTACTAAAGTATTCGTTCTGAGCCAGAGTCATTGACGTTGAATTGTATATATATAATTATAATGATATGTAATTATGTATTTGTTGTATGTATTGCTTCCGGGCAGTTTGGCCGTGGTCTATGTGAAACTTGTGTTACAGACGTTTCGTCGATCACTGCGGTCGACATCTTCAGTGGTTCAGGTCCGAGCGGCGACAAGAGCGTAGAACTCTCCTCCGCGGCGACTTCTCTGTTACTGATGATACAGTATCAGAGAACCGCAGTGATCGACGAAACGTCTGGAATACAAGTTTCACATAGACCACGGCCAAACAGCCCGGAAGCAATACATACAACATGCAACGCCGGCCGTGAAAGCCTTAGAGTTTACAATTATGTATTTGTTTAAAAAAAATGTTTCTTTTTTTTGTAATATGTGGCAAACAAGCAGACGGGTCGTCTGATAGTAAGCGATCACCGTCGCCTATATCTGTTAACTTTCCTTTTGAAGAATACCATATTGTAGCTACTCAAAAACACCGCGGGAGGAAGATGTGTGTGGCAGAAACGATCTATGGTGAGTTTGGGGTCGTTGACAGTTCTGATAGCTCTACATAATGCATCCAGAGGCTCAAGCTGATACTTGGGTGCACCGTTCCAAGGATGAGACCAGTACTCCACGTGAGGCCGTGCGTAGACGTGAAGTGCAGCTTTGTTTGTGGTCTAAGATACGGCTTAAGATTTGACTGGCCGGTTGGTGCAGTTGGTAGCAGTTGGTGATTCCCGGACAGGTCAAACATTCGTGTGTATGAACATGTCTGTTAAACCTGTGTCTGGGTGTGTACATGTATATAAGTATATATATAATTATATACAGGCTCTGCCTAGTTTGGGAACAGAAGACCTTGTGTGAATTTTTTAGTTTCTTAACTAAAAAATGCAAAACAAGGCATATGCCTTGTTTCGATGGTGCCGTTATCGAACGGGCGATCGGGTATCTACCATATTTTGTATCGCAGCTTCTCTGTCATAATATCTCACTACAAATGTTTTTTTAATAATATACTGATAATTTACCGACGTGTTATTATTAAGCGTGATGCCGCAATATAGATTACATATTTATTATTAGTAATAAAACATTCATGATTAAAGTATTTTATCCTAATCTCTTAAGTTTCTGTTGTTCAGTATAAACTCGGCTTTTGACAAAAGTAATTGTAAACACATCGATCATAAGATAATATTGAAATAAGGATTAGTTTGGAACTGCAGAACAAAGTCTGGAACACGCTAAAGGTGATTCGGATGTTTTTGAACATCTGTCGGCCAATGTGTATTCTACGGCACGGTAATGGTCTAAGATACGGTTTGAGAAATATATACCCTCATCTGTTGCAGAAAATCTACTTAAATAATAATAATATGGGACAACATTCACACAAGGTCTTCAGGTCCCAAACTAGGCAGAGCCTGTACTATGGTAACCTGATGACTGATATATACTTATATACATATACACACCCAGACACAGGTCAAACAGACATGTTCATACACACAAATGTTTGACCTGTCCGGGAATCGAACCCGGGACCAGCGGCTCAGAAGGCAGAGTGCTACCAACTGCGCCAACCGGCCAGTCGTATAAATTTATTAATTAAATAAAATATGTAGTATAATTAAGAAGATACTATGAGTAACGATAAACCCTCGTTTTCACACACACACGCGCATACATATGTTTTTATTAATTATTGTTTTATATAATAGCTATGTAGCCATTCTGAGCGTTTGACATACAATTATATGTACTATATTAAGGGAGAGGCCTTCGGCTCGAAAACACAGTGAAAACTAGTTTGGAGCCAATGGGTTCATGTATTGTTAGACCTATTGTTATGTCAAATACATATATTTGTATTTGTATTATATTAATAAACCTTAGATTTACCACTAAATGTATTTTCTATTTAGATAAGTACAGCGTGCAAATTGTTTGGATGCCGAGAAAAAAAGTAAACATAATATATATTACTAAAGTCAAAATGTGTACAAAACAGACTAAATAATTCAAGGAAGAGTTAGAAAGTAGGACGGGCCAATTTGGCCCGTATATATCGCTTTGAAGTGTCAATTTCATATTATTATGTTTTCTCTAGGCGTTGACGCTTTTTTAACCGACTTCAAAAAAGGTTACTCAGTTCGACCGTATATGTTTTTTTTATGTGTATATGAACCGATTTTGATGTTTCTTTTTTGCTTGATAGTGTATACCTACTTCCGTGGTGGTCCCATTTCAATTTCATCTAAATCGGACAAGTCGTTTTTGAGTTACACTCCAATATCTGACAAGTGCTTCACTTACCTCGACGATGTTATAGTTGCGGTTGAAGACATCGATGCACATACACAATGACAATTGATCCCATGATCCAAAAAATGGAACCGACTTCAACACTCAAAAGTGATAAATAACTTGTCGAAGTCACCCATCGTGACCATGACCACAATATTGTGATGATAGTAACTTTGATAAACTGTCATGGTACCGACTTCAACTAGTTATTTCCTACTTTAGTGTTGAAGTCGGTTCTATTTTTTGGTAAATTTTTTTTACAGTGTTACTTTGTCTAGGCCTACAGTTCTAGGCGGTCAGATGGTGACGTGATGCTTCCGTTTACATATATGATCTATTACGTTTTCTTTGTTTTGGCCTCAACCCCCTCCCCTCTCGATACCCCCCCTCGATACCCCCCCTCAATACCCCCCTCTCGATACCCCCCCTCTCGATACCCCCCCTCAATACCCCCCTCTCGATGCCCCCCCCCTCTCGATACCCCCCCCCCCCCTCTCGATACCCCCCCCACCGGGCTGGTCACTCATTATCTTCACGTATTAAGTACCTAAGTAATATTATCAGAGTGGAAAGATTATTGTTGATAAGCGCGCATTTAGAGGTCTCCAGGGGCCTTACTATTAGCCTTTGTTTTGTTTTATTTATTATATCAACATTCACACAAGGTTTCAGGTCCCAAACTAGGCAGAGCCTGTACTATGGTAACCTGATGACTGATATATATACTTATATACATATACACACCCAGACACAGGTCAAACAGACATGTTCATACACACACATGTTTGACCTGTCCGGGAATCGAACCCGGGACCAGCGGCTCAGAAGGCAGATTGCTACCAACTGCGCCAACCGGCCAGTCTAGCTTTGTAAAAACCATGCAAGTTCCGAGCAGTTCTAAAACCTGTCTTAAACCGCTTAGTGTAAAGTCATACCATCACCACGGCGTCACGCTCCTTTCGGTCAATGGTTCGAACATTGATATCCTCAAAGGTGAACGGTTATTGTTGTCTCTGAATAAACACTGTTATTACATACATCCATAAATTACGACACACGGATTTCACGATTTCGACCCTTCCCCCCGCCATGTCCCATTTGTACTTATTAGTTACTTATAATATAAGGTTAATTGAATTCTTAGGTATCCCGCACTGGGCAGACCCTGTATCACAGGACCCGCCATTTTGCGTTTAAACAGTTTTTATTATATTTTTATTTGCGCTTATACTAGGGGCAGTCACACTGCTGACATCCATACCGCCTTAGAGTTGAGACGTAATTTATGGATGGCCCCTCTGATAAGCTGCCGGCAGTAATAGATTTCTCTGAAAGATATGATCTAAATATCGGACACTTCATAAGGAGATAACAATTTTAAAATGATTAGTGACGTATCGTAATGCCCCTAGTATTACAGATATTCATAGGCGACGGTGATCTCTTGCCATCAGGCGGCCCGTCTGCTTGTTTGCTAATACATATATGTTTTAAAAAAGTACTACTATATACCCTTCTACGAATCATTGCCTTTCATTAAGTAGAAGAGCTTAAGTATTTAGGTTAACGAGTTTCGTACGGCGTTTTAGATGTGACTGTAAATTAATATTTCTTAAAATAATACTTTGTATTAATTACTTTATGAATTTCCTATAGATTTGCAAATTAAAAGTTAAAATCGAATTACTTATTGGCCTTTAGGCTAGATTGTGGTTTTAATGTGAGACCTAAAACGGTCGCCGTGGCACAGTGGTCAGTATGACATGACTTCTGTGTCTCCCGGACCCTGGGGTCGAATCCCGGCAGGGTCAATCATTTATGCGATGAGTGTAGATGTGTGTACCGGGTCTTGGGTGTTTGTGTGTGTCCCATGACTGTCGCGATACTGGAAACCCTAGTGCGAGAGTTTGAGTGCAATGCATAGGTATCCTTAACGAAACGTTCCCTGGAAGAAATCGCTTTATGCGATAAGTCCGCCTTTTGTTTCTCTATGCTAGTATAAGCTTATAAACACAACTCTTATTAAGTTAATTTTGTTACCCTTATACAAGTAAAGTGATGTTTATCTATCTATCTTATTTATTTCCAGTATGGAAGACAGCACATCGAAGTTGCTAAAAAGATCCAGCGCAACGACTCCTCGTCTGATGATGAAGACGAAGACCCGCCCGTACCTGATGATAAACCGCCGTCGGCGATCATCAAGGAGAACGGCGTTGGGAATGGTAAGGTTTTTTTTTACATTCACACGAGGTCTTCAGGTCACAAACTAGAAATCCCAGACTAGAAACGACTTTATATTTTAAGTAGTACTAACATGTGAAATGATATGCCATCGTTTACGAAATTAACCTTACAGCTGGTATATTTATAAATAAGAACTGTTCTTCTCTCCGCCATGTGCGTCCACTGCTGGACATATGCCTCCCCCATATAGGGGGGATTTGCCAATACTCGCCACGCTTGGCATGCGGGTTGGCGAGCGCAGTATGATTTACAATCCTCAGAAGGCGCTGCTGCCCAGCTTCTGGTACGTGATCCCTTAGCCGACTCTTACGGCACCCACGAGAAGAGATGGGGGAGTACTATTCTAGGCCGGTACCACCACGGCAAAATAAGAACTGTTGTGTTTGTGAAAATCTGGAGAAGTTAAGCCGTCTGCACGGAAAGTTCGACTAAGGTCACAAACTCGCATCCAGGCTGCTTTAGGCCAGAGGCATTAGTAAACACCACGGCTATTTACCACATCTCTCTTGTTTTTCAGAGCTACAACAGAGCTTTGTATGATTGTACGTAAATCCTTAAGAGTTTGTAACAATACTTAGGAAACCACAGGCAAATACTGGTATTGCGTAAATCGGGTAATTGTAGGAATATTTTGTTATAGCTCTTTATTACGCATTCTTTTTCACACATATGTACTCATCCAATTTGAAAATAAGAACTAAATTTTATTTTTAATCGCCATAATTTAGATGAAGACTAAATTTAGTTCGACGTCTCTAAATTTATGACATATATGGCCTTAGTCAGCCACAGCAGAGTAGCAAAACACTAAATTGAGTAACTAAAACTACTTTAGTGATGTCAAATTAAAATTTAGTTTATTCTGTCTTTGTTAGAATAGGTAAGTGGTTTGGGCGCACTAAAACTAAATTTTAGTTTAGTTAAGCTAGTTTTGCATTAACAGAATCGGTACCAATGGCAGTTATTCTCCTGTTCAGCTGAATTAAAACGGATAACTTGGTTGTTTATGAGTCGATTTTGGTGATTATTTTTTTGTTTGACAGATTATGCTTCGGAGGTGATCCTATTTAATTTCATCAAAATCGGTTAAGCGGTTTTAGAGTTACTTAACAAAGAAGAAAAGGGTGAAAAAAAATCACCAAAAAATGGAACCGACTTCAACACTTAAAACTGTGAAATAACTTGCCGAAGTCGGTGCCATGCTCACAATATTTTGTTAATAGTTACTTTTGAGCTATAATGGTACCGACTTCGACTAGTTATTTCAAAGTTTTGAGTGATAACGCCGCCGATTCTATGATGGTAAAATATTTTTTTTGGTACAATTTTTTTTTCACACCATAATTATATTCAAATTTTCGTCACCGCTTAATGTTAAAAAGAACTAGCATTATTATTACGTTGGTTGTCGTCAGAAAAACAATGTAAGTATTACATTTTAATGAGCGTAATTGTGACTGTTTTTTCCCTTTATATCTATGGTCTAACGAGTACCAGAGTCAATGACGATTTAGGCCCACTTGCACGCATAGTCAGGTTAAATAAATAAATGTAGAGTTTGTAAACTCAGGGTTAGATCATTAAAATTTTAACTTTCATTGTCCCTTGCACATCTATAAAATAACATCAGGATAGCTAACCCGACATTTCTTTTTTTTAGCCACTGAGGTTCTATTACTGCGTATAGAGGAGCTATCAAAAGCTAATGTCCTGCTTCATTTTGCAAGAGTTTGAAGTAAAGTCATTTGTCATCTCTATACGTAGTAATAGTACCTCAGTGAATAACGTCAATTTGTTTTGACATTCACTAACCTAGAGTTAGCGATTTAACTCTCCCACATTGGTGGGTTAAATATTTAGAAAATTAACCCTAGGCTAACTCCTAACTCTTGATGGCACAAGACAAGTTATTTATTTATCCCTGTGTTAGCTGTTAACTCCGAGTTATTTAGGCTAACTCGGGAACGTGCAAGTGGGCCTTAGTCTCATAAGGGTGTTACCACATTAATAATTATTATCAATCGATCGGAATGGTGCCTTATAACCTGCATTAATATTAATTTAACGTAGGCTTGAAGCGATGATAGCTCAGCGGGGGGAGCGTCGCCTGTCAAGCTGACGGACACTGGTTCGATCCCGAACAACAGTTTGGGCTGGTGTTTTTTCCCTTTATATCTTTGCTCTAACGAGTACCAGAGTCAATGACGATTTGTCAAGGGTGTTACCACATTAATAGTTATTATCAATCGATCGGAATGGTGCCTTATAACCTGCGTTAATATTAATTTAACGTAGGCTTGAAGCGATGATAGCTCAGCGGGGGGAGCGTCGCCTGTCAAGCTGACGGACACTGGTTCGATCCCCAACAACAGTTTGAGCTGGTGTTTTTTCCCTTTATATCTATGGTATAACGAGTACCAGAGTCAATGACGATTTGTCAAGGGTGTTACCACATTAATAATTATTATCAATCGATCGGAATGGTACCTTATAACCTGCATTGATATCAATTTAACGTAGGCTTGAAGCGATGATAGCTCAGCGGGGGGAGCGTCGCCTGTCAAGCTGACGGACACTGGTTCGATCCCCAACAACAGTTTGAGCTGGTGTTTTTTCCCTTTATATCTATGGTATAACGAGTACCAGAGTCAATGACGATTTGTCAAGGGTGTTACCACATTAATAATTATTATCAATCGATCGGAATGGTACCTTATAACCTGCATTGATATCAATTTAACGTAGGCTTGAAGCGATGATAGCTCAGCGGGGGGAGCGTCGCCTGTCAAGCTGACGGACACTGGTTCGATCCCGAACAACAGTTTGAGCTGGTGTTTTTTCCCTTTATATCTTTGCTCTAACGAGTACCAGAGTCAATGACGATTTGTCAAGGGTGTTACCACATTAATAATTATTATCAATCGATCGGAATGGTGCCTTATAACCTGCATTAATATTAATTTAACGTAGGCTTGAAGCGATGATAGCTCAGCGGGGGGAGCGTCGCCTGTCAAGATGACGGACACTGGTTCGATCCCGAACAACAGTTTGAGCTGGTGTTTTTTCCCTTTATATCTTTGCTCTAACGAGTACCAGAGTCAATGACGATTTGTCAAGGGTGTTACCACATTAATAATTATTATCAATCGATCGGAATGGTGCCTTATAACCTGCATTAATATTAATTTAACGTAGGCTTGAAGCGATGATAGCTCAGCGGGGGGAGCGTCGCCTGTCAAGATGACGGACACTGGTTCGATCCCGAACAACAGTTTGAGCTGGTGTTTTTTCCCTTTATATCTATGCTCTAACGAGTACCAGAGTCAATGACGATTTGTCAAGGGTGTTACCACATTAATAATTATTATCAATCGATCGGAATGGTGCCTTATAACCTGCATTAATATTAATTTAACGTAGGCTTGAAGCGATGATAGCTCAGCGGGGGGAGCGTCGCCTGTCAAGCTGACGGGGACACTGGTTCGATTCCCAACAACGGCTTGAGCTTCCGGTGAAGGTAACACCGTTATCAAGTTCCTAGCATAGTGGTAGGGTACTTTCGAATACTCGGCTGGCTAGCTACCACCCTCAAGGTATAAAAACTGTCACCAAACATAAAGTGTGTTCAGGCAGCAATCCTTGAGAGCCAGTGAGCATTCTAGGTCTAGCGTGATAACATCTTCGACCACATCGTCACTGACCATCAAGTGAGATAGTAGTCAAACGCTAGATCTATACAGTATAAAAAAAGGCTACTTTCTATCCCGAAAAAAAATATGTTGGTTCCTCTGGGATACAACAATAAACTAATTACAGTAACAATAAAATTAAATTACTTCAGTATACAGTTTTTACATATTTACAGTAATTTAAGAACCGATAGCCATTGGGGTCGAAAGGTTCTCGAATGGAGACCACGGACTGGCAAGCGCAGCATAGGATGGCCACCGACGAGGTGGACAGACGACCTGACTAAGACCGCAGGCAAGGGCTGGATGCGGGCCACTTTCAACCGGTCCTTGTGGAAATCAATGGGGGAGGCTTATGTCCAGCAGTGGACGTCCTATGGCTGAGATGATGATGAAGTACAAAGTACTTAGGTATAATTGTTTGATACCTGTATCCCCTGAATTGTATTAGCATAAGAAACGTTTTGTGAGGTGAAAATAAACAATTTTTTTGATTTGATACTGTTTCACGCAAAAATCTTGTATCTAAATGCGTTCAGTAGGAACAGATTTAGATAACTTTGGCACAGAGATAGATTATAGTTTGGAATAGCAGATAGGCTACTTCTCATCACGAAAGTAGTAGCTGTTCCCATAGGATAAGCAAATACATTGTTGGTCAAATAATTCTGACGGTCCCGTGGCGCAGTGGTTCGTGTCATCGACATGAATTCTGTGTCTCCGGGACCCTGGGTTCGAATCCCGGCAGGGGCAAACATTTGTGCGATAAGTGTAGATGTTTGTCCCGGGTCTTGGATGTTTGTGTGCTGTGATTGTGTGTGTCCATGCCTCCTGCGATACATGGAATCCTAGTGCGGGGGTCTGAGTGTGATGAGAGAAAAAAAATTCAAAACCCTGTGTTACTCCTTTCCGCTCAAACGGTTTTACTTTATTTCGATGAAATTTGGTATGTAGATAGGTCAGACCTTGGAATAACACATCTAGAATACTTTTATCCCGGACAAACATAGTTCTCGAGGGGTAAATTAGGTAGCGGGAAAACGCCATGCGCGGCTAGTTAAATTTTTTTTTTTTTTTTTTCACCCATTTCAGTGATCTTTGCTACTCACGACACAATTACCCTAAAACCCTAAAAAACCCTCAAGAAGGAAGGTCATCCAAATAGACGTAACACGTTTCAGTTATTTTTTTTATTATTTGTTTCACACTCAGACCCCCGCACTAGGATTCCCTGTATCGCGGGAGGCATGGACACACACAATCACAGCACACAAACACCCAAGACCCGGGACAAACATCGCACGAATGTTTGCCCCTGCCGGGATTCGAACCCAGGGTCCCGACGACACAGAAGTCAATGTCACTGACCACTGCGCCACGGCGACCGTCAATTATATATACGGATTTAAGTGGAGTGTATGCGGGAAACCCTACGCTTGACCGATTTTGCTATGTTTGGAATTGGAAACGCATTAGCGACCTAAATTAGCGTGACAATCGAAAAAAATTCTTACTTATGATGACAGATTTGATAATGATATAGTATGTTTCAACCGACCACGGCAACTCAAAAGAAGGGCTTATGTTTTTAAGCAGTTCATAATTTTGCGTTCGTTTTTGAAGTGAAAACTTCTTTATTTTAATTTTATTTATTTTAATTTGTTTATTCAGGCAATAAGACCCATTTGTTAGTAAACTTATATATATGTTAGTAAATACTTATTTAAAGGTACTTTTTATCTGGCCAACACCCCAACTAAATGTCTATTTATTGGCGAATCTAGCTTACCGGCTATTACTTGTAGTATGGTGTTGGGGCTGCCACGCACTCTTTGCAGCAGCGATGCGGTTCTTTTGCGTAATATAGCGTGGAAACCATCGACGCGTGCCTCCGCGAACATGTTCGATGCACTGCAGAAGCGGGGCAGCCCCATCAGCATACGAAACCCGTTGTTATACTGAATACGCAGGGCACTGAAAGCTCTTCGCGTGTATCTGGTCCACAGGCTGCAGGTGTAGAAAGTCTGACAATAGGCTTTAAAAAGTGTAATTTTTACTTGATCACTACACCTAGCAAACCTACGGGCCAGCATGTTACATCGAACTGCCAGCGCCCTGCGTTCTCTTTCCATATCAACTTGATCATCAAGATCTTCAGTGACGAAGTGTCCTAAATACTTATACTGATAAACACGCCTAAGATCGATACCGTTAAGCTCAATCTTAGGAACTGTTTGGGGTGCTTTACCTGCCGCCCTAAATACAATGTATTCACTTTTCCTACTGTTATATACAAGTCCATGTTTACTGGCATAGGTTTCACACATGTTTATAAGTACACGAAGGGCCCTGACCGTTGGGCACAGCAGCACCATATCATCCGCATAGGTAATATTATTCATAGAAACATTGTTAATATGGCATCCGATATGGCGCCGGCTTAGCCCAACGATCAGGTCGTTCACATACAAATTGAAAAGCTTATTATTAATTTATTTATTATTATCTTTAGCTAGCTATTGAATTGTATTGAATTGAGTTGAGTTGAATTGTATATACGTGACTAATTAATTTTAATTCTATTTAATTTAGCTCTATTTTAATTTCATTTAATACTTATTTTATTTTATTTTATCCAATTTGTTAACTTATGTGTATGGGTTATAGTAACCTGAAATAAATGAATTTTATTTTATTTTTTATTTTATTTATTTAGCGGCGTTGGGCACTTTTGTATGGGGAAAAAATGTTAAACTCGCGTCAGGACACCTCGCGTCTGACGCGTGACGTCATCGAATTCGTAAGACGGAGGGAACGTAGAGACATATAAACTTAAATGTGTTACGAATAAGGAACATTTTCGTTTGTTGGTAGGTATAATTCTTTATAATACTTTTTTGAAGCGCGCTCACCTCCCTCACCCGTTTAACACGTTGCTTCTAACTTCATTCTAATTGTATGCTCTATCGCCCTCATTATAGTGTTTAATGTGCAGGTACACAAAGTCAATAAACTTGAATACCTATTGTCATGTTTGTGTACGATAGCGCAATAAATGAATATTGTATTTTGCCCTTCGATCAAGAATACTGATCGAAAATGTTACCACATAAATGCAAGTTTTCACTTCTGCCAGCAATCCCGGAGTGCAACCCGTTTTTTTTTCTTTATCAAATACTTGGCAAACAAGCAGACGAGCCGTCTGATCTGAGCCTTTTGCACTATCATGGTACTGTCTTCAACAAGTTATTTCACACTTTTGAGTGTTGAAGTCGGTTCCATTTTTGGATAAATGTTTTTTTACCGCTATACAATTCAATCGGAATGCAATAGTTTTTATACTTGTTTGCCTTAATACATAAGACAATTAGCATCCAGGTGGAATAATTGGTCATAATTTATTACTCATAATGCATATGTATTTTGTCACATTTAAATAGATATATAATAGTATTAAAAAGTGCGTTGCCGTGGTGGTACCAGCCTAGAATAGTACTCCCCCATCTCTTCCCGCGGGTGCCGTAAGGGTCGGCTAAGGGATCACGTACCAGGAGGTGGGCAGCAGCGCCTTCTGAGGATAGTAAAACCATACTGCGCTCGACAAACCGCCTGCCAAGAGTGGCGAGTATTGGTAAATCCCCCCTATATGGGGAGCATATGTCCAGCAGTGGACAACCTATAAATGAATGAGTTATTAAAAAATGCGATATTAAAGTACAGAATATATTTATTTTATTTATTTATTAACATTCACACAAGGTCTTCAGGTCCCAAACTAGGCAGAGCCTGTGCTATGGTAACCTGATGACTGATATATACTTATATACATATACACACCCAGACACAGGTCAAACAGACATGTTCATACACACAAATGTGGGGTGTCGGGAAACGAGCCCTTTTTTTTGTTTTTTTGAATAGGCTTCGAAACTACTGAACCGATCTAAAAAAATATTTCACTGTTTGGAAGCTACATTGTCCCCGGGTGACATAGGCTATATTATATTTTTAAAAAAATTAGGGATCCTTACAAATCTTATTTTTGAATTTTTTTACCTGTGCGTAGCCGGGGCGGTCCGCTAGTGTTTTATAAACTTGCGTTTCTTCTCTGTTCCAGGTACAAAGATGACAGTGATAGAGCGGGAAGAGATCCTCGGTCCGTCTCCAGAGCTGAACTACAAGCGGAGCTCCAGCCAGGAGAGGGTCTCCAACGGGTGCAGCACTCCCATAGTCAAGGGCGAGGTCAGAACTTGTCTTAATTTCTCCTAACACAGCGATAATTTTTTTGTACACGGATTATAGGCGGTTATAGCATAACGGTGGGAATGCCAGCTTTTTTTTTTACACTCAGACCCCCGCACTAGGATTCACTGTGTCGCGAGAGGTTTGGGGACACACACAATCACAGCACACAAACACCCAAGACCCGGGACAAACATCTACACTCATCGCACAAATGTTTGCACCTGCCGGGATTCGAACCCAGGGTCACGTTGACACATAAGTTTTGTCACTGACACTGACCACTGCTCCACGGCGACCGCCAAACACAGCTGCTAATCTAACGGACGCTGGTTCGATCCCTGCCATCGGCTTCAGTTTCCGATGCCGGCATCATAATAAAAAACCCACAGAATGGTGAATTCCAATATTTGTGATTTCATGGTTTATTGCAATAACATCATGCTTGACAGAAATTCATCATCATCATCTCAGCCATAGGACGTCCACTGCTGGACATATCCTCATTAATTCATTTCCACAACGACCGGATAGAAGAGGCCCGCATCCCTTGCCTGCGATCTTAGTCAGGTCGTCTGTCCACCTTGACGGTGGCCGTCCTATTCTGCGCTTGCCGGTCCGTGGTCTACACTCGAGAACCTTTCGGCCCCAACGGTCATCAGTCTTACGAGCGGTTATAAAGTGATTAGTGTAGGTGTTTACAAAATAATATGTGTATTAAAATAAAAAGTGGAACCGACTTCAACACTCAGACGTGTGAAATAACTTGTTGAGTGGTGTCAACAAGTTATTTCACACTTTTGAGTGTTGAAGTCGGTTCCATTTTGTGACTGTTTTTTTTAAAATTTTTTGTTATTAAACTGATGTAGTTATGACACATTGTAAATGTATAAAACACGGGAGTTACTCACGTAATAAGTCAGAGTGTTCCGACTATAGTTTCAACCGCATTCGGTGGTCTTTTCAAGGAGAATACGGAGCGCTCGCGGACGCGGTCGCGATTCGCCGCGGTACTGTTTTTTTTATACTCATATTTTGTAAACATTCATTGCCTGAGTCCTCGCAATAGGTACCACCCCCGAGTCCTCAAGCTGCGAGTGAATAGGTACCTTCTAAGTTTGCGTGTTACAACTTAGACCGCGTCGTCACTTAACATTAGGTGAGATAGCGGTCAAAAGCAAGCTTATAACCATTTTAAAAAATCTATGTATGTACTTAAACATACTATAAAACTATTATATATGTGGTATCCGGCTTTACTCACGTTTATAGTCGAAGTTTTGACCTAGGTTTCGAGCATGTCCGATGCTCATCCTCAGGTGAGTTTACGCTGCCAGATCGCGGCGACCACTGCCTATAATAGAAAACTACACATATGAAACTTTAAACGTTTTCCCGTTTCAAGATAACTCCCCCATGAAGATAATATGATGATCTATCGTTTCTGATGTTTCAGAGAGGTCTAGAGTTCCATATTTCCCATTGCATGGATCTCGTCAAGGCTGGGATGGAGTCGATCATCGAAGACCAGGTCACCTCCGTATTCGAGGCCGAAGAGCTGAGAAGTTGGAACCTGTTGACCAGGACTAATAGGTAATAGAGAATAATATTTGTTGGAACGAAGTTCCTTATCGCGCGTTGTGAAAGGGGGCTAGACGGAAAAAATTCTTACGAAAACTTGTCACGACACTTTTTGCTATAGTAAGCTATTGTAAGGAGACAAACAAGGAAGGATACAGAAAAGGATAATATCCATATAGCCTTTTATATAGATAACGACCAAACTTTCTTTGTATGCGTTCTGCCTGTGATTGGCTAATAGCTTGTGATCTCGTGTTCGCGCCGCCCGCGCTCCTTGAACATTCACTCGCTCATCGGCCGTACTTCAGTTACATTCGGTTGAAGACGCACTTCACTTTAATCAACCTTAATAGTAAAAACCAACGAAAGTAAAATCTTTATAAACTTCCTACATAGTTTTGTTTGTGCGCGAACACCTATGATTGGTGCAGCTAACAATGGTAGTGATTCGCTTATTCAACTGAAATAAACTAAAATTTTGGAAAACTAAATCAGTTCTTACACGGTTACGATAAAGTCTAAATTAGTATGAGACTTATCAATAACATCACTAAAATTAAAATATATTTATTAAATTTGCGGGTAGTTTTAGCGAAATTAAGTTGCCATTTATTTGGTGCCTACTAAAACTACCCGCAATTGGCAAACAGTTGAATAAAACTCGTCTAATATTAGTGAGAGCGTTGTATGGAGTTATACGAATTTGAATTTTAGCGTAAATAGAATACGAGCTATATCAATTTGAAGAATTTTAGTGAATTTTAGCTAGTTTATGTGATTAACAGAATTAGGGCCAATGTATTCTGTAATGTATTGTAATTAATATTGTAATGTTGCGTCATGTTTTGAATAAATGTATTTTCTTTCTTTCTTTTTTCTTTCTTTCAGACAATACGAATTTCTAACATGGCGACTCACAATCATATGGATGATGGGTTTCGTGGTCAGATATTTCTTCCTGCTGCCGCTCAGAATATTCATATTCTTTATTGGGGTGAGTTTTATACATATTCATGTATACAATAATTAACTGGAACCCAACGGAAGACCGGCGCTGGTTTAAAATAGGGATGTGACCTCGGGTCGGAAAAATCGATTACTCAATAATCGATTTTTTTTGTGTAGAGATAAATCGATTTGTGAAAAATCGATTTTTAACAAAATAATCGATTTTTGTTTATACTTCGATTTTTTATACGAAAAATGCCTATTCGACGTATTAGTGAAAATATATTATGAATATTTAATTTAAATTTAATTCGAGTGAAAATGATTCAATATAATAAGTATCAAAAAATAACCAAATGGACCATTTTCAGATATTATCAATTCAGATTCAAATTTTTAATACTCTTCAATATTTTATTACATATATCAGTACGTACAGATGGCGCTGATTTTTTTATCGAGTTATTCAGTAAACTTTCTTACCCATTTTTTTATCCATCGCACAGATGGCACTATTTCCAAAAATCGATTAAAAATGGGTAATTCTTATAATCGATTTATTAAAAATCGATGTTTACCATTAATAGAATCGATTACAAAAAAATCGACAATGAAAAAAAATAATCGATTAAATTAAAAATCGATTATTAATTCACTTCCCTAGTTTAAAACCTAGCATATGCTGAGTTGGGGACCAATTTAAGACATACAGTGAAACTTTTTTGTTATTTTTCTTTTTTTCTTATTGTGTTTTCTTTACCTGTGTGTTATGTCATAAATAAATGTTTTTTTTTTTCAAATATATCACGTTTAGTGTCACTTAGTTTCAATTCATGCACACATACTGTCGACCAAGTATTTATTCTACCACCATTTTTTCTTTTTTATTATGTGTGCGTTGCTCGAGCGCACTCTGTATGACTTCTATAGGTTCTATAGGTTCTTCTAGATTGACTTCTATAGGTACCTATTTGTTTTCTCCATAGGCCCAAGATGATCTGTCATCAATATATTATCAAGATACATAAAAAGCATATTATGAATGTGATGATATGTTTTTTAATATTGAGGATAATCAGGAGTTTTTTTTTTAATTGGGAATAGGCAGGCGTTTGACCACTATCTCACCTGATGTTAAGTGATGATGCGGTCTACGATGGAGCACGCCTGCCTAGAAGATACCTATTCACTCGTGACTTGAAGATACCCAGGTCGTATTTTTTCGGAAATACAGAGTTAGGCAATGAGTTCCATTCGTTAGCTGTACGCGCTAAGAATGTGGAAGCAGAACGCTTCGTGCGACAAGTTGGAACGTCCACCATGTATGGATGTCGAATTACCGTCCGTCTGGTTGTCCTAAGATGGAATGAGGATGGCGGAATCAAATTATGTAACTCCAGTGTGACTATTTTCTGATGTTAAGTGATGATGCGGTCTACGATGGACCACGCCTGTCTAGAAGATACCTCTTCATTCGTGACTTGCGAACACCCAGATTAATTCTATTAGTTAACTCTTTACATCTGATGATGAAAATGATGATAAGTAAATACAGTCACCGTTGTTCACTGGTGAGAGAATTATGCTACAAACTCACTACTTTCGATCGTATAAAGATTAGATAAATAGCATGAGACTCCGTATAGTCTAGTGTATAAGAAAAAAATTCTATCAAGTATATAGGAGTATGTTTATGAACTATATAGCAAATAATATAGCACAGTTAGTTCTAATCTTTTACCTGTTCTTATCTTATTTACTTGGTATGCTCCACTATGTTTCTAATTTTTCTTATTTATTTTGTGTACTAATTCTAATTTTCTGTTTTTTTTCCCCTACCTGGCTACCCTGACCAATGGCAACACTAAATAGTTGAGAATATTGTTAAAAGTCCTCTAAAATATTTGAAATTAACTGTCGTAGTGAAGTGTAACACGGTCTTGTGACAAGTCATTTAAATGTACAAAAAAAGTTATAAATTATACCACATTTCAAGTGCTCCTAGCCAGTATCAAATGTATTAATATTGAAGTTTTGTCGTGTCAAGTTGTGGGTAAGAGTAGTACCTCCCAGTTTACCCTTTGATTTAATCAAATAGGGGGTATTTTACTTGAAGTTTGACATGAACAGCACAATTTATAATTTCTACGATTAAGTACTAAACCCTTCAAGAACAGGAATATTATTTTATCTTCTCTCAGCCATGGGGCGTCCACTGCTGGACATATGCCTCCCCCATATAGGGGGGATTTGCCAATACTCGCCACGCTTGGCAGGCGGGTTGGCGAGCGCAGTATGATTTTCAAATCTTCAGGAGGCGCTGCTGCCCACCTTCTGGTACGTGATCCCTTAGCCGACTCTTACGGCACCCCAGGGATGGGGGAGTACTATTCTAGGCCGGTACCACCACGGCACCTTGAAGTTTGCTTGCGGGTAATTTTAGCCAGCACCAAATACAGTGGCGACTCATTTTAGGTAAAACTACCCGTTGTTGGCTTAAAAAATGACAAATTTTTGTATTATCTTTTATAATATACTAATTTGAACATAACAGTAACTTCTGTATAAAAACTATTTCCTTCAGCAAAATTTTAGTTAGTTTGATGGAATGACTAGAGAATCATTACCACACAATAACTCCCAAATAAATATTAATTTAAAAAGTGTATTTCTTAATTTGTAACAAGACATAAACGGAAATCTTCTCCATTTTAATTTCCCGCCATAATAGGATAGCCATTTTCCATAGTACAAATATTTATTTGACAACTTTCAACACATAGCTAACTTTTGTTTATTTTACCAAAAAGGTCGTAACCATGATAGTGACAACCTGCTTAGTGAGCTTCCTACCACGTGGTAGACTTCGCCGTTACTGCGGTGCATTATCCTACATGCTGTCAATCCGGACACTAATGAGAGGACTCTCCTGTGTTACCACATTCCACGATCTCCAATACATGCCCAAAACCAACGGCTTCTGTGTTGCCAACCACACAAGCCCCATCGATGTGGGAACTCTAAGCGTGAACAGTTGTTTCTCCTTGGTAGTATTTCTTTCTTTTTATTTTGGAATGTTTATATTGGCGGGAATGTGCTGTCTTGCGGGCGGACATTTTGACTCATTTGGCGGGAACAATGCACATTTCATTTTCAGATCTGACTTATATTTGACAGATTATTTGGCGGGAAGTGTTGTCTATGCTTTATGTGTATGTTTTTTTTGTATTGTCCATTTTGTTATGTACTAAAAATTGTGTATATGCATGATGTATGCGGGTATTTAATTTACCTCGTATTTGGTGTTTTTCAATGGAATTATATGGGAAAAATTCAATGATATTATATTTTTATATGAGGTAGATGTCGCACAAGCGCGCACAAACTGAGGCGGCAAAATTATGTCAATTGTAGTAATTTACATTGCGACGCGTATTTCAAGCGCAAGTCGCGTCATATAGCCATCCTTTTCTATATTATGTGTACCGTATTATCTGTCGCCGTAAGCATGTTTAAAGGAACAAAATCTGAGCACCGCGCGGTATGAATATAAGTCATCTGTAGTAAAACATCATTGGAAAAATTGGAATAATTGAAACGCCTTATGAATGGCCCCATTGCAGATTTGAGGCGTGTGGGCCGGGGCCAAGTAACTATTGTGTAATCTGTGGCCGCTAATTAGTTAAGCCTGTAACATATTAGTACCTAATTGTTTTGGTCTTAAAAACATTTTCTGTAGTTATAGTGGGCTAGTACGAAAGTACGCATTCCATGTACCTATATAATTTCATTGGGTTCTCTATATTGTATTAATGTGTTTATTGACGACTTGACCGGCTTTTGTCTTTGACCCGAGTGACAACAAACTTATTACGTATATTTTTATATCGGCTACGGACGACCCGCGGATTCACTCGCGTGGACTACGGTTTCCGGGTAGCGGAAATAATATAATCGATTTATGTAAGTGAAAAAATGGTACCCCCGTTTACACATAGGTGTAAGAAAAAATGGTGTATTAAATGTATAAAAAATACTGTTTATACATTTAATACACATTTTTTTCTTACTACATACTACTTCTTACTACTTACATAAAAATACTGTTTATACATTTAATACACCATTTTTTCTTACTACATACTACTTCTTACTACTTACATAAAAATACTGTTTATACATTTAATACACCATTTTTTCTTACTACATACTACTTCTTACTACTTACATAAAAATACTGTTTATACATTTAATACACCATTTTTTCTTACACCTATATGTAAACGGGGGTACCATTTTTTTACTTACATAAATCGATTATATTACTTAATTAGCGGGAAAACTGTAGTCCACGCGGGTGAAACCACAGGACGCAGCTAGTTGGTTATTAAAAATAAAACGTGCCTATTATCAGTTGGTTGACTTCAGTGATGGAGTAACAGGAGCCAGGCTGGTGATTAACTGACTTACGTATGACCTGACACTGACGCTGATATTACAGCACTCGGAACAGTTCTCGCATGTACCATGATTCCGCGTCATCACGCATAGGTTTGGTGGTTGGTGGCGTCGACGTGGTGCATCGGCGCTTTGCCCGACAAGGGTTACAAGCAGAAGATCAACACTTCGGTGGCGCACGCCTGTTTCAACTTCCTCTCGCGTTGCATCTCCATGGTGATCACATACCATGATTATCACAACAAGCCGGCGAACGGGATATGTGTCGCGAACCACACGAGCCCCATCGACGTCCTGGTGCTCATGTGTGATAATTGCTACTCGTTGGTAAGTAAGTACAGTACAGTACGCGCAACCGATCCGTGTCTACAGTACGTGCAACCGATCCGTGTGTACAGTACGCGCAACCGATCTGTGTGTACAGTACGCGCAACCGATCCGTGTCTACAGTACGCGCAACCGATCTGTGTGTACAGTACGCGCGACCGATCCGTGTCGCTCTGAAGTTAGGCTCTGATAACGTATGGCAACGCGCGAGAGAGATAGAACGATGCGACGAACGTACGCGAGTGAGCGAGTCAGTTATACAATCATCGTGATCAGATTCAATTAGTGTTGCACGGTTTTTTAACTTTATTTAGCTATGTATATAAGTATGTATCTACTTATTTATTGTGTATTCATATTTATAACATAGGTATATATTTATATATTATTTAATCGCCACACGTTTGCATCACTACTTTCAATTTTCGTTTATTTTACTGTTGCACCGCTACCAATTTTCTTTCACCTTGTGGTTGACTGGTAGAAAATGCTATTTAGCATTACTCCATGTACTAAATAGTGCTAAGTAAAAATAAATAAGTAACTACTCCAAAAATATTGTTTAATAGTAATAAGAACAGTTATATACTACACAACAACAGACACAAGTAGATACAGATAAATGCTTAAACTATAAATACAGTTATAAATTATATAAAATTATTTACAGAGTAATTATAAACAAGATGATTATTTAAAAGAAACAAAAAACCCGAATGCGTCAATATCTGCCATCTTTATTAAATTCATTACATCACTTTTCTTTCATCCACCTCTTTTGCTGCCCAACATTCAGATCCATACATTACAAGAGGTCTCACTGTGTAAATTTTGCCCTTATTGTGCGATATAACAAAGTTCAAAATATAAAATTTATGAAATTTATCGAATCAATTAAGTGAGTTATCGATCATTCTGAATAAACGGGGTGGCCCAATAATTGTTATTAGTTTGCTGGCCGGTTGGCGCAGTTGGTAGCACTCTGCCTTCTGAGCCGCTGGTCCCGGGTTCGATTCCCGGACAGGTCAAACATTTGTGTGTGTAAACATGTCTGTTTGACCTGTGTCTGGGTGTGTATATGTATATAAGTATATATATCAGTCATCAGGTTACCATAGCACAGGCTCTGCCTAGTTTGGGACCTGAAGACCTTGTGTGAATGTTAATAAAAAAAAGAATACAAAATATAAAGGCAAATTTGTAGTGACTCAAAAATAGGTACTGCTAAGAGACATTCAGCCAACTTCAGAGACACAATTACTTTGTGCGTACTAGATAATTGTTTTCGACGTACTAGTATTACATTGCGACACACGAATTCTTGTATATCTCTCACTTTCAAGCTTGTTTCTGAACAATGTTTATGGTTTATTTTTTTTACATACTTATTAAAATGTCCTGTTCATAAAAGGGGCGTCCATTAATTACGTAATTTTTGCGCGGTTGTATACTCCGTTATTAATAATCCTTAATACAAGCCCTGATTAAATCCAACACATATTCATTTTTGTTATTAAAACTGACGTGGTTTTGACACATTATGAATGTATAAAACACGGGAGTTACTCACGTAATAAGTCAGAGGGTTCCGACTATAGTTTCAACCACATTCGGTGGTCTTTTTCAAGGAGAATATGGGGCGCTCGCGGACGCGGTTGCGATTCGCCTCGTATTCTCCTTGAAAAAGACCACCGAATGTGGTTGAAACGATAGTCGGAACCCTCTGACTTATTACGTGAGTAACTCCCGTGTTTTATACATTCATAATATATTCATTTATTTTTAATAAAAATATGCATTTTTAATGTTCATAATTAAAAATGTATTTTTAATGTGTCACGTCAGTTTATGGGTGGGGGGCTTCTGTCGTTGGTCAGACGTCGTGTGATTTTGCTGGGGGTGGGAATCGCATATCGATAAATCTACCTCACGCCATTTTTGGAAGCCCTCTAATAACGCGAGTAAGTTATAGGTATATGGCATATTATCTTCGTCACTATAATTAAAACGGGTTGTGTTTATCTGTGTGGCTTAAATATACATATGTTCAAATCGCATGTAATTTTGAAGTTCATATGTTTTAATAGCATGACGCCTTTGGGAGTATTTATTGTTACATGTGATGTATAGAATATTGGGTCAATCATAACAATAAGTCAATATTGGTGGTATTTAAGGGGATTTAACTTTTCAAAAGGCAGTATCAAATGAAGAACAATAGAAAAAGAGGCACGGTGGCATGATGATAAGTGAAATTCAGGTAAACGTTGGTTTAAGGTTTAAAATTAACCAAATTGTTGTTATCGTCACTATAAAAGTCGTTCTTTTGGACATATTCTAGATATTGTGTGGTTTATTGAATTAACAACATGCTAGGCGGTACTTACGTTCAAATTATTTGAAGGAAAAATTCGACTACCAGTGGGAATTCAACCCACAACTACAGAATACCGTGCTGTCGCTTTGTCCAACTAAGCTTGGAAAAAGCGACAGGAACTAAAATAAAGGGAACTAAATTCGGACTGCCAGTGGAGTGCTACCATAGCTTAGTTGGACAAAGCGACAGGACTGTATTCTGTAGTCGTGAGCTCAAGTCCCATTGGTAGTCGATGTTTCACTTCAAATATATTGAAGGTATATTCTAGAAATCTCCGCCAAGGCATCCCCGTCGATGTAGGAGCTAAACGTCCAGTTTCAGAAAAGAAAAATTAATCTTTGGGGGGAATTTATAGTAAAATATCACCATATGGGCATTGTTTTGGTGGGGATTTCTGGCTAACTGTAATTCCTTGCAATATTGTTACCTATTTTTTTTGACGTGATAACGTTTTATAAATTGATGAATACCAGCAACACTCATGAAAAATAGTAACGTTCCGCGTAACGTTCCATCTGAGTTTTGTATTACATAAAATAATCAAAGTCAAAGTCAGTCAAAGTCATAAATGATTATGACGTTATCACGTAAATCTATCGTCCGTAAACCGACTTTACAGACCACCAATTTTATGACATATTATTAGTTTGCGTTTGACAACTGTCTCACCTGATGTTAAGTGATGACGTTGTTTATTATAGTTGTATATATAGGATTTGGCACGCAAACCTAGAAGCCATGCTGTCTATTGGGTATATTTTATAGATGATGATTAAATGATAGAGATATAGGACAAAGAGGCGTGTACCAGCTGTGAGAAAGTAATATTCTCATTAAGTTATTTCAATATGACGTATTTATCTCAATTATTGGCGTATTAAAATCTTCTCTAATCAAAAAAACATATTTACAATTTTTTTACTACTTCGTTATAACCTTCGAGCGGCTAACACAAAGATAGATATTTTTTGTACCTACCATATTCCGTAGCTGCATAAGTGATTTTGCACTAACAAATGCTAGTAACGACCAATCAGTGGTTTAAATAGAGGACACTCGAAGTATTATTGACTAGGGTACGTTATGATTAGATTTCGACCAGTCAGAGCGCCAATTTTTTTATATGCTATAGTTGTGAAATAAAGAGACAGCCTGCCAGATCGTAAGCGATTACCGGCGCCTATAATACGGGGGGTATAACGCTACGTTTCCTATCGTTTTAAGGACAGTGCCTGTGCCCTACGGCGAAAATGATTGGCGCCAATCGAGCGCGTTGACGTCTTGTCCCATCCTGCTCTGGTATGCGTAGTTTTATATCGCTCTATCTCGTTTCCTCTTTTATTGCTCGCTCGCAACGAGAACGAACATTCAACGGCTGTCCGGTCGCGATATCACGCATCGTGGGAAGCCGCTTTAAGCCACAACTATAACACTATAGAAAACAATCTGGTGCATGGTGCAAGTGACAGTTGTGTTGCATCTATTTAGGTTAGTACCTCGATGGTTATTACCAACATAATAGCATAATAGACAATACCAAACGCATGATGATAATATATTTATAAACAAGCAAACAATCTAGTCATGCGACCAGAACCCCACACGATCACCATACGTGCTGACTAATGACAACCATATCTTGGTGCGTTGCATTCACACGAGGCGTATGATGCGATAACGCGGGTGGTCTTCTGTGTCCGGTGACAGCAGAGATGTCTAGAATTAAGTTGACTCTTGCATGGAATAGACGTCTAAAAGTCTCTTGCGTTTCTTTTTAAAAAGGCATCCTGGTGCCGTCCCAATTTGACTATATAGCTTTTTATAACAATGTACACATATTTCAGATTGGTCAGAGGCACGGTGGGTTTTTAGGGCTGCTGCAGAGGGCACTAGCTAGGGCTTCGCCCCACATCTGGTTCGAGAGGTCGGAGGTAAAGGACAGACACGCTGTTGCTAGGAGGTAAGAATAGGAACCGTAATTTTTAGACTTTAGAACACATTGTTAAGAAATCAATCGGGGCTTGATCGCGAGAAAAACATTTAGTAATTTATTTAACGGGAAGACTCAGTCTTCTCGTGACCACGACCAATGCAACTTGGTCGAAACGTCGAGGTAAATAAATTACTAAATGTTTTTCTCGCGATTAAGCCCCGTTTGATTTAATAACAATGAAAAATAGCCCATCACATAGATTATGTATGTGGGTCAACAGACCGGCCGCCGGCCAGCGGGAAGACCTAGATACAGGTGAAATAGAATAGAATATGTTTTATTTGCATTAAATGTTGGTACAAACAGGTGGCTTAATTATTGTACAATGCAGATCTAAAACATTTTGCTGGACACTTTTCGTATAACTCCATACAACGCTCTCACTAATATCAGACGAGTTTTATTCAACTGTTGGCCAATTGCGGGTAGTTTCAGTAGGCACCAAATAAATGGCAACTTAATTTCGCTAAAACTACCCGCAAATTTAATCAATATATTTTAATTTTAGTGATGTTATTGATAAGTCTCATACTAATTTAGACTTTATCGTAACCGTATGAGAACTTATTTTCCAAAATTTTAGTTCAGTTGAATAAGCGAATCACTACCAATATTAGACTATTAATATATATTTGTCAAAGCATAAATGTTTACCATATTTTATATTTTTATCATTTAGATAATCCTTAACTGTATAATAACATTTTTAAGCGCGAAATTACAAGGCCTATTTTTCAGACTGAAGGAGCACATATCGGTGCCGGACAATCCCCCGATCCTCATCTTCCCCGAGGGTACGTGCATCAACAACACCTCCGTGATGCAGTTCAAGAAGGGCAGCTTCGAGGTCGGCGGCACCATATATCCCGTAGCTATCAAGTAAGGGATATCAAACGTTACAAACATCCATCCATCCAAACTTACACTTTTTTTTTATCACATCAGCCCCCCGCACTAGGATTCCCTGTATCGCGGGAGGAATGGACACACACAATCACAGCACACAAACATCCAAGACCCGGGACAAACATCTACACTCATCGCACAAGTGTTTGCCCCTGCCGGGATTCGAACCCGGTAACGCAGAAGTCATGTCACTGACACTAACCACAGCGCCACGGCGACCGACCATAATTTTACCTGTTTGTGTTTATTTTTTTAATTATTTATTAACATTCACACAAGATCTTCAGGTCCCAAACTAGGCAGAGCCTGTACTATGGTAACCTGATGACTGATATATACTTATATACATATACACACCCAGACACAAATCAAACAAACATGTTCATGCACACAAATGTTTGACCTGTCCGGGAATCGAACCCGGGACCAGCGGCTCAGAAGGCAGAGTGCTACCAACTGCGCCAACCGGCCAGTCAATACCTACGTACTATATATAAAATACCTACTTAGCATAAGTTTCTCACCTAAGTGAAATGTAAATTTCTTGTTGAGAAACCGAAAAATCTAGTCCGGCACCTGCACGGTAAGATGACAGTACCGTACCACCGCCCCGCGCTGATATGAACGACTCGATGTGCAGGTACGACGCGCGCTTCGGCGACGCGTTCTGGAACAGCTCCCGGTACGGGATGCTGCACTATCTGCTGAACATGATGACGTCATGGGCCATCGTGTGCGACGTGTGGTACCTGCCGCCGATGACGCGAGGGCCGCACGAGACCGCCGTCGACTTCGCCAACAGGGTGAAGGCTGTCATCGCGCGCCGCGGCGGACTCGTCGACCTGCAATGGTGATTCTTTCTTTATTTATACCAAATCAAATAGTTTATTGCGAATATAGGTTTTACAAAGATGTTTATATGAAAGATAAATTGGTCCGCTATATTCTAACCCTTTAGGCATGCAACATAAAAAGCATTCGCAGAAGAATAACTAAACTAACATTTAATGTCCTTACAATAACTATCTAAACATGTCACTGAGTATATTATTGTCAATCAAATACATAATTAAAACTAGTGCCTACCTACATTATAGATAGATAGATTAACTCTTTATTGCAAATCATAAAATGTACATCAAAAGTGTATTTTATACTAATTGTAGCTTATGGTTATACGATCGGCGATCTTATCGCTAAAGCAATCTCTTACAGACAACCTTTGGATGGACAGGATAGATTGGACATTGTGGATGTGATGTGCAACAAGATCTTAAATTTATATAATAAACGTATACATATGCTGGATATTATACAATTAAATAAATATGACATTTATAATACCTAAAATACTATACAATATATAAATACTATATTAATATAAATATACATATACATGTCACCTAAACTTAAAGAAAATCACATAAAAATTTGTCTCCTAGATATTCTTTTACGTTGTAATAAGCCTGTGCCAACAAAAACTGCTTCAATTTAAATTTAAACATATGAATACTATCGATGTTGAATATATGATTTGGTAAGTGATTATAAATAAGGGGAGTCATACAGAAAACACCTTTATTAAATTGTGCAGTCTTATGAGGTGGAAAGTTATTATTATTATTTATTTTCTCTTTTTCTTAGGTTTAGTTTTTTTACAGTATAAATATCAAAAATTAATAAAGATATTATAAAAAACCTAAACCTAGAGTTCCGCCAGCAGCGGGGCAGGGCCCAAGCTACCGGTGGTTAGGGCCGCAGAGTGAGGAACCTCCGGACATTACGCGCCGTTTCAAGGAGTACCGCCTTCTGCATCTGACCCTTGATCCAACCGTCTAGCGAGAGCCTCTTAAGATGTATATATTATTTATTTTATTATTACTAGCTGCGTCCCGCGGTTTTATCCGCTTGGTGATGAAAATAAGCCTATGTGTTAATCCAGGGTATAAGCTATCTACATCCGTTCAGCCGTTCTGGCGTGATTGAGTAACAAACATCCATCCATCGTAACTTTCACATTTATAATATTAGTGGGATTCTAATGTATTACGCACCTTCATAGATTTAAATTCATTAATAAAATATATAAACTCTTTGTAAAATATCCCGATTTTTCCCAATTTTTTTAACAGACTTAAAAAAAGAGGATGTTCTCAATTCGACTGTATTTTTTTATGTATGTTTGTTACCTCAGAACTTTCGTCTGGGTGAACCGATTTTGATGATTCTTTTTTTATTTGAAAGTTGGTGCTTTCCGTGTATATACATTTTATAATATTGTTATGATAAATATAACAGTCATTTTTACCAAAAAATGGAACCGACTTTAACACTCAAAAGTGTGAAATAACTTGTTGAAGTTTTCATCACGTTATCACCTGGTCAGAACCTTTCGACCCCAACGGCCATCAGTTCTTCGAGCTATGTGCCCTGCCCGCTGCCACTTCAACTCGCTAATCCGTTGTTTTGATTAAAATAGACGGTCGCCGTGGCGCAGTGGTCATTGACATGTCTTCTGTGTACTCGGGACCCCGGGTTCGAATCCCGGCAGGGGCGAACATTTTATGCGCGATTGTAGGTATTTGTCTGGACACACACAAACATCGAATACCCGATTCGATATTTGTGTGTGTCCATGCCTCCCCCGACACAGGGAATCCTAGTGCGGGATTCGAGTGTCACATAATTTTGACGTGATAACGTTTTATAAATTGATGAATACCAGCAACACTCATGAAAAATAGTAACGTTCCGCGTAACCTTCCGCGTAACGTTCCACCTGAGTTTTGTATTACATCAAATAATCAAAGTCAAAGTCAAGGTCAAAGTCAAAGTCATAAATGATTATGACGTTATCACGTAAATCTATCGTCCGTAAACCGACTTTACAGACAACCAATTTTTTTTAAAATAATTTGGTCTGTTTTCTAGGGACGGTCAACTGAAACGCATGAAGGCAAAGAAGGAATGGCGGGAATTACAACAGGAAGAGTTCAGCAAACGCTTAAAAGGCGAATAAATAGCGTGCTATGAATGAAACCGTTATTGTCAACGAAAATGTTGATAACAGTGAACAATGTTAAGGTGCGGAGCGATAGCGGGAACTGTTACAGGACGTGAAAAAGCGTATAACGAATAATTAAAAATAGCGTGTAACAATAACAGTGAAATGTAACAGGTATGCATACTTGGTATATGAGACGTGTACTCTTACAGGTATTTGTACGAGTGACAATCGAATAGTGAAAAGTGAAGTGTTGTGAATTGAAAAAGGTTGAGATTAAAAAATAATTATTAAAAAAAAAATTATGTGAAAACAATGAACATATAAGGAAGAAATATGAAAAGTAATTATAGCAGTAAGTTTTCTATATACTTTCTTTTTCTTTGCTCATGTTCGAAACTATTAATGAAACATTCGAAAATAAATTAAAATATATAGATAACCTTACAGTTCTCATAGTTGAAATAAATTTAATAAAAATAATCAGTTCTTTTCGAATGTATTATTAAGAAAGTCGAAAAGTATTTTTAGACGTGACAACGTCTTATAAATTGGTTTGCCGGGTGACACTTCAAGAAACTGCGTTACGCTCCGCTCACGTTATGCGCTCACAATGAGAGCGAGTGAGAGGCACGCGTCCCTTCCACTCGGGCTTGGTTAGCCCGCCTAAGAGCGAGAGAGACAGACATAAAAAGTGAAAGGCACTCAAAGTCGTTGTCACGTAAAACTTTCGCCCGTATACCGACTTTACAGGCAACCAATTTTTTAAATAAAAATAAATAAGTTGTATTCTTTAATCTCAACTATAAAAGGGATATGTAAGTTATCTGAATATAGTAGTGAACGTAAAGCAATATATCTATATATTTTTGGAACGCTCAAATTGTGATGGGATTTTGTAATTGAATGAGTCAATATTTAAGTAAGATGTTAAAATTGATTTATTTTGAACAAATAACATAAAAAATGTTCAGTTCATGACGCTTACCCTTGTGGACAAAAAATCGTAACTTCGTAACCATTTTAGTTTTTTCTTTATATGAAAATGTAACACATTAAACACACAATTATAATATAACATAATATACAAGCGATTTTTTTAATGTACTAAAATATTTTCAATACATTTTAATTGTATTAAATGATATAAATATTATTAACTGATATTCCTACAACTATTTAGTAATGAATTTTAAAATTTTTGTAATATTTTATAAAAAATATGTAGGTAGTTGTAGTTGGCAGCATTCCCGTATGCTACGAGCATAGCCCCATTTACTTATATTTATTTATTTGTTAACATTCAGACACAAGGTCTTCAGGTCCCAAACTAGGCAGAGCCTGTGCCATGGTAACCTGATGACTGATATATACTTATATACATATACACACCCAGACACAGGTCAAACAGACATGTTCATACACACAAATGTTTGACCTGTCCGGGAATCGAACCCGGGACCAGCGGCTCAGAAGGCAGAATGCTACCAACTGCGCCAACCGGCAAGTCATCTCAAACATTTTATATAAATCTATATGTTTATTTTCTCAATATTTAATTAAAGTATATAAAAAATCACGTGTATTTCTGTTAGGGGTAGGCAGTGACGTTACGCCCATTTTTCACTTGCTACCATCCAGAAACGTCTTATTTCGCTTTATCCACGCTCATCAATTAGTCAATATATGAGTGTCGGTTTAGAGTGCTTGCGACGAGAGGCCTAAATGTACTATTCAATATCTACGACGATATCATCGACGGTCGCCGTGGCGCAGTGGTCAGTGTCAGTGACATGACTTCTGGGACCCCGGGTTCGTTGCAGGGGCAAACATTTGTGCGATGAGTGTAGATGTTGTCCCAGGTCTTGGATGTGCTGTGATTGTGTGTGTCCATGCCTCCCGCGATACAGGGTATCCTAGCGCGGGGGTCTAAGTGTGATAAATAAAAAGAAATATGGCAACATTCTCGACCCGCAAAGGCTGAATGTGACACAGGTCATAGAACGCTAAATTGAATGTGACATGTTGATTTAATCTTGCTTCAGTCCTAGATTCAATGACACAACACGTCAGTGCTCATTCATATTTCTGGTAAAGGCTCAAGGAAGGTTCTGATGGATAGAGAATATGTAAAAATGAAAGGCAAAATGTTAAAAATAACACTTTCTTTTTTTTAAACAAACCGCATTGCGGTGAAACCCTGCGGCGTAGCTAGTAATAAATAAAATTACTTGCACTATTGTCAGAAATAACCATTCTGAAAGGCGTATATAGTAGGTATTAAAAATACAGGAGAACGAGAAAAAATTCGAGGCAACGGTCGAACCTATCGTCTTATCGAAATTCAATTGTTTACAAAAATTGAATCGGAGTCGGAACGGAGTCTCATGTCGGTTACGAAATATAATTGAATAATCCACGAAACTACGAATATTGGTTATGATTTAAATGTATTGTAACCACAATGCCCTTTTGCTTCGAAATTTAAATGCATAGGTACTTACGAAAGATATCGAACACAAAATTCAATTAATTCATACAATGACACCTGTCGGTTGCGAAATTAAATTGGATATTTAATATAGACGTATGGTTACGAAATTTAATTGAATGTTAAACAAAGACATATGGTTACGAAATTTATTTGAAAGTTAAACAAAGACGTATGGTTACGAAGTTTAATTGAATGTTAAACAAAGACAATTGGTTACGAAATTTATTTGAATGTTAAACAAAGACGTATGGTTACGAAGCTTAATTGAATGTTAAACAAAGACAATTGGTTACGAAATTTAATTGAATTTAAACGAAGAGTCGTATCGGTTTTGATATATAATTGTTTCTTTTTGTTGCCTGCACTGTTAAGCGCTTTAAACTTAATATAAGATAATAATATAAATAAAAATGGTTATTTTGTATATATATATATGCAAAATAAATCAGTTAATTTGTAATCTAATTATATTCTTGTAGTCACTTTTACTAATCGTTATTAGCTGATATTTAAATAGTTGAAAATAATTACAAATATTATGCTAAGGTTTATTATAATTCCTTGAAGTTCAACTGATTGTAACTAAATAACTTGAAAAAGATTCAATTGCGTACATTTAGTTCAATTTCAGCGACGTTTCAAATACGTATATTCATAAATTTCGCAACACCTTAAGGGGAGCAAAGTGTGACAAGAGGTGAGGGGTGTCTGTGGAAGCTTTGTGACGTCACATGTCGATTTCTTATATTAACCCTTAAAAGTCCTCATTTAGCGCTCGTCGGTAAGCGAAGTGATCGAAACTCAGAAAACCATCAAAAGTAGAACATATCTTAATAATTGCACAGTGTGTGATATCACATCAGTGGCGGTCCGAGGGAGGTGTGTCAAGTCCTCCCCCTATGTTATCGTTTTGAGGGGGTGCCCCCCCCCCCCCCTCCCAAACGTTAACATCACATTGATCACCATAATCTCAGCCATAGGACGTCTACTGCTAGACAAAGGCCTCATCACATTGAAAAACCTGAAAATGTATAGCTTAGTGGTCGTGTTAGAAGAAAAATAACCATTCGACCTCCTGAAAATCTTTGACTGCGTCCGCTCTTGCGTCACAACAGGTGGAAGGTTTCTCACTAACGTCGCCACCTGTAACAAGGGGGAGGGGTCAAATTTACGATATGTGTGACGTAATTTATGGATGGTCCCATAAGAAATAATAAACGACATCTCCGAAAACTGTTTGCGATTTAAATTTGACGGATTCGTTAATCTATTTTGTTCAGTTAACTCTCTTATCTTAGCTCTGTACGCTTCGGCGTGAATCGAAGAATGCCGACATAGCTAACGTGAACTAAGCTAAATGCCGACATAGCTAACGTGAACTAAGCTAAATGCCGACATAGCTAACGTGAACTAAGCTAAATGCCGACATAGCTAACGTGAACTAAGCTAAATGTCGACATAGCTAACGTGAACTAAGCTAAAGAAGCGCAGTTTTCGTGCGCTTTATTGTTATTACGTGTTATCACAATCATTAATTTATTGTATATAATAAGTATTTTTTACAATTTAATCGTAAGTTGCGAAATTTAAGACTATTAAAAAAAAAAAATTCATACATTTTTTTAAACATCCATAGATTTAATCATTCAAAATTTATTGTGAATCAATAATGAATCATCACAAATAAATAAACTATCCAAATGTATCTTCATCTTACCCTTATCCGGATCATGACGGGTCGTTGTTTTATCTAACAACACAAACAGGTTCCATTTGCGTTTGCTATTTGCATCGCGATAATACAAAGTGATTATTTGTAATTTTAATATTTAATAGTGAATTTTTAATGCATTTAGAAATGATTGCAAAATGGAAGATTTTTTTCATCGTATCAATTTACATTTAAATACTTGGAAATTAAACAACTTTCACGGTTCTAATTGTGTATTTTTTACTTATTTTGATCTTTAAGTTATAAAAGCACTTGCCATTGACTGCTTTGTTTGGTAGACCTGATAACATTTTCAAATTTATATTAATATCGTGTCAAAGTATTTGTGGTTGCACTCCTAAACAATTTTTCCGATATTTATAATTTTTGTACTATATTTGGTAGATATAAGAATAGGTCGTAAAGTTTTTTTCACCTTCCTACTCTCAAACACCTTTTCTTAATCGCGATATTAGGTGTTTGAACCAATCGTTCAAACCGAAACCAACTCGTGACCACGACCAATGCAACTTGGTCGAAACGTCGATAAATAAGTAAATGTTTTTCTCGCGATTTATTTACTCGTTTGATTGATTAACAATGTTCAAATAATTTAAACCTTAATTAAAAAATCCAATAACCAACTATAACAATACAGCTACTACAATAACATTTGAGCAATCCATTGACGGGACGTTGCGACATTGTCGATCGTGATATCGACTACGCGTAAGTACCACGTTGTACCCGTAAAAAACAGTGTAAATTAATAAGAGATTTTTATTGTGTATCGCATTAACGCTATGCTAGGCAGAACTTCAGTTCAAATATTTGAAGGAAAAAAATTCGGCTGCTAGTGGGACTTGAACCCACGACTACAGAATACCGTCCTGTCGCTTTGTCTAACTAAGCTATAGCAGCCCGTACCACTAGGGCCGAATTACTTCCTTCCTTTATTAACATCTTTTTTCCTTCAAATATTTGAACTGAAGTGTAAATTAATATTTAATTCAAAACCAATAGTACAAAGTTCTACTTTCTGGTCGGATATGAATAAAATCTTCCATTTTGATTATATGTATAATTATATGATAATTGAATTATGTAAACTTTTGTAAATACAAATCTACGTCCAGTTATTTTTGGACTTTAAACGTATCGGTGTTTTGATATGCAAATGTTGTAAGTGACATTTAATATTAAAAATATTTTGTTATAAATAAGTGTATGTTTTTAGTAATTTTTTTGATAAAGGTGAATTTTGTTGTCATTTTTAATGCCTTTGACTATCTCACTCCATTGTGTATCGATGTGTGACTACCGTAGGTACAGGATGCATTATGTTAACCATTTAGTTTCATCAAATTGATACATCAGTGGGAAGATCCGCAGGTACAATGCGAATAAGGCTGCTAATTGCATAAACTCACGTATAGTCAAAGAGATAAAACTATAAATTAGAAATACTATTACATGTACCCATATTTACAGATAATAAATCATACCAGCACTAAAATTTTGAGGGGTGACGTAGACTCGGGACATCTATAGCTTTTCTACATCATTCCTTCTGGTGGCAATGCAATCAAAATTGATGTCTAGTCTAAAAACTAGACTTAGATATTCTAATACTTTTAACATCTCGAAGGAATAAACGTTCAATAGGTCTTCTAAACGTAGATAGATAGATAGATAGAAAACGCTTTATTTGTTTCTCCAAGTTTTACAAAGGAACTTAATACACATAATGTTTGGAGCATAAACTATTCTGGAGAAACAAAAGGCGGACTTATCGCTTAAAGCGATTTCTTCCAGTCAACCTTTTTCTCTTTTTTTGAAGAATTTGAACTAAAAGTAACAGTGGCATCCTTTTTGGCAACGTATGACATTATGTACTATAGTAATGCCCAGTGTCACAAATATCCTAGACGTCGGTGATCGCTGACCATCGGAAGAACCGCCTGCTTTGTTTGTGCATTAAAAAAAATGATAATATCAACTGAGCGCAGACTTTTACAAGCTTTTCGCCGAAGTACCAGTATATGTTTTTTTTCAAAAAATTAGTTGTCTGTAAAGTCGGTTTACGGACGATAGATTTACGTGATAACGACATAATCATGTATGACTTTGACTGACATTGACATTGACTTTGACATTGCCATTGCCATTGCCAATGGTTGACTTTGACTTTGACTTTTGACTTTTGGCTTTTGACATTTGACCATTGACCATTGACCATTGACCATCGACCATCGACCATCGACCTTTGACTTTGACTTTGACTTTCATTTTGGCATTCATCAATTTATAAAACGTTATCACGTCAAAAAAAATCCCTTTTGTCACTTACGCCATTTGAATATCAAGTGATCGAACTTTTAGGTATGCTTAATGAGTACCGAATACTGTTTATATTTGTTTATATGAAATGTATCATTGTAATACGAATGATTTTAAATAAAAATGAGGCCTACATTTTTAATTGTTTCATTTGTTTGCAAAGGTGTATTTAGATGGGTATTAGTGATTGATATACCTCGTGCCGCGGTGGTACCGGCCTAGAATAGTACTCCCCCATCTCTTCCCGCGGGTGCCGTAAGAGTCGGCTAAGGGATCACGTACCAGAAGGTGGGCAGCAGCGCCTTCTGAGGATCGGAAATCATACTGCGTTCGCCAACCCGCCTGACAAGCGTGGCGAGTATTGGCAAATCCCCCTTATATGGAGGAGGCATATGGCCAGCTGTGGACCTCCTATGGCCGCGATGATGATACCTCGAACCTTAAGGGTTTAAGAAGTACCGATGACATAACAGCGGCTCGCGGGTGTCTACAGGCAGAAGGATGATATGCAATTGAAGCGATAATAGCTCAGCGGTGGGAGCGTCGCCTGTCAAACTGACGGATACGGATGGTTCGATCCCCAACAACAGGTCGAGCTTCCGGTGAAGGTAACACCGTTATCGAATTCCCAGCATGGTGGTAGGGTACTTTCGAATACCCGCCTGGCTAGCTACCACCCTCAAGTTAGAAAAACTGTCACCAAACATAGTGTGTTCAGGCAGCAGTCCTTGAGAGCCAGTGAGCATTCTAGGTCTAGCGTGATAACATCTTCGATCTGATCGTCACTGACCATCAAGTGAGATAGTGGTCAAACGCTAGATCTATACAGTATAAAAAAAAGACGTGTGGCACTCGGGGACTGCCGCGGTAAAGCTATTGCATAGCATTTTAGATATTTCTAGTCATTAAAAGTTCTGCTATTCATCGACAGATGGCAAAACTAAAAAGTATTACCGGTGTGCCGGTCCGAGTGGGAGGGTGTTAGGTTATTTTCGTTACGGAATTTCTGGATTCGGTCTCCACGCTCAAGGCCCGCGATAGAAGCTATGCAATAGCTTATTAATCTTAGATAAACGTATAATGTAAATTCCCATCATATAGAATGACAGACTGAAAGTTTGCTGTGAAGTTAGCTTATATGTACTTACATAACTCCAATTTAATGACTGGCCGGTTGGCGCAGTTGTTAGCACTCTGCCTTCTGAGCCGCTGGTCCCGGGTTCGATTCCCGGGCAGGTCAAACATTAGTGTGCATGAACATGTCTGGGTGTGTATATGTATACAGGGTGTCCCAAAAGTCAACGTCCAACCGAAAACCCAAGCTAGGCCTAGTTGTGGGGGCTCTCAAAAAAAAAGAAAAAAAAATCTATCTCATGTAGTTTCGAAATGACAGCCATTTTTCTTAAATTGACACCCTGTGACGAGTTTACGACTACTGGGGCTACAAATGAGCTCTTTTATAATTTTATTTTTGTGTGGAGTAGTCTTAAGTGATGCTCCTACAAATTCCAATTCATCATTTGCACACAACTTCATTGGAATTTCAGAAAATATCCGTTTTATACCGAACCATGACGTGAAAATGACTACATCACTAAACTTTGACAGTCTGTACTGAAAAAAAAATCTACTATGCAATTTCGGCAAGTGCCCTTAAAAGTTGGCGCATTTAATGGGCTTTCCAAAATGGTATAATACTTACTAAATTATTTCTTAGACGACGAGAAAAAAAAAATTAAGAAAGTCGATATTTAGCTTATTATTAGTTAGTCATAAAACTTTCTCAAAATTATTCTAATATCATCTAGGCGTTCTGTAAGGTGTAATTAAAGAAAGAGACGAAGAAAAGTTAGAGCGAGATAGTGACGCTACTAAAAGAAAGAGACGAAGAAATGTTAGAGCGGGACGGAGAGTGACGCTACTTGGTGTCAGTGAATCTTTCTACAATGTGTGAGCGAGACGAAATTGACATTTTGGCTAGTGTGGGTGAAACAGATAGCACGCTAATACAACAGCGTGGTATACGTACAATAATTCAGTACGTTTCGTGCCTTCGTTTACTGCGCATCTTTTTGTATTCGTTTGTATTTATTTCGTGCTTACAACCTTGGCTCTGTTTACTGGACTTGATTGCGTGTGACTTGGATTTGTTTTCGAACCGTTTCTGACGAACTTGGCTTTCTCCTGGACTGTTTTTGTAAGAAAATGCCTTTCTTGTACTCTGCAGAGGAATATGCAAACATGCACCTTATTTATGGGGAATGTAGGTGCAATGCTAGAGCTGCAGCTCGACTCTACCGTGAGAGATATCCGAATGCCGAGCGTCACCCAGATCATCGAGTTTTTGTAAATGTGCACCGTTTATTATCAGAAAATCAACTTCCTACTCGAGCTACTAGAGTGGGAAGAACCGTCGTGCCTTATGAAGAAGATGTCCTAAATGCAATTGCAGAGAACCGGAGTATCTCAGTACGTGGAATCGAGCAAAGTCTGGGGGTACCTAAAAGTACAGCACATCGGATACTGAAGAGAAACGAATTGCATCCGTACCACATGCAACGGGTACAAACTTTGCTACCCCGTGATTATCCTAGCAGGATTTTATTTTGTCAATCAATGCTCGAAAGGCACAGAGCAGATCCAGAATTCTTGCGTAAAATTCTTTGGACTGATGAATCGACCTCCAAAAAAGACGGATACATTAATTTGCATAATTTGCACGAGTGGCACGTCGAAAATCCACATTTGATGCGCGAAGATAGGTCACAGTACCGCTTTAAAATAAACATGTGGACTGGGATCTTAAATGGATCCATTATTGGGCCTTTTGAACTGCCAGAAAACCTCGATGGGGCAGCTTATTTGGACTTTTTACAACATCAGTTACCCAATTTGTTAGAAGACGTGCCACTTAGCATTTATCGAGACATGTGGTTCCAGCAAGATGGCTGTCCGGCACACTATGCGCGCCCAGTGAGAGAATTCCTTAATCAAGAATATCCAAATAGGTGGATTGGTCGATCCGGTCAGATCACGTGGCCCCCCCGTTCCCCGGATTTAAATCCTATTGATTTTTTTTATTGGGGAACGGTCAAAGAAATTGTTTACCAAAAACCAATTGAAAATTTAGAGGAACTGCGTCAGAGAATTCAAGATGCCGCTGATCACATCAATTCCAGACGTTTCGCCCGCCAGATTACACGATCGTTTTTAGAAGGTGTAGGGCGTGCATACGCGCTGATGGCAAGCAATTTGAACATTTGATATGATTTAAATAAACATTCGATTTTTAATAATTGACTTTTATTTAAACAATCCCAAAAATTCACTGACACCAAGTAGCGTCACTCTCCGTCCCGCTCTAACATTTCTTCGTCTCTTTCTTTTAGTAGCGTCACTATCCCGCTCTAACTTTTCTTCGTCTCTTTCTTTAATTACACCTTACAGAACGCCTAGATGATATTAGAATAATTTTGAGAAAGTTTTATGACTAACTAATAATAAGCTAAATATCGACTTTCTTAATTTTTTTTTTCTCGTCGTCTAAGAAATAATTTAGTAAGTATTATACCATTTTGGAAAGCCCATTAAATGCGCCAACTTTTAAGGGCACTTGCCGAAATTGCATAGTAGATTTTTTTTTCAGTACAGACTGTCAAAGTTTAGTGATGTAGTCATTTTCACGTCATGGTTCGGTATAAAACGGATATTTTCTGAAATTCCAATGAAGTTGTGTGCAAATGATGAATTGGAATTTGTAGGAGCATCACTTAAGACTACTCCACACAAAAATAAAATTATAAAAGAGCTCATTTGTAGCCCCAGTAGTCGTAAACTCGTCACAGGGTGTCAATTTAAGAAAAATGGCTGTCATTTCGAAACTACATGAGATAGATTTTTTTTTCTTTTTTTTTGAGAGCCCCCACAACTAGGCCTAGCTTGGGTTTTCGGTTGGACGTTGACTTTTGGGACACCCTGTATAATAATATAATATGGGACAACATTCACACAAGGTGTTCAGGTCCCAAACTAGACAGAGCCTGTGCTATGGTAACCTGATGACTGATATATATACTTATATACATATACACACTCAGACACAGGTCAAACAGACCCATATGATATATAAGTATATATATCAGTAATCAGGTTACCATAGTACAGGCTCTGCCTAGTTTGGGACCTGAAGACCTTGTGTAAATGTTAATAAATAAATAGATAAACAAGTCTGTAGCAAGAACCATTTCAGTCTATTCCTTCACCATTTGAATACTACATTATCACTGAAATAGCCTATATTATATTTTCAATAAAATTAGGGATCTTAATAATTTTCAAATTTATTACCCGTGCGAAGCCGAAGCGGACGGTGTTGAGAATTGAACATACGACGGATATTGGTTGTAGATATTGTTTAATGATTGTAAATTATAAAATAACACACAACACATTGTGTTCCTCAATGTACGTAAAATGTCTACAAAATTGTTAATCTATTGATTAAGTTAATGTTAAAAAATGGCACGGACCCTGGAGTCTGTGGAATGTAATGTTTCGAATTGAAAAAAAAATAAAAAAATTACATAATAATCTTAAGATATAAGTAGTTTCTGCTCGGTGTCTTATTAAACAATATCTACAACCAATATCCGTCGTATGTGCAATTCTCAACACGAACAATCCTCAACAGACGGCTAGTATTTTATAAACTATCTCCATACTAAACTTAATTCAAATCTATTGTTAAGACATCGATACAAACTTTCGCGTATATAATCCGATTCAGAACTACTGTTCCATCTGTGGCGAGAAAATAAAAAAACCTTAACAAAATAATTACGTCTTTTATATGTGAAGGAGCTACAGACATCGATACAAACTTACGCGTATATAATCCGATTCTGAACTACTGTTCCATCTGTGGCGAGAAAATAAAAAACCTTAACAAAATAATTACGTCTTTTATATGTGAAGGAGCTACAGACATCGATACAAACTTTCGCGTATATAATCCGATTCAGAACTACTGTTCCATCTGTGGCGAGAAAATAAAAAAACCTTAACAAAATAATTACGTCTTTTATATGTGAAGGAGCTACAGACATCGATACAAACTTTTGCGTTTATAATCCGATTTCAGAACTACTGTTCCATCTGTGGCGAGAAAATAAAAAAACCTTAACAAAATAATTACGTCTTTTATATGTGAAGGAGCTACAGACATCGATACAAACTTTCGCGTAAATAATCCGATTCAGAACTACTGTTCCATCTGTGGCGAGAAAATAAAAAACCTTAACAAAATAATTACGTCTTTTATATGTGAAAGAGCTACAGACATCGATACAAACTTTCGCGTATATAATCCGATTCAGAACTACTGTTCCATCTGTGGCGAGAAAATAAAAAAACCTTAACAAAATAATTACGTCTTTTATATGTGAAGGAGCTACAGACATCGATACAAACTTTCGCGTTTATAATCCGATTTCAGAACTACTGTTCCATCTGTGGCGAGAAAATAAAAAAAACCTTAACAAAATAATTACGTGTTTTATTTGCACTTATACTAAAGTGTAACAATATATCACATATACTCTTATCATCTCTTGAACAATAACAATTCACATTTTGTTATGTAATTTAGAATTCGTCGTTCTCGAACGGATGGTCCTTGTGGCCGGCGGAGCTGAAACAATAATTACGAAATTAAAAAACTATGCAAACCGACTCCCACAACTCTTGCATGGTGGTAGGTTACTGTCGAATACCCGCCTGGCTAGCTTTTTTTTGTTATTTTTTACATATTATAAGTTTGCGTTTGACAACTGTCTCACCTGATGTTAAGTGATGACGTTGTCTAGGATTTAGCACGCAAACCTAGAAGGTACCTATTCACTCGCGACTTGAAGACTCCAGGATTGTACATATCGGGAAACACAGACTCGGGCAACGAGCTACCACTCTCAAGTACTAAAAACTGTCACCAAACATATTCCGGCAGTAGTCCATGTCTTTGTACTAAATTTCATCTTAATCGGTGTAGCCGTGTGAGCTTGAAGGAGTAACAGAGGGTTTTGAATTATTTGCTTAACCCACGGGAGTCAGGCCCTGGAATAATACATAGACTACTTATATACCAGAAAAGTAGGTATAGTTCCCGTGGGATAATTGATGTAGCGGGAAAACTGTATACCACGCGGGTGAAACCGCGGGGCGCTACTAGTTTATAATATTTTTTTGACGGGCGCAGTGGTCAGTGACATTAACTTCTGTGTCGTCGGGACCCTGGGTTCGGTTTCCCCGGCAGGGGCAAACATTCGTGCGGTGTTTGTCCCGGGTCTTGGGTGTTTGTGTGTGTCCATGCCTCCCGCGATACAGGGAATCCTAGTGCGGGGGTCTGAGTGTGAAACAAATAAATAAATAAAATATTAGTGGGATTGGGTTCCTTAGCAATTGGGGTATTGAGCAGTTTTGTGGCCTAATGCCAATTTGTGCTGTAATGTCATTGGCACCTGTCAAACCCTAAACTATTACACTTGACATCCAGATATTCCGTTTCCAAACTCAGTTCTCACGTTAGAAGTACGACTGTTTGAAAAATGTTCACCAAAATAAAATAGAAAATCCACCCTTTTCAGTGACCTTTGCTACTCACGGGATCAATTGTCATTGTGTATATTCACCGATGTCTTCACCCGCAACTATAATATCGTCGAGGTATGCGTAACACTTTTACAGTTATTGGAGTGTAACTCAAAAACTTGTTGTCTGAATTTGATGAAATTTAAATGGAACCATGGAATGGAATGTCAAAAGTCAAGTCAAATGTCAATGTCAATGTCAAAGTCATACATGATTATGTCGTTATCACGTAAATCTATCGTCCGTAAACCGACTTTACAGACAACCAATTTTTTTTTTTTAACATTCACACAAGGTCTTCAGGTCCCAAACTAGGCAGAGCCTGTACTATGGTAACCTGATGACTGATATATATACTTATATACATATACACACCCAGACACAGGTCAAACAGACATGTTCATGCACACAAACGTTTGACCTGTCCGGGAATCGAACACGGGACCAGCGGCTCAGAAGGCAGAGTGCTACCAACTGCGCCAACCAGCCAGTCAAACAATATATGACACGTAAGTTTCTAATAGTGAGAGTGACACTCACGCCAACATGGGCACGAGGCGTCCGCTGCAGTCGAAGCTGTCGATCAGCGCCATGTCCTCCGAGGACAGCTTGAAGTCCAGCACGTCGAAGTTGGACGCGATGCGCGACTTGGTCACGGACTTGGGGATCACGATGTTGTTGCGGTCCATTTGGTATCTGTGCAACGAAAATTAAATTTAAAAAAAAAAAAAAAATTTTTTTTCTCACACACACCCCCGCACTAGGATACCCTGTGTCGCGGGAGGCATAGACACACGCAATCACAATATACAAATATCCAAGACCCGAGAGAACACACATCTTTGCTCATCACAGAAATGTTTGCCCCGGAGGAACGAACCCCGGGTCGCGGTTCCAAAGTCAGTGTCGCTGACCACTGAGCCACAACGACCGTCAGTATCATATATAGTACTAGATGTGTTAATCCAAGGTACAAACTATCTCCATAGCGAATTTCATCGAAATAGGTGTAGCGCGTGAGCGTGAAGAGGTAACAAACATACATGCACACAAACTTTCGCATTATAGTACTATATATTACTAGTAATATATATTAACAATATTATAAATAGTACTATATATTACTAGTAATATATAGTACTATTTATAATATTATGGATTACTAGCTGCGGCCCGCGGTGTTACCCGCGTGATGATGATTGATGATAACGATAAAGAGTAGTCTACTATGTTTTATTCTGGGACCTGAAGTATCTACATGTCAAACGTCATCATAATCCTAAGATCAGGAGGACTACCAGCGTCTCTTATTGCGATTCAGTTTACGGCTAGAAACTAACCGTTCCATACATTCGTACCATAGTCTCACCCAATCCACTCACTTTTACGCTGTGTCCAAAGCAACGTTGCTAAGGACCCAGCGCTGTTCGTATCATCAGCACGGGGGCACACAGCATACAATACAAAAACACTTTATTGCATACCGGTCACAAAAAACAATAAAATTAAAACATATACCTAACCAAAGTACAATTGGCGGCCTTATCGCTTTTCCAGGCATCTCTTTCCTATTTGTGTTTTCTATGTAATGTGGTGGTAAAATGACACGCTTTGTATCTTCTTCTTCTTCACTTCTCTCAGCCATGTGCGTCCACTGCTGGACATATGCCTCCCCCATATAGGGGGGATTTGCCAATACTCGCCACGCTTGGCATGCGGGTTGGCGAGCGCAGTATGATTTACAATCCTCAGAAGGCGCTGCTGCCCACCTTCTGGTACATGATCCCTTAGCCGACTCTTACGGCACCCTCGGGAAGAGATGGGGGAGTACTATTCTAGGCCGGTACCACCACGGCAACGGCACCACGCTTTGTATAGTTACTATAATTACCATGCTACTCTAACATATAGCAAATAAACTTTTACTCAATGATATTATGTTTATATGAGGTAGATGTCGCACAAGCGCGCGGAAACTGAGGCGGCAAAATTAAGTCAATTGTAGTAATTTTCATTACGACGCGTATTTCAAGCGCAAGTCTTAACATATAGCTATCCTTTTCTATATTATTTGTACCGTATTATCTGTCGCAGTAAGCATGTTTATGTCGTAAAGGAACAAAATCTGAGCACCGCGCAGTATGAATATACGTCATCTTTAGTAAAACATCATTGTTTTTACTCATTCATTCAATCCGTCCAGCCGTTTAAGTGTCAAAGAGTAACAAGACTTTCATTTATCCTTGAAAAATTTGATTTTAAGTTTAGAATGTTGTTAATGCAATAAACCATAAAACCCTTAGGATAAGGGTTAATGCCTTCGTATGATACGATATCAACTGTAATCTTGATCTATCAGTCCTATTAATAGTTCATACAATCAATGGTAGATGGCGCTAAGAAAAACATCCCCTCAGATGTTAAGCGAAGGAATAAATTCGGACACCAGTGGAGTGGCTGCTATAGCTTAGTTGGACAAACCGACAGGACGGTATTCTGTAGTCGTAGGTTCAAGTCCCACTAGCAGCCGAATATTTTCCTTCAAATAATTTGAACGTAAGTTCCGCCTAGGATGTTGTTAATGCAATAAACCATAAAACTCTTAGAATAAGGGTATCGATGCCTTCGTTTGATACGATATCAACTGTAACTGTAATGTTGATTTATGAGTCCTATTAATAGTTCATACAATCAAAGTTAGATGGCGCTTATAACAACATCTGCTCAGATTTTAAATACGAAGAAAGAGTTTTGTTCAAAGTTTTGATTTGTGTATGTAGTACTGATCATTCAACGTTTCTCACCTGATGAGCACTTGGGCGACGGTCTTCCCCAGCCTATTGGCGATGGCCTTCAATTTAGGGTCCTCCATGAGCTGAGGGTCGTCGGGCTTCGCCCACGGGCGGTCCGGGGATCCCAGGGGTGAGTACGCAGTGATCTTGATGCCGCGCGTTTCACAGAACTCTTTGAGACGCCTCTGGTTCAAATACGGGTGGCACTCTATCTGGAATTAAGAAGGGGCTGGTTTAAACAATCAATCAAATACAGCATTATGCTTCGAGAATGTCACCTTCTCTCAGCCATGGGGCGTCCACTGCTGGACATATGCCTCCCCCATATAGGGGGGATTTACCAATACTCTCCACGCTTGGCAGGCGGGTTGGCGAGCGCAGTATGGTTTCCTATCCTCAGAAGGCGCTGCTGCCCACTTCCTGGTATGTGATCCATTAGCCGACTCTTACGGCACCCGCGGGAAGAGATGGGGGAGTACTATTCTAGGCCGGTACCATCACGGCACGGGGTCGGTTAGAAACACGTAATATAACAACTAGATTAATAAACATTTTTTAAAAACTGTATAGATCTTGCGTTTGACCACTATCTCACTTGATGCTCAGTGACGATGTGGTCGATCACGCTAGACTTAGAATGCGCACTGGCTCTCAAGGACTACTGCCTGAACACACTATGTGTTGGAAACAATTTGTCAAACTTGAGGGTAGTAGCTAGGCGGGTACTCGAAAGTACCCCACCATTATTTAGGGAAATCGATAACGGTGTTACCTTCACCGGTAGCTCAAGCTATTGTTGGTAATCGAATCAGAGTCCGTCAGTTTGATAGTCGACGCCCCCCCCCCTGAGCTATCATCGCTTCAAACTATGGGCGTTGTAAACAAGGTTAAGGTCGCACAACGAGCTATTGAAAGGTTTCTATAGCTCGTTGCGCGACCTTGACCTTGCTGTAGCAATAACAGCTTGAGCTACCGGTGAAGGTAACACCGTTATCGATTTCCCAAAATTGTGGTAGGGTACTTTCGAGTGCTAAGGATTTCTCTACGATTTAGAAATGAGGAGATCCATAAAAGAACTAAAGTCATCGACATAGCCCCGCGACTTAGCATGTTGAAGTGGTCCTGCATACCTGGTTGACAACAGGCTTCACTGTGGCCACCTCCAGCACTCTGGCGACTTGCTTCGCGTTGAAATTAGAAACGCCGAGGCTGCGAGTTAACCCTTCTTTGACAAAAGGCTCCAAGGCCTTCCAGGTGTCTACGTAATCCACGTCGGAGAACTGGATTTTACCGGATTCGTCGGATGGGAAAAGGGTGCCACCCTCCTGAAAAACAAAAGAGGTATCATTAGTAGTGTCGTTAAGTATATATATATACCACCTATACGCACGAAGCGTTATGCCTCCACTTTCTTAATGCGTACTGCCAGAGGTCATAAATGTCGAAGTCATAAATGATTATGACGTTATCACTTAAATCTATCGTCCGTAAACCGACTTTACAGACAACCAATATTTTTTTTTAAGATTATAAGCTTGCGTTTGACCACTGTCTCACCTGATGTTAAGCGACGACGCGGTCTAAGGTGGAGCACGCAAACTTAGAAGGAACCTATTCACTCGCGACTTGAAGACTCCGGGGTTGTACATATCGGGAAACACGCCGCTTCACCGAGCAGTCACCCGCTAACCTTGACCGACATCGGACGAAGTGCAGTGCAATCTAATATAGACTTCAAATACTAAATGTGACGTGTTGTGACCCTTAATAGACATTCCTCGAGGAACTACATACCACTGGTGGGACCTATTTAGGTAAGTCTGCTTGTATTGTCTAAATTCCTAGTTTGACCGAATTTATGTGTGCCTCTCTTCATCGCTTTGTGAGTGGATCCCATGCTCCCATCGCCATAGTTACGAGACCTTGTTTTTCTTGACTGATTTCGCAACAAGTATACTTAGGGCCCTATACACCGTGTAAAATCCATGTTTAGTGCATCCAGCCTGTTTCGTCTCATTCACACACAGAATATCCACATACTTTTCATGCATCAACAGACTTTTTTACATCAAATAAAATGATATTATCTGAAATAACTGACCTTGTAAGCCTGGGGCCAGTGGATAAGATATAGGTCTAAATAGGCCACATTGAGGTTGTTCAAGGTCTCGAGCAGAGCGCCGCGCACCAAGTCCGGTCGGTGGAAGGTGTTCCACAGCTTCGACGTGATGAACAGGTCCTCTCTGCAAGAGGTTTCAAATAAAACAAAATCAATTATTTTCGCATAAAAAAAAAAAACGATAACAACTAAATGTTTCACTTAAATGGCCGGTTGGCGCAGTTGGTAGCATTCTGCCTTCTGAGCCGCTGGTCCCGGGTTCGATTCCCGGACAGGTCTAACATTTAAGTGTATGAACATGTCTGTTTGACCTGTGTCTGGGTGTGTATATATATATAAGTAAATATATCAGTCATCAGGTTACCATAGTACAGGCTCTGCCTAGTTTGGGACCTGAAGACCTTGTGTGAATGTTAATAAATAAAATAAAATTATAATAAAATAACGATATTTCTTTACTTTTTAAATAAATCATCGGGCGATACAGGGACTCCTAGTGCGGGGTATAAGTGTGATAAAAAAAATTGGTTGTCTGTAAAGTCGGTTTACGGACGATAGATTTACGTGATAACGTCATAATCATTTATGACTTTGACTGACTGACTTTGACCTTGACTTTGACTATATTATCTAGATCTAGATAAAACTCAGGTGGAACGTTACGCGGAACGTTACTATTTTTCATTTTGGCATTCATCAATTTATAAAACGTTATCACGTCAAAAAACGCAAAAAGGTTTTTTCGTCAGCATTGATGTCGGATGCCACATCATCCGAAGCTGGTTTTTAGACAAAGCCTAAATGTTGCACTAAAATGTTTATCTAACGCAAGCTTATAATCTTTTAAAAAAAAAAATCTAATCTCATACTGTTTTTTTATTTTTTATTTATAGGGAATAGGCAAGCGTTTGACCACTATCTCACCTGATGTTAAGTGATGATGCGGTCTACGATGGAGCACGCCTGCCTAGAAGATACCTATTCACTCGTGACTTGAAGAAGGTTGTATGTTTGCGGAAACACAGATTTAGGCGATAAAAGCAAAACGCTTCGTGCAACAAGTTGGAACGTCCACCATGTATGGATGTCGCATTGCCGTCCGTCTGGTCGTCCTAAGATGGAATGGGGATGGTGGAATCAAATTGTGCAATTCCAGAGCACACTCCCCGAACTACTGAACTGAATACTGAAATATAAAGATTAAAAAATCAAAAACAGAACTTTAATGACAGTCTTTATAGACAATATATCGAAATAAATTTAAAAAGTTAACATTCCGATATCAACTGTATCGAAATATTAACTTTTTTCCATTATGATACAACTTCAGCTAGACAAAGCAGGTTGCAATGCAGTTTTTCTACATATAGTCTGTGGACGCGGCGCAACACGCATGCGCGACCAGCAAATGGATTTTGGCGCTAAGCGTATACAAATAAATTCAAACGTATGCTGTGATTTTCAGTTCAAATATTTGAAGGAAAAAAATCGGCTGCTAGTGGGACTTGAACCCACGACTACAGAATACCGTCCTGCCGCTTTGTCCAACTAAGCTATAGCAGCCCGTACCACTAGGGCCGAATTACTTCCTTCCTTTATTAACATCTTGCGGGGATGTTTTAGCGCCATCTACCTTTAATTGTATGAACAATTAATTAATAGGACTGATAGACCAACGTTACAGTTGATATCGTATCAAACGAAGGCTCCCTACCCTTATTTTAAGAGATTTTTATTGTGTATCGCATTAACGCTATGCTAGGCAGAACTTCAGTTCAAATATTTGAAGGAAAAATGTATGCTGTGATTTTGCGTAAAATTCATAATCTATTTTATGAGATTAGATAAAGTAGGTAGTGTATGAAACTGCACATAATTCGGTTTTAAAACACTCATGTAATGCTTTAAAAAAACTCGCCTGCGGTTCTTTACGTACACGTACCTGTGGAAATAAACAATTCTTCTTCTTCTCTCAGCCATGTGCGTCCACTGCTGGACATATGCCTCCCCCATATAGGGGGGATTTGCCAATACTCGCCACGCTTGGCGTGCGGGTTGGCGAGCGCAGTATGATTTACAATCCTCAGAAGGCGCTGCTGCCCACCTCCTGGTATGTGATCCCTTAGCCGACTCTTACGGCACCCACGGGAAGAGATGGGGGAGTACTATTCTAGGTCGGTACCACCACGGCACAAATAAACAATTCATCATCATCATCTCAGCCATAGAACGTCCACTGCTGGACAAAGGCCTCTCCATTGATTTCCACAAGGACCGGTTGGAAGCGGCCCGCATCCAGCCCTTGCCTGCGATCTTAGTCAGGTCGTCTGTCCACCTGGTCGGTGGCCGTCCTATGCTGCGCTTGCCAGTCCGTAGTCTCCATTCGAGAACCTTTCGGCCCCAGCGGCCATCGGTTCTTCGAACTATATGCCCTGCCCACTGCCACTTCAACAATAAACAATTAATACAATTAAATTCTACTGTATATATATATTAAAAGTAATAATAACATAAATACCTTTTCACCACCCCTTCGGCAATTTTGGCAGTGATGGCCTCTCCCACTTCCTTTTCATTGCCGTAAACGTAAGCGCAGTCGATGTGTCGATAGCCGATGTCGATAGCGTCCTTGACGGCCTGCGTCACTTCACCGGGCTTTGACTGGGAATGATAACAAGAGATTAAATTAGAAATATAAAAAAAGCGGAGGTGATTTTAACCAACTTGAAAAATATAAGAAGGTTCTCAATTCGACCCATATGTTTTTTTTATGTTTGTTACCGCATAACTTCCGACTGGGTGAAGAACCGATTTTGATCATTCTTTTTTTATTTGAAAGCTGGTGCTTCCCGTGTAATCCCATTTATAAATTATAATGTTATTATAATTCAGCATATGTATACGTTTATTATATAAATTTAAGATCTTGTTGCACATCACATCCACAATGTTCAATCTATCCTGTCCATCCAAAGGTTGTCTGTAAGAGATTGCTTTAGCGATAAGACCGACGATTGTATAACCATAAGCTACAATTAGTATAAAATACACTTTTAATGTACATTTTATGATTTGCAATAAAGAGTTAATCTATCTATCTATAATTCTTTCTTTTTTTGAAGTCTGTTGAGGATGTTCGTGTTGACAAATGAACATATGACGGATGTTGCTTGAAGATAATTTAATGAATTATAAAAATAACATAATAATCGGAGTGTTTTCTGCTCGGCCTCTTTGGCTGAAGTGAGCTTGCGTGGAGGGGCGCGGCGCGGCTATGTTCACTCATATCGTACATTGACAGATCTATACTATGCTATGAATTGTTTTGTGTGAACAAAGTCGGTTAAAATATTAGTTTTTACCCCCGACGAAGAAAAACGACGAGGTGTTGTATGTTTGACGTGTCTGCGTGCGTGTCTGTCTGTGGCATCGTAGCTATTGTCTAGTAATTTTTTTTTTATATTGGCTGCCCATTTTGCAACATACCCCACATATTATATTGTGTATCTCCAAAGTTAAGATTCATACCGTCCCACAGCGACATACCTACTCTTGATACAGATAAACACTTACTATCAGCTTGACATCGGCACCTTTGAGATTATGAAATTATTTTAAGTCACTTTACTCAACTGGGATAAAGAATTCGTGAATATTTGCAATATTTTTTTTATATTTTTTTTTCAAAGTTTATAAGCTTGCGTTTGACCACTGTCTCACCTGATGTTAGGCTACGACGCGGTCTAAGGTGGAGCACGCAATATCATATCAATATATTCATATTTGATATTTCAGACTAGAATCTATATCTGTGCCAAATTTCATCCAGATCCAATCAGCCGTTCTGGCGTGATTGAGTAACAAACATCCATCCATCCATCAAAACTTTGACATTTATAATATTAGTAAAATTTTAATATTTATTAATATTTGAATTTATTTCTGTTTATAATATTAATCAGAAATAAATTCAAATATAAAATTTTACTAATATTATAAGCCGACTAATATATAATTAGACATGTGGAATCCTAATACGGGGTTATAAAAAGTGACAATTTTATGGCTACTACTTTTTCAGGGTATATAAGGTATAATTGTCGATAAATGCCATTTTGGTTATGCCATGTGTATGCAAAACATAGTATGTGGAGAACATTATATGAGGTAATTGATTTGCAATTGTGACCCCAGTAGTGAATGCTCACTCGCAATCTATTTGTTTTCAAGTAGTAGGTGTGTACGTAAGTACCCGATTACACAATAAAGAGTTATCAAATATTTTTACAGCTATTGATAACAGCAGGCTTATGAGTGTCAATTTGTCAATTCTTATCGTTGACATAACATTATAATTTTGAACGTGGATGGATATAGAAGAAGATGGAAAGAATAAGGCCAAAGAAGGATGTTGAAAAATGGTGCAGCACTGAAATAACTAATTAATGATAAAAGAGAATGGATGAGAATAACATGTTGTGCCGACCCCACCTAGTGTGGGATAAAGACATGAAGAAGACTTCAATGCCGAATTGGTATTCTATAGCCAGCCAGTTATGCATAACCAATGTTTGTTGTGTAGAATTCTTTGTTTATATGTATATGTATTATCTGGCTTTACTCATATTTATAGTCGATGTTTTGACCTAAGTTTCAGGCATGTCCAATTCCCATCTTCAAGTGAGTTTATACTGCCAGATCGCATCGACCACGGCAAACCTTAGGTCGAAACATTGACTATAAATGTGAGTAAAGCCGGATAATATATAATGTGTCAAGCTCACGAGAATTTCCAAGTCTTTGTTTTTTGCATAGCATGTTACAAGATTTTTACATGGTCATAGGGCAACAAAAAGTAGAGGGAAATATGACGTCATATTTGGTGGGCCGGATCTTGGCAACATGGGGCCCATTTTGCATGAAATATCGTCACATTTGACTGATTATCCACTGTGAGATTGAGATGGTGATTAGATGGAATCAGGGTTACAATATATTCAGATCTATATATGGACATGTATGGAAGAGTCCGTGGCTTTGAAAACAGTGTGGTTGTGGATTTCAAGTCGTCCTAAATCTTTGAAGTGAAGAGCATAATTAAGCAACGAAATAATAAATATTAGATGATAAAGTTCAAGAATGTTGGAGTTGTAACTGTTATTGTTCAAGTATAAAAATAACAGTAAGTTATTGTTGTGTTATACTGGTATGTAAGGATTATGTATCAAAATGGTTAATCATTTAAAGATAAGATAAGATAATTTAATTATTCATGTTTTAAGTATTTAAAGTATTATTAAGGCACTTTATGTTTATCAGGACTTTTCAAATGTCTAAATGGTAGCCCCGAGTGTAGTATAACGAAGGCTATAACCCACATGCACCAACAAAATTATACTATATTCTCAGATTAAACCACAATTTTTGCCAGCAAATTTGTGATTTAATTTCGGCCAACGCAGGTGGGCCTTAGAAAATATACACTTTTATAAGTGGGTTAAAGATTAAGTTATTTTTTATTATTTTTTTAAACAAGCTTGTAGCCAGATTAAGGTATTTTATAATACCTTCACTTTGCTTATCTCATGTAGAACATTTACCCAACTCTATTGTTTTTCCAATAATAAGTAGTAAACAACCTGGTAGGCTGCCTGATGGTAAGCAATCACTGTCACCTATGGATATTTGTAATACTGGGGACATTACAATACGTAAAGCCCATGAGCCCTTGTTCTAATTTTAGTGCAAAATTTTGAGAGATTATTTATTATATTTTTATATTATGTTTTGTTTGGTATTAGGAAATCAGTGTTTCTTCATATTAATATGTAATAGCGGCGGATTCATTATTATCATCATCTAAGCCATAGAATGTCCACAGCTGGACATATACCTCCTCGATTGATTTCTACAAGGACGGATTGGAAGTGGCCCACATCCAGCCGTAACCTGCAATCTTAAGTTGTCTCTTCATCTTGTTGATGCAAGTAAAGCTGCTCCAAGTAAAGAGTGGTCCTTTACTAAATCATATGGGAGATGGGGAGGGTCTTAGCGACTAACTTTAAGCTTATACCCACAGTTAAATAGTTTTCTAGAAATATTTAATTGAAGTTCGTAAATAATATTGCACTGTTGATCACTTTCTGTAATTAAATCTCGTCATGGAATGTTTAACATCTGTTTCACAGGGGAGAGCGGGAGGGAGGGCAAAGAGGTACACCTCCCCTGTGAAGGGGAAGTTGCGACCCCCCCCCCCCCCCCTTCTCTCTGTGATATGATTTTTTTTTTATTACTAATCTTTTTACGTTTAGACATAGATTTCGGGGATGGGAAAAGGGAGGAGGGAGAGGGGGCTAGAGGGTAGGGTGGGACCCATCCTGTGAAGGGTAAGTTGTAACAACACCCACTTTCTGCCTTTGTTTTTGAGATATGTAATGTTGTTTGAATTAATTTAGCTTATATTTTGTGACTGCTCCGGCGCTGCGGGAAGTGCAGCCCCTCCGCCCCTTGGCTCCCCCTGGCCGGCAATGTCTCGTTCTATACTATCGCACTAGCAAACACAAGCGTAGGTATTTGATAAATTACTCTTGAATTCAGTTTTCATCGTGTGAGATGCTTAATTTCTATACAGAAATTGAAAATAATATTTTCAACTATGAAATGAGTGATTGTACAAGTTAGAAGCCGAGTACAGGAAAAGAGTATTCATAAGTACCTTCCAAGTCCCGAGTCCCAGAATAGGGCACTGGTAGCCGTTTTCAAACTTCACTTTCGGAATTTCTGAGGCCATTTCGAGCACTTAGAGTAAATTTAACAATTATTCACGAACAGAAAACTTATTACAAAAGCCTATAGCACAAATTATTACTCGCGACTGGGAAAACTCGGAAAAACAAATTGAAACCTTGCCTGTTGAGTTGAGCAGAATTGGATTCAGTCAGGCTCTCAAAAAAATATTGTACATGGCAACAAATTTAAGAATGTACTATTTGGCCAAAATCATAGTACTACGTTTTTTCTTATCGCCGGAGTTTGACGTCACGCGTCTGTCGTATTTATACGTTGCCTTTTTGAGCATTTTGTTTTATCTTCCTCCGGTGAAGCTGTAAATGCCGGTAGAGGCAAACAGCATTAGTCTGTTAGAAAAAAAAAAAAAAAAGAAAAGCATTTTGTTTTCGACTTATAATAAAATTGCATTTATAACAAAACTTTCTTTAATTTAGTTTATTATACAAAAATATTGAACACATCCTAATATTAATCAAGTTCAGGCAAGTAGAAGTCAATGTCGGCTAATTCGTCTATCGGAACTTCATCCTTAGCATTGATAAGACATAACATGTCAGGTGGCATAAATTCTATACAATTATTGGTCTTGCTTTCTTTTATAGCATCACAAGCAAATATCAGGGAGTAATTAAGGCGAGTAGCAAGTTTATTTCTTAATTTAGTTCTTGCCTAGTTAACCTTGCTGAACTCTCTAACAATCAGGGGCCTTACTATCAGCTTTGGAAAATCCATTATAGTTCTGAGCAGTTCTAAAAGCTGGCTTAAACATGCCAGAGACAACAATAACCTTTGAGAATATCAATGTTCAAACCGTTCACTAGAGGAGCGTAATGCCGTGGTGATGGTATGTTGTGACTTTACACTAAGCGGTTTAAGCCAGATTTTATAACTGCTCGAAACTTGAATGGATTTTACAAAGCTGATAATAACGCTCCAGCGTTTGCGTGAGGTACCTGGGTACAGGTAAGACCAATCAAGAGCGAATGCGTATTTAAAAAAAAATGGATAGTTTTCAGGTATATCACATTTATATTTTCATAAATTAATGGCAGTACACGCCAGGTTCTACAAATTTCGCCTATATAGTATAGTGCCATTTAAATACTACATACTATACACTATAAAATTATGGTACAAATAGTATAGTCTAACCGAAATCCAGCCCTGCTGTTGAGTAGACTGTTGTTGACACATTATGAGATATGATAGATAGGACTGTAGTATGTTGATTATTAAATAGATTACTTTTTCCCCTATGGACGCGTACATTTTCTGACCTAAAATCCAATAGCCAAGCAAGATTTGAATATTAGACATTTATTTAATTACATCAATATTTGATATTATATTGTCTGTGAGTAAACATTTGAATAAGTGTATATAGATTTAACGATCAGTGCTAAAATTATAAAATTGAAAAAAATAATAGTAGCGCTGACAACAATTTGGTACCGTTTAATACATTTGGCCAGACGTCCTAAGGCTGAGATGATGAGTAAATAATTACAATGCTACAGCTATTAAAATAATTTGAGCAATATACTAGCCTTATATGAGTTGTCAGCCTAAAGACAACTCATATAATCTAACCCGCTACCAGTTAGCAGCGTACCCAGAATGTTAGCAGCATTGCCACGTTGAATCACAATACTCATCCGTTGAGTCAAATATCTGTCAGCATTTTGGTTACGCGTCTAACATCGTCTTGAACTATTTATTCAATAAGGATATCACTCATAAGCTCCAAATTTCAGATCCATAATGATTGGAGCAAAGGCATTATTTTAAGTTAAGAAGGGCACATGTAGGTTAACTTAGTATTTATTAATCATGTCTACTTTAAACGGCTTCATATACTAGAAATTGTTATGCATAGATGTTCATCACGACGTGTGGAACATAAAATAAGATAAGTTCAAGGTACCGACTCGATCTGTGCGCAAACAAATATTATTCAGCATACCTACCTCTAACAACAACGTTTCCCAAAATAACCCGGTGTACAGAATGTGCCATACCTAGCACACCACCGATTTTCCCAAAGACATATTCGCATGTAGTCTCCCATCCTTCAAATCTAATGTTCATGCTGTAGTCAAATAAATATCAAAATATTATCTTTTGTAATTAATATTATTTCATTTATTATTAATTAATTTAATTGCAGCCATTCTTGAACCGAATGGTCTCATGCGTGACGATGGTAAAAGACCTGACGGCATGACACTTTATTCCCTGGAAATTAGGGCGGCCTTTAGTGTGGGACGCTACATGCGTTGACACTTTGGCGCCGTCACATCTTCCTGAGACACATGTTAGGGCTGGCGCCGCGGCTTATTCGGCGGAGCAATTGAAACGACGAAAATATGCTAACCTAGATAGTGGTGACATATTTGAACCTTTTGGGGTCGAGACATTGGGCCCGTGGGGACCGGGAGCTCATCGGATTTTACAAAATTTATCAGAGCGCTTGATCGATGCGACGCGTGACCAAAATGCTGGCACATATTTGGCTCAACGAATCAGCATTGCAATTCAACGTGGCAATACTGCTAGCATTCTGCGCACGCTGCCAGCCGGTAGGGGGTTAAATTATTTGAGTTATCTATAGGCTACCAATACCTAGTGGATTGCTCAAATGTTATTGTAGTAGCTGCAGTACGGCAATTAGTTATTAGTATTTTATTTTATTAATATTTCGTCATTATAATGTTAGTATTTATTTTTAAATTAACATATTTTGTTTTTCGCCACAAATAAAGTTACGTGCTATCACCATCTTGGAAAAAATTAAGAACTTCTCGGAACGCAATTGTTTTTTTTTATTCACAATAGGCAGGCGTTTGTCCACTATCTCACCTGATGTCAAGTGGTGATGATATGAAATGACATGAAGGGAAGAAGAGAAGAAGAATACGTAGTACTTACATATAGACAATCATCACCAAAAAAAATTGAACCGACTAGATCTAGATCAGCCTGCCCAAAAGTGTATCTTGTTTCATATTACTTATAACATTCATGCTTTTCAATACGTAACAAAAGATAATAAGCATGCTCACGCCATAAATCAATGTGAAATTGTATTAAAAAATATTTAAAAAATTTTAGTAATGTATTCCGTCAAATAATAAAACCAACTGCTAAATGCTAGGAAGATGTAAGACTGTAATGTATGATGTACATTGTACAACGACGTGCGACCGTCCATTACACAATTTAGTTTGGTGCATCTGAACAAGATGGCGCTGCACGACGTTAAAACACGCAAGCGTTTTGTTCATTGCTGCAATGTTCTTCTGCGATATTACATACAGTGGTGATAATGGTTTTTATTACATGTTAAATTTTTATAGACCGCGTAACTTTTCTATACGCGTCAGAAAGCTTCTTGTCTATAGTAGTGTATACTATATTATACAAAGTACAAACTATTTTATTCTACACGTTCATTACACCAATTGAGAGGAAGCATTGTAAGGTGTCAGGTCGAAGGTATTGAAAAATACGTATTTGTAAAATCTATTGCTTTCGCGCTCTATCGCGCAGCACTCCGCAGAGCGTGATAGAGACAGCTGCAGCTTGGACCGTTGGACCGTATACAACAATACTAATTAAAAAAGTACACAAAATCAACGTTTCGTCGTCCCATGATTCCTTCTCCATAACTAGGCCGATTCAACTAATTTTTTCATTATAAGCTAAAGAAAAACTTTAGCCGTGTTCCTATATTTTCCTTTTTTATTATAATCTAGCCAAATTTGTTGTCTGGATATTTGAACACAGCCGAAAATCCTGCCAGTTTTTTAGATTTATGAAGGTTCATGATGGTTCATGGTCTTTTAATAGTTAATTTATGAAAAATAGGAAAACATAGAGAGAGACATTCCGATAGAGGACATACATCTTTTGGAATAAAAATTATTGCTCTACTGGTATTATCCAGTTATTAGAGTTACTGGTATTATTAGTTATTATCCAAGTTATTAAATGGTTGAAGGATAACAACTTAAAAGTTAATGTAACTAAAACAAAAATGGTCCAATTTCAAAATTATCAGAAAAAAAATATAGTTTTAAATATATTATGTGACGGCAATCAAATAGAGGAAGTCAATAATACTAAGTTCTTAGGAATAATGATCGACAAACACTGCGATTGGAAAGCTCACGTGAAATATGTTTGCGATAAACTCGACAGGTTTGTAATTGCAGTTAAGAAATTGCGAGTAATGGTATCCACTGAAGCAGCACTAAGCGCTTATCACGGATACGTATCTTCGGTACTTTCATACGGTCTTCTTTTATGGGGAAACTCGGTTGAAATTGAAAAAGCTTTTATTATACAGAAGAAGTGCGTCAGAGCAATTTGTGGCGCTTGGTGTATGGACAGCTGTAAGCCTCTGTTTAAGAAATTTCGTATTTTACCTCTGGCTTGTATGTATATTAAGGAACTTTGTGTTTTTGTTAAACAACATCCTGAAGTTTTTAATTTTCATTCTGATGTAGTAGGTAGAAAGGCAAGAAACAAATTTAAACTGTACTTCCCTCAGTGTAAGCTAAATACATACATGAGAAATTCATATGTTAATGCAATCAAAGTGTATAATAAGTTACCCGATACTTTTAAAGAGCTACCATTATTACAGTTCAAGAAAAAGCTTTCACTATGGCTACTGGACCAATGCTTCTACAATTTTAATGAATTTATGACATATAGAAATACTCTCTACTAGGTCCTAATACAATGTTTATTATTTTTGTTGTATTTCCTGACTGTGACTAAGTATCTGAATAAGTAATTTAATTTTAATATGAATATGACTTTTTTTTTTTTAATATGTAGTTTTTAATTTATTTTTATTGAACATTTAAATTTTAAACATTGTGATTTTTATATGACATTTCATTTTTACATCTACAATTTTCATTTATGATGACTAATTTTTTGATGTAATGTTTATTGTTTGCACGCCATTGTAATGGTAGAATGTTCTGGACATAATTTATATTCACCACCATATTTGTACAACATTCTAGTTAATAAAGAATTTGATTTGATTTGATTTATCCAGGCAGGGAGAGAACAGGGAACGGATTTTCCAAAATTTATCAGAGCGTTTGATCGATGCGACGCGTGACCAAAATGCTGGCACATATTTGGCTCAACGAATCAGCATTGCAATTCAACGTGGCAATGCTGCTAGCATTCTGCGCACGCTGCCAGCCGGTAGCGGGATTAGAACATTAGAGTTATCTATAGGCTACCAATAGCTAGTGGATTGCTCAAATGTTATTGTAGTAGCTGCAGTATTGTAATTAGTTATTAGTGTTTTATTTTAATAAAGGCATTTGCACCAAGAAAAAAAATATTAAAATAATTTAATTTATTTGTTAATTGAAATTTAGTGTCTACAATACATGGAAAGATTATGTGTAGTTGTAATCGGACTTCAGGTTTAATATTATGTATAAGTTCTTAAAATGTCATATTTGTAGCCCAATGTCTCGACCCCAAACGGTTCAAATATGTAACCACTACATAGATTAGCATATTAGTTAGCCGCGGCGCTTATATTTAATTTGTATCCATATCTATTATTCTAGCAGTATTTTAATTCACTAACCTTCCAAGTTCCCAATCCTAACACAGGTATAGTTTTCCCATTGTTAAAAGTGATGACAGGAACACGTGACATGTTGTTAAATTATTTTTTAACAACACTGCTGTTGTTAACGATCAAATGTTAAATGAATAACCGACATGTATAACGGCATCTGTACTGTTTTATCATCTTTATCTTTATACCTACTTAATATAATACAGGGTGTCAATTCTTTTGTTTAATAGGATAAGCAATTCTTAAACAACGCAATAGTAACTGGACTTGGTCGTAAAGTCGTTTTGTTAAAAGTATCATTGAGTTCGGGTATCAAAACGCCGATATTATAAAGAGAAAAGATTTCATTGTTAAAAAAAACGTCATCGTATTTATTCTATGTGTACATAAAATCAATAAACTTAAATACCTATTGTCATTGCCATGTTTGTGTGCGATAGCGCAATAAATTAATATTATATTTTATCACATAAATGATAGCACTTTTACACTGATAAATAAAGCAATTCGTTCGAAATTATTTTCCACATTTACCAGCACTCTGGAGTGCCACCGGTTTTTTGACGTGATAACGTTTTATAAATTGATGAATACCAGCAACACTCATGAAAAATAGTAACGTTCCGCGTAACGTTCCACCTGAGTTTTGTATTACATAAAATAATCAAAGTCAAAGTCAAAGTCAAAGTCGAAGTCGAAGTCGAAGTCGAAGTCAAAGTCATAAATGATTATGACGTTATCACATAAATCTATCGTCCGTAAACCGACTTTACAGACAACCAATTTTTTTTCAATCAGAATAGACCTACATGAAGTGTTCTCATAAGTGGTTGATTTTTCAAGTTTATTAGACATATATGACACAAAAAAAAAGTTTAAAAGACACAAAACTGACGAGCAAGTTTATCAAAATCTCTGAATCTCGATTATGTTATTGTAATGTAACAAACCGACTAGGACTCACGTGCTAAACACTGGAAAATTACTTACGTGAGTCCTAGTCGGTTTGTTACATTACAATTATGGATTAGGTTATTTTAAAATAATGGAATTTGTCTTTAATAAACAAGGTATAAGCTAATTTGTAAGTCGCTGTAGTAAATTACTTATTAATTAATAATATAATCTACAAAGAGTTTTAATACTAATAACAGACATTAAAAAATTACAAAATGTTTATAAAAGATGTGTTTCAAATTTTATGTGTCTACGTACAACTGTAATACGAATTTGCTATCTTCGGATGCGGCTTAAAAGTTCCACCCTATACCTATTCACCAAGTAGTGTAAGTATGTGTTATCTTTGACATGAGGTCTCTGATATCAGTTGTTTTGTTTTTTAATTTAAGTGAAGCGTGTTATTTGATGTTATGTAAGAAACAGTGGCGGATTAGCCATATGGCAAGAGTAGCAATAATGCAACGGGCCTCGCGTATTTGAGGCCCCATAGATCAATGCTTTCTGACCGTAATTCGAATCATTTACAGTACATTCTAATGTGGCTAGTATTATTATTATTATTTTTACACACACACCCCCGCACTAGGATACCCTGTGTCGCGGGAGGCATAGATACACACAATCACAATATACAAACATCCAAGACCCGAGAACAAACATCTTTGCTCATCACAGAAATGTTTGCCCCGGCCGGGATTCGAACCCGGTGTCGCGGTTCCAAAGTCAGTGTCGCTGATCAATGAGCCACGACGACCGTCAACAGCAAGAAGCATGAGGCTCTGAAACTCCAGTTTTGCAAGCTTTTATTAAGTATGTATTTACATACAATATTGTTTCCTAAACCTTAAAATTGCCTTGCGCACTAATTTGTCTCTTATGACCACCAATTGCAGCATTAAAACGTGTTAAAAATGAATTGAGGAACGAAAGGATGACAAGATGACGCAAGAAAGTCTTAATCAGCTCACTATTGAATATCGAATACGATTTACTTAAAATGTCGATTTGAACGATATTGTTACCAACCAAAAAGTTTACCAAAAATAAGTTTTAAAAGAAGCATGGTCTTTTGATAAAATTTGCTATAGGCCCCGCGCTGCCTTAATCCGGCGCTGGTAAGAAATACCTAGAGGTTTCAATACTATCCTCAATGATAATAAATGTTGTCGCACAAGCGCGCGGAAACTGAGGCGGCAAAATTAAGTCAATTCTAGTAATTTTGACTTCGACGCGTATTTGAAGCGCAAGTCTAAACATATAGCCTTTTCTATATTATTTGTACCGTATTATCTGTCGCAGTAAGCATGTTTATGTCGTAAAAACAAAATCTAAGCACCGCGCAGTATGAATATACGTCATCTTTAGTAAAACATCATTGACTATCCTGGTCATTAATTCTTGAGAAAAAAGTAAATATTGTTATCAAGATATTTACCACGTGAATTATTTGTATAGAGTATATTTAGTCCGTTTTTTTTTAAATAGGTACTTTATATCGAAATTAAAACTCCACGGTGCGAGGTATTTCACCGGAACTTTTTCAAATGATAGATAAATGTATGATTTGTATGTATTAATTATAATGTATTTGAAGTGGCAGTGGGCAGGGCACATAGCTCGAAGAACTGATGGCCGTTGCGGCCGAAAAGTTCTAGAATGGAGACCACGGACTGGCAAGCGCAGCATAGGACGGCCACCGACAAGGTGGACAGACGACCTGACTAAGATCGCAGGCAAGGGCTGGATGCGGGCCGCTTCCAACAGGTCCTTGTGGAAATCAATGGGGGAGGCCTATGTCCAGCAGTGGACGTCCTATGGCTGAGATGATGATGATGATGATGATTTGTAAAATTAAGACAATGATGGTAAAAATACAACAGAATGTGGCCTACAACTAAAAATATTAATTTTGTTGTTGTCCACATTAGGTCCAAGCGAGAAGCGGGGTTTCCATTTGCAATTAGATTTTTGGGCAAAAATCTGGTCGCGTTCATTTTCTAAAAGCCCTAGGATCCTTTTAGAAAATGAACGCGACCAGATTTTTGACCAAAAGGCTATATTCATTTTTAGTTTTGACAGCTAGCCCCATCGACAATAGTTTTATTTTTTATTTTTTTTAATCCCTTTTTGCGGGAAAATGGCGTCGCATGACAATAGTTTCCGAGAACCCTACACCAGTTCCATCTATGGATAAAAAAATGCCACCTTTTTTTTATTTTTCTGGAGGTTACACAGTGATTTCCTATATAGAACACTACATCATCCGAACCCCAAAACAGTCCTATTGGGAGAACAATGACGTCAATCAGTGGTAGATCAGCTTTATTATAATACCAAATTACATCTGAACCAATTCAAGGCAAGTTTAAAACAATTCCTTGAATTAAATCGTCTTTATAATGGTAAAGGAGTCTATCGATTTACGTCTTGAGTCTGAAAACTATCGCGAGTTTCTTCCATAATTGTAATGTAACAAACCGACTAGGACTCACGTGGTAAACACTGGAAAATTACTCTCTATACACGTAACAGGTGTTACGTGCTGAGGCTCGCGCTCGCCGCCTGGCACGATCATAACTCCCAGATGAAGAACTGCAAATAAGTTCGAAACTGGTCGGAGAGTAATTTTCCAGTGTTTACCACGTGAGTCCTAGTCGGTTTGTTACATTACGATTTTCTTTCTTTTTCTTTTCTCAGCCATGTGCGTCCACTGCTGGACGTATGCCTCCCCCATATAGGGGGGATTTGCCAATACTCGCCACGCTTGGCAGGCGGGTTGGCGAGCGCAGTATGATTTCCGATCCTCAGAGGGCGCTGCTGCCCACCTTCTGGTAAGTGAAGGTAATTTATTACGATTTACGTCTTATTGAATTGTCATTTTTGTGTTAATTAATGAACAATGAAAGTAATAATATTGTACCAATAGATAGGTTATGTTACATGAGTAAATGTGTAAAATTAAGAAACAGATTAGGTACAGAACATGTTCTGTAATAAAGCTCGTAATTCATTTCATTTATTCTGTGCGGATGCAATAATAAAGGTGTATATTATTAATAGTGACAAGGCTTCATTATCGACCTTTCGGCGCGTAAATTAGATAATATGATAAGCGGTTTCCATGAGGTAACTAAGGTAACGGAAAAACCAAAAACACATTGTAGTCCACGCGGATGAAACCGCGGGTGGCAACTAGTACTGTTATGACTTGTCTATGGTACGGAACCCTTCGTGTTTGAATTCCACTCGCGCTTAAACGGTTATTTATAGTGTTCATCAGCAGCTGTCGTCAAAAGGCGTAGGTCGCGTTTTCATTTTTAAATAATATTAGACCTACATTATATAGATTTGGCAGCAAGTAGGTTGGTCTCAACCTACCAACGCAACAGACTCTGCTTCATTGGCGCCGTTCCAAAGCACGCTTCGAGGAGTAATAAGTTTGCAGTTTAATTATCTATTAGATTAGTTGAGCAAACACAGGCTACTTGTTACAGCTAGCGGTCAAACTTGGTCAAGTGCGCGTTATGTTCGCGATCACAGAGTTCCGTAGTAGGTATAACGAAATTATTTATTCGTTTGCGGCATTCACGATGTTAAGTCTACTAATATAATGTCCAGACTCATTGCCGAGGCCGCGGCGCGAGGCAAACTCAATGTCAGTGAAAGAATGTCAAAAATTCGTAGTCTGCTAAGTTCATAGCGGCCTTTATCTATGTCTAATCTCTATGCTCGGGCTGTCTCGGTTTTATAGAGTATTGGACATGTTTTGTGAGCGGGTATGTTCCGGCCTGCAAACTTTACAATTTCAAAATTAAAAACATCTCATTTTATAGATCTTAATTGAACTTAAATAAATTTGAAATAGTCATATCTCTTTGAAAAATGATTATTGTTTACTCCACCAGGCATAAAAAAATTGCCCTTGAGCTACTTTAATTTGCCCTTGTGCAAATTCCCAAAAATATTCACTAATTAACTAATAAACAATAAGAAACGGTCGTCGAGTCGCATTTCCAAGCGATTTTTTTGCGCATTGCGCATGCGCGACAGAATAAACATCATAAATTTTTTCTGTTTTTTTTCTTTTATTTATAAAATTTATAGCATAAATTATGTATGGCAAAATAAATAAAAAAATATTCACCAGCATTTAAATAGTATTTGCATGCAGTTGTAACAGTGCAGTTACACCATACTGGGGCCACAGACAGCCCGTTGTGCAGGGGTTGTATGTGGGAGGAGGTAACTGTAGAGCATGTACTTTTACATTGTAGTGCCACAGAAGGAATAAGACGAAAAACCATACCACACAATGATTTCGACATCAGCTCACATTCAACAGAACTGGTGTCCAATTTAACACTGGAGCAGCTGCGCCTTCAACTGAAAGCCATACTCCGATATATAAAGGAGCTTGAATGGCTGGGGTAGTTGGCGGGGGAAATGCACAATACACCCCAAGCAGGACGTCAGCACAGGCCATATCGCCCCCACGTAGAATTAGAATTAGTGTAGTTACAACAGTGACCAATATTATGTGTATAGAAGGTCATTGAGTTACTGTTTTTGTACTACTACGTGAATGTAAGAAATGGTTTATATTTGAGTCATTTAGGGTTATAGGTAGGTACTACTCTGCGTGCGAAATTTTGTCATGTATACTTCGAGGCGAGACCTCACTCGCCAGTGGCGCCAACTGGTGAGCGTAAAAACTGCATATTTGTCAACATGACAAATATAGTAAATTAAACACAGAAGCGCCCTCAAATGCTTATTATGATAATGATGATAATGATAATATTTATTAATAATTACAAAAATTACATGTCACTCCGTACTTATTCACAATAGAAATAAATAAAAAAGAATACAAAAATAACATTTAAGAAGATTGTAAATTCTTATATGTCACCGAAACAGTATATTAATAGCACAATAATAATGAAAATTAAATAAAATGAATTATTTAACCTCAGTTGTGTTTCATTTCATCTGAGAAACTAGTTCCCTAAAAATTTATGGAGCCATTTCCAGGAGTAATATTTTTAGTTTGTGTTTGAATAAATTCAATGTTTTTGCGGTGCGTATAGGCTCGGGCAGAGCATTGAACGCTTCCACGCCGAACACCCGCGTGCATTTCCCCGTTTTTATGACGGTTAATATCTCTTTCTGCAAAGACTGTGTCGTGCATGTCAGTAGGGAATTTTTACGTTCTAAAACAGTTCCGTTGACTCATTGATAGTACGGAACCCTAAGGATCTAAAATAAAAATATAAGCCGTAAACGCGCGGCGTCTTCACTCGGAGAACCATAAACACGTGTGATTGTGATCTTGATATGTCGAGTGATATCGATAAATTCAATTTCGAGGAGTGAGACGTCATTCTGTTTTGAATTTGAATTTTTGATGATATTAATAATACCTAAACACTTCTTTATCCTTAGAAGAAAATGTGTGTTAAGGTGATGTGAGCGGTCCAAATGGTAATTTTAAGCATAATTCCTATAAAAACTGTATATTTTACAGAAATAAAATAAATATATATCGTTCTATAAGGCATAATATAACACATAAAATTATCGATCCAAAGACATGATTGATTTTTTTTCTCTCGATAGAAAAAAATCGTGAACGAGTCTCTGACACTTTTCATCACGTTTAGTGTCTGTAAATTAAGTTCAATTAATTAAAAATATGTAGTAATTATTATTTAGATAAGGTACAATTAGCCTAGCAATACAAAGAGGGAACGCTGCCAGCATCTTGGGTACAATGCCGCAGGGGCCCGTTTTAGATTTAATTTAGTTTTTATTAATTTTTTAAGGTTTTTATTTTAAGTTATGTAGAATCGATTGCCCGAATTTTTATGGGATACAATAAACGTGATTTTTTTTTATTGTTTAATTTATAATTTATCACTTTTTTATCGCAACATTTTATTCCAGTATTAGCAACATGTATTAGTTCCGTTACACTCGCTCGCATGCGAAATAACTATAAACTTGGATGAAATATGGAATAAGTCCAAAAACCGTATTCTATCCAATGATGTTTTACTAAAGATGACGTATATTCATACTGCGCGGTGCTCAGATTTTGTTCCTTTACGACATAAACATGCTTACTGCGACAGATAATACAGTACAAATGATATAGAAAAGGATAGCTATATGTTTAGACTTGCGCTTGAAATACGCGTCGTAATGAAAATTACTACAATTGACATAATTTTGCCGCCTCCGTTTCCGTGCGCTTGTGCGACATCTACCTCATATAAACATATAATATCAATGATTCTATCTATCTAAAAATATATGTTGACATCGTTTGACAATAACGGTGTTATGCCCGAACATACTTATTAAATACTAGCGGTCCGCCCTGGCTTCGCACGGGTAAAAAAATTCAAAATTAGAAATTACTAGCTGCGCCCCGCGGTTTTACCCGCGTGGTGATGATTGATGATAATGATGATGATAAAAAGTAGCCTATGTGTTATTCCAAGACCTGAAGTATCTACATACCAAATTTCGTTCAATTCCGTCCAGCCGTTTTTGCGTGATTGAGTAACAAACATCCATCCATCCATCCATCCAAACTTTCACATTTATAATTTTAGTGCGATAATAATTCCTCATTTTTTTTATACAATATAGCCCCGTCACCCGGGAATAGTGTAGCTTCCCAACAGTGAAAGAATTTTTCAAACCGGTTTAGTAGTTTCGGAGCCTATTCAATGCAAACAAACAAACAATCAAATCTGTCCTCTTATTAATATTAGTATAGGTTAATATCTGAAACCTCCTGCAGGTTGACACATCAGCTATTCCCGTCACAATATCCACATAAATCTAAATAGTCCAGTATTATCCGCTCCTATTTGGAAATAAAACAAAATGTCGATTCTCAGATCTCAAGCTTCCGCTTTAATCTCCGTGCATCGAGGTTTGTTTACCTAGTCGACCTGTTTAGAAAGATGATTCTGCAAATTTAGCAAGAGCTAAGAAAGAGCGTTTCACGGAATGTTGGGAATGGATTGTGGCGGGAAGTTTGACGAAGATTTTACTTTTTATTTTACTAACAAAAGTTTTTGCTTTCTCAATAGGTACCTATTGTATAAGAATATTGGTTTAAACGTTAAGTGTAAAAGCGGATACATCTTCAGTTACCCATTGGCTTTTCTCTATACAAATTCCAAATATAATTTCAGTGAAGTGTCCATTACTTTTCATAAAGGAAAAGGAAGAACTTCCTGGCTAAGCTTTTCACTAATGCACATAACTCGATGCAACAAAATATCTTGAAAAATAATATGCTTGACACCAGCTAAATGCACATAATGTACACTGACCTTGCCATAGATCGGTAATGGGCCTTACCAGTCATTTTATTCACAATGAAATGTCATCATCTCAGCCATAGGACATCCACTGCTGGACATAGGCCTCCCCCATTGATTTCCACAAGGACCGGTTGAAAGCGGCCCGCATCCAGCCTTTGCCTGCGATCTTAGTCAGGTCGTTTGTCCACCTGATCGGTGGCCGTCCTATGCTGCGCTTGTCAGTCCGTGGTTTCCATTCGAGAATTTTTCTACCCCAACGGCCATCAGTTCTTCGATCTATGTGCCCTGCTAACTGCCATTTTAACTTGCTAATCCGCTGCGCTATGTCGGTGACTTCTGCTCTTCTACGGATCTCCTCATTTCTGATTCTTTCGCTTAGAGAAACCCCGAGCATAGCCCTCTCCATAACTCGTTGTGCGACTCTGAGCCTGCTCACAAGGCCCATAGTTAAAGACCACGTTTCAGTTCCGTAAGTCATCACTGATAACACACACTGTTCGAAGACCTTCGTTTTCAGGCTTTTCCTCAGGACTCATTAATTTCGTATCTGGTAACACCACTCTGTGTACTATTCCAAGCGTTCTCTAGTTCATCTGTGATTCCAAGAGATACGTTGTTTATTTACAGTGGAATCGCGTTTGGATCGTTAAATGGATTATAAAAGCATTCGCAACGTAAACTCCATTGACATTTTAATAGCTTCTAAGGGTAACGTGACCATTTATTTTGTTTGCCAGTGCGGGACATTTGCAGATTTATATATTTAAAAAAAGGTTATTAGTGTTTTACAAGATTTTTATTATAAAAGACAGAATAACACAAATTAATCAAAGCACTAAACACAAAATACCTAGTTAAATAAGCACGACTTTCTAAACCCCATTAGTGGCGTGAATTTATTTCCCCCAAAGTTGCAGTTCGTGTTGTCTCTTCGAGCGGGAAAAATACATTTTAAATAATCTTTTCAACTGTTTGCAAAAGCGGGACTATATCGACCTCGCTGGGGACACCGGGACAGTCTGCCTGAAAGCGGGACTGTCCCGCTCAAAGCGGGACGTATGGTCACGTTATCTAAAGGTGGCTTGTGTTTATAGAGACGGGTGAGATATAGGTGTTATCTTATTTATAAAAGCTACGAGAAAGTTTTCGGGGCAAAGAGATTTAACCACTCCGTTGTTGTAAATAGCAGTATTCTCGGAACGCTCTTATCTAATGAATGCGTAGTTTAAAAATATGTCATGACATGAAAGAGGATAAGAAGAATACGTAGTACCTACCTACTAAGATAGCGAAAAAAATAATTACAAATGATACCGACTTCAACACTCAAAAGTGTGAAATAAATTGTTGAAGTCGGTGCCATGATAGTTCAAAAGCAACTATTAACATAATCTTGTGCGCGTGGTACCGATTTTGACATGTTATTTCACACTTTTGAGCGTTTAATTCGGTATCATTTTTTTTTTTTTTTTCTCACCCTTTTCAGTGACCCTTGCTACTCACGGGATCAATTGTCATTGTGTATGTTCACCGATGTCTTCACCCGCAATTAGGAAGTCGTCCAAGTAGATGTAACATTTTTCAGGTTTTGGAGTGTAACCCACAAACGACTTGACCGATTTTGATGAAATTCAAATGGACTACACGGAAAGCTTGAATCATCAAAATCGGTTCACCCAGTCGAAAGTTAGATAGATAGATACACTTTATTGAACACATTTTAAAATAATACAATGAAACAGATTAAAATAGCAATGTGTAACAACAGGCGGTCTTATCGCTATTAGCGATCTCTTCCAGACAACCTTTGGATGGAGAGGAAAACGCAATAGGACGGCGGTGTTCATAAATGTTACAAATTAAAATTAAAAATAATAATAATATATATACATATTGAATCTTCATAACTGTGCAATAAAAAGTATACATATACATACAATACATACATATATATATAAATAATATCTACACATGTATATTATCAATATTCACATATAATAAAGTTCATAAAGTTCTGAGGTAACAAACATAAAAAACATACGGTACGAATTGAGAATGCCTTCCTTTTTTGAAGTCGGTTAAAAGTAGATTTTGACGTTGAAACAAATGTATATAAGGACATAGAAAATGAACTGGTAGAATTCATAGGACGTTGACATGATTAGAGTTATGCATTAATTATGAAGAGAGATGAGAACACCACAATTTTGAAGGTATTTAACACATTTCCTGCCGACGAATTGATATAAAATTATTAGCCAGAAACCTAAACCTATATTTTCCTACCGCCAGGCAGTAGTGTTCGCATTACTGTGTTCCGGTTAGTGAACACAGTGTAGTGACGGCCTAGCTATCACCCTCAAGTTTGAAATTTGAGGGTGGTAGCTAGGCGTGCGGGTACTCGAAAGCATCCTACCACCTTGTGTGAATATTGATGAATTGATAATGGTGCTACCTTCACTGGGAGCTCAACCCATTGGTGGGATTGAACCAGCGTCCATCAGTTTGACAGCCATCGCTGCCACCGCTGAGCTATCATCGCTCCAAATATATAAAATGCTTTTTTTAAAGAAAATGATGAAAATGTTCCACCCCGGTGGAAGTAGGTCTGTATAGTTTATAAGGTACGTAATTCAGATTCAGGATAAAAGGTATTTTTAAGGCTTATAAGTTTGAGTTTGACCGCTGCCTCAGCTGATGTAAAGTGACGATGTGGTCTAAGGTGTAGCACGCAAAGTGAAAGGTACCTATTCACTCGCGACTCGAAGACTCCGGGGTTGTACCTATCGGGAAACACAGACTCAGGCAGTGTGTTCCACTCTCTGGCAGTACGCGTTATAAAAGTGGAAGCAAAACGCTTAGTGCGTAACGGTGGTATATCTACCATGTAGCGGTGGCGCATAGTCGTACGTCTGGTTGACCGATGATAGAATGGAGATGGTGGAATTCATTTCTGTATTTACCAATACTCACCACGCTTGGCAGGCGGGTTGGCGAGCGCAGTATGATTTGTGACCCTCTCATTTAATCACAATTCACTCAATCATGGCTTTGAGAGACATAAAAATAGCGCATAGAGATAAAAAATGGGTGTTTCGTTTAATTTGCCTACTTTCGTGCACTTCCTTATCGATGGGCGACTTATGGAGGCCTATGTCCAGCAGTGGACGTCTTATGGGTGGCATGATGATGATGACAAAGTTCATATGAAAACTATTTTTTAAAATAAAACAAATTTTCTATTTCGACATCTCATACTCACACTAGCACATTTACAATTCATATATTTGCGTATTTAAATGATATTTTCAAAAAAATTAGGTAGATACAGAATATAATATAACAATTCAAACGGCACCTGCTCCATGAAGTTAGTTATGATATCAGCCGAACTTCCAGCACAAGATTACAAGGCAATAATATAATCTTCTAAATGACTAGATTCGAGAAATCTTAAATAAAGGTAGATGGCGCTAATAACATCCCCGCAGATGTTAATAAGGAAGGAAGTAATTCGGCCCTAATGGTATGGGCTGCTATAGCTTAGTTGGACAAAGCGACAGGACGGTATTCTGTATTCGTGGGTTCAAGTCCCACTAGCAGCCGAATTTTTTCCTTCAAATATTTGAACTGAAGTTCTGCCTAGCATAGCGTTAATGCGATACACAATAAAATCTCTTAAAATCTTAAATAATCTTATTCTAAATCCACTGTAAGATATTTTTACGGAGCGAACTTGTTCTCAATACTAGAACAGTTATTTAGTACTGGTTTTAAATCACAGAATAATTATGTACTAGCCACCGGAAGCTACGATTTCTTGGAATAACATTTATCTAACACAAACAAACTGCCAGTATCGGTTCGCACTTCACAGTCACTATATATCTTTAAGAACAGACTCAAAGAACATTATTTGTCACAAATAAATCTAAGCGAAGTTTGCTAAATAAGTATTAGATATTTATATATATATATATATATATATATATATATATATATATATATATATATATATATATATATATATATATATATATATATATATTATATATATATATAAATATATATATATAATATATATATATATATATATATATATATATATATATATATAATATATATATATATATTATATATATACAGTCGTGGTCAACTAATTAGGGACAATCTCTAGTTAAGCCAAATTGTGAATTATTTTCTTATTTTCCAACGAGTCTTAACAATATTCCATATCTTTTACATGTAAGTGTAATTAGTCATTTATGTGCGCGATTATACAAACAATAACAACTTCTTAAATATTAAACCTCTTTACAGTATAGCTGATAAATTATCATAGTGCTATTTGTTCAAAGAATGCTGGCTGGCCATTTAATTAGGGACACTGAGGTATTGCGTTCTAATTTCAAAATTGGAATTTTAATATTTTTTTGTTTCTTTTCTTATTGTTTCGTGGACGTTTTGGCGGCAATCCAGATTTTTTATTTTAAGTTTTGATAATTATTTTGAAGAAAAATGGGCAAAAATAAAAGTTGCGATCCAACACTACGAAAAATTATCATGAAGTTTGTCGAGCGTGGTTGGTCATACCGAAAGATAGCACAACATTTGAATTGTTCAAAAACTATGGTATGCAATGCAGTGCAACATTTCAAGCGCTATAACACAGCTTTAAATGTGTCCAGAACAAAAAGATCGAGAAAAACGACTCCGCAAGAAGATAGAATGATAACCAGGTTAGCTAAGAAAGATCCGTTTCTAGGCTCTATTTTAATGAAACACGAAGTGTTTGGGGCAAACGAAAGAGCCGTGTATCTGCGAGGACCGTTCGACGACGTTTGGTAGAAGCAGGGTTGTTCGGAAGAGTGGCTCGCAAAGTACCGTTGTTGAAGAAAGAACATAGAAATGCTCGTTTGGCGTTTGCACGTAAATATGGACATTGGACCTACGCCCAATGGCAACATGTACTTTTCTCTGATGAGACCAAGGTTAATTTGATTTCTTCAGATGGAAGGCAATATGTACGGCGTCCTGTAAAAGCGGAAATGAATCCAAGATTCACAAAAAAACAGGTGAAACATGGCAGTGGAAACATTAAAATGTGGGGTTCATTTTCTGGACGTGGAGTGGGACCTGTGAGGAAAGTTCAGGGTAACTTAGACCAACATCAATACAAGGCAATATTGCAAGAAACTATGCTTCCCTATGCTGAGGAGCATCTCCCTATTATATGGACGTTTCAGCAGGATAACGACCCGAAACATACCGCCCATTCAGTCAAGTCGTTTCTTACCAGTCAGTCTGTATCGGTGCTAGATTGGCCAGCAAATAGCCCGGACCTCAACCCAATTGAGCACCTTTGGCACGAAATCAAGAAAAAAGTTGCCACTTATCGTAATACAAATTTGGATGAACTTCATGAAGCTTTTTGTGAGGCATGGGTAAACATTCCTGTCAAAACATGTCAGAAACTGATAATGTCTATGCCACATCGGTGTCAAGCGGTAATTACTAACAAAGGTTTTGCTACTGGGTACTGATTTTACACGTAATAAAATAGAGCTGTTAAAGATATTATAACACTGCAGATTATAAGTTTTGTTTAACTGTATTTTTCATTATACTTTACTGTACTTAATTAAATGTCCACTACAGAATTGTACCTTAATATTTAATACATGTTTAATCTTTGATATCAAATACTTTTTCTATTTATTTAATCTTTTATTTACAGCCATTTATAGCATAATAATCGGACCACATTATGCAAATAATAGGTGCTGAGAAATCAATAGGGTTTTATATTTATATGTACATAACCGGCTATAGCCCTTCACTATCTTGAATGTCCCTAATTAGTTGACCACGACTGTATATATATATATATATATATATATATATATATATATATATATATATATATATATAATATATATATATATATATATATATATATATATATATATATATATATATGCATATATATATTTATCAGTAGTTATATATTATGTAGTATGTGTAAGTATATTATTTATGCTAAAGTTTATACATGTACCTATATTATGTATGTATGTATTTTTTTAAGTAGAAATTGCGATGATTTGCCGCCCCTTAAAATTTATGACAATTCCTGTATGTTTGGTTGCCTGGAAGAAATCGCTTTAAGCAATAAGGCCGCCCTTTGTATCACTGTATCTATATTTGTTTATTTTCTTTATAACTTTAATTTTAAATCAATTCAAATCAAAATCATTTTATTCTAGATAACAAGATCATGACAAGAGACAAGAGATTATGTGTGTAGTTTTAAAATAGTGTGCAAATAAAGAGTTTTCTATCTATCTATCTATCTATAATAACTGTGTTTCGGGAGCCAATAGCTTCTCGTATTGAAATCAGCCTTCAATTCAAAATAACTTCACATTAAAGAGGTTGAATGTTTCTCAGTATTTTTGTTGATATTGCGTTTATATTTTAGCATATGACCTACCCATTTCAGATTCAGATTTCTTTATAGTTAGCTGTGTTATACATTCAGTTCTTAAATATGTTTTCTAAGGGTATCAACAGCTATGTCCATTCGAACATACAATATTTATTGGCTTATATTTAACATATTGCTAGTAAACATTAAACATGAATAATTGAAAACATAAAGACACAATACCTTAATCTTTAAAATTTGTCTCTAAGAAAGTCAGTTACTTTGTAATACAGTTTTTCAGAGAGGAAGTTAAACAGTTTAATCCTGGAGTCTTCAAGTCGCGAGTGAATAGGTACCTTCTAGGTTTGCGTGCTAAATCCTAGACAACGTCATCACGTCCGGGTTGAAGGGTTAACATCAGGTGAGACAGTTGTCAAACGCAAACTTATAATATGTAAAAAAAAATAAAAAAAAAAAAAAAAGATATCTAGAGGTCCGGCTGGGGTTATCTTACCGGGTTCTATGGGGAATAAGGGTGACGCCAAAAGGGTGCAAGGGTTGTTCCCTTGTGATTCATCATGTTTTTTTTTACTGCATAAATCTATCGTTTGACCACTATATCTCTTGATTGTCAGTGGCGATGTGGTCTAAGATGTTATCACGCTATACCTAGGATGCTCACTAGCTCTCAAGGACTGCTGCCAGAGCACACTATGTGATTGTTGACAGTTTTTCAAACTTGACGGTGGTAGTTGTAATTTTTAGACTTTCGCGATTCGAACACATTGGTTATTACCCAGAACCCAGTGATTTATAGATGATCGCGTCGCGAAGGTTTTCACCCTGAAAAAACTAAAGATACTGTCAGTGTTGTGTGTCGTGACAACCCTGTGCTTTTGCAGGGCTGTGACAGCCCTACAGTTTAATAATATCAAAAGTGGGTAGTTGGCGAAACTACGCGCTATCACCGATATTGCTACCCGCATTTCTCCAGTCTTCTCGTGACCACGACAAATGCAACTTGGTCGAAACGTCGAGGTAAATAAATTACTAAATGTTTTTCTCGCGATTAAGCCCCGTTTGATTTAATAACAAAATTGAGGGTGGTAGCTATTCAGCCGGGTACTGGAAAGTAACATACCACCATGGTGGGAATTCGATAACGGTGTTTGATTTCACCTAGAGTTTAAGCCGTTGGTGGGAAGTGAAGCAGCGTCCGTCAGTTTGACAGCCGACGCTCCCGCCGCGGCACCGCTGTGCTATCATCGCATCAATTTTTGTTGATATTGCGTTTATATTTTAGCATATGACCTACCCATTTCAGATTCAGATTTCTTAATAGTTAGCTGTGTTATACATTCAGTTCTTAAATATGTTTTCTAAGGGTATCAACAGCTATGTCCATTCGAACATACAATATTTATTGGCTTATATTTAACATATTGCTAGTAAACATTAAACATGAATAATTGAGAATGAATGATTTTTTAATAATTGATTTTTTGAAGTCGGTTAAAAATACACGAGGCTGTACGAGAGCGTGTATTTTTAACCGACTTCAAAAAAGGAGGAGGATCTCAATTCGACCCGTATGTTATTTTTTTTTCATGTTTGTAACATCAGAACTCTCGACTCGGTGAACCGATTTTGATGATTATTTTTTATTTGAAAGCTAGTGCTTTCCGTGTGGTCCCATTAAAATTGGCCAAGCAGTTTTTACACTCCAACAACTGAAAAGTTCTACGGCTACTTGGACGACATTATAATTGCGGAGAAATCAGTGAACATACACAATGACAATTAATCCCGTGAGTAGCAAAACTCACTGAAAAGCGGGAAAAAAAATACCAAAAAATGGAACCGAATTCAACACAAAAGTGAGAAAATAACTTGTCGAGGTGTTTAAAACGAATAAAATTTCATTTCTAAATGATTATCTAAAATATTTTTATTACAATAACTTTCATAATTATTTAGCTCTTTAAAATTCGAGAAATTAAAATTTTATAACAATTTTTTTAATGAACTCACACAATGATACACAAGACACACTAAATTGAAATTATATTTTTATAATTATAAATTTATTTATTTCCAGATTCTTTCACACTTCGACAAGTTATTTTCACACTTTTGAGTGTTGAAATCGGTTCCATTTTTGAGTATATTTATTTGTATTTTATGTATTCAATATACCGTTGCCGTGGTAGTACCGGCTTAGAATAGTACTCCCCCATCACTTCCCGTGGGTGCCGTAAGAGTCGGCTAAGGGATCACGTACCAGAAGGTGGGCAGCAGCGCCTTCTGAGGGTCGGAAATCATACTGCGCTCGCCAACCCGCCTGCCAAGCGTGGCGAGAATTGGCAAATCCCCCCTATATGGGGGAGGCATATGTCCAGCAGTGGATGTCTAATTGCTGAGGAGGAGAAGTATTCAATATATACATTAGGCTGACAGAGAAAGTAATAAACAAAATAAAAGTAAGCCAAAATTCAATTCAGAGATGTTATTGTAGTTAAAAGGAAAAAAGAGTTAAACAAAATAAAATCAAAAACAACTAAATAGGCTGCAATAAAGTAAAGTATGGAAATCCCTTAAATCTGCATCTATATGAGTTTGGGAATGGTACAAAAAGTAAAAATAATTTGAGAACGCCAAGTCACAGAACCGCATGTTTCAGAAAAGGTGTGTGTGGTCTGTCTTGGTTCTGAGATACACAATCACTTACCTGAAACAATATTAAGGTCGGAGAGTGTCGAAACATTTAAAATTAAACTGTTTAACTTCCTCTCTGAAAAACTGTATTACAAAGTAACTGACTTTCTTAGAGACAAATTTTAAAGATTAAGGTATTGTGTCTTTATGTTTTCAATTATTCATGTTTAATGTTTACTAGCAATATGTTAAATATAAGCCAATAAATATTGTATGTTCGAATGGACATAGCTGTTGATACCCTTAGAAAACATATTTAAGAACTGAATGTATAACACAGCTAACTATAAAGAAATCTGAATCTGAAATGGGTAGGTCATATGCTAAAATATAAACGCAATATCAACAAAAATACTGAGAAACATTCAACCTCTTTAATGTGAAGTTATTTTGAATTGAAGGCTGATTTCAATACGAGAAGCTATTGGCTCCCGAAACACAGTTATTATAGATAGATAGATAGATAGAAAACTCTTTATTTGCACACTATTTTAAAACTACACACATAATCTCTTGTCTCTTGTCATGATCTTGTTATCTAGAATAAAATGATTTTGATTTGAATTGATTTAAAATTAAAGTTATAAAGAAAATAAACAAATATAGATACAGTGATACAAAGGGCGGCCTTATTGCTTAAAGCGATTTCTTCCAGGCAACCAAACATACAGGAATTGTCATAAATTTTAAGGGGCGGCAAATCATCGCAATTTCTACTTAAAAAAATACATACATACATAATATAGGTACATGTATAAACTTTAGCATAAATAATATACTTACACATACTACATAATATATAACTACTGATAAATATATATATGCATATATAGCCGCCGAGTTCATTGGTATCACATTCAAATGAGAACGAAATTTCAGAATTGTCTAATTCATTTGCTTGTAAAGGCATGTCCATCATATAGGTTTCACTAAGAGAATTCCATGCTTTTCTAGTGATCTTTGCGTGCTCTTTTCGAAAATACCGTGTATAGATGTATAGATACTCGAATAATGTGTCTTGAATTTATAGAATTTTTCCCCGGATGGGAAGGCAACAGTTTCATAAAAAATGTGATAATATGTTTTTGTGTATGTTAACAGCAGGTTTTCGTGTGTTTGTGTTTTATGTAGTGTGGCAAGTGTATGGCAAGAGACAAGATTTATCAGTATATACATTAAATCAATAATATAAATAATATATTTGCAAACTTCTTTACAGTAGACTAAAATACTTTTGAGACATCTTCTGTCTCCTCTCAGATGTACTAGTCACGCTGTCTGCATTAGGTTCTGAACCTGAATTTCGGATTTAACTAGTATTATTGGAGTATTTTCCGACATTCTAACGTAAACGCGACCATAGGACGTCCAGCAAAATTTATAACCCTTTGATTTAGCGAGGTCCCTTGCAAGGAAGAAGAGACGTGAGCCCTTTACCGTCAGTTGTTCAGACACAAACACTGGTGTCTCCTCGCTCCTCGTAAATCCTAGGTTCTTGGCACGGAGTTTATTTTTATTTTTAATATTGTGAGCCTTGCTCTTTTTTAAAAGCTCAGTCTTTACGATAGTCGAAGAGAATTCTACTACAATCGGTGTGTTTTTCTGACCGTCTTTCTTTTCGCGCACCCTGTAAATGTCTCTCACATCCGACTTGTTCATGCTGCAGTCAATAGATTTCCCCAAGCACAGAACCATGTTTAAAAGATCCTCTTTGTCTTCAGACTTATTCTTTGGCACATTTTTAATTTCTATGTTGGTTTTGCGGCTGGTCCTCTGTAGCTCCTCTAGCCTGTCCTCTAATAGGGTGATCCGTTCTCTGTCTTTTCTGTTCTGTTGTTCCAGAAGCTGAATTTTATTTGTCAATTCTTCATTCTGGTTTATTAAATGAGTAACAGACATTTCAATGCTATGGTTTGATTTTTGAATTTCCGTCAGTGAAGGTGCAAACAGCTTTTTGAGTTCTGTTTCTTGTTGTGACATAAAATCTCTCATCAATCGCTTCATCTCTTCTCTATGGGTGCGTAGGTCCTCAGCCCACTCAGGTTCTCTTGTCCTTTTTCCTCGTTGAAAAAGGTAGTTAGGAGGGGTAGTATCCGTACTCATTTTGCATAGATCGCTCTCAGAAGATGACTTGTTCAATACAGACTCACTCATATTGTACCAGGTAGCTAGAAATGCTGAGAGATAAAATAAACAATAATATATTTACCGTTTAAGTTATCGTAGTACTAGGCTAGCAGCAGCGATGAAGCAGTATCATTTAAATATCCTGATCAGTTATGAGTAAGTAGGACATACGCCGGCGAGAAAGAGATGTCCAGATGTCAGCGTCTTACATTCTATACCTTGACCACCTGTTGCGTCACGGAGCAGAATGAAACAGTGTATGTTATACTTGCGTGCGTGAGAAGGAGACCGAATCGCAATGCAGACTCCGTCTTTTGGCTTCGATGTCGAGTTACTTCTTACTGAATTATGCACTCCTAATTTATGACTTGATTTAATTTAGCGTAAAATTTGTTTTATTTAATTAGTTAAAAATTGCCTAGCGTCACTTTACACGTCTACACCATGAGGCGGTCCGGGCGGAAGAACTGCTGTTACAGCAATTAGTAATCTTATTGTGAAACAAGTTGATAGTGGAAATAAATGCTTGGCGGTATTCCTCGATCTCAAAAAGGCTTTCGACACTGTATCTGTAGAGATACTTATCAAAAAGCTGGAAAATATTGGAATACGAGGAACGCCGCTAACACTTTTAATGGACTACTTATGTGACCGCAAGCAGCGTGTTAAAATTGGTGAATTTCTTAGTGATGATGAGACTATAAGCTACGGAGTACCCCAGGGTAGCGTACTGGGTCCGACCTTATTCTTAATTTACATAAACGACCTCAGTAACATAAAACTAAACCATGGAAATATTTTCTCTTACGCTGATGATACTGCCATCGTTTTTACAGGTAGATCATGGGGTGAGGTTAAAAATAAATCCGAAGAAGGACTCTCCAAAATATCTAAATGGCTAACGTTAAATTTGCTTACCCTAAATGTATCTAAAACTAACTTTATAACCTTTACTATTTATAATAATAGCCAACCCAATACAAATTATAGCCTTAAAATTCACAAATGTAACCTCAAAGATGCCTCTTGTGACTGTCCTAGCATCGATAAAGTATCAACCACAAAATACTTAGGAATCATGATTGACCAACGTTTGTCCTGGCATGCTCATATTGAACTCTTGATGAACAGGGTTCGTAAATTAATCTGGATTTTTAAAATTCTACGTCATGTTGCACCTAGACACCTGCTCAAACAAATATATATTTCTTTAGCACAATCGGTTCAAAGTTACTGTATACCTGTTTGGGGAGGTGCTACTAAGACAAAGTTCCTAGAACTCGAAAGAGCACAGAGGAGCTTATTAAAAGTAATGCTTTTTAAGCCCTACAGATATTCTACAGATTTGCTGTATCAAGAATATGGAGTATTGTCAATTAGAAAACTATATATAATAAATGCTGTTGTGATGCAACATAAATCTATTGAGTACAACCCAAATAAAGACCAAAGTAAGCGAAGAAGAGGAAGAGTTACCTCTGGCCTTACAACTCGGACTCAGTATGCATCTCGACAATATGCAAAACAAAGTCAATATCTATACAATATTATTAATAAAAAAATTAATATCTACCCTTTAAATAGCTTTTACTGTAAAAAAGCCCTCGAGGAATGGCTATCGACATTAAATTATAACGAAGTAGAAAAACTCCTTCAAATTCCTTCGTAAGTCTCATCAAACGTAGGTATATTAAATTGCACCCACACATCCGCTACAAATACACACCCTTACAGACATACACACACTCACACTCCCCCCACACACACCCTTCACACACACCCTTCACACACACACACCCTTCACACACACACCCTTCACACACACACCCTTCACACACACATATGCAAGGCAATAAATAAATTAATAGAATCATAATTTTGTAAATTTTGTAAATTTAGTATTTAGATTTAGTTCTTTATTTTGGTTAATACCTATTAGTCTCACCTTTCCTTACTTTACCTTATATTTATTTTATTTACCTACTTTTTATTTACCTACTTAATCAATTATAGTTAAACTACTTAGGAAGAGCGGGATCCTCTAACACAGGTATTTCCATACTTAAAAGAGGGTCCCAAACCAATTAAATGTAAATTAGATTAAGTTCACTGAATAAATGATTTGTATTTGTATTTGTATTTGTATATATATATATATATATATATATATATATATGCATATATATATTTATCAACTTACACATACTACATAATATATAACTACTGTAGTAAGTATATTATTTATGCTAAAGTTTATACATGTACCTATATTATGTATGTATGTATTTTTTTAAGTAGAAATTGCGATGATTTGCCGCCCCTTAAAATTTATGACAATTCCTGTATGTTTGGTTGCCTGGAAGAAATCGCTTTAAGCAATAAGGCCGCCCTTTGTATCACTGTATCTATATTTGTTTATTTTCTTTATAACTTTAATTTTAAATCAATTCAAATCAAAATCATTTTATTCTAGATAACAAGATCATGACAAGAGACAAGAGATTATGTGTGTAGTTTTAAAATAGTGTGCAAATAAAGAGTTTTCTATCTATCTATCTATCTATAATAACTGTGTTTCGGGAGCCAATAGCTTCTCGTATTGAAATCAGCCTTCAATTCAAAATAACTTCACATTAAAGAGGTTGAATGTTTCTCAGTATTTTTGTTGATATTGCGTTTATATTTTAGCATATGACCTACCCATTTCAGATTCAGATTTCTTTATAGTTAGCTGTGTTATACATTCAGTTCTTAAATATGTTTTCTAAGGGTATCAACAGCTATGTCCATTCGAACATACAATATTTATTGGCTTATATTTAACATATTGCTAGTAAACATTAAACATGAATAATTGAAAACATAAAGACACAATACCTTAATCTTTAAAATTTGTCTCTAAGAAAGTCAGTTACTTTGTAATACAGTTTTTCAGAGAGGAAGTTAAACAGTTTAATTTTAAATGTTTCGACACTCTCCGACCTTAATATTGTTTCAGGTAAGTGATTGTGTATCTCAGAACCAAGACAGACCACACACACCTTTTCTGAAACATGCGGTTCTGTGACTTGGCGTTCTCAAATTATTTTTACTTTTTGTACCATTCCCAAACTCATATAGATGCAGATTTAAGGGATTTCCATACTTTACTTTATTGCAGCCTATTTAGTTGTTTTTGATTTTATTTTGTTTAACTCTTTTTTCCTTTTAACTACAATAACATCTCTCAATTGAATTTTGGCTTACTTTTATTTTGTTTATTACTTTCTCTGTCAGCCTAATGTATATATTGAATACTTCTCCTCCTCAGCAATTAGACATCCACTGCTGGACATATGCCTCCCCCATATAGGGGGGATTTGCCAATTCTCGCCACGCTTGGCAGGCGGGTTGGCGAGCGCAGTATGATTTCCGACCCTCAGAAGGCGCTGCTGCCCACCTTCTGGTACGTGATCCCTTAGCCGACTCTTACGGCACCCACGGGAAGTGATGGGGGAGTACTATTCTAAGCCGGTACTACCACGGCAACGGTATATTGAATACATAAAATACAAATAAATATACTCAAAAATGGAACCGATTTCAACACTCAAAAGTGTGAAAATAACTTGTCGAAGTGTGAAAGAATCTGGAAATAAATAAATTTATAATTATAAAAATATAATTTCAATTTAGTGTGTCTTGTGTATCATTGTGTGAGTTCATTAAAAAAATTGTTATAAAATTTTAATTTCTCGAATTTTAAAGAGCTAAATAATTATGAAAGTTATTGTAATAAAAATATTTTAGATAATCATTTAGAAATGAAATTTTATTCGTTTTAAACACCTCGACAAGTTATTTTCTCACTTTTGTGTTGAATTCGGTTCCATTTTTTGGTATTTTTTTTCCCGCTTTTCAGTGAGTTTTGCTACTCACGGGATTAATTGTCATTGTGTATGTTCACTGATTTCTCCGCAATTATAATGTCGTCCAAGTAGCCGTAGAACTTTTCAGTTGTTGGAGTGTAAAAACTGCTTGGCCAATTTTAATGGGACCACACGGAAAGCACTAGCTTTCAAATAAAAAATAATCATCAAAATCGGTTCACCGAGTCGAGAGTTCTGATGTTACAAACATGAAAAAAAAATAACATACGGGTCGAATTGAGATCCTCCTCCTTTTTTGAAGTCGGTTAAAAATACACGCTCTCGTACAGCCTCGTGTATTTTTAACCGACTTCAAAAAATCAATTATTAAAAAATCATTCATTCTCAATTATTCATGTTTAATGTTTACTAGCAATATGTTAAATATAAGCCAATAAATATTGTATGTTCGAATGGACATAGCTGTTGATACCCTTAGAAAACATATTTAAGAACTGAATGTATAACACAGCTAACTATAAAGAAATCTGAATCTGAAATGGGTAGGTCATATGCTAAAATATAAACGCAATATCAACAAAAATTGATGCGATGATAGCACAGCGGTGCCGCGGCGGGAGCGTCGGCTGTCAAACTGACGGACGCTGCTTCACTTCCCACCAACGGCTTAAGCTCTAGGTGAAATCAAACACCGTTATCGAATTCCCACCATGGTGGTATGTTACTTTCCAGTACCCGGCTGAATAGCTACCACCCTCAATTTTGTTATTAAATCAAACGGGGCTTAATCGCGAGAAAAACATTTAGTAATTTATTTACCTCGACGTTTCGACCAAGTTGCATTTGTCGTGGTCACGAGAAGACTGGAGAAATGCGGGTAGCAATATCGGTGATAGCGCGTAGTTTCGCCAACTACCCACTTTTGATATTATTAAACTGTAGGGCTGTCACAGCCCTGCAAAAGCACAGGGTTGTCACGACACACAACACTGACAGTATCTTTAGTTTTTTCAGGGTGAAAACCTTCGCGACGCGATCATCTATAAATCACTGGGTTCTGGGTAATAACCAATGTGTTCGAATCGCGAAAGTCTAAAAATTACAACTACCACCGTCAAGTTTGAAAAACTGTCAACAATCACATAGTGTGCTCTGGCAGCAGTCCTTGAGAGCTAGTGAGCATCCTAGGTATAGCGTGATAACATCTTAGACCACATCGTCACTGACAATCAAGGGATATAGTGCTCAAACGATAGATTTATGCAGTAAAAAAAAACATGATGAATCACAAGGGAACAACCCTTGCACCCTTTTGGCGTCACCCTTATTCCCCATAGAACCCGATAAGATAACCCCAGCCGGACCTCTAGAAATCTATATATTTTTTTTTTTTTTTTTTTTTTTACATATTATAAGTTTGCGTTTGACAACTGTCTCACCTGATGTTAAGTGATGACGTTGTCCAAACCTAGAAGGTACCTATTCACTCGCGACTTGAAGACTCCAGGATTGTACATATCGGGAAACACAGACTCGGGCAACGAGTTCCATTCCTTGGCAGTACGCATTAAGAAAGTGGAAGCATAACGCTTCGTGCGTACAGGTGGTATATCTACCTTATAGCGATGGCGAATTGCCGTACGTCGAGTCGACCGATGATAGAAAGGGGATGGTGGAATCAGATTGTGTAATTCCAGTGCACATTCTCCGAAATGCACCCGATAGAAAACCGATAGGCTTGTATATATATTATCGAACTCTCGCTGTATGTGGATACGAGACCTAAGCAACCACAAAAATGGATGCCAGTGATTCATAATGTATAAAAAATAATAGTCTGACATGAAAATATACCGTGAGTGAAATTAGCATTTTCATCCACAATATTTTTATCTCAAGACCGCCTATTGACGTAAACGATTCGACAGAGACCGCCCCATCGATGTATTAAAACTAAAAATAAACGCGTCTTGCAGTCTGTTAAAAGATTTTCCAGTCATCTGGAGTCCGCCATTGCGTATTGGCAGATGCAATTCAACTCCCGCGCTTTTTCACGTCAAGTGCGAAGTGACATTTAACTTTTTTTCAAAGACGTGTCAAGGACGCTCACGGCGTAACAAAACAAGTGTTTATTTATTTATTAAGATGGCGTCGGTAAAAATGGGCCACGCGAAATTATCTTTGGTCATTTTTTTATGTTTTCTGTGCATTAAAAGCAAAGCGAAATTGTCTGATAACAACACCAGTGATAATCATTCCAGTGAAGAGAAAACATCTTCGAAAAAGGTATACTTAAGTATTATAATCAATAGTACCTTTAATTTTACGTTCCCTTTTAATATGAGTTTAAACATGGTATTACCGTATTGTAAAAATGTATGCTTTGAATTGACATTTCACCTCCATGGAACGAGATTTTCGTTTAAAACTTTTTCAATAATAGTACCTATATATGGTTTTAAGCACGTTACATTAACGTTTATAACTTAAAAAGAACTTGTTTTTTCATACAGCTTATACGTGTTACAAAAATATTTTCTATGAAAGAATCGGCCTGCAATATTAATTATGTGCTTGGAGAGGAATTGGCTATTGTAAGCATCGTGCGTTTTTGGTTTAATCGCTTTAAATAAAAACTACGACTTGAAAAATGAAAGGTGAATAACTAAAAACTGACCGAGGTGTTGAAAGCCGGCCCTAGCCTAATTACCTACGAATTAGCTGCGTGATTTACCTACTGTTACATACACACAGTATTAGCACATTTGCATCAAATCAATAAGATAAAATATATTCCTGAACCACTGAAGATGTCGACCGCAGTGATCGACGAAACGTCTGGAACACAAGTTTCACTTAGACCACGGCCAAACAACCCGAAAGCGACATAAATGAGTTTACACTATATAATACTAAAACAATATTTTCCTATGAAATTCTACCTAAACTACGTGTTTGTAAGTTATTACTATATTATATTAGTTATTATAATACTACGTTACTACTTAGCAGATTACAGTATTTATATATAGAAACACCAACAGTATACATATTATGACAATCTTAAAAGTAACATTCACTTATAAACTAAGTTCTGATACGTATACCTTTTACAGGTGTTTACAACATTCCCCATATAAAAAGTGGTTCAACGGCTTTACGTAAAAACCAACTACAACTTAGTATTAACTAATCCAAACTAATTAATATATTAAAGAGAAGGTTCATAAAAAGTTACACAGTCATCCAATAATACTTAAATGATATCAAAATGTGCCTCCATTCAGAGACATAACTAATTTGCACCTGAAGACATTAAATGGATCGAGAAATATATCGAAATCAATCAATAGTAAAAGTATTTATGTTAACATTATAATAACTAGATATCTAAAAGATGACGCCGATGTAGAAAGGCAGAGAAGAGCACTTTGCGTAGTAGGTAACATGATTGCGCGAAAGTTTTTTAAGTCATCTCCTGAAGTGAAAGTTACCCTATTTAAGTCTTTTTGCCAGACGTTCTACAATTGTCAGCTCTGGACAAACTATACGAAGAAGTCGCATGATGCCATACGTGTCGCTTATAACAATACCTTCAGGCACTTGATGGGGCTAAAGCGCTATTGTAGTGCTTCTGAAATGTTCACTCAGGCCCGTATCGACTCCTTTAACGCTATCCAACGAAAACGTATATCGTCCTTTATGTCCAGAGTTGACAGGTGTAGCAATGCTATAGTTAATAGTCTGGCAGAGTGACTAATGCTGACTGCGACCTACAGACGATGGGTGGAGATTGTCACCTAGGACTAAGTATAAATGATTAATTATGTGCTAATTTTATTTATTTTTATTTGTTATTATTTTAGTTATACAATATGGATCTTGTGTCTGAAATAAAGTGCTATTATTATTATTATTATTATTATTAAATGTAAACTCTAAAGCTTTCACGGCCGGCGTTGCATGTTGTATGTATTGCGTCCGGGCTGTTTGGCCGTGGTCTAAGTGAAACTTGTGTTCCAGACGTTTCGTCGATCACTGCGGTCGACATCTTCAGTGGTTCAGGTCCGGGCGGCGACAAGAGTGTAGAACTCTCCTTCGCGGTGTCTTCTCTGTGACTGATGATGATGTTTACTATAGCAAAATACTGATGATGATGACTGATGAGATATTTAATTGTTAGCGTATATCTAAACCAACAGTCCGATGACTTCATTATTTCTGTCTTTTATTGCCATCTTGAGATTATATTCACAGAGAGCGTGAATATTTGTGGCTCTTAATTTTTCCGCTGAAACGGTTTTTAAGTTGCATTCCAATAACTGAAAAGTGTTACGTCTACTTGGATGAAGTCCTAAGCCTAGAATAGTACTCCCCCATCTCTTCCCGCGGGTGTCGTAAGAGTCAGCTAAGGGATCACGTACCAGGAGGTGGGCAGCAGCGCCTTCTGAGGATAGGAAACCGTACTGCGCTCGCCAACTCGCATGCCAAGCGTGGCTAGTATTGGTAAATCCCCCATATGGGGAGGCATATATCCAGAAATGGACGTCCAATGGCTGCGATGAATGAAACAGGTAAACCGCGTTAGATATTTTAAAAAGAAAAGAAAAAAAGATTCTTTAGTACGCAGCACACTGGCGGTCTCGATTCGTGCTAAGGATTCGCGCGTGAAGTGACAGTCGTATGGCTTAGTGATCAGTGACGCTGACTTTAGAATCACGACCCCGGGTTCGAATCTCGGCTGTTGCAAACATTTACTTGATGATCATAGATGTTTGTTCTCGCGTCTTGGATGCTTGTGTGTTGTGGTTGTGTGAGTCTATAACTGCCGCGTCAGGGCAACATAGTTCGCGGGTGTGAGAGTAAACGCTTTTTAAAAAAAAGTCAGGTATGAAAAATGTACGTATCAAATATTGAATAATTAAAATAATTGCACTCTATGTTCAAGTGTCAAGTTTATTTATTTAAAAACAACTAAAAAAATAACAATAAATAATGAAGAATCGATGACACCTGCAGAGATGTCAACGCCCCTCTCCGAAATAAGTACATAGAGTTCCAGCAATAAAATATAGATAGAAAATATATGAATAGCAAGTAATACTAATTATAATTATAGCTACCGCTAGTGTTTGTGAGTGCGCGTGCATGTGTGTATGTGGGAAGACTTGTGTTTGTATGTGTATTTAAGTTTTTTTATTTGTCAACTACAAGCAGGTCCTCCGTGTCAGTGGAGAACAGAGGTTGGTTGTTCTTGCTATAGTAAACATTTAGTATTTGTATATAAATACGGTTTTCAACGTTGAGAATCATAGATAGACATATATTAGAACATACCCTACCACCTAGCCTAGTGTGAACTTGAAATTGATTATCCGATCAAGCCCGAAGGTGGGATAGATCCAGCAGAATCCAGATGTAATTGCTTCAATACTTAATTTATCAAATTCCCGCCATAATATCCCCCATACATAATTAAAAACACTACTACAAGTAAAATTTCCACAATATTAGTATTGCCAACCATATTTATAACCGAAAATTTGTGTATGATGCCACAACAAAAATATAGTCGCTCATAAAACGGGCAATAAATGTAATTTATTGCATTTTTAATATTCACCAAGAATATGTAATAAAACGAAAATAGTTGTCTATGATCGTCGCATCTCTAACACCGCGTAACGATGTGACATGTCCACAGAGAATAAATATTAGAATGTTATATAATACAGAATAATACAGAACAAGAGTTATGTAGGAGGGATGAGAAACACATAACGAAAAGAGTACCTACTTAACATGAACCTATATGGTTCGCCTATTATGGGCAAAACCTGACGAACTCCAAATGTTATGGAAATGACAACCTATATCCTTATATATGTACCTTGTGTGTGTGTGTATAATACTCATGTTTCATGCAAGTAAAGCTTATCTTATTTTATGAATGCGGATGGATAAAGAGGTAGAGGAAGGCCGAAGAAGGTATGGATGGACTGTGTGCGAAGAATGATATGTTTATGAATTGATTGGTTGTTTTTTTTTTACTATTACTTTATTATCATATATATATATATATGTAATGTATAAATGTAAGTGTAAACGCTGAGTTGTATGTATGTACATACAACTCAGCGTTAACACTTACCGACGCTAGTACACTTATCTGCTCTAGTTTGTGGCAAATGTGGAGCTGATTCGGAATTTTTAAATGATGCGGGCTTTGACAATTCTGCAGCCCGATTATTCTGGCCGAACGACAAGGTAGATTTCACATTTGTAGCAGGTTCTGTCTGGGCCATTGGAGCGCAGGTCTTTGTAGGTTCGCGGATTTTGTTAAGTCGTAACTTGGGCAGATGAACGCTGCAACCGAATTCTTTCGTAAGTCTTGCGAGCTGAACACTGACGAAAGTTGTCTGGAAGCTGGGTGTCTCCCTTACAGTTACAGCATTGATATGTGAATCACTGAAATTACTAGTGATAGAACAAAATGGAAGAGAAAAATATGTTGTTCCGACCCTATATAGTATGGGATAATGACAAGAAGAAGAAGTACAAGGGATGAAATGGTAACATATGGTATACAAACCCTAGTACGAGTTAAGCTTTTTAGAGTGAGTAACTTTTTGTATTGCTATGAATCATAAATATTATAATAAGTAATATAATATATAATAATCTCCGAAAGTTTACATAGCAACCTTGTCGCAGAATATTTGTGTATCTTGGCATCTTGATTGGTTAGAAAATTGGTCCAGTAAAATGTTTATAACGATTTAGTTTCTACAATTTTAGATAATAATGATTCGTTTTTTGGGTATTTTGCCCACTGTTAGCGGGTTAATTGGTGTTAGTGTAGTACTGTGTTGGTGTAGTTGGACTAAGTATTTTTTTTACTTATTTGTAGGTTTTGTTTCTTATTTTTTTTTTTCTATATATTTCAATAATCCGAACCCAATAATCCTGGTTTTTAATAGTGCCGGATTAGTGACACTCTATTGTACATTAACACTAAAATATTTTTTCACTAATAAATTAGCAAATTAAATCAAATTTTATTCAATCAGAATTAACCTTCATGAACTATTGTCGTAAGTGGTATTTTTTAAAAGTTTATTAAATACTAGCTGTGCCCCGCGGTTTTACCCGTGAGGTGATGAAAACCGGTGATGATGAAATTAAGCCTATGTGTTAATCCAGGGTATAAGCTATCTCCATACCAAATTTCTACGAAATCGGTGTAGCCGTTAGAGCGTGAAGAAGTAACAAACATACACACACACATTAGCTGTGCCCCGCGGTTTCACCCGCGTGGATTACGGTTTTGCCGCTACCTCAATTATCCCACGGGAACCAAACTTTCTTAGGGGAAATCTCAAAGTCCTTTATTAGGGTATGCCTACGCTTTATGCATGCAAAGTCTCAGCCCGATCGGTTTAAAATTGACAAAGTTTCATACAAACTTTCATCCCCTATTTTATCCCCTTGGGGGTAGAATTAATCAAAATCCTTTCTTAGCGGGTGCCTACGTCATAACATCTACCTGCATGCCAAATTTCAGCCCGATACGTCCAGTGATTTGGGCTGTGCGTTGATAGATCACTAAGTCAGTCAGTCAGTCAGTCACCTTTGAGTTATACATATTTAGAAGATAACTTTCGCATTTATAATATTAGTAGGATATTAGGACTTTCAACAAAATAAGCTGAAAAGATTCAACATTGTCAATTTGGTAAATAGTCAAGCCTTTTAATGCTTCCCACTACAATGTTGAATGATAATGTCCTAGCTTTCTATTCATTCATAACAAAGATCAAAAACATACAATATACAGTCGGTAAATAAACACAGAGTATGCTTTATTTCATCTGCTCATTCACGAACCCATTCACGCTGACTCACTCAAGATATAAATAACAATATCTATATATAAATATAGATATTGTATATTTATATATAGATTGGTGAACGAGCCCAATATCATAGGTGAAACTAAAGCCCATAGACTTCGCTGGCTCGGTCATCTAGAAAGAATGAAGGATACCCATGCTGTTAAACGAGTTTACTTGGGACGGCCTACAGGTCGACGACCCGTCGGCCGTCCCAGGTATCGCTGGAGCGATGAAGTTGGGAAGGATCTTCGCGAGCTCCAAGCCGATAACTGGCAAGAGATGGCTCAAGATCGAACAAAGTGGCACATATTATTATCGGAGGCCAAGACTCATTTTGGGTCCCTGCGCCATGCTGAATGAATGAATGTATATATAAATATCAATCTGACCTTTGATGTTTATGTCCTGTCTTCCTACGGCGTACATAAACAAATGAAGGTTCAAGGACACGGTAGCCATTGCAAATCGCCATCCATTTGTTCCATCAAGACTAACCAAGGGGACATAATATCTCAGACCCAAACCAACGTACCTAAGACAAGCTGTGGTTGTCGGAAGACCAGCATTGTCTGCTGAGTCGGTGTCTGCTTGTTGAAAACACTAAAGTTATTTATTTTCGAACCGTTTAGGGTCGAGACATTGGGCCCGTGGGGACCGGGAGTTCATCGGATTTTCCAAAACTTATTATTCAGGTATTATTCAGGCAGGGAGAGAACAGGGAACGGATTTTCCAAAATTTATCAGAGCGTTTGATCGATGCGACGCGTGACCAAAATGCTGGCACATATTTGGCTCAACGAATCAGCATTGCAATTCAACGTGGCAATGCTGCTAGCATTCTGCGCACGCTGCGAGCCGGTAGCGGGTTAGAACATTTGAGTTATCTATAGGCTACCAATAGCTAGTGGATTGCTGAAATGTTATTGTAGTAGCTGCAGTACGGCAATTAGTTATTAGTGTTTTATTTTAATAATATTTCGTCATTATAATGTTAGTATTTATTTTTAAATTAACATATTTTGTTTTTCGCCACAAATAAAGTTACGTGTTATCACCATCTTGGAAAAAAATAAGAACTTCTCGGAACGCAATTGTTTTTGACGTGATAACGTTTTATAAATTGATGAATACCAGCAACACTCATGAGAAATAGTAACGTTCCGCGTAACGTTCCACCTGAGTTTTGTATTACATAAAATAATCAAAGTCAAAGTCAGTCAAAGTCAAAGTCAGTCAAAGTCAAAGTCAGTCAAAGTCAAAGTCAAAGTCATAAATGATTATGACGTTATCACGTAAATCTATCGTCCGTAAACCGACTTTACAGACAACCAATTTTTTTTTTATTCATAATAGGCAGGCGTTTGACCACTATCTCACCTGATGTTAAGTGATGATGCGGTCTACGATGATTCACGCCTGCCTAGAAGATACCTGTTCACTCGTGACTTGAAGATGTCCAGATTGTATTATATTATATTGTCTTATAAATACGTAGTTAAAAATATGAAATGACATGAAGGGAAGAAGAGAAGAAGAATACGTAGTACTGACATATAGACAAAAATCACCAAAACGACGCGCTCACGAAAAATGTATCTTAACGGGGGTCCAAAAAAAAAAATTTCCGCCGAAATTCTTCAATGGCCTCGTCTACAGTGTAAAATTTTAGCCCACGAAGTATTTTTTTTAATGTTGACAATATAAAAAAACAGGGTGTACTCTGAATCTAAATGAATGTGGTAAGATTTGTTTTCTCTGTTCTAGCAGTTGTGTGTGCGATCGCGAGAAGTCCATTGTTGCAAGTAAAAGAGGAGTGAAAGATAACGTTTAAAAATATTCAAAACAAGAACTATCCTTAAGTGGCTAATGATATTCACCATGAAGATTTGTATTGAAATTAGTCATCAATTCAATAGTTTCAGGAATAAATAGGTTTTATTTATAGTGCCGTTAGCAAGTTTGAATGTAAAACATAGGGTGTTTAATTATCAGACAAAGCCGTGTGGAGAACACTTGTTATTTCAAGATATTTGAAGGTATATGTGGTATATAAATCTCGCTTTTCGATAATCCATGCTCGGGACCATTTGGCTTGTTGCCAGTTGCGATATATACAGGATTTATGTATTGATTCTGTGTAAAATTGTGCGTCGAGAGGTTGAAAGCTGAACCGATAAATCGATTATTATTTAACGATCGCGCGAAGCGAATGCGAAACAAAATGCGTCGCTTCATAGCGATTCTCTTTCTCTCGCCGTTGAATGTTCGTTCTCATTGTTCATGTGAAATATCCAATTACTATGAAACCTGCTGACTAATGGTAAATTTTCCCCGGGGCGGATATGAGTGGCGCAAATGGAGCGCATTGATGTCGTCCCATCCTGTTCTGGTACCGGTAGTTTATATCGCTCTATCTCGTTTCCTCACCCTATTTTATCGCTTGCTTCACAACGAGAACTAACATTACACGAATTCCTTATCAATAAAAGATATTATTCAATTAATGAATACCTTAGCGATAAGTTTGCCTGAATCGTTAATTGTATAAAATTAGTTAGTTAGGGAGGCTCAGCCGCATAGTTTTTAGATTTATAATTTTATTATAATTTTAGCATGCCTGAAAAGGCAAAACATGGAGAACCTACAACCGTTTTTAACTAACTATTATTGTACCTGTGTTTATGCTAATAAATTAATTTGAATTTAACATTCAACGGCTAGAGACAGAGAATCGCTATGTAGCGATGCATTTTGTCTACAGGCCCGGCCTGCAGGCTGTGCAAATCACCGCTGTGTGTTTAAATGGGATATCCAGGAAGGTATAACTACAGAGAAATATTACGATACCCTGTCAATCCTCTTAGAGGATTCTAAAGCACAGGGCTTCCTAAGCTTTAAAGATACCGGAACACCATCCTTTTATTGTATGGAACCCCATATCAAATGATCATCACTGATATTTATATAACAACAACTTATTTGTGTTTCTGTTATATGTAATACTAGTAGCGCCCCGCGGTTTCACCCGCATGGATTACGGTTTTCCCGCTACGTCAACTAACCCACGGGAACTATACTTTTACCGGGATAAAAGTAGCCTAATCGGTGTAGCCGTTTGAGCGTGAAGAAGTAACAAACATACACACATACTTTAATACAGTTTCTTAAACTACTAACATATTATAGTGTCCTCAAATGTAAGCTATGAACAGCAAGAACAACAGTCATATTAGTGGCCGAAATACCATAATAAGTTTGGCGTTGCTGAAATCGGCAATTATTATTATTGTAGGAATAAAACTACATACTGCCTAACAGTCGATTCAGGCGAAGTCGAACAGGCGTATGACAAAGTTCAGTACGATATACTACTGGATAAATTGTATGGCATAGGTGTACGTGGAATAGCTCATAAATGGTTCGGTTCATATTTGATAGATCGAGAACAATATGTAGAAGTAGAATATTTTGACTGACACCGGGACAATAAACATGGTTAGATCGGGATCATCACGAATCAATCACTCAATCCCACAAGGTAGTGTCCTAGGATGTATCCTGTTTTTAATATATATAAATGACCTCGCTAAATCAATTGACGAATCTTGTATACTCTTCGCTGATGATATTTCCCTTTTGACATCATGTAAAAATAATGACAATTTTAATTTATATATAAAACTTACTGACATGTTTAATAATATTACAAATTGGATGACTGACCACAATCTTGACTTAAATTTTTCAAAAACAAAGCTGATCCAATTCAGGCCTTATCAAAAATCCCAGCTAGATATAAATTTTTCATATGATAATAATAAGTTAGAATGTGTTGAAGGGGCTACATTATTAGGGTTAGAAATAGATTCAAATGTAAATTGGAAAAATCATATTATTAAAATTAAAGCCAAATTATCTTCATTCGCGTACGCCCTCAGGGAATTACGTCGGGCGACAGATCCAAATACTGCCTTACTCACCTACAACGCGTACGCACTGTCCTGGCTTAGCTATGGAATAATACTCTGGGGAAATAGTGTCAATTCAGGAGAACTTTTTATATCACAAAAAAAATGCATTCGTACAATAGCCAACATAAAAAATACGGAAAGTTGCAAACCATACTTCTTAAAATATAAAGCGTTGACGTTAGTATGTATATATATATATTGGAAATATGTAAGTTTGTCAAAAAGTATCCAAAGTTTTTCAAAAAAGTGACAGATGAACCACGACGTTATCCGACAAGATTTCAACATAAACTTGTCTTACCGAGCTCTAAACTTAAAATGCACAGTTCTGGTCCATACTTAATGGCCATAAAAATATTCAACAAATTACCTGACAAAATTAAAGAAGAAAAAAAGTCGAAATTCATCACACATTTAAAACAATTGCTTTTAACGAAATGCTATTACAGCTTGGATGAGTTTTTCTATGATAAATTTGAAAACTAATAAATAAATCGGTCGCTCCACATTGCTATACCCTACCAGGGTCATATGTACGCTTGAAAAAAAAAATGTATTTAAGACCTGCATGTAACGCCATATGAATGCAATAAACTATTGAGTATTGAGTATTGATTCTTTAATTTTTTTTATATACTTATTCTGCTATTCGGGACACCGGGTCAGCTAGTAAGATAAAAAAAAATTGGCTGTCTGTAAAGTAGGCTTACGGACGATAGATTTACGTGATAACGTCATAATCATTTATGACTTTGACCTTGACCTTGACCTTGAGTTTGACTGTGACTTTGACTGTGACTTTGACTTTGACTTTGACTGACTTTGACTTTGACTGACTTTGACTTTGACTTTGATTATTTTATGTAATACTATTTTTCATGAGTATTGCTGGTATTCATCAATTTATAAAACGTTATCACGTCAAAAATGTAAAAAAATTTAGTAAAGTACTCCGTCAAATACTAAAACCAACTGCTAAATGCTAGGAAGATGTAAGAGTGTAATGTATGATGTACATTGTACAACGACGTGCGACCGTCCATTACACAATTTAGTTTGGTGCATCTGAACAAGATGGCGCTGCACGACGTTAAAACACGCAAGCGTTTTGTTCATTACTGCAATGTTCTTCTGCGATATTACACACTATGTAGAAAGAACTAATGTAAAATTTTATTACATGATATATTTTTGAAGAGCGCGTAGTTTTTCTCTACGCGCCAGAAAGCATCTTGTCTATTGAATCCTACACTATACTATACATACAATTTATTCTTATCTACACGTTCATTACACCAATTGAGAGTTGAGAGGAAGCATTGGAAGGTGTCAGGTCGAAGGTATTGAAAAATACGTATTTGTAAAATCTATTGCTTTCGCGCTCTATCGCGCAGCACTCCGCAGAGCGTGATAGAGACAGCTGCAGCTTGGACCGTATACATTATACAATACTAATTTAAAAAAGTACACAAAATCAACGTTTCGTTGACCCATGAATCCTCCATAACTAGGCCGATTTAACTAATTTTTTCATTATAAGCTAAAGAAAAACTTTAGCCGTGTTCCTATATTTTCCTTTTTTTATTATAATCTAGCCAAATTTGTTGTCTGGATATTTGAACACAGCCGAAAATCCTGCCAGTTTTTTAGATTTATGAAGGTTCATGATGGTTCATGGTCTTTTAATAGTTAATTTATGAAAAATAGGAAAACATAGAGAGAGACATTCCGATAGAGGACATACATCTTTTGGAATAAAAAATATTGCTCTACTGGTATTATCCAGGCAGGGAGAAAACAGGGAACTACGTTTGTATGGGAATATGGCCCTTGAGGAGTTCACCAAAATTTAAACATTCGATTAACCTTTCTAGAAACGTGCAGTTCACCAACATCTACGGCCGATTTTTTTTTTTTTTAATCACACTCAGACCCCCGCACTAGGATTCTCTGTATCGCGGGAGGTATGGACTCACACATTCACAGCACACAAACATCCAAGACCCGGGACAAACATCTACACTCATCGCACAAATGTTTGCCCCAGCCGGGATTCGAACCCAGGATCCCGAAGACACAGAATTCATGTCGATGACACAAACCACTGCGCCACGGGACCGTCGTAGTTATCAATTTAACCGTCGGTCAAACAGTTTTTACCATACAGTTAACCGACGATTAATAGATAATGGGACGTTTAAACTTTGGTGAACTCCACCCTTTGTATATATTAACCTATTTACATAAAAAATAATTCTCATTTTCGGTGATCGTAGCCATTTTTAGCGTGAGTGCCTGGAATTTTGATTGGAACCTGAACAAGCGAGGCGTTTTAAGATTGAAACGAGTGGTTCAAAAGGCAGTACCCTGAGCGAAATGTTTCACAAACATGAAACGCTAAAATCTTTACCCATGAGTGAATCTCAATTCTCATCACCACTGCACTAGGCTGTAGGCAGGAAGCAACTTGCTGCGGCGCATGGCGGGAAGAATTCTGGCTACGTGCCCTGCAAGCCCTTTCGTGTTTTGGAACAATCGCTTCGCTCAGGCTTCTTGAGCCACTCGGTTCAATCTTAGAACCCTTCGCTTGCTCAGGTTTCAATCCAAGCGCTAACGCCAAAAAACAAGTTTATATATGTAATATGTAAAAGAAACAACTATTATCATAAGAAATAAATGTTTGAAGTAATGTGTACAGGGTACATTGAGGTAATAATACCACATCAGTGACCGGTTATCATTTCTACTAAACAAATTTGTCAATTTGAGTCTGAAAACTATCGCGACTTTCTTCCATAATGGATTTTTTTTTCCAAAAATTCATGGAAACATGAGGACGACACGACAAGCATGGTGTGTAAACCGGCCTCCTACCATCATCACCAAAGTGACAGTGACAATGACACTCTCAGTGACAATGACTCAAGTGACAGTGCGCACCGGGACAATTTGACTGATGCAGCGCAGCCGTCTCAACGCCCGTTACGTGCTGATGCTCGCGCTCGCCGCCTGGCACGATCATAACTCCCAGATGAAGAACTGCGAATAAGTTCGAAACTGGTCGGAGAGTAATTTTCCAGTGTTTACCACGCGAGTCCTAGTCGGTTTGTTACATTACAAATTTGTCAATATTTTGCTGGCAACAAACAACGAAACAATACTGTTGATGATATTCACTTTAAATGCGTATACACTAAAAAATTAAAGAATCGACTGTTAGGCGATACAAAGTTCGCCACGTCAGCTAGTAAAGCATAAAATAGTTTATATTGACGCGGGCAAAACCGCGTATATATACATATATCATAGTATAAAACAAAGTCGCTTTCTCTGTCCCTATAACCCTATGTATGCTTAAATCTTTAAAACTACGCAACGGATTTTGATGCGGTTTGTTTTAATAGATCGAGTGATTGAAGAGGAAGGTTTATATGTATAATAACATCCATTAATGACATAGGCTATATATTTTATACCCGTGCGAAGCCGGAGCGGGCCGCTGGTATATAAAGCTAGTCTAGAATAAATAAGTAATGAGTTTGAGCTATTTCAAAATAATGTTTGTAACCGTGGTATTATCTGAAAATGAAATGAAAATAACTTTATTTCTAAATGTGAAAAATTACACTTGATTATGAAGGCAGATTAACCTAAAATTTCCTAAGCATGTTGCTAAGGTTTCGCTACCTCTGCGCCGACTTTCAGTAGGATCGCATTGACTGGCATCGCGAACGCGCAAAGTAATACAGAATATACAGATAATGGTAGTGATTCTCTTATTCAACTAAACTAAATTAAATTTCTGAGAAATATGATATGTAAGATAAGTTCTTATTATGGTTACGATAAAGTCCAAATCAGTATGACACTTATCCATAGAATTAAATGTATTTATTAAAATTTCAGGTAATTTTACGTAAAATAAGTCGCCACTTATTTGGTACCCACTAAATCTACCGGAAATTGGCCAGCAATTGAATAGAACTCGTCTTAAATTAAGGATAGCGTTAAATTGACTTATACGATATTGAATTTTAGCAGAAATATAATAGGAGCTATTTCTTTTAGAAAATTTTAAATAGTTCGAGTAATTAACAGAATTAGGGCCATATTTTAATAATAAATAACTAAATTGAAATAGGTATATATTACAGTACGAGGTTCATATAGGTTGCCCAAGAGCACGGGAGTTACTCACGTAGTCAGACGGTTCCGACTATAGTTTCAACCACATTCGGTGGTCTTTTTCAAGAAGAATACGGGGCGCTCGCGGTCGCGGTGTTGTGTGTGTCAAAATCACGTCAGTTTTAATTACAAAATTTAATAGTATTTTCCCTTTCGGCAGATGTCTGAGGGCGCAGCCGTGATGTTCGCTGATGAGTTCAAGCAGACATTGGAGAGGTACCTATTCGGCATCTGCCCACACAGCTACAAGGTAAATATTTATTTTTATATGTTTATATCGGGCCGCTTCCAACCGGTCCTTGTGGAAATAAATGGGGGGAGGCCTTTGTCCAGCCGTGGACGTCCTACGGCTGAAATGATGATGATGATATGTTTATATCACTCAAAAGAAGAAACAGAGTAAAACTAACAGAAATAAAAAAGAAAACAAATTTCAACGCTTGGAAAGCATATAAAAGATTAAAATGGCTGTGGACCGGACATATGCTTAGAGAAGAGAAGGTTAAATGGACAAAAATTATCACCGAATGGTATCCAAGAGACGGTAAAAGAAGTAAGGGCAGACAAATTAAGAGCTGGGAGGATGAATATAACCATGTAGCTGGGTCTAAATGGACCCGCACGGCAAAAGATAGAAAATAATGGAAAAAGGAGGATGGCAGAACCAGCCTTGCTCCCGAAAAACGAAATGACAACCCGTTCATGTATTCTTTATAGTTGAAAATTTAGATTATATTTTTGTGGATTACGTGAATAATTTGCATTATTTATAAAGTTGGGAATCAGAAGTACTTTTATTTTATTTATTTATGTGGTGTTTGTAGTTTTCGAACGCACCCTATACTTCTCATTATGTTTGTTGCGTTCGAATACTTACGCTCTGAAATTAATTGTTATTGTTACTCTATAATCTGTAGTCAGCTGCTCTGTAGACCCGGACTGCGTTCATAAACACACCCATGCCTAGTTTATTCCAGAATATAATAAGTAATCTACATTGGTAGCGCGATCCATGCAATATTGCTTTCTCTGTCTACGATGCTATAGATGGATAGCGATCCATTGAATGGTTCGCATATGGACGTGTAGTCAGCATACTGATACAGATGATTTTCCATGATAACTTTTTACTCCCAACTTCTAGGAAAATAATTGAATATACAATGTATTCATTGCTCTGTCGATACGTATAAGTTTCATTCATGAACGCGGTTTTTTTCTTCTAGGCTGCAAATGTATGGGAGTCTGCCATCCTCCTTTAGAGGAGGCCTTTGTCGAAAGACAAGCTGTGATAAAAAGAGATGACCTGCTTGCTGATTTATATATATGTATAAATAGTTAATGATAGTTAATGTTGTAAGGTTTTAAGGTTAGTTGTACAGTTTATATATATACTTTTAAGAGCTCATTTTATTTTAAGATTATTTAAGCTAGTTTGTACACAGCAATAAAGGCTATTTTATTTTATTTATTTATATCACTCAGACAGATTCCCTGTATCGCGGGAGACATGGACACATCCAAGACCCGGGACAAACATCTACACTCATCGCACAAATGTTTGCCCCTGCCGGGATTCGAACCCAGGGTCCCGGAGACACAGAAGTCGTGACACTGACACTAACCATTGAGCCACGGCGACCGTCGTAATATTTGTTATTACATAGACAATATTTTAATTATTTTTTATACTGTATAGAATAGATCTAGCGTTTGATCACTATCTCACTTGATGGTCAGTGACGATGTGGTCGAAGATATTATCAAGCGAGAACTAGAACTCACTGGCTCTCAAGGACTGCTGCCTGAACACACTATGTGTTTGGTGACAGTTTTTCAAACTTGAGGGTGGTAGCTAGCTAGGTGAGTATTCGAAAATACCCTACCACCATGCTGGGAGCTTGATAACGGTGTTACCTTCAACGGAAGCTGAAGCTGTTGTTGGGGATCGAACCAGAGTGTCCGTCAGTTAGACAGGCGACGCTCCCCCCGCTAAGCTATCATCGCTTCAAAATATATAATATAGATTGGGCTGTAATTCCAATAAAGCTCATTTGGCTGTATTCAGCCCCTTAATCGATGGAGATGCTGCTGAATTATCATCCAGTCTCATTGGTTGCAGATGGCTCTGGGCAGTAAAAAGAACACAACCACGCTCTCCTGTGACATAGACGCTGAACAACAGGACCTGGCTGGAAGGTGAGAGATCACTCATTTCTTCTATTCTGATCTGTGAGCAGTCACCAATGATGGTATTATTAAATAGATTGGGCACTATTGCATCGGATGTGGACCGCATAAATTAGGTTCAGACTTACAATTTGACTGGCCGGTTGGCGCAGTTGGTGGCACTCTGCCTTCTGAGCCGCTGGTTCCGGGTTCGATTCCCGGACAGGTCAAACATTTGTGTGTATGAACATGTCTGTTTGACCTGTGTCTGGGTGTGTATATGTATATAAGTATATATATATCAGTCATCAGGTTACCACAGTACAGGCTCTGCCTAGTTTGGGACCTGAAGACCTTGTGTGAATGTTGTCACATATGTCCCATATATTAATTTGCTTCAGTCGCAATCGTGCCGGCAGCACATGTAGTTCTAAGTAGATTTATACAATATCGATCCTTCTAAATTAACTAGATATAATGTCCTGTAGGAGTTACTTAAAATTGTATACCTTTTCTAAGGGTTCCCTATCTCCAAGGAACTCTTATGATTTCACTTTGATGTCTGTCCGTCAGTCTGTCAAGACCATTTATCTCTGGAACGCGTGGATGTCTCGAGTTAAAACGATATACTCAGGTCTATGATCTCTTGAAGCTGTGAAAGAATCAAACTTCCGAGTTAACGTAATAAAAAGATACGGGCGTTTATACCGCAAAAACGTATATTTCGAATTAAAATTAATACGGTATTTTCTGTTGACCTAAAACTATGAAATTTGGTAATAATACCGTGTTATACTACAACAAGTATAAGGAAAAGTCTGAAAACTATACATTTGTAATTAAATTAAAAAAAAAAACAAGGTCTTTATGCAAGGACCGACCCGGCCAGCGGTCCAAATTTCGAATTGAGTTAATCGCAATGATGTTTTACTAAAGATGACGTATATTCATATGGCGCGGTGCTCAGATTTTGTTCCTTTACGACATAAACATGCTTACTGCGACAGATAATACGGTACAAATAATATAGAAAAGGATAGGCTATATGTTTAGACTTGCGCTTGAAATACGCGTCGTAATCAAAATTACTACAATTGACATAATTTTGCGGCCTCAGTTTCCGCGCGCTTGTGCAACATCTACCTCATATAAACATATAATATCATTGGTTAATCGTGTCAAGTGGGGGGTCGTATGAAAGGGCTTCATTAGCACAAACTTAAATAGTATTTTAATTATATTTTTGATTTATAGTTCTCGATTTATGGCGAAAACTTAAAAAAAATAATTAAAATGAATGAAAATCTATTTTTGGTAATAATATGCCTACAAATTTGTACTGAAGCCTCGGTGGGCGAGTCTGACTCGCACTAGTCCGTTTTTTTTTATTTACACCCTTGCGAAGCCGGGGTGGTTCGTTAGTTAACATCATCAATGAGTCCATATTTGCACAAAACTTCTATTACAACAGAATGTAGCTGTATATTCGCGAGTGAATAGGTACCTTCTAGGTTTGCGTGCTAAATCCTAGACAACGTCATCTCTTAACATCAGGTGAGACAGTTGTCAAACGCAAGCTTATATGTAAAAAAAAATAAAAAAATTGTCATTTGCATGCTTTACTTCGACAGTTCAAGAGACTGTAAATCGTTGCAGTAACTACTAGAACAATATGTTTTTCAAAACATCCCGGGTTATTATGTACAAATTTACCATTTTGTTATGAATTGGTTATGTTTTGGTTGGATCTACGCCAGTGTACAAATCCTAAGGTCTTCTATTTTCGGTGATGTATATCATATAAGGCCCGTTCTTCATGTACGTACCTATATTGTATCTATATGTTACCAACATCATAGACAACTATATACAATTGTATATATTTGTCTATGATGTTAATATCTAAGCCCCGCGTCACTGTGGCTTCATCATCGGAAAGCTTATAGGAAAGGAAGAAAGAAATCGGATTCGCATATTCTAACCCGATACACAGCGCCCTCTAGGTCATTTCTTGCTAATATGTATATCAGTACCAAAGCCACATACCTACTTCTAATAGTATAGCGCTAAAAGCACTCACGCCGTCAACATAGTAAAAATCCAACGAAATGCTTTCCAGTCCTTATGTACGAGGATTACAATTAAACACCGGTAAAGTACTAAATCGTATATTGATATATATTTACTTGTCTTGCTTGCAGAACCAATTCTCACAAATATTGAAATCTCACCCAGGCTCCCGCGCGTTCGTGACACAAACGATTGCGCGATGTAGGAATTGTCCTTGCGACACTGGCGCCATCTAGTAAACACCGTGTTGAACTATTTACGCACAAGCCGTTCGGTGTCACAAAGACAATCCTTCTACACCTTACTTATTTGCGACGAAGAAAAACACGAGAAATAAACTACTAACTGAAATGAACAATAATTTTAGCAAGTCAATTTTTATACAATTATGTATTATTATGTTAATTATTATTTTTAATACAATGGTGTGTAGGCATATAAGTATATAATAACACAATAGTCAGTTAATCTTTTTACATGTCATAAATACCGATAGAATGATTTATTTATTTATCACACTCAAACCCCCGCACTAAGATTCCCTGTATCGCGCGAGGCATGGACACACACAAACATCCAAACGATTACAGTGCTACCTCTCGCTTCGCCATGCATAATAAATTAAAATATATCTTGAACCATGTTTTCCAAAAGTTTGATGTAAAAGCCAAATTTGAATGAGTAGTAAAAATGAACGATATGACATAGTACGCCATCTAGTAGCATAAAGTGCACATTTTATTGCAGCGCCATCTGTCTAATTAGTGTACAATTAATACAGTCCGATTTTGTGTCCAAACTTGTTGAATAATATCGTTCTAGTTATCCTTTTCACCGCAGATGACGCTACCATTCAAAAACAGCTAATAAAAGAAATACTTTTATGAGTTTGTTTAATAATTGGTTAACAAATTAAGATTTTATCACAGTTTATATATTAAAAAATTGTTGAAAAAGTTTATTGAAAAAAAAAAGTTATTTATAACGGTGATTATATATAGATTTACTATTAAAACTCTGAATCACGCAAACGGAGTTTTTCCTGAATTGTAGATAGTGTAGAACTTACTGCGCTATTACCATGTACTTGCTTCGGCAGTACATATACTAAAATTGGAACGATACAGAGAAGATTAGCATGGCCCCTGCGCAAGGATGACACGCAAAATCGTGAAGCGTTCCACATTTTTTGAAGAGTTTAATTCTTCAAGTACGACTACTTGAATCTTTTTTATTATACCTATAACTAGTTCAGAAAATTATTAGCCACAGAATTTTTTATACGAAACTATTTGGAATTGACTACTAATTTCAATAAAAACTGAAGAAAAATATTGTGTACCTACTTAGTTCTTTTTAACCGACTTCAAAAAAGGAGGATGTTCTCAAGTCAACCCGTATGCTTTTTTTTATGTTAGCGCATAGCTTTCTTCTAACCGAGTACTCGACAATTTCGGGAGTACAAATATTACCCCATCCTGTGATCCTGATAAACGTTTTTTTTTTTTATTATTTTTACATATAAGTTTGCGTTTGACAACTGTCTCACCTGATGTTAAGTGATGACGTTGTCTAGGATTTAGCACGCAAACCTAGAAGGTACCTATTCACTCGCGACTTGACGACTCCAGGATTGTACATATCGGGAAACACAGACTCGGGCAACGAGTTCCATTCCTTGGCAGTACGCATTAAGAAAGTGGAAGCATAACGCTTCGTATATTACAAATACCTGTGACACAGTTAGTCTAACATATACTTACATTGCTAACAAGGTGACCCGCTTGGGCCGGCTTTGTTTAGTTTAGCTAACAATCAAGTCATCAAAAATTGGAATGTAAATTTATCGTATCTATATTGTACCATAGACAAATATATACAAATACAAATATATACAACTTGTATATATTTATTATATATATGTGCTATCCGGCTTTACTCACGTTTATAGTCGAAGTTTCGACCTAGGTTTCGAGCATGTCCGATGCTCATCCTCAGGTGAGTTTACGCTGCCAGATCGCGGCGACCACCTGGCAGCGTAAACTCACCTGAGGATGAGCATCGGACAAGCTCGAAACCTAGGTCGAAACTTCGACTATAAACGTGAGTAAAGCCGGATAGCACATATATATAATAATGTGTCAAACTCACGAGAATTTCCAATCAAAAATTGTATATATTTGTCTATGATGGTACGTAGGAGGCGACGCGATGTCGCTCGCGTCGAAACGATCCACAGAGATTCAAATTAATTATTTCGGATTTTATTGCAATAGGCATGTGAATAACTTATTGCTACTTCTTTACTTGCCGTTTGTACCATAATTGCCGTGGTGGTACCGGTGGTGCCGTGGTGGTACCGGCCTAGAATAGTACTCCCCCATCTCTTCCCGCGGGTGCCGTAAGAGTCGGCTAAGGGATCACGTACCAGGAGGTGGGCAGCAGCGCCTTCTGAGGATCGGAAATCATACTGCGCTCGCCACCCTGCCTGCCAAGCGTGGCGAGTATTGGCAAATCCCCCTACATGGGGAGGCATATGTCCAGCAGTGGACGACCTATCGCCGCTATGATGAAATGAATGACTTCTTTACTATTAATTTATAATGAGATTCTAAATATTTTTGAAGAAACTGCTCTAAAAATAAAACTAGTAGAGAACCGAACATTTCGCCTTTTAAGTTCTCCAATACTCGATGACTAAGATTAGATAAAACTTTTTAGATGAGTGTTCATTTTCTGTTTCTAACCTTGAAACTATTAATTCTCACGTGATATATTTTATCATTATATTAGATTTGCAACTTTCTACACTGTTACACCAGGTCATCACTTAACGTCAATTCAATTCAATTTTATTTACTTGGAACAAAAACATGGTTTGTTTACAAACATATGAGAAAACGATGACAACTGCAGAAGTATATAACTGTGCCGCAGATGTCAACGCCCTCCTCCGAAAGTTACATATTAAGATCCACAATAACTAAGGTATTTACACGTTTAGACTTACCCCCTTACTTATAAACATTGAATAACCTCTGAATAGTTATTCAGTGTTTTGTCTTTGTCGCTTATATGACAGTTTGACGTTGAAAGAACGGAACAAAACACTGAATTACTATTCGCAGCTTATTCAACGTTTATAAGTAAGGGGGTTAAAGTTTACACATCTGTTATTATATACATTTAAAATTTAGTAGGATGACTTAAGATAGGTGGGAATAAGTAGGTATGTACTTATAAGAGGGTGTGTGTGAGTGTGCGTGCGCGTGGTGTGTGGGTGTGTGTGTGATCACACACATCAGGTGAGACAGTGGTCAAACACAAGCGTATAATCCATAAAAAGCAAGCAAAGCTTGGTATCGGCGCGGATACTACATCAATCATGTCGCGTAATTAATGGGCAATTTCTTTTTTACAGATTGGCAACTCTCGCTTTGAGAGCACATACAGCATCGCGAACAGATTGCTCGCGACTCGGCGCTGCGCTCGCGAACACGCTCGGCGAACTTGCTCGGACGGCTGCTAACAGACAAGTTTACAATGCTGGTATATGCGTAGATAAATATAAAATTTAATACCTCTTGTAATGTTATGTACAGTATCGTAAAATTGTAAACTAATATGTTTATAATGTATATTATACTAATATAACTATATAATTATAACTAATAATATTATATTTAACTATAAATTGTATAAGATGTACAGATATAATTAATGCCTACATTTATTACTAATAGTTTGAATACCAGTAATGGTGAAATATAGAGAATATAAGCAACGTTACTAACACTACCAACTGATATCTATCACCTATATTTGCAAATAAACTTATTTGATTTGATTGGATAATTCTCACAAGAATGTAATAATATCAAATCAAATCATTTATTTAATTTTGCTATAATACACACATAGGTACACTATTTTTTGTTTGTTACCTCAGAACTTTCGACTGGGTAAACCGATTTAGATGATTCTTTGTTTATTTGAAAGCTGGTGCATCCCGTGAGGCTCATTTAAATATCATCGAAATTGGTCAGCTGGTTTTTAAATTACACTCCAATAACTGAAAAGTTCACCGATGTCTTCACTGATTAATGTCGTATACGTAAATAAGACATTAATCAGTAAAGACATCGGTGAACATATACATTGACAATTGATCCCGTGAGCTGTGAGTAGCAAAGGTCACTGAAAAGGGTGTTTTTTTTTTAACCAATGGAATCATCTATAATACTCAAAAGCGTAGGTACTCTAATGCGCACAATATTTTGATAATACTTACTTTAGCACTATCATGGTACCGACTTCAACAAGTTATTTCATACTTTTTAGTGTTGCAGTCGGTTCAAATTTTTTTGTAAAATTTTTGTTATTGTGTTGTTAGGGTAGTGGTTACGGTAGGGACTTTTTTTGGAATCATTTAATTTTTTTTAAAATTTTATTAATTGTTGTCTCCAGCTTGTTTCGCACTGTCCCGTCTCATTGGAAGCCTCAACGAGTACGATCTAAATAAGAGATATTTAAGATATTTTTTAATTTAATTTTATCTTATGGAATTGATATAAGAGGTCTGGCGACCGGGATAAGGCGTCCAGGGGCCTTACTATCAGCTTTGTAAAAACCATGCAAGTTCCGAGCAGTTCTAAAACCTGTCTTAAACCGCTTAGAGTGAAATCATACCATCACCACGGCGTCACGCTCCTTTATGTGAACGGTTCAAACATTGATATCCTTAAAGGTGAACGGTTATTGTTGTCTCTGGCATGTTTTAGCCAGGTTTTAGAACTGCTCGGAACTTGAATGGATTTCACAAAGCTGATAGTAAGGAACCAGGCTTCAGAAACGTGCCATACGAATACTGTTGTGTCGAGTGATATAGAACATACTTAAGCTGATATTTGTATACTGATGCAGAATGAAACTCGTGACGTTTGGTTTCTAGCCGAAGCCGCAGCAGCGACTGAAGCCAAGAAGCGGAAGCTCTCAAAAAGCCAGAAGATGAAGATCCAAGCCAAGCAACGCACTGCGCTTGCGGTCAAGAAGAAGGCAGCTGCCGTCGCCGCCGCCGCTGCAGCCAAGATGGCGTCATAAAACATGTTGCCAGTTGAAAAAGTTCAAATATTGCTAATCTTGTCACATTTAAAAAAAAACGACTAAAAAACCTAAAATATGTCTCGTATATGCGAGCTGTAAGATTATAAGCCTTTATGATTCTGACTGCTAACTAATACTAATATGATTTAAAAAATCCGTCTACAAAAAGTTGTTATGATGATCTACAAATAAACAGATTGATGTACCTACTTATATTATTTTCTTTTTTACAATAGTAAATCATCTTTGTTGATATTCAAAGCAACAATTTTATAGTTGCTTGTTTATATTATTATAAATAGTGTGTGACGTGTCATCTATACTATGATTTATGTTTTGTTTATGAAGACATATCTTAAGAAAAATTTACACGACTTAAGATATAAAAAAATGTTTTTTTCAACCGATAACTTTTATAACAAAATGGTAGTTACCGCCAAGTTGAGTAACATTGAATCTTTATTTGTACTGTTCCATACACGCTAGATCCATTCTAGCGTTTGACCACTATCTCACTTGATGGTTAGTGAAGATGTTATCACGCTAGATCCGGATCGTAAATTTGGTTGAAGATGCTTTTTTTCCCTCCAAATAAGTTCATTGTAAATATATGAATAATTGCGTGAAACGGACCGTTTACATATTCGCAATGTCAAATGTGTGGTACAGTTGTCATCTAACGGTTGTATAAATTTCGCGCCTTTTCTGATCGGGGCTACTAACAAGAAAACGATATTTTCTCAAACATTTCTAATGCCAAGGCCTAAGCTTTGGTTTGGTTGCCGCTATAATGGTCATAAGATAAGATAAATTTCATCTACAAATCATGTGCTATGTAAAATTATTAATTACGTTATAAGTTATCAGCATTTAACTGAATAGTTATTTTTAAGGTATTAACGAATAAATAAAACTTTCATTATAAGAATAATGTTCATTACGGAAATATTTATGTCTTTTTGTAAATAATATTTTCCGTATGAAATAATAAATTAATTACTTACCATGCTTTCATTTCATTTCAAATCCATCAAAAACATACAACTCAAAAAGGTTATAAGATAGAAGACTGCATTCATACACTGTGTATGTTCAAGAGATAAATAAATAAATAAAATATTCTTTTATTGCCTCAAAGTGACGGATTTCAAGTAACGCATAAGGCTTTACATTAGAAATAATCTTACATCTACAATCTTAAATATAATTTAAGTACATAATTGTCCCTACTTATGTTAGATGTGTACTTTGGGCAATTGGAATATGCTGAATATGTAGATGAGTCTAAGCACTTATTAAAAATGTCTGTCTACTAGAATCCGTCCTATCAGCGGACCCACAGTATAAGACTACAAGTCGGTATTTTTTTTCACACCCTCAATCCTCTCATTAATATTCCCTGTGTCGGGGGAGGCTTGGACACACACAAACATCCAAGACCCAGGAAAAACATCTACACCATATCATAAATGTTGGCCCCTGCCGGGATTCGAACCCAGCATCCCGAAGACCAGGAGTTATTAGTTTTATTTAACCACTAACCCTCCCGAAGGGGGAGGCCTATGTCCAGCAGTGGACGTCCTATGGCTGAGATGATGATGATGATGATGATCCCGAAGACCCAGAAGTCATGTCCCACTTAGGCCACGGTGACTGTCAGCGATTAGTAAATATCTAAATGGGGGAGGTTATCAATTCGGATGTTTATATTTTTTTCTATGTACTTTCGGGCATGACTCAGGAATTTTTTTACATCAAAATCGAACCAGTTTGAGATTCAAGTGTCCGAACAGATGCGCGGGATATGCCATACACTATGAAATATGAAACGAGCTTCCACTCTCCTACGTTTTGTTGATTATTAAGAAGTAAATAATTATCTGTTTATTATTATAAAATCAATTGTAAAAAAAATATAATAAGTAAACGTCATTATGTTTAATTGGTTACGGTAGTAGAAAACTAAAATATTTTTTGTTGTCTCAAATCAGTAAAAAGTCTTCATATAACAGCCACTCAAAACTGAGGAGGCAATTTTACCTAAGATTATAGTTCTAGGGTTAAGAAGGATTGCATTGTATCGTTATGCCCATAATATTACAGATATCCATAGGCGACGGTGATCGCTTACCATCAGCCGGCCCGCCTACTTGTTCACCACCTACTACATAAAAATGAATTATTTGTTCAAAACCTATCATGTAATGTTAGAAGTCAGAAATAATCTTGTTTGAAAAAACTCATATTGGTTCATCTTAAGATTAACCAATATAGGTACAGTAACATTATGCATGGAGCATAAGCTCCTAATTTATTATCCTATTCTATATTAATTGATGAATCATGAATAATTGTTAGAAAGATTGTCTCTTTGCGCCCCTCACAGAGTACTTTGGCGCCCCTCGCTTATGAGAAACGCCTCTTGGGCGTCATAATCGGTGGTGGGGTGAGGAAGCTCCTATCGGATAAGGGAGAAGAGTGTCCATTCTTTACGTAGTATTATTAGTTTTATCAATATTCTCTGCTAAGTACTAAGTCTTGATGAGTCAAGGACAGCTGTCCGAAAATCCATCTTTGAAATTTGCATGGGTTGCTTTGCTACACCAACTGTCACTGCCCTCTATTGACTTAATATTGAACTAGGTACGCGGGCTTTGTCATCCAGTGTTGTCGTAATCCGGCAGAGGTCGCTACGTGCTGCTGAATAGATCATCGATTAAGACAGGAAAGCTTCAGAACGAGTAACTATAAAGAAAACATTTATTTATAAAAATCCGAAAATCCATCTTTGAAATTGGCATGGGTTGCTTTGCTAAACCAACTATGTCACTGCCCTCTATTGACTTAATATTGAACTAGGTACGCGAGCTTTGTCATCCAGTGTTGTCGTGATCCGGCAGAGGTCGCTACATGCTGCTGAATAGATCATCGATTAAGACAGGAAAGCTTCAAAACGAGAAACTATAAAGAAAACATTTATTTATAAAAATGCGTTTATTTACAAAATACTTGTACAAAATTTCATTTCTTGTCTATACTCATTTGATAATTACACAACTATGGAGTATTGTTTTAAGTCTTGTATTACCATGCTATGCTATAGGAGGGTACACTCAGTAACTGTAGCTTGGCAAAAAGTGTAGAAAGTTATTAAAAATGCGCCAAATTGACTAAAACTATTTTTAGTGGCAACACAATTTAATATAAATATTGAAATGGCTAAAGGACTTGTATCCAAGGCCGTAATATCATTAAAAAAAAAAAAAAAATATTGAAAAAAAAAATGTTCCTTCAAATTGAAACTTAGATTAAAAAACTTTATTAATTGTAAGAAAAAAAAAATATTTTTAATGCTGTCAGATTGTCCTAAATAACAAAAATAATACAACAAATAAATTTATTCTAAACGTAGGAAAATAATCAAAACTATAAGGTACAGTATTCCTCATGACTGAACATTTTTCCCATTTTAGGCATAGAACATCATTACGGCTTCCATTTAGCCTTTCACACTGTTTCTACAAATGCTTTTAATTGAAGAATATGACACTTTTAATGGTGTTGCCAGACAAAACAAAGAGTATTATTCTACACCTTTTAGCCAAACTATGAAAAATAACATTTTATCACACATACGATACATCGGCCTGTTAGGCGTCATTAATAATAATAAGCTCGAATTCGATTATGTCATTATTTGATCTGCTCCACTCGTGTGAAGTACCCTTCAAACTTTTTTTTTTACCTATGCACTATGACCATCATGTCCATTGCCATTTTTTGGGACTACGTACAGAGAAGCTATGCATAATTTAGTGTGTATAAATAAGAATAACTCACCAGAGAGCATTCTAAAATGTTATGCACAAATGACGCACACGATAATTTATTTAATATAATTTATAATCACTCCACAAGGCTCTCTGACACGACGCCATCTTTTCGTCCGATTTATTGTATCTGTGTGATAAAACATTAAATCGCCAACTATTATATTTCTCACATTTCTGAAGCATAGCACTCTTGACATAATCTAAGACACGTCTAGCAGTGAGGCACGATTTATTACACATTCTAAATGAAACACAATTTATCATAAAAACTACACTAAATATTTTCAAAACTCTGAAGTAAGACGCAGGACCACAAATTATACATAAGGAAAAGTTATCTAACTAACGTTTTTCGTGTATGTAAAGTAAATGTAATGTTTCTTCCACATTTGTGGTAAAATAGATAGTGCTATGGCAGCACTGTCGATCAGTAAGTGTCAAGATAGTTTTTTTTTATCAGAAAATGTTCTTGTATGGCTACGGCTCCATCTATCATAAAAAAATAAAGGGTGTTTGTGTGCTGTGATTGTGTGTCCATGCCTCCCGCGACACAGGGAATCCTAGTGCGGGGGTCTGAGTGTAATTAAAAAAAACCATTTAGGGCAAATACCAAATCTTTGCAAAACTTGCATTAATGGTAGAATAGTTTGTGCTATGGCAACATTGTCAGTCAGTATGCGTCAAGATAAATTTTCTCAACAAAATGTTGGTCTTGTAAAGCTTGTGCTTGTATGTAATAATCACTTTTAATTGTGTCATGATGGAGTCCACGTCATGACACAATTAAAATTGATTATTACATACAAGTATAAAATTTTAGGCCCTTGAGGGTTCCTTACAATGACTGCCATGTTATCGGATCTACCTCTATGGCACACGATCTGCCTAACACCCTGTATAAGTTTCAACGTCAGCTACGAAAGTAATTTATTAGTGTGGTTGGTCTTATTAGTTTCAGTATTGCCATCTTACTTCAGAGAATACGTATTATCCTGAAATATAGCCTATAGCTGCTTTATAGTATATGTACAGTCATAAATCTACCCGCATTTACGTATCGCTGCGTTTGATCAGAAAATTGTCATAAATAATTGCAATTTTCACTTGGCGTATTTACTACACTTTATAGTATCTTGCTGGTCCTAAAACTGCAACTGTCCTTCTCTATTTCCAATCATCAGGAGATGGTATTGAAAACAAATCTGTCATTATAAAGTGCCTACTTTATTATTCTTCGTGGATAAGAGATATTTTCACAGAAATCTGTATAAAATATTATTTTATAAAACGACACTATATATGGACTGTATAAAACTTTCACTATATTGATGCAGATAAGAATTGAACCATTTCTTTATATAATCGCTTTTTAATGCATGTTTTTAAATCGAATGAAATTATTGAATCTGTTTACAAAGATTATCTATGAAATATTTTTTGTTAAAAATATATTTTATTATAAATATTTCTTGTAGAAAATAAGCTTTATAAAAGAACTTCTTGACTGAAATAAGACTATGAATTCTTTTTAGTGAAAAATATTTTTATAATGAATCCATCTGGTTTTTTTTATATAACTTTAATTAATGTTGTTGTATAAAAGAAACTGTTCTTATAGAATCAGATATTGTTACATAAAGCTTGAAGTATTTTTAAGTATAAGCAACATTTTTTACAAGATATAATGATCTATAGATTGTTATACCTTGAATATGATTTTATTTAAATAAAATACTATCTTGTATTAATAATATATGAAAAAACATTTTATAAATATATGTCTAGTAAAAACTTCTCTATAAAGTCATCTAAGGGTCATTTGCTATAGTAGAACTTATAGAGTAAGATAATTTCCTATAAAATAACTACTATTACAAACAATTTTTTAAAAGAACTTGAAATACAATGAAAACTTTTTAAAAAGGTATAAAATATGATTGAAATATAAATCATTTAAGTATTTTTTAGTATAATGACAAGTTTTAGTGAAACATTTGTGTAAAATGCATGGCCTGAAAATATATTTAGATATTTTATTTATAATAATATAACAGACCTTGTGTGAATGTTAATAAATAAAAAGAAATAAATATTATAAAATAAATAAATATTTATTTATAGCATAAAATTACGAAGATATAACAGTCGCACTATTATGACGTAACAGTGTTGCCAGCATAACAAATACTATAACAGCTGAGTCTTCGGCTTTTTTTCAGACTACCAAATATTTTAAAAAAAGTTAATTCTGATCAAAGCAGCGATCTTTTCATTACTATAGAAGCTAAATACTGCTAGTAAGTTATCTATATAATACTGCTACGTTTTGGTCTTTTCGATTATAATATTATTATTACATATTTATTATAGTTCTTGTTCGCGGGCGCCCTGTACACTGACAGCTGCATCTAAATTTAACAAGCAATTTGGTCTCAAAGCTACTGATTCTTTTGATCAATCCAACTTATGAGTAAACATATTTGTATATCTAAGAGCTTTTTATTGTGTATCGCATAAACGCTATGCTAGGCAGAACTTCAGTTCAAATTTTTTCCGGCCGCGCGCCGCGCTATCTTATTCAATGCGAATCCGAATGCCTTGCACGTACATAAACAGGTTTTGGTGCGGTCGTGGCTAATATGCAGTGTTAATGCACATGTATAATACTGTACCTACATTTATTAATATCAACTGCCAATAGGTCTTGATCAAAGCCATATTTTAATCCAAGATTAGGTAGGTACTTCTATTACTATCACAATGAACCGTTGGCTTGCAGAAAAGCATTTGATACTCGGGAAACAGATTTTCTTGTCCGAGTGTCAAGACACCGTATAGTATGTGGATATATCTGCATTTAATAATAGGTATTTTAGAATCTTATTTCTGCTATTATTATGATTAATTAAAATTCTTCAGTCATATAGGCTCTTATTCTATCTGCGCTAAAGTTCAAATTCGTGTAACTCCTTACAACACTAAAAAAAAAAAAAAAAAAAAAAAAAAAAAAATATTCGAAGGAAAAAATTCGGCAGCTAGTGGGACTTGAACCCACGACTACAGAATACCGTCCTGTCGCTTTGTCCAACTAAGCTATAGTAGCCCATACCACTAGGGCCGAATTACTTCCTTCCTTATTAACATCTGCGGGGATGTTGTTATTAGCGCCATCTACCTTTAATTGTATGAACAATTAATTAATAGGACTGATAGACCAACGTTACAGTTGATATCGTATCAAACGAAGGCACCCTACCCTTATTTTAAGAGTTTTTATTGTGTATCGCACTAACCATATGCTAGGAAGAACTTCAGTTCAAATATTTGAAGGAAAAAAATTTGTATATCTATTTACGAAGCGTTCCAAACCACGCAATGCGTACTGCCAAGGAATGGAGCTCGTTGCCCGAGCCTATGTTTCCCGATACGTACAATCCTGGATCCTATAAAGTCACACGCGAATCGGTGCCTTATACTTTTTTTTAATTCACAAGAGACAGGCGTTTGATTACCATCTCACCTGATGTTAAGTGATGATGCTTCTAGGTTTGTCTGTTGCATCTTATACCACGTTATCATAAATCGCACATTAGACGAATTAGACAATATTACGACGAAATCTATTAAAATGCGGGTCGTTTTTAACGGCGCAAAATCACAACAAAAAATTACCAAAAAATCCGCGAACGCACATAAATAAATATATACGGTCGAATTGAGTAACCTTCTTTTTTTTAGTCGGTTGAAAAACATTTTATTTTACCAAAAACTACCCGAATTAAATGATAAAAAGATCTACTTTTAGGGTTGTCATTACCGTCATAATAATCAGGACTTTATATTAACCGTGTAAAACACCATTTTAGTTAGTTTGATTGAACAATAGAATCATACCATTATTTACCTGTACGGCAATTCGCTATCGATATATGGTAGATATACCACCTATACGCAAGAAGCGTTATGCTTCCACTTTCTTAATGCGTACTGCCAAGGAATGGTACTCGTTGCCCGAGTCTGTGTTTCCCGATATGTACAATCCTGGAGTCTTCAAGTCGCGAGTGAATAGGTACCTTCTAGGTTTGCGTGCTAAATTCTAGACAACGTCATCACTTAACATCAGGTGAGACAGTTGAACTTATAATATGTAAAAAAAAAAAAAAACCTAAAAATGTGTTTATATGACTAATTATTATGCATTACTTGATTATTTTGTATGAACACATAATTATAAGATTTAGTTCACTAGTGGATGTATGAGGCAGAGCTTTTTGGTTTTCAGAGTATTTGAATGGTATTATTAAAGTCATTTCATAAGTTCGACTCCTTGAATTGCCGAAAACATATCTCCAAATTATTTCGAGGTATCTTTGTTTAAATTTTGTAGCACTTTTTCATACTTTTCATATGACAACCCTATCGAATACAATTATATTCTGTCCACAGACTAAAATCATAATAAAAAAAAGAGACACTGCACTACTCTATTATTTAGGTAGTAAATAGAGCGTCTTATACCCGAAGAGGTCGGCAGAGATAAACATTTTTTTATTAAGTTCCTGACACTTCTAACAGTTGATATCTAGGGTTTATTTCTATTTATTATTCACAAATTATTAGTAAATATTAGAAATATTAACAACCCCAGATGGGTTGTTTGTATTGGAATTGTATTGGAAACAAAAAACTTTTTAATATACAATTGTACCTACGTTGTGTATGTACGTTGATACGAATTATCAAATTAATAAGTACGTCTTTTGCCCAAAGTGGTTGGCAGAGACCACGGTTTTCCACTAGCTACGATCCTGATATACACCTTAAGATATTAAAACATTGTTTTTTTTTAAATTTATAAGCAAACTAGGACGCCCTTACAAATTGTATGATAGGGTTGAACACCAAGAAACAACATGGTACTAAATTTTTTGAACTTATTATTATGATTTAAGTCATAGGGGCTCTACTGCTGCACACACCTATGCCACTGAACAAGGCATCCCTGGAAGTGTTCTGCGTCAAGGTACCTCACGATCATCCAGATCTAATCAGAAATTAGGAGATCCAAAGACACTAACAAACCCAGGGAATTAGGAAGTCAAAGTGGCTATGTACAGTCAACAAAAAAAATAGTCTACCAGTTTTGACAAAAGAGAAAAGAAATCACAATAGAGATGAGATTCAGCGTTAGAAACTGTCAGAATATTATTGCACGGGAAAATCAACCCTAATGTTAAGTTATAGAGGATATATTCAGCTGATTGTAAACGGTAAATGTCATACAGAAGTGTTGGCTTAAAACGATACACAAATGGACGCCAAGAACAAGCAGACACAGGGTAGGTCAATTATTCGTGATCAATAAAGAAGACATATGTCCATCAGTGGACCTCCTTCACCTAAATTTATCAAGGACAACTGACTGAGCACAATGTGTTGGTGGAATGTGGTTGGTTAGAGCTAGCTAGATCGGCGTTAGCAAGTACTCATCGCAAAATCATGTCATTGTAATATTTTTTTGTTGTTAAAACTGACGTGGTTTTGACACATTATGAATAATTACTCACGTAGTAAATCAGAGGTATAACTAGGCGAAACGCGAGCGCCCCGTATTCTCCTTGAAAAAGACCACCGAATGTGGTCGAACCTATAGTCGGAACCCTCTGACTTTTTACGTGAGTAACTCCCGTGTTTTAGCTACACTAGCGGCCCGCTCCGGCTTTGTACGGCATAAAATATATAGCCTGTGTCATTAATGGATGTAATTATACATATAAACCTTCCTCTTCAATCACTCTATATATTAAACAAAACCGCATCAAAATCCGTTGCGTAGTTTTAAAGATTTAAGCGTACATAGGGATATAGGGACAGAGAAAGCGACTTTGTTTTATACTATGTAGTGATAGTGATATTGTAATAAAATCTATTAACCTGTGAAAGTTCAAATAATTTAGTACCAATATCAGAGCCCTTAAACACCTTACACCTAGCACTAAATGCGTGAAAATTCCTATAAAAATACTGGTATACATCAGTTTGTACATAATTTCACTAAACTATTTATACAATTTAATCAGCTGTCATGCAAAATGGCCACACTTACAATATAAAAAAAAAATCTGACTTCTTTTTGACCTTATCCCACACGATGTGGGGTCGCCATAGTATTTATCTCTAAACAGTATCTCTGTTCATATCCTTCAAAAACATATCATTCTACACGCAATACATCCATAGAGAGTAAATTATTACAAAACAGACAGCTGTCAAACGCAAGCTTATATTTTTTTAAAAAAACCTAGTATGTCATTGCGGCATTGCAGACCATTTCTGCTTTATTTAAATATGCAGACATTTGTCCGTTATCTCAGCTGATGTCAAGCTATAAGGTCAATAATGGTTCATAGCTTACCAATGAACTCATGATTTGAAGATACTCGCATTTTCAAATTCAAAATTTGATTTGGTGTCTATTATTCGTCACTGACCATCAAGTGAGATAATGGTAAAATATTAAATACAATGTGATGATTCTCGTTTTAATTTCTTAAATTCTAATATTATGCATTAACTAACAATAGCGATTTATTTTTAAAAAAAAAATTATACATTATCTAAAATGTATTTGTTGCCAATCAAATAAATTAAAATAATCATTACTCAATACGTAAAATAAGAGATTACAAATTTACACAAAAAATATAGCCATATATCATAGCTACATACAATTTAATGTAATTAAAAAAACACTATTTAAAAAAAATCGCCTAATCGAACTTTCTAAATTAAAATACTATACTAATTGCTTAATCTTTCATTGGTGTTGCCACAATTACATCTTAACATTATTGCCAGCGTACATCACAAATTTCTACCAACTACTGTACTGGAATTGCCAGCTTACAAAAATACTTTAAAATACTTAGGTTTTATTTTAATTACAATTAAATAAAGTTAACATTAATTATTTGATGGGATGACAAATAAAACATATAACTTTATTTTCTATATCACTAAAACTAGTTTCATGGATACAGTGTTTTGAGTTCTGACACCGTTTCAGATTTTTTGTTAGAATTCATCGTATTAGTATGGCTCTCATACACTTTCAGTAAAATAAAAACATTTAAACATAGAAGAAATATTGTTTTTAACACGGACACATGTTAGGTCCACAGTTATTTATTCTTAGAGCAAGCGTATATATATGACTGATTTAAACTGGCTTTCACTCTATCTCAATATACGGAACATAATTAACACATTAAACATATTTTTTTATTCTTTGTCAAATGATACGGGCACATTGAATCATATACAATGGATACACACTTTTCACGCATTATGGACACATTACACATGAGTACATATTATTACATATGCATGCATATTTTTTACACGTGTGTGCATACTATTAATTACACCTGTATATTTTTACACGTGCGTACATATTTTTACACGTGAATACATATTTATTACACGTGTATATATACATATTTTTACACGTGAATACGTATTTATTACACGTGTATATACATATTTTTACACGTGAATACGTATTTATTACGTGTATATACATATTTTTACACGTGGATACATACTTCAGAATTGTGTGGATACACATTTTTGTGGTTTATACATACCATTAACTATTTGGCGTAGAGTCCCGCCACGTGGCGAACCAGTTGTAGTTGAACATGGCGGAGTAGGGATGTTTTCTCTTCTTGTGAAGCCTGAGGGATTCTTCGCTGGCATACCAATATTGTGGACATTTGTCGAAGGGATATTTCTCCGATTCTTTAACGTAGGGCTCTGATGGATCAGCTGTAATGCATGAGTATATATGTAAAGAAAATGTATTTCTTAAATGGTCAGTTTAAATTTCGCCGCGCTCCACACCGTCGGTAAAGTGGTGCAAGATTGTAGATAAAGCAGTATAGGCTCCACACCGTCGGTAAAGTGGTGCAAGATTGTAGATAAAGCAGTATAGGCTCCACACCGTCGGTCGGTAAAGTGGTGTGAGATTGTAGATAAAGCAGTATAGGCTCCACACCGTCGGTCGGTAAAGTGGTGCAAGATTGTGGTTAAAGCAGTATAGGTTAGGCCGTGATGGTTAGAAAAACAATATGGAGTTTTAGTTTTGTGGTGTGATTTAAAATTTGTATTGAAAGTAAAAACAAGCGTCTTAAGGAATTGACATAGTAAAGAATAACCTTTAAATGTCGTTTCTTTATTTACAGGTAGGAGTTTCGGTTAATTGCGTAATAAGTGTAATTAGTTTGATATGTAATTGAACTAATGAAATAAAAACTTTGTTTACAGAGCAACTCATCACAGTTTATTTGATATTCAATTGTCAATCCTTATATATAATTAACTTTATATTGCATGTAGCTTCTAATTATGTATATACAGTATGGTCTCACTAATCCGGCACTATGAAAAACCAGAAGGTGTCGGATTATTGGAATGTTCGGATTACTGGATTATAGAGAAAAAATCGTCATAAATAAAATAAAGCATTTCATAAAGAGAATAATGTATGTACTGTGTGTTCTTATTCGACAGGTTTTATTGTAACTGTGACATATGTCACGATAAGTTTTGAGGTTAGACTGCTAGCTGCCGACGCGGTGACGGATCGCACAGGCATAGAGGGGCGAGGGAGGCGCGGGCGGAGGGTGCCGAATATTTTTTTTTTTAATATGGGACAACATTCACACAACGTCTTTAGGTCCCAAACTAGGCAGAGCCTGTGCTATGGTAACCTGATGACTGATATACATACTTATATACATATACACACCCAGACACAGGTCAAACAGACATGTTCATACACACAAATGTTTGACCTGTCCGGGAATCGAACCCGGAACCAGCGGCTCAGAAGGCAGAGTGCTACCAACTGCGCCAACCGACCAGTCAATCGTGAGTCGTTGAGGGTGCGTGCACTCACATGGCGGCAGACAGTAGAGACAGAAGATCCTGCGGCGGCGGCCCCCGTGCGACTCGAGGTGCTTCTTGTGGTGCTTGCGGCACGTGGAGACGTGCGGGCAGCACGGGCACGGCACGGCCAGCTGCCGCGGCACCGCGCCGTGCCGCTCCGCCGCGTGCTGCAGCAGCGTCGTCGGCACGCGGTACCCCTGCCACACCAAGCATTCCTTCTAGTTCACTGTGACACTTACTAATGACAATACTAATATATATTTTTAATAAATACAAATATGTTTATTTCCTTAAAAAGATTTACAGATATGGTTCTGTGGTACACATGTTTACAGACTTGTTCTAAATTCCCCGTATTCACAGGTCACTCACACAGCCACGCATTGTATTCTTTTTTTTTCTTTTCTCAGCCATGTGCGTCCACTGCTGGACATATGCCTCCCCATGTAGGGGGATTTGCCAATACTCGCCACGCTTGGCATGTGGGTTGGCAAGCGCAGATGATTTCCTATCCTCAGAAGGCGCTGCTGCCCACCTCCTGGTACGTGGTCCCTTAGCCGACTCTTACGGCGCCCGCGGGAGGAGATGGGGGAGTACTATTCTAGGCCGATACCACCACGGCAATTGGCATTGTATTAGTAGTATTGTATTGTAATTGTATTCTGTGTATTTTTAATTTTTTTCTTTTTTTGTGATAAAATATGTTAATTTAACACTAAAATTTAGTTAGTTATTACTTTTTAGTTACTTATTACCTAACATTATTTTTATATTTATAGTACATGGAAGAGACTAGTCACCCACAACACAGGGTATCCTAGTGTGGGGGCTGGAGTGACTTGCTTGAAACCTACCTAAACCTTTATTTTTTTTTGTTTAAAGTTTATTTTTATATTTGTGTACATATGTGAATGTCATACGCAACATTATAGTCATAGTTTATAATTGTAAGTAGTTTAAGCATGTAAAAAGTGCACCATTTAAGGGATAAATGTATTTGTATTGTATATTTATATCTTAATGCGTACTGCCAAGGAATGGAACTCGTTGCCCGAGTCTGTGTTTCCCGATATGTACAATCCTGGAGTCTTCAAGTCGCGAGTGAATAGGTACCTTCTAGGTTTGCGTGCTAAATCCTAGACAACGTCGTCACTTAACATCAGGTGAGACAGTTGTCAAACGCAAACTTATAATATGTAACAACAAATAATAGCAAATAATAATTAGCTTATTATTGTAATTTTGACTTGCCCAGTGTAACAATCATGTTATAAGGCCAATAAAGATTCTTATTCTTTTAGAATAGATCTAGCGTTTGACCACTATCTCACTTGATGGTCAGTGACGATGTGGTCGAAGATGTTATCACTCTAGATCTAGAATGCTCACTGGCTCTCAAGGACTGCTGCCTGAACACACTATGTATTTGGTGACAGTTTTTCAAACTTGAAGGTGGTAGCTAGCCAGGCGGGTATTCGAAAGTACCCTACCACCATGCTGGGAATTTGATAACAGTGTTACCTTCACCAGAAGCTCAAGCTGTTGTTGGGGATCGAACCAGTGTCCGTCAGTTTGTCAGGCAACGCTCCCCTCGCTGAGCTATCATCGCTTCCAAAATACTATAGAAATACTAATAGAAACTACACTTTACACAACTACACTTACTTTAAAGCAGTGTTCACATCTGTAAGGGAACAGTTTCCATTTGGGGTTCTTCTTACGGCTGAAGGTCATCTTGTAAGGCTCCTCCGGGAACCAATCGGAAGGGTCCAGGTTTAGTTCTACTAGCTCCACACCTGCAATTAGTAAAAAATAGGTGTTATGAAAAAAATAGTCACAGCTTAGCTTAATTCATGGGGAGTGCTTCAATATTCAAAATCATTGAATATAATTAGGCTTAATGATAAAAAAAGAAAAAAAAAATGATGCAATTTTTTATGAATGTCAATAAATGAATGAATTCCAACTCCACATTCCAAATAGAGTCATACGTAGAAGAAAGTCAAGAAACTCAGGGCCATTCTTTTCAACATTGAAGCGATAATTGCTCAGCATTGGATGCTTTGGCTGTCAAACTGCCGGATACTGTTTACATCTCTACCGATGGCTTGAGTTTCTGGTGAAAGCAACACTGTTATCATATTTCCAGTAGGGTGGTAGGGTTCTTTCGTATACCTGCTTAGCTAGCTACCACCCTAAAGTTTGAAAAACTATCACCAAACACATAGTGTGTTCAGCCAGCAGTGGTTGAGAGGCAGTAAGCATTCTAGATCTAGCCTGATAACATTTTCGACCACATCGTCACTTACCATCAAGTGAGATAGTGGTCAAACTAGAGATATATATCTAGATCTATAGATCTAGATCTATACAGTATATAAAAATATAATTTATGTAAGTAAAAGGGATAACAGTGGAAACAATATCTTTTGAACCGACTTCAATATAAGAGGACGTTCTCAATTCGAACCGTATGTTTTATTATTTTAATGTTATTGTTGTGTAATGCTTTTTTAATACAGATTTTGACCACTATCTCACTTGATGGTATACGCAAGATGTATAACGTATTAAAAAAAAAGGTTCTATCAGTGTGCTAATTACAGTGCTTATTCACTTTGACTTGTTATACACAAGCATAGAGATGCATTCTAATCTTGGTCTCCGACATTTTTCTCTTTTTATAAAAACGGTGGCAAACAAGCAAACGGGCCGCCTGATGGTAAGCGATCACCGTCGCCTATGGATGTCTGCCACACTGGGGGCATTAAGATACACTTATATTTCACTATATGTAGGTCCAATTTTTTCAATTACTTTTAGCTGATTTGGATTATCCTTCTGTGAGTCTGTCACTGTTTTTTGGGATTTAATAATAATGTTTGTATATAACAAAAAGAGTACTTAACATGAATGTGGATGGATATAGAGGTAGAGGAAGGCCGAAGAAGGTATGGATGGATCGTGTGAAGAATGATATGTTTATGAAAGGTGTGAGCACTGAGACGAGTAAAGATTAAAAAGAGAATGGAAGAGGAGAATATGTTGTGTGACCCCACCTAGTGTGGGATAAGGACAAGAAGAAGAAGAAGACAAATATAAGAAAATTCAAGATTATGTATATGTGACCTTCATTGATGCTATATATAATTTGACGGTCGCCGTGGCGCAGTGGTTAGTGTCAGTGATATGACTTCTGTGTCTCCGGGACCCTGGGTTCGAATCACGACAGGGACAAACATTTGTGCGATGAGTGTAGATGTTTGTCCTGGGTCTTGGATGTTTGTGTGCTGTAATTCTATGTCTCCACGCCTCTCGCGACACAGGGAATCCTAGTGCTAATCCTACTGGGGTCTGAGTGTGATGAAAAAAAAATGAAGTTATATAAATTACTGGTGGAAACTGCAGTGACATATAATATCGTTTTAGTACCATTCTCATATCGTTTTAGTACCATTCTCATATCGTTTTAGTACCATTCTCATATCGTTTTAGTACCATTCTCATATCGTTTTAGTACCATTCTCATATCGTTTTAGTAACATTCTCATATCGTTTTAGAATGGTTCTCATATTGGTGTAGTATTGTTCTTATATCATGGTATACATTAATTAGTACTTGTAGCGGGTGAATCGGCGCGGGAGCGTCCTTTACTTGTTGGTCGAGGCAAGCCGCCTGCGCGTTATTCACCCATACTCTAGTTGCGTGATTAGGAACGCGCCGCGCAGTGGGATTGCGCCGACCAATCACAGGCAGTCTACAGAGAATCGCGCTAGTTATGATAAAAATGGCGGCGAGTGTTAAGTTAGGCATTTTTGTGTTTATTTATTGAAATAAATAAACACAAAAATGCCTAACTTAACACAGCCTCTTTAATTCCTTAGCAATACATAGTGTTTTTATTTTATTTTTTTATTACATAATTTTAACTAAGGACCTCTCGACGAGTATAGGCCTCCTCCAACTTGCTCCACTTTTTCCTATCTTGGGCTGTTCTCATCCAGTCCTTGTTTGCTATTTTGATGAGTTCATCTTCCCATCTTTCCAGAGGGCGACCTCTTTTCCTTTCACCGGGGGGACCAGCCCATGTAGTAATCTTTCTAGTCCATCTATCTTTATCCTGACGTGCAATGTGACCAGCCCACTTCCACTTAAGTTTCTTGCAGTGGGATAACGCATCAATAGCTTTTGTCTTCTCTCTTATTTCGCTGTGTCGTTTTTTGTCTCTGAGTTTCAAGTTAAGAATGCTTCTCTCCATGGCTCTTTGGAATTTTTCAATTATTTCTTTCGTGTGCATATTATAGATCCAGGTTTGACTTGCATAATAGAGGCGAGGTAAAATACATGAGTCTAGGACTTTCTTTTTGACGTGATAACGTTTTATAAATTGATGAATACCAGCAACACTCATGAAAAATAGTAACGTTCCGCGTAACGTTCCACCTGAGTTTTGTATTACATACAATAATCAAAGTCAAAGTCACAGTCAAAGTCAGTGTCAAAGTCAAAGTCATAAATGATTATGAAGTTATCACATAAATCTATCGTCCGTAAACCGACTTTACAGACAACCAATTTTTTAATATTAAAGGTAGATCAGATTTTAAAACTTCTTTGTGGCTCCAGAACTTGTTCCATGTCATTTTAATACGTCTCCTTAATTCGTTGAAAACTTTATATTTCTTTAAACACAAAAATTTAATATTTTTGTGTTTAAAAAAATATAAAGTTTTCAACGGGAAGAAAGACTTTATTTAATTATCTGACCCTTTTTCTTTTTTTTTTACATATTATAAGTTTGCGTTTGACAACTGTCTCACCTGATGTTAAGTGATGACGTTGTTCTTGTTGTCTCTTACCTTCAGGCAGTTTGATTGGCGGCGCGACAGGTATCGGCGCACACGGCGTGTATTCTTGTGGCAGCATTGTCTTGATGGCTTGGTTGAGCAAGCTCGTCGTGGCGGGGGGCAGTGAAGCGACCATGTTGTTAGCGGCTAGGAGACTGGTCAGAATTGTGTTTTGAGCCTTGAAATACAATAAACACAGATAGAATATAATATAGAATAATAATCATAATAATAATAAGAGTATTTACACAGGCATAACCTAGTAGCCAGAATAATCCACCAGCAACTTGCAATTCAATATGGCCTTGTTCAATCCGAAGTGCCGTACTACAAGTACACACCAGCGCCAGTTCTTGAGAATGGTCGTGCGTTACTCTACTGGGACCGCTCTATCATCACGGACAGGACTATTGTTGCCAATAAGCCTGATATCTTTTTCGTCGACCGGTCTCAACGCCGGGCAGTGCTCATCGACATCACCATCCCGCATGACGAGAACCTCGTAAAGGCTGAGAAGGACAAACTCAGCAAGTACCTTGGCTTAGCTCACGAGGTAACCGCCATGTGGGATGTTGACTCGACGATCATTGTCCCGATAGTCGTTTCGACGAACGGCTTTATAGCGAAGAGCCTCGATCAACATCTTAAGAGGCTCTCGCTAGACGGTTGGATCAAGGGTCAGATGCAGAAGGCGGTACTCCTTGAAACGGCGCGTATTGTCCGGAGGTTCCTCACTCTGCGGCCCTAACCACCGGTAGCTTGGGCCCTGCCCCGCTGCTGGCGGAACTCTAGGTTTAGGTTTTTTATAATATCTTTATTAATTTTTGTTTTTGATATTTATACTGTAAAAAAACTAAACCTAAGAAAGAAAGAAAATAAAGAGATAATAATAATAATATAATATAGATAGAATAATATATATAGATAGAAATACAAATTACTATAGAATGTAAATGCTTTTATTGGCTGTAGGTTAAGATTAATTGTCCAAAAATGTTAAATTAAGAGCTGTGGATTTTGTTTAATAAATAAATAAAAAAAACACCTCACTAAAACGGTACTATTTTCAACCAACTATGAATAAAGAAGAACGTTCTTATTAAGATGATTACCGATATTTGAGGACAGATTTTATCGATTATAAAAAAAATTGAACCGAGTGACTTCAACACTCAAAAGTGTGAAATAACTTGACGACATTGGTACGATGATAATTCAAAAGTAACATTTATCTAAATATTGTGCTCATGGTACCAACTTTTTTTTTTTCAACATTCACACAAGGTCTTCAGGTCCCAAACTAGGCAGAGCCTGTACTGTGGTAACATGATGACTGATATATATACTTATATACATATACACACCCAGACACAGGTCAAACAGACATGTTCATACACACAAATATTTGACCTGTCCGGGAATCGAACCCGAGACCAGCGGCTCAGAAGGCAGAGAGCTACCAACTGCGCCAACCGGCCAGTCGACACACGACTTTGACAAGTTATTTCACACTTTTGAGTTATGAAGTCGGTTCCATTCTTTTTTTTTAATTTCACCCTTTTCACCTTTCACCACCGCTAGTCACGGGATTAATTGTCTTTGTGTATGTTCGCCGATTTGTTCCCCTGCATATACATAGCACTTTTCAGTTATTGGTGTAGCAAAAATCAAAAATCACTTAACCGATTTTGATGAAATTTGAATTTGAACACACGGGAATTTGAAGCACTAGCTTTCAAACAAAAAGAGTATCATCAAAATCAGTTCAGATTTTGATAGCAAACTTAATAAAAACATACGGGTTGAATTGAGAACCTCCTCCTTTCTATGATAAATACTACAAGTCTCAACAATTGGATTGTACTCTGTTGATTATAACACAATTAGATTAACACAAGTAGATTACAACACTGCCTTACTTGACTTTCTTGATCACTCTAGACAAGCCTTGTGGCTTTCAATGACAGCTGTCAAAACCCATTGTGGGTTTGACATTGAAATATCATGTGAATCTCAGCCGGTTCTTAGATAATAATGTTGAATGAAACTCGCGAGTTTTCAAACTCAAGTATCAACCTAAACATATTTTTAGTTTCAATTCTTTGATGCTAGCTGTCAAACAGACAGAATCCAAATTGTGCAAGTAGTAATCTTAGGCTCTTGAGTCGATAGAGAGACGAGCTAAAAGGCTCATCAACAATGACTCTCTGTCCAAGAGGAGACTCCAAAGCCTGCAGCATCGACGTAATGTCGCTAGTTTATCGGATACATTTCGGGGAGTGCGCTCTGGAGTTGCATAATTTGATTCCGCCATCCCCATTCCATCTTAGGACGACCAGACGGACGGCAATGCGACATCCATACATGGTGGACGTTCCAACTTGTCGCACGAAGCATTTTGCTTCGACATTCTTAGTGCGTACAGCTAACGAATGGAACTCATTGACTAACTCTGTATTTCCGAAAAAATACGACCTGGGTATCTTCAAGTCACGAGTGAATAGGTATCTTCTAGGCAGGCGTGCTCCATCGTAGACCGCATCATCACTTAACATCAGGTGAGATAGTGGTCAAACGCCTGCCTATTCCCAATAAAAAAAAAAAAAAAAAAAAAGTAACATAAGCCATAATTTAAGAAGGAGAAGAAGAACTCTGGCTTGTTGATTGGTTTGGTTGGTATCCTTAGTAACTTAACACCCCCCAAAGATTGTTGTTAAAGTATTTTTTTATAATACAGACCCTTACATCTTAGGGCCTATTGCACGCGGCGTATTTTTAATGCGAAGACGCCCTTAGCCGTACAGGTTTAGTACAGATGTAGTATTACTATCTTCAGCGTCTTATCTCAGGGCCAATAATAATTTGTAGTCAAGATACCTGTAGTGCAGAAGCCTGTAAAGCAGACCCCAAGTTGAGACTCCGGGACATATCCACTTTTGGTTTCCTCTTGTACCCTTTCGGGGGTCCCCTCTTCTTTGCAACTTCTCCATTCTTTTTGTACCTGAAATGTAACCAAAATCATGATTAATATAAAACAGGTATTACTGCACTATTTGGATTGGATTGTTAATGCCGAAATTTTCAGAAGCCCTTTTGGTTTGTGTCAGTGACATGACTTCTGTGTCTCCGGGACCCTGGGTTCGAATCCCGGCATGGGCAAACATTTGTGCGATGAGTATACGTATTTGTCCCGGGTCTTGGATGTTTGTGTTGTGATTGTGTGTCCATGCCTACCGCGACACAGGGAATCCTAATGCGGGGGTCTGAGGGTAATAAAAAAAAATTTAAAACGTAGAAGTCAGCAATATTGATATGATATATTATAATGAATTCACTTCCATTCAGTTTCTTTAGTCATAGGGACTTTTGCCTTATGCACAAAAGGATGTACAAAAGAACAGTAACACTAAATTTGTCACGCAGAGGCGGAGGGGCTGCACTTCCCGCAGCGCCGGAGCAGTCACAAAACATAAACGTGGTACCAAGGAATAACTCCCTTCCCCCTCAAAAATCTTCAATATCTCATACCTAAGGGTCTCCGCGGGAGGGGGAAATGGTACCGAGGGATAACCCCCCTAAATTCTTTCACCCCAATTGTACAGTTTTACCTTATAAAAGTAAATGGCTCTCAAAGACTGCTGCTCTCACTGCGCTTGTATTTAGTGACAGTTTCTCTGGGTGAAGCTGGCCAGGAAGCACCCTGGTGTTGATAACAATTATACCTTCACTTTCAATTCCGCGACGTCTTCTCGTCCAAAATACCGCAATGCATGAAAACGAAAGCTCTTCAGTCATTGTGTTACCAGTGATGACTTACGGAACGGAAACATGGTCTCTGACTATGGGCCTCGTGAGCAGGCTCCAAGTCACACAGCAAGCTATGGAGGGGGCTATGCTCGTGACTGTCTCACGAAAGTCACTGATATAGCCTAGCGGATTAGCAATTTGTAATGGCAGTGGGCATAGCTTGAAGAACCAATGGCCGTTGGGGTTGAAAGGTTCTCAAATGGAGACCACAGACTCGCAGAGAGCGCAGCATAGGACGGCCACCGACCAGGTGGACAGAGGACCTGACTAAGATCGCAGGCAAGATGCGGCGATAATTGTTTCGGCTTCTTATAGTAGCCATCATCAGGATCTTGAATGTGGTGCTGTCATAACATCCCGCCTCACACTCGTATGTGTCAGGCTTATACCCATATTAATAGTCTTCTATTTAAGACTTGACTCTGCTCACCCAATTTGTCTATTATTTTTAATATTTTCGTTAACGCACAAGGAATGTTTTTGGACATAAAAACATATATATTGCAAAAAAAATAATAGTAACAACCCTTTTCTTTTCCTATACAAACCGGAGTGCGGGCAAAGCTGAAGTTTTAATAAAATAATTCACGTAAAATACTTAAAAGTTATACCTTATTATTTCTCCAGTCTCTGTAACAGACGGACTCTTAGACTGCACAGGAGTAATCGTTAGCTTTGCTGGCAAAGAGAATCTCGTTTGCAGATTCTTAACAATATTATTAGCTTCGGTGGCCAATGCTAAAGGATTCGCCAAGTTCAATGGATTATTAACAAACTTCGGTAAAACATGTGATGATGGGAATATTGAGAGGGAGTTTGGTGGATATTGATTATAGTTAGCGGGGATTTGGTACACTTGGAGGTTGAGAGATGAGTTGATTTTGAGACGTTTGGTTGCAGGCTCATCGTCACTGAGCTCCGATTGGCTCTCTGTGTCAAGTGGGTCTTTGTCAAAGTGAGTCTCCTTTTCTTGGAAGCAAAACATCTGAAACAAAAGTAATACTAATTCAGATTTATTAAGAGAATTTAGCTTCTTAGGGCATCAGTGCACTTTTATAAACATATCTATGGACCTCACTACATCAATGAAGAATATTTTTATCCATTGGTGGCACCCTTAACATCAGGTGAGATAGTGGTCAAACGCCTGCCTATTGTGATAAAAAACAAAAACCCTGTCCCGGCTTGACACGGTTACATAATTTAAAATTTTAGTAGGAATACAGCCTAAGTCACTGAAGTATAATGTAGCATTATAATGGTGAAACATTTTCTGAATTGGTCCAGTAGTTGAGGTTGTTCATCACAAACATATAAAATTACAAATCATTCCTATTAATAATATTAGTATAGAAGTGTAGATAAACTTGAATTTGATCACTGTTTCACCCGATATCAAGTTATGGTTTAGCTCTGCTTGAATTTTATATATCATTGTATACAGTATAGATCTAGGGTTTGACCACTATCTCACTTGATGATTAGTGACAATGTGGTTGAATATGTTATCACACTAGATCTGGAATGCTTTAAGGATATACACCTGGAAGGTGCGCCCAGTACACACCACTACTACTTGTCTCTGCTCCCTTGTCTATAACTTCTTGCTCGAACATCAATTTAATGTTTTTGTACAAGTTTAGTTTTTTAGACATGAGACTGTAAAATATATAAAAATAAAACTGCATCAGATCAGTTACAGTGTTTTTAATTCCAACACACGCCTTCCAGGTGCATACTCTAATGTAAGTAATCATATTAGTTTTACAGCTTATTTTCAGATATATCAAATTGTAATATATTTGTTTATTTATTTAAACACAAATGCTTACTGCGCTTACAGCTTTCAGCCAACACACAAAGTAAACTAGACTAAATTAAAAATTATACCTTAAAAACATATACAAAAATCAACAAATTATGGAAATGTACAAAATAAATCTAGGTTGGTTTCCTAAGCAATCAGAACGTTGAGAAGATTTGTGGCCTGGGCCGTAGGAGCAAATTGTGATGTTTGTGTGCGCACATAACATTAAACTTTGAAGAAAAATTGTTGGCTACAGGTTTATTCCTTCACACTGAGAACATAAGATCCGCCTACCATGAATTATTGTAATGAATCATAAAACTTTAGAAGTCTCATGATTTGAACTCATATAGATATCTTCCTCAATTTCTTTATAATTCATCACAGGTTCAATGGCCCAACATGTTCTTTTTATAGCTGCATAGCATCATAACCAAAATTAAAGATATGTCAGTTTGAATATTGCAGAGTTCATAAGCGAATTAGATTCCCAAAAAGTTGCAATCTTAAAAGTAAAAATGTAAACAACCAAGCTTTCATTGAAAGATTAAATGAAATTGCTGTGAAAAATTGCATACGAATCGCAATTTTAATTGACTCAGTCATGCTCAACATATTAAATTAACACTAAATTAGACTATACACCCAACTAAAGTTAATAAAGAAACAAATAAATGAAAATCTGTATGTAGCTGGTTATGAAAAAAAGAGAAATCAGATATTAGTAGACTCTTGTTTATTCAGCCAGTGACTATGATGTTGCTAAGATTTCTACCTTTTTTGTAATAGACAAGCATCAAAAAACTAAAAAGTATGTATGTAAATTTTAAGATGAGGTTATTACACTCTTTTAATATAGGTAAGTTTAGTTCTACTATCCCAATCCAAGAGGTCAATAATCTTAACAACCTTTTTAGATACAATCTACATGCAAAAACTCCAGTACACATTCAAATGTGTGAATTAAATACTTGTGGCAACATATAGAAATTTCTAGGAAGTGATTATGAATGGGGGAAAAATTGACCAATTTAGCATGATTCATCATAGTTTAGAGATGATGGATATAATCTGGGCCATAATTTTGTGTCATTGTTTAAAAAGCAATGAAATAAAGTTCCAAAAAAAACTCTGGCACATTGGTTGTAATCAAAGCTGACAAAGACGTCTTGGCGAGAAAAAAAAATCAACACTTACGATTCGTGTTTAAATTTGTCACTAAAACATAACGAAAATACGAGTCTATGTTCTTTCAAGCAAGTATACAATAGAAATGCCGGAAATACCACGTTAAGCCTTTCGGCGTATACAAAATGGCGTTATAAATTCATAAAAGAGCGAAACAATAAGACCGATCACATAAAATAACTGCACATGCCACTAAAAACTTAAACGCGTAGGTACGTAGACTGAACTAATTATGTAGTAATATAGTGATATTTTGACTTAACCACTTACCTTCCTTATGTTTTCTCTTCAGATTTTGGTGATTGACACTTAAATCTTACACATTAGCACAGTTTTCGTTAAATTTTTACTGTTTTATGAGTAAATAAAATCGAAACATGAAATAAAAGGTTATGTACACTCGATTATAATAATAACAAGTTTTCAAATAGTGATGGCCTGATAGGGCCTAATACAAGCGCAATAGTGAGTAGTTTATGTACGATTATTTATCATAATCGATACTTTAAAAAAAACTTGCCAGAATTCGAGCCGCAATTTGGAAGTTCGGGTATTTACAAAGCCAAAAACTGTTTGACCGACGGTTTAATTTAAAATCGGACGTTTTAAATATTGGTGAACTTCACCCTTACGCTATAAATTATTTAAAAATGTACGCATTAGCTACTGTAATAAAATGTAGTAAAATGCTACAAAATAGTAAAACCCGTAGTAAAATGCTTCAGAATAAACGCATATCTTCTTAGCCACATTTATCAAAACCCAAGACAAACATAATAATTACATAGTTAAGAAATTATACAAAGCTACTTCCATTACTTGAACTTTTTCAGCGTTTGCTATCCAGCAAAATTTGATTGATGGTCTTCTCGACCATCAATCTTATCAAAGCCAGCGCGCATTATTAAAGATAGCTTAAAAGCTACTATCTACTGGTCAGATGTTGTTCAATTTAAATGGAATAACATGAAAAGCACCAGGTTTCAATAAAAATTAATCATCAATATCGGTTCTCCGAGAAAGAAGATCTGGAATGTGCTACGGGCACACAATAGCGCTCTTCCGCGGCCTGGTTACGTGACTCCTAGTGTCTTCTTGCGAGTCCTGAAGATATCATTATAGCAATGTACGCACCAGTATTTAGATATAAAAAATCAGTCAAAATGATAGCTCCTTCATTTTTAGAAGTCGGTTGAAAATATAGTAACGAATGTAACGATTATTCTCGAACAAACTAAATGACACCTCGATAATGGTCATCACTACTACAATCGTATAAAATTGGTGAGAACAATCAAACTGAGACGTTAATAGTATATAATTCAAGGTCCATATTAGATCTAGTCTGACTTATAAAACACTTAAGACGTTTTGGTATTCCGTGCATTAAGGCGTCATTTTTTTGACGTATAACGAAGGAGACTTTCCAAGTAATGCTGCCATATAAAATGATTATGATAAATTAGTAGAAATCATTGTAATAGGGGACTTTCACAACGTAGGTAGTAATAATTAAAAAAAATTATGGGTCAATGACAATTGTTGCACAAGCTCAAGGACGCCCTGCGTCCGTGGCTGCGGTGCCTTTATTTCGGTTCGATGGAGGAGATTACTATTAATATAAATAATTCAGTTATTGAGGAAATTAAACACAGTATAATCGTATTGGTCAGTTTTTGAAGAGCGTCTGACATTGACATTTATTACAGACTACTATATTCTAGAGATGTTACGTTCGGAACCTCAACATCCTCCCAACACAGAAAGAAATAATAATGATATTAAAAATAGTTCAATACAATGAGGCGTAACATCAGTCATATCAATAGAGAAATTCTTAAAATCAAAGTTTATGTAGATTTACAGTATACTCACACAGCAATCATAGAGGACAATTTTTTACCAAAAATATATTAGCCTAAGTATAAGAAATCATAAATAACAATATTTACTATTCCTATGCGATAGCCAATATCTGTCGCTTAGAATTTATAACATTATCTGCCTTGTGATTCGTCAAAAGAAACTTACAAAGCAGCAAACAAACAAATTTCACATAATATTATAAGAGATTAGACCTAGCATAAGAAAACATAAATTCACATTTACTATTCATATGTAGGATCCAATAATATATTATAAAATAACAAATAAAACAATAGCTGCAATGCAATGGTGCAGATAATTACCCAATTACTATAATTATTCAATTACAATAATTAATACATTACAACTATTCTCATGAAAAATTTACAATAATTTTCTAGAGAATCACCTGAAAACATTAAATAGTGTCATAACTTGACTTTATCAAGTTCTTTAGACATATTTAAATAATTAGGTAAATTTTCCTTGTCATTTAATTAATACAAATCTACATAAGCATGTATTTCAGTGCTTAAATGTTAATCATATGTCACATATAAAATAAAAGATTATGTAGTCTACATAATAAATAACACCTGAGTGTGTCTCTCCTAACCTAGAAAGAAAATTGTTAACATATGATGAAATATGCTTTGGTGCCAACAATAATTAAAAGTCAAATATAAGTAAGTATATGTTATTGTTTGCTTATCATCTATAATCTATACTTACTAGGCATCACTACTTTCCTGCCATGGCGAGTGACCTTTTCAGGCTCATTAGGAACTTGTGTGTTCACATCTTTCGCCTGGACTGATACCTTCTTGTTGGCTATAGGTTCTAGTGAATATTTACCTTTTGCATCCTGTTTCTGCTTAAGTAGGACCGGTAGTTCACCTGATGAGATTTCCAATGAGTATAGTCGCTGTATGGGTCTTACCTTAATTCCCATGGCTGTTTTTACTGATGCTGTTCTGCTAACACCATCCTTTCCTGTGTATATCTCAGTAATAATACCCAATGGCCACTTAATTCTCTTTTCCTCGGTTTCTATTAATACTACCTGACCTTTCCTAAGTTCTTCATACTTTCCTTTATCTCTACCTCTTTGTATTAGTTCAGTGAGATACTCTGAATGAAATCTATGACGAAAATCATCGCGTAGCTTTTGTAAGTATTTTAACCGGACATTCAAGCTCTTAGAGTCAAGGAGATCCAGGTCAGTAGTATCAGAACCAGGCAAAGGTTGCAGAAAACAAGCTGGAGTCAGGGGTTCGAGGGAATCAGCATTGTCATCTTGAATATAAGTCAATGGTCGATTATTCATTATTGACTCACATTCACAAAGTATAGTATGGAGTTCGTCATAAGTTACACAAGCCTTACCCAGAATTTTACGTAAAAGCTCTTTCATAGATCTAATGAGGCGTTCGAAAAAACCTCCCCACCAAGCACCAGTAGGTGCATTGAGTTTCCAATGTATTTTTTCAGTACAGGTTTCCCGCTGAACCTTCTCCCAGTCTACACTATCTAGAAGGTTCTTAGTAGCAGCCAGGTTTGTACCATTGTCTGAATACATTACTTTAATACGGCCTCTTCTAGCAATAAATCTTCTCAGTGTTAACAAGAATGCAGAACAAGAAAGAGACTGAGTCAATTCTAAATGGACTGCTCGGTAAACTGCACAGGTGTATAAAACAATCCAGCATTTCTCACCATTTTTCAGGAAGAGGGGCCCAGCCAGATCCACTCCAGAAACCTGAAACGGTAAGGAGCTCTGTATACGATCTACAGGTAGAGGTGCAACTGGTGCCTGCATCCTTTGAGCTCTGTATCTTTTACATATCATACAGTTATTTAGTACTGACCTGACAAGTCTCCGAATGCCAATGACCCAATGTGATTTTCTGATGTCAGTGATTAAGATGTTTGGGCCTGCATGTTGAAGGTTAGCATGCTTCCATTCTACCAACCTACGTACTATTTCATTCCTGGCTGGTAACAAAATAGGGCACCTGGTATTCTCAGGCATGTCAGATAATGAAAGCTTAGTCTTAACTCTCACCAACTGTTCCCGGTCTTGAAAGGTATGTATATTTTTACATTTTAATTCTAAGATATCCTTATTTTCCCGTTGCACTAGCAAGAGTAGCTTTCTCTCAGCTGCATCATATTCCTCTCCTGTGATGTTTCCTAACATGCTTACCTTCTTTTTCAGGCATTTTTGTGTGAACCTAATTATCCAGGCAATTACACGTACAATTTTACTATACTTACTGAAATATAGAAGCCTGTTTGAGAAGTTACTATCTGAGGATACATTTATAACACTGACAGTCTTTTTGAGTTCCTTCTTGACCTCTGCATCATCGACTTTCACTATAGAACTTGGCCATTTATCAAGACTGCACATCAAGAAGTCTGGTCCATCAATCCACCTGCTCTCCAGTAGCTGTTTTGCATCACAGCCTCGCGAAGGCAGATCCGCCCAGTTATAAGAACCTGGAATATGAGACCATTTACCAGTTTTTGTTCCTTCTCTTATTTCTTTAACGCGATTGCCTACAAATACATTCCAAGATAAATTATTGCATATCCAGTACAAGGTGACACTGGAATCGGTCCAATAATACTCATCACAGGCCAAATTTAGGCTTTTCCTAGATTCTGCTAGTAGTCTTACACCTATCACTGCAGACATCAATTCAAGTCTAGGAATGGATATTACTTTTGGTGGTGTTAATCTAGACTTTGCTGCCACCAATCGGACAGTAATCTCATCACCTTTTTCAGCCCGTAGAAATATGCAAGCCGCCATTGCATATTTACTTGCATCACAGAACAGATGCAAGCTCAGTTTGCAGTCAGTCAATTTATTACCTGCTAGTCTCCTAGGTATTTTACATTTTAATAAATATTTTAAACTATCATACCATTTTAGGAATTTATTTGCCAAATCCTGAGGCAGAGATTCATCCCAGGTTAACTCCCGGCTCCATATTTCTCGCAGCAGCAGCCGTGGCGCCAAGGTGACTGGGCATGTAAATCCTATGGGATCAAATACTTTCTGAGTCAACGATAGTACCACTCTTTTAGTCAGCTTACCTAACATCTCTGGAAGAGGCAGATTTACAACACTACATGAAAGCTCATCAGAGGCTATGTCCCATTGTAGACCTAGTACAGATATAATATCCTTACCAGTTTCATTTATCTGAAGTGGTGATGTTGTCCACATTCTCAAGTCGAACTGTGCACTTTTCATGACTTCTTTGGCTTCATGTATAAATCTGCGTGTATCTTCTTCTGATTCTAAGCTTGTAAGACAATTATCTACATAAAATGAGTTCTTAAGATGCTGAGCAGTCTGCTCATACTCACCTGATATATTGTCCAAGTGATGAATTATAGTAGCCGAGAGCAAAAATGGACTTGAAGTCAGTCCAAACACAACTCGACAGTGCCTATATTCTACTACCTTTTTTAGAGACTCATCTTCCCACCACAGAAACTTCAAGTACTCTCTCCCCTCAGGCTTCAGACTTATTTGAAGGAAAGCTTTGGCAATATCGGCAGTTATACCAATAGCTCCTTTCCTAAATCCAATTAGTAGTTTAGGTATATGCTCAATAAAATTAATACCTTTATCTAAGCATGCATTTAGACTCAGCCCATTTCTATCCGGACAGGAGGCATCAAAGACTGGTCTCATCGCACTGGTTAGACTAGATTCCTTTAATACAGCTTTATGTGGCAAATAATGTCCAGAAATATTACCATGATGTATACCAGAAGGCTCAATAATACCCAATCTAAGCCATTCCTGTAAAACAGCATCATAGTCATGGTACTTACCACTTAAAATTAGCTTTTTAGTGTTTGAATCCAACCTCTTTTTTGCCTTATCATAATTAGGCAATAAATCATCAAAACCCACCTTGAATGGAAGCTCCACTTCATATCTGCCATCTGGTAGTCTTCTCACTGATTCCTCGAACAGGCTTACTGCCTCTGCCTCACCTTGTGCTCTGGACTTCATCTCTGCTGAATCATGTATACCAAGAGTCTCAAACGCCCAAAAATCTGTTAAATTATCATTAGGAGACATTGACATACAAAACATGGAGAAAGCATTGCTATCAGGTGAAGTGCTAACTTGTTTACCCTGTATTATCCAACCCAATTTAGTCCTGATGGCCACCAAACCATTTTCCATCATAATGATACTACTCGTTAACATAAACCCTAAAAAATCAGCTCCTATTAATATACTTATTTCTTTGATATCATGCTTCAGGTCAGATAAAGATATCTGATGCCTTTTCAAAATTTTGCATGTATCATGATTTAAGTTCAATTTTGGAATATTTCCACAGATTGTGGCCTGACTAAGAACTTCAATGTTCATTTTAAAATTTGAATCTAAATTTTCTACCATTACATTATAAGTGTTGTGTGATTCTAACTTAGTTTTAATATTACCAAACAAGCAGTGGTTCAAGTCTTCTTGACCTGTAGGAGTTAACCCCAGCTTCTTTGCCACATCCTCCCGGATATAGCTCCGTTGTGACCCACTGTCAAACAGGGCTCGAACAGGCAAAACTTGCTCTTCATTTCGCAAGTGAATCACAAGAGTTTGGAGTAGGGTTTCTGTGCTGTTGTTTTGAGTTGATAGACTTGTTGTGTTGGTGTTAAGCTTCTCATATTGTTGATTCTTTTCATGTCCCTTTCCAGTACATAGGGCTGTAGAGTGCCTCTTCTGGCATATGAAACATTTTACATAAGCTCTGCATGCTTTTGGATGATGTCCTATTTTCAGGCATATAGTACATGCCTTTTTCTTTCTTACTATGTCTTGTCTTTGTTCAGTAGTGAGGTTATGCAGCTTGTAACAATCCGAGCTTGAGTGAGACTTTTTATCACACCATAGACAGTGGTTCTCGGGTTGATATTTCCTTTTTTCAATATTATTGTGTGCTATAAGGCAATTTGCAGTGGCCTCATGACCATTAGATTGAGTTTGGGTATTACCTAGTCTCCTAGTAATTTCTACCCTTTGTATACTCTCTATCTCTGCTTTTAAAAAGCCCATCAGGCTGACAAGGACCTCCTCAGGATTTTTTGTCCGTATTTGTCCCTTATTTCGTTCCCATATTTTCAAAGTTTCAAGGGGAAGGGCAGACTCAATCAGAGGCAGAATAAACGCTTGGTATTTGCTAATGCCTAAGCTTTCTAGGGCTCTCAAGTTGGCATTCAGCTTATCATAAAGCTCAACGAGATTGGACTTTCCTTTTAAAACCAAGGCAAGAAGTTCTCTGACATATACTTCAATTAATAGTTCTTCTCGTGCATACCTCTGTTTCAGCTCTTCGATGCATTCCACATAAGCATTTCCAGTGGGTGGGTAGCTAGTTACGAGTGAGTGAACGTCGGTGTCAGGTTCAATATTTTGCCTTAAATAATACATTTTATCGTCATTGTCCAACCCCGGGTCCCCATCTATTTTTTGAAATTGACCCCAAAAACATAACCAATTTCTTATGTTGCCATCAAATTTCTGAATCTTTATTTCAGGGAGCTTAAAATATTTGTTTTGGTGTGTGCGTTCCCCGTTATTAATAGTTTTGTTAGATTTATTGATAATAATGTTATATTTGGTTTGAATACTAATAAATCTACCATTATACTCCTCCGCATTTAAGATCTCTTTCTCGATTTGTGAGTCCGTACCCTTGTCTAGTAAATCTGTTTGAATATTAGAGTTAAGGTCTGTAATACGGGTATGCAAGTTTTCTATTCTATTGTACTCACATGAAAGTTCGGTTAATTTACCTTCACCGGCATTGAATATTTCCTCGATGGCGTTGGCCGCGATGGTAAACAGCCTTCGCAGTATTGTTCTTTGCTTAGTGTATCTATTTGCTTCTTCATTAGACGAGGATGTTGATGGGGCTGAAATTTTACATGCGGCGATGTCGCCCTCCATGTTAGAGTTGTGAGCCGGCGATGGGGTGAAAACAAATCGACTAAAATCTTCTTATTTAAACGTGTCACGGTCGCCAGATGTTGCACAAGCTCAAGGACGCCCTGCGTCCGTGGCTGCGGTGCCTTTATTTCGGTTCGATGGAGGAGATTACTATCAATATAAATAATTCAGAGATTGAGGAAATTAAACACAGTATAATCGTATTGGTCAGTTTTCAAAGAGCGTCTGACATTGACATTTATTACAGACTACTATATTCTAGAGATGTTACGTTCGGAACCTCAACAACAATGATGGTGTTAATATTATTATTAATGTCATTGATCAATAATACTTAATTTTTCTGCCATTGAGATTTAATGTTAGTGTGCTTTATCCATTTATGAGATAATTATACTGTGTCCAATATTACGATATTTTCTGTCTGGGTCTGGATCGAGATTAACATATATATTTGTAGTGATATTCGGCTATTTAATTCGTTTTTTTATAACATAAAATAACGTTTTTCTAACGCATCCCGAAGTATGTCTCTTACCCTATACACGATAACGTAAGTGTGGCGATATTTTATTTAACATTTACTTACTCTATTCTCTACCTAACTACCTAAACAAAAGGAACCTTTATTATATGTCTTGTATTAAGATTGAGAAAGCTAAGTTAAAATGTTTTGGTCATGTAGAGAGAATGAACGTAAGGAGATTGACAGGAAATGGGTGAGGTGAATGGTAGTGTGGGAAGAAAGGCCTAGGCGAACGTTCCGAAATCAGATTGAGGAAGTTCTCAGAAAGAGCCAGGTCAAAGTACTTTAAACCGACGACGGTCTGATTAGCGTGGATGAAGCGGAGGAAGTGTATCGAAGCAATGGGTGGCATGTGGTCTCTGCTTACCCCTACGGGAAAGAGACGTGAGTATGTGTATCTACGTATTAAGGTAACTGGATACAATATTTCCAAATATTTAACTTGCTGCCGTGCTGGCGTTTTTTAAATATAAAATAATTAATGTTTTAGAATGTATTACCCCACCCGTTTATCAAATGTAATACTTTAATCGTTAGAAATTTAACGCTCACTGCCCACAGCTTGCCCTATTGTAGGATGTGGTAATAAACAAATGACGTGGATGACGTTATTCCTTCGAACGCCTTATGATTGACCATCATTTGAAGTAGTGGTTTAGGTGTTTAGACACTAGACTTATGTAAAAAAGTGATTACAAATCAAAATTCCATTGCTATTAATTTGCATTCATTGCTAATACAAATCGTTACGTTCTGATACATTTTATTTTGTGTTTACCATTCGTTACTTTAGACGAGGGATCTTTGGCAGCACTGGAAGCTATGCCATTTTTAAATAAATTGAATTAACCTATGGTTATCTCATATTAGATTTAAGATTTGCTAAGATTATAGACTTTAAGATTGTTTAGCCTTACGGCGGCAATTATTTGTTTCTGAAAATGCTTTCTGGCAGGTGTAACGGGGTGCTGTCGCAACCTGACTCTGCGGATGCCAGAAAAGTGTATGCATTGTACCACGCAGTCGTGAAGTCTGGGCCTAGTTAATTGTAGCTTAATTTGATTATCAATAAGGGTGTCATATTCTCTAAGAAAAAACCCTGTATTAAAAAAAAGATTGTTTAGAAACTTTTATATATAAATATACGTGAAACGGCATATTAAATAAAAAAAGAAAACATGATTGATATTATTTTTATTTGCAAACTTAACCTAAATATTCGACATAGTTACAGAGACAGAATTTCTGAAAATAATTGTAGAAGAAAAAATAAATTACTAGAGACTAGAGATGTCAACACTGTACACAGACCAAGCCAGAAAAGAAACAAAAGTAAAAACAAAAATCGATATCACAAACTTGGTCTTCGTAAATTTGATACACGTTAATATTATTCACTTCAGTGTGCGCCGAACCATAAGTGCCAGGCAGAAGATTTAATTTTTATACTTGCCACACTGACTTCTGCTGTCAAAATTCATGTGTTTTTAGGTTATACCAGTAAAGATGATTATTTTTTTGTTTTATCTTTTTCTTCATTATTTTTTTTAAAAAAAACAGTTTATACCTAATGACATAGGAATTATTTTTCCGTTTCCCACAACACAATGACTTAATGATCATAATATATTTTAACCTTAGTCGATTATATCAATGTGTATCAAGTTTACAAATTATAATATTTACATTTTCCTTAACACTTATACAAAGATTTGGCTTAAAGTGTCACGATTTTTAGTTCCATTTATTTTGAATTAGTCACACAGATTTGGTATAGAAATAATTATTTAAAATTAACATCTTATAATAATCAATAGTAAATACTCCACAATTGAGTTAAATCAACAATAATGCAACTCTCAATTATTCACGCAACATATGTTATTTTTAAATATAACATGTACACATGTGCTATATTTGAAAGCATTACATGATGACGCAACTCCAATTCGGTCACCTATTAAAGTACACATTAAAATATCTACATACAATATATAACCTAAATGATAAATAAATAAGGGATTACTTAACAAAAACACATAAAAACTGGCTGCAAAGTTTGGTATAAGTATATAAATGAATTGGTAAAAAACACTAGCAAGGAATGATTAAAAATCATGAACATTAAACTTCCGTCAAATCCAGTTTGTCAAATATTTCAACTAGTCATCCAGCATAAGGAGCTTGGGAACCGAGATCTACGGTAGTATTCAATAAAGGCACCGCAGCTTAAGTATAATGGCAGTGCCAACAACGGTGACATTGAAACACACTCAGAGAAAAAGAAAATAGTCAAAATTATTTTATATCGGACGCTAACAAAGATAAAAAAGACGTGTGGAGACATAAACTGAAGAGATTTCAAATTTGCCATAGCAGATAAAATTGAGCAATGAAGGAATGATAGCTGTTTTAAGTAATATTGCTTATAATTTTAATATACACAAAACAATATAGAAGATAAGAGATGCAATTTTTTTTTAAAATAAACTCCAATTCGTATAAAAATTTCCTGCACACAATGTGTGCAGTAAAACCGAAACATTTTAGTATTTTTATAAAAAAAAGGTTATATTGAGTGATTCTGAATCAAAGTTACTCATGGAAAGAGTTTTCAAAATGAGTGAAATTTTGAACATTTAAAATGTGTGTACGACAAAGGTATCTAATATCTTAATACCAAAAGTATTTATACATACTGTCTACTTATTTAAAGCTTGTCAACTACCTATAGACGGTAGAACCGTATTTAAAAGTGAAAATGAATATGTAACTGCACAATTTTCTACCAATCGATCCAATAATTTTAGCACTGGCAACTCTGATTAGTAGCTTTTATAATCTACTGTCAGAAATTTAGCTAAAAGTACGATCGTTTCCATTTTCGAGGGACCATTGTGCGGCGACATTTTCTAGGAACTCCCATCTTTTATTGGTAACAAGTTCGTTTGGTTCTTGTATGAAAATAAAAATGCTACAAATATTAAACTGGAGTTCAAGTATTTAGATTAATGCAACACCAAAACATTTATAGTAGTATGTGTTAATATCTTTAAAATCAAGCAGATTATATCCTCAATATGTTTGTATTTTATTCCTTATGTGGTCCGTTCTGTATGTTGATGTGTTGCCATAAACGTATACTTGTTTCTTTTTTCAATAACAAAGCATTGCAAAGTTTCGAATTGGATACGAAATGAACTTTGAAAATGTTCTCGATTAATTGCCTTAGTTTATATCTTTTTCATAGAAGAACCAACGAAAAACAAAATTAAAAGTATTGATATTTTTTCATAAATGCAATTATACTATCACCAATTTTCATACATGGACGTCGTACGATCATTTTGCAGCCTACATTCGCTAGACTTGTTCATTGATTTCATTATCTTCAGACAAAATATCGACTGCTAGCGTGATATTTACTACTTGAGTGATATCAGAGTTTAAGAATTAAAAGGAATATATTTATTTAGGACACGACGTCTACTCTACTGCAAGTCAATTGCACCGTAAATATAGAAAACAGAAGCAATCATTCTCATAATGTATAATTCTTCCAAATGACATATTATAAAGTCACGAGACATTTTAAATCTTTTATAAGGAAATCAGCAGTTCGAATACCCTTTAGCAAAACAAGAGATTTAATTAACATTTTCATTGAAAACGCATGACAAACCTCTGTATTGCTCTGGAGGTATATAATTCGATTCCACATTTCCTATTCCAGCTACGAACGGCATACGACCACGATACTGAGTAGAGGCTACGTTGCCGCACGTTTTACTTCCACATTATTATTATTTTTATTCACAATAGGCAGGCGTTTGACCACTATCCCTTAATAGTGCATAACGGGTCGAAATATTGCTTCTGTGTTTACGCATAGATAAAATTTAAGTCATAACATTAGTGAAATGTATTTTCTACGCATACATGAGCCATCGTAGATGGCACAGGACAGTCAAACGTCTACAAAAAGCGTCTGGTCAAAGTGATTAAAATTGTGTTAATGTAGAAAATAGAAAGTAGAAATAAGTAAACTTAGATATTGTAATCCTCAACTGTAGCAAGGTCTCCCGACTCTTCGGAGGAAAAAATGTTTCTAATAAAAAAACAAAAAAAAAAGTCTACAAAAAGATTATATTTTTGTGTATTTCAATAAATACACAAAAAGGTGCTAGTCAACATTTTGACAATGAACTCAAGAACAAGTCTAAAGAACCCTATAATATAACCTAAATACCTACCTACATCATAATTATACTGAGCCTCACTATATAATGATTAGTTTAGCAAAGAATCTTTTAAGTTTTAACATTTTCTGGTCTTAAAAGTAGTTTTAAAAAATAAGTACTGGCAACTCTATAGTTTTGGTGTTATTACCATAGAATTAACATAGAGTATGTCAAGGATAATATAGATGTTTAAATATCCTTCAACGATTTCTGGCCATTAAAACGCGTGAAGGTCCAAGTCCTAACCTAAAAATAACCTTATTATAACAAGGTCACATAATATGAATGCACAGCATCCTTCTACAATACCAGAATAATATAAAATAAATAATCAAAATTAAATTAACAAATTCGTCACGTTTAAGTCATCAAAAGGTCAATTAAAAATCAGACTACTTCAATATAATAAATAACCTAAAAGCGAACTACTTTTAACCGTTATATATTAATCTTCGCGTCATATTTACAATTTTTGGGATATTATATACCGTATTTGGCATGGATTTGTAACAGCGCCATCTAACGGGCAACTCAGGACTTATAAGTACGGATGACGTCTTTAATTTGGGCGCGACATAGAGGGCACTGACCACCGCCTTTGCCGCGCCATTGTTGAACCGCGCATCTATAGCACATACACATATGTCCACACATATATAGTACACTATCTATTGGGTTCTCATAACAAATCGTACATTCTGTCCCTGTCAAATTACCTTCACCTATGACAGAGTATATTGGCTGAGAACGACTCGTAGACGGCGCGTTCACATTGATCCTTTCATTCACTCTTTCATTAATCCTATCAATGACACGTTCATTCATTCTCTCGTTCACACGTTCATTCATTCTCTCGTTCACTCGTTCATTAATACGATCGTTCACTCTGTCGTTCATCCTCTCTGGGATTCTAATTTCGGCGTGGCCGTTGGGTATTTGAACTTGTTCGTTCACGTTGTTCTGGCTGGTGGATGAGCATTGGCCGTCGATTCTAGACCTTGAGTACGATGGCTGGTTGAGTGATGAGCATGAAGGCTGTGACGTCATCGGTTGGAGACCAGCCAGGCAGAGTTGAGATGACTGGATTGGCTGGAACGAAGGAAAAGACAACTATTAAGCAATCGTTTCACGCTATTTTATGAGTACTAAGCGCTTATCAGATTTGTCACTGACCACGGCAATCAAGCTTCAAGTCAAGAGTGAATAGGTGTCTTCTAGGGAGGCGAGATCCATCGTAGACCGCATCATCACTTAACATCAGTTGAAATTGTCGTATTCTTTAGGTGTTGATCACAACGCATGTTATCTACCACATATTTTTGTTGAACCTCGTGAATGTCTGTGTATGGTTTTGTTGCTGGCTGCGTATGTCACAGAAGGTGGCTACATTTTTATGTTATGTGGACCGCTACAGTAGGTTATCTAAATATATATAACTTAAAGGTGAGTGACTGACTGACTGACTGACTTAGTGATCTATCAACGTACAGCCCTAACCACTGGACGGATCGGGCTGAAATTTGGCGTGCAGGTAGATGTTATGACGTCGGCATCCGCTAAGAATTTAGGTTTTGATTAATTCTACCCCCAAGGGGATAAAATAGAGGATGAAAGTTTGTATGAAACGTTGTCAATTTTAAACCGATCGGGCTAAGACTTTGCATGCATAAAGTTACTATGACGTAGGCATACCCTAAAAAGGATTTTGAGATTTCCCCTAAGAAATTTTGGTTCCCGTGGGATAATTGAGATAGCTGCAAAACCGTAATCCACGCGGGCGAAACTGCTAGTCGTTTTCTACATAGGTAATTATCATCATAATAATAAATTGCTCCTTCCTAAAGCACACATATTTGAATTCTACATATATCACAATTAATAACCTTATAACTGCATTACCAACTATTTAAACTCGAAATGAATCAAGAAAAAAGTATTATATGAGCATACATACTCGAAAAAAACCATAATATATTTAATGATGTCTCGACTCTAAGAATCTAATGTACACTAGATATAAGAAAAATTATTACAAAAAAATGGAACCGACTTCAACACTCAAAAGTATGAAATAACTTGTTGAAGTCGGTACCATGATAGTTCAAAAGTAACTCCTATCAAAATAATGTGCTCATGGTACCGACTTCGACAAGTCAATTCATACTTTTGAGTCTTGAAGTCGGTTCCATTTTTTTGTAATTTTTTTTTTCACGCTTTTTAGTGACCTTTGTTACTCATTGCATCAATTGTCACTGTGGTGTAGGTATATTCACCGATGTCTTCACCCGCTACTATAACATTGTGTAGGTATAAGCACGCATTTTTCAGTTTTTGGATTGTAACTAGAAAAGTGCTTGTCCGATTTTAATGAAATGGGAATATATAATATTAATGGGACCACACGGGAAGCACCAGCATTCAAATAAAAAAAGGACTATCAAAATCAGTTCACCCAGTCGGAAGTTATGCGGTAACAAACATAAATAAATTTAAAAAAAAACATACGGGTCGAATTGAGAACCTCCTTTTTTTTTGAAGACGGTTAAAAAACTGTATTTTATCATGATTTAATAAAGAAATTTTGAAATGGAATTGAAGGTGAAATCGTGGTCAAATGACTGCCTATTCTGTATTAAAAATAATTTTATGATCAAAGATCTGAAAATTATATACAAACAAAAAAGTCAACTCACCTCAATGTAATGCGCACTGGCCAACGTCATCTGCTGATGATTGACAGAATTCTGGCTGCCATTTTGCGGTGGTAGACTGACAACCAGAACAGTTCCACCTGCCCCCGTCTGTATCGGAGCCGCAGACCCCGCTATTACCCTCAACTGCTGAGGAGGTGTCTGGGCTTGGACGCCCTGAGAGCTCAGCATCCTCACTTTCTGGGTAGCACCGTAGATATCCACGAAAGCCCACAGTTTTAACGTGTGGTCTACATGCATCACTGTGATGGGATTGGAGCCATTTCTGCTGACTCGAACTTCCCCATCTACAGTCAGGGTAACAGCTAGCTCATCGCCTCTCCGAAGACCATTAGCTGCATCGCGTCTCACTACCCAATATTCAGGACGATCTAGCAGCAGTTCTGCATCGGTTGGTAAATCGCACGGTCTTAAAACTGCCGGATCGCATGATGTGAGACCGATAGCCAAGCTGCCAGCGTAAGCTGTATCCGTTGCCAAAATCTGAACGACAATGGTCTGTCCCGGGCGCATGGGCCTCGCTGTAAAGACGTATCCCTGACAGAATTCTCCATCCATCCGAGCTGCTACTCCTCTATCATTGATAAAGTGAACATTCCTTCCCTTGGTTCTATGAAGGCTTAAAGGCACGAGAGGGTTCTGATATCTCGGCGCAGGCAACGGCTCATCGACTGATAAAGACCTCATGCTATTGATCATTCTTTCTTCTTCAACCGGGCTGTGATCTGCTCGTCTGACTTGGTTCGGGGCTCGAGGATCAGCAAATTGAACAGCCGTGCAATTGCCATAGACATCGACCAACGCCCATAAAGGATTTCGCGTGTCTACACCAGAAAAGAACAACCCTTTTTCTTCCCCATTTATTCCAAAGTGGACATCACCAGCTGCGTTGACGTAGTAGTAAAGTATATTGTCTTTTTCGCAGAACCTTTCACCCAAAGCTTTGGCCCAATTTCCAGGTTTATTGGTTAGATCTGGGCATGCGTATTTGGGTAGAGAATGGGCTATGGTGGCCGGGTCGTGGGTCGTGAAGCCAAATCTGATGACACCACTCCAGCTGTTCGAGATTTCGACAAAACGCAGGCAGACCTGGAAAGAATAACATGGCACGATTACATTGCGGGCAGAAAATTCGGATATTTAGGACAAGATTCTTTCTAGACATGGTTTACAGAAAAAGTAGATAACAATGATTTTATCTAAAGTTTGCTCAACTGAAACTGGAGCACAGATAGTATCAAGTTTTCCGCCATCTTAGATTCACAAGAGATAAGGTCGCATGCCGCAGCCTGCTACGATGAAATTGTTGATAAAAGTTGTGAAAGACAAAATTGCATTTCAACCGTTTATGATACTTAAGCATTTCTATACAAAAAACATTGTTCAGCGAAGACTTGCGACATGATCGTTAAAGCGCTGATAGCCTGGTATGGCATAAATTAAACTGACAACAATTAAATACTTTCGGGGGAATCCTTTGTGGTTTGTGTTAATTATTTAATTTGGATAAAATTGTACAGTCTTTCATTCACTTGTTTCTTATTCTTTAACAGAGGGGCTGCGAATGTTTTTGAAAACTTATCGACATGACATTTTTTTTACGACATATAGGTATAATTATAAATGTTCTTTTTCACGTAACTTATTCATGTTATTGCTATGAATGTGTTTGAAGAAAAATAATATAAATCTCTTCAAACTAATTTTATTCAAAGTTACGCGTAAGCCAAATTTACCCAACTTTACTGCACTTAGATAGATAGAAAACTCTTTATTTGTTTCTCCAACTTTTACAAAAGTAACTTAATAGATTTATTAAGTTTACAGCACTTTCTTGCACTTAACACACTATGCACTTAATTTATTTACGCAGTAGCCAAGGAAGGTTTCTAAAGTTCTCTTGGGAAACTACCACGATGTCATGAACTTTCAAGAGCTGTACCAACCTTCTCATTGACCCTAACAGGCCGGGCGCTGAACGCAACCCCTTTGCAGAAAGACTCCACCCGTCTCGCCGTTGAGCCATCTCTCGACACCCTGACGTTCTCGCCATGGATGCTGTGGAAGCCGAGAGGCGGCAGATTGTTTGGGGTACCGCCAGTGCATGATGTCCTAGGGGCTGTAACAAAAGAGAATGCAATATTAATTATTATTTCTAAACATTAATGTAACGATCTTCAGAAATGAAAGTACAACGGAAGGGGGAAATTAAGTTTAACTAGCACAGTATATAGTAATTATAGCTAGCCCAACGAACCACACAAACAACAAAAACAAATGAAAACTATTGTCTAAATGTGGTTGACAACACAAAGGTTGTCTGGAAGAGATCGCTCTTCCACAGACCGTCAATTGAACGTTACTTATTGCAAACATTTATTTTTGTAATCTCTGTAATTTTGTGTCAATAAAGTGTATTTGTATTATATTGTACATAATATTTCTTGTTCAAAATGTAAATCTTATTATCTAGAGCTGAAGCCTTAAATTTAATGAATTAACTACATATCACTAATTATTGTTGTTTGCTGAAGCTGCTAAGTAGGTACTCGATGTTTATGTCTTTGTCTCACAGAGAAACTACGATATGTGTTTTGTCTATGTATGTACCGTAACATTGTTAAATTATTTTTGTCTTCTGTACTCTTTTGTACCAAAATAAAGCATTAACTCAGGTATCAACTTCAAAAAAAAATACCTTTGTAAGTAACGTAAATATAAATAGTGAATCGTATTTTGGTGGTATAATTCTACCAGAATTTTTACAAAACTGTATATCTTCCATCGTACCACCAAAACGACGACACCCCATATGTTTACCCTAAGAAACAAACCATTGTGCTCGCCCCTGCGCAAGCCAAGATGGCGGCGACGACGCGTCACCTGCGCGGCAGATGCGCACGCGCAGCTTGCTTCCAAATGCTAACTTTAATTAGTGATTACTGAAGTAATGCTATATGTACAGTACTTTCTTCCCAGTCTAAAGGTCGTTAAGCTATTTCTAGAAAGTTCTTAAGTTTTTATGGCCTTTAAAGTTTAAGTTATCGTGTTGCCTAGCAACACGCTTGATCTTTCGCGTCTCAACAGATGTTCGCGATACACATCTTTGTTTAAATATTAATAAAGTCACAATTACAGCGAAGTTATTAAAACCACAGGAAACGGTTTAAAATAATATGTTTTCACCATGCGCTATTATTTTAATTAAATTTCCGATTTAATACTAGACTACTTAGACATTTAATAATATACATTAACACGCTGTGCTTCTGAATATATTATTTATTAACTTAAAATTAAATCGCTTAAATTAAAAAAATAAATTAAGTAAATGAGTATGTCAAAACTATGTAAATCTAAAAACTATGTAATAGGTATTAGTCGGAAATAAAAGGCTTCTTATTTATTTATTATTATTTATTATAATTATTGTCTTAATAAAAAAGAAGGGAAGTGCGCATCTCATTGTGAGTAAAGAATGAAAAAGCCGAGATAGACAGTAAAGTTGCTGATCAGAAAAAAAAGAAAATTTCAAAAGTTATCTGTCAAATTGCCCGCCTAATTATCCAAGATGGCGGATGTTCATCACAATACTCATTACTTCCTTCCCTGAGTTAACATAGGAAGTGTTAGCACGTGTTATTACAATGGGGGCGCGCCCCATAGCTCCCGTGACTGCTCGAGGGTGACAATGGGGGACCCCGAACCATTCGTGTCGTACATAGACTTTAGAACACATTATAAGGTAAGGATTTAAAACTGGTTGAAATATAATTTTGGATGGTACGGTACATTCAACGCTTGAAAATACCATAACAATGAATATTATCTTTATGTATATATAAGCTCGATTATTCCAACAGATTGGGTAATTCGGACAATTAAAACACAGGTACTTATTGTACAGTTCAGTAATAATGTACATCAATTGCAATATCGATATCTCACATTCCCGCCACGAATACTTTTAACTAATTTTTTATCTGTGTTATTTTAGAAGTTACCGTAATTAAAGAAGTTTTTGTAACAGTTTGTCTATTTAGCCTACAAGGTATTAGAGTAAAAATCATTTTCGCCCATTAACTTTTCATGGAAATGATCTCGTTTGAAGGTTAAATGGAATAATAAATACTGCATTATCTACATCCTCTAAATCTATATAACAGTGTTATACCAATAATCCGATAACTGCACGTACATAATATATATAGGCGTAAATAATATATAGACCGCCACATTAAAATAACTTACACACACATTTCTGCCTTTTTTATATATCTATACTAATATTATAAAGAGGAAAGATTTGTATGTAAATATGTTTGTACCGAATTGGCTCAAAAAGTACCGTAGGACCGTAGTACCGTAGGACCGATTTTAAAAATTCTTTCACCATTGGAAAGCTATATTCACCCTGAGTAACAGGGAATTAAATGTTTTACCCGTGCGAAGCCGGAGCGGACCGCTAGTATCTTATAAACACACATACTTACATCCAAATTAAATTTAAGTACACACTGAATAATACTTGTTAAACTTGACCACTTGTTAAATAGACATTTTTGAGTCTTCAGCTTATTTTGTTGAAAGTCCAGATTGTCTGATAAACTTAAAAAAATACCACTTATGAGAATAGTTCATGAAGGTAAATTCTGATTGTACAAAATTTGATTACATATGCTAATTTATTGTTAAGGAAATTTATTAGAGCAACATATTTTTCCTCTAACAAAAAATCTCCCGCGAAAAAACCCCTTGAACTGTGTCCTACAACAGAAGAAAATATATTAATAAGTGTATAAATGTCATTAGTATTTCTGTTAGCCCGTATAAAGTACAGATTTGAAATCAACACGCATCAGGATTTGCCCCGCCGTCTCAGCCTGTCAACACCCACGAGCCTCTCGATGACACCAGCACCTCTTTAGTTAAGTATGAATGATGACTGAAGATGAGAAAATGAAACTGCTTAGTCTGTGAAAACGTGATAATAAAAACTGTTAAGCCATCAAACACTTCTCGCAAGTGCACTTTCTAAAAGGCCAGGTGGTATATAACATAGGGGTTGCCATTTTTGTTTCACAAGAGGGGGCTGCAGCTTCCGCCGGAAACGTAGATCGATCGAATCTCGTTATTACATTTAAATATAGAACTTTTGGGGGAGAACGGCGGAAATAAGATTTTTTCTCAATTAAAAGTATTCGAAATACGCGTGCAAGTAACTTGATATTTCATTGATTGCGTGGGAGGGTAGGTCGATTGATAGTCATGATCTAGGTTATAGAACTATACATATACATATTAATCGCGTCTCATTCTTGTAGGCGTAGATAGAGACGACAGAGTTCCACTTACGGCCCGATAGGATACAGTAAAAACTACTCCGTAACCAACGTAAATCTGAACTGTAACGTTATGACCACGTAGCTGTAATCGTAAGTCACCAGTTATCTTATCTTACCTAGGGAATCCTTAAGGTTAAAAAGGAAAGATAGAAAATAAGAACAAAAACACTATAAACAGAGTACAAATGATTATCTAATAACACGAATTATACAACTAAGGCTTCAGAAAAAGGGGAAGGTAGGAATTTGGGAATACAAGAACTCAGGAACCAGGAGTTTGTCCCCTAGTGCGGGAAAGAAAAGCACAAGACCAGGCCATAAAAACAGACAAGACAATCTTAGTTATGTAAACTCTAAGGCTTTCACGGCCGGCGTTGCATGTTGTATGTATTGCTTTCGGGCTGTTGGCCGTGGTCTATGTGAAACTTGTGTTCCAGACGTTTCGTCGATCACTGCGGTCGACATCTTCAGTGGTTCAGGTCCGAGCGGCGACAAGAGCGTAGAACTCTCCTTCGCGGCGTCTTCTCTGATACTGATGATCATCAGTATCAGAGAAGACGCCGCGAAGGAGAGTTCTCGACGAAACGTCTGGAACACAAGTTTCACATAGACCACGGCCAAACAGCCCGAAAGCAATACATACAACAATCTTAGTTATGGTTATATTATACTCAATGGATTAAAAAGGTACTAAATTTTTAGACGTGTTTGTTGCGGATTCTATAATTATATTGGACAAACTAAAGATCTATATGGAGGCAACTATAGGAGAATATGGAATTTCTTTAAAAGTTAATCCACCTGCAATCGGTTTTATAATAATGCTGTAACTTGCGGAGAGGAAATTAATTAATTAATTAATTTTTGGGTTCCCCAATTGTAAATAGCACTTACTATAATACGTACACGCGTCTTCTCACAACGCCCATATTCCAGAAGTAGTACATACACTAGTATATACAGACCAAAAATACTCAAGTTATTTTCGCCGTAAAAATGTAAACATCCGAAAATAGACGAAAACAATTTGACAGTCTAAAATTAGTGTTGCCACGTGCCGAGCACACTTCGGTTATTAATTTTGGCGGGTGTGGTGTAGGTGTGTTTGGTGTGACTAATTGTTGTTTTTGTTGCTGACAGATGAGGGGAATACCCGTGTCAAAACAATATTGTCTAGACTTTGGTGCCGATGCTGGCATGAGAGCTACAATCATAATAATTGTTTTATGTGCCATTGTGCGTCTTTTGTTAGCTCGTGTCGATTTTTCTTATCTTTACATAGTGTTCTTTTCGTTGCATATAAGGAAGAAACTCTTTTCGCTTGATTCAGCAATTTTTTGGGGCACAATTCCGAAATTGATGGCAAAAAAAGAGGAATTAAAAATTTGCTTTGTATTCACTTTCCTAGGAGTAGTTTAATATAGTGCACCATTATTTTACATGAAAGAGATTGAGTTGCCCAATAAAAAAAAACATTTCCACTGTAAGGTTCTTCGAGCTTACGTGAAAATCAAATTCCTTAACATGTGTTTTAAAAGTACTTCAATATAACTCTGCAGTATTCAAATCCTCCAAACCATTCTTTTCTGACTGCTTAGTTTATCAGTCGCATAAATCGGAGTAAGACATTTTGTCTGAAAAATATACCAGGAGTGCATCAATACTAGATAGCACTAACTATTACCAGGTCGTTACCATCACAACACGATTGTCCATTGCTCAACATATTGCACAAGAGCTATTAGCGTCTATTTCTAGCTATCTAGATCGGGTTTGACGTCAAACCAACCACATTTAGAACAGGGATTGCACCAGGAAGCCCGTGACGTCAGTGGTGACATTTACGCTTTTGTTTTTGTTTCAATACGCGCGTTAGATGACAGCAGATGCGTGTCAGATTGATTTAGAATCTGATGCTATAAACAACCTATAGTAGTAACAATTTAATTATCTGTGGTCGACGATGACAGGTGTTGTCAATTCGAATTGGTTTGTAATTTTTTGCCACGCGCCCTGATGAAGGATTTACAGTCTCACACAGATATGTCAATTACCTGTAATTATTTATTTGCAGTACCTACTAGGAGAGCATAACAGACGACACATACCTGAATTAAAAATACTAGGATCAACAGAAGAAATATAACACTGATCATACAATTACCAGCGCAGTATAAGCGTACAAAGAGTCTCATAAAAAAAAATACGAGCGTTAAAATTAATTTTGCGTTTGAAAAAAGCATTTAGTTTTATGCAAAGAATATGAGCTAGGTTAGCTAGGAACTGATAACACCTAATTGATTTGATATTATACATAGCAGAACACTATTTGTCTATCCCTATACTATGCAACTGAACCGATCTCAACCAGTTACCAAGGCCCCATGTTATAAGGGCATAAGAAATCCACATAGATTACGGCAATTTCTAGATGCATTTTATTAATATTATAAATACCAGGGCAACCTAAAAAAAAACACAAGACGTACGGTCGGGTCCAACAAACAAGCGCGCCTCTTTCAAAATATCAGGGCGCCATAAGTGTAAAAGAGGTCTTTCCTCTCGCATACAATAGCCATTTTATTAGCTTCATCCCCTTGAGAAATGGATCGCATTAGGACAGCTGGGCAAGGGTGACGTAATCCCCAGATGTGGGGGTGTACTCTCAGTAGATAAATGTGGGGTACAAGGTCTACAAGGTCATGGTTTAATAGGGATTAGATTATTTTTAAATAATGGTATAAATTGTGGTAACTTGGTTTGGATAATTATGTCATGAGGAGTTTTGGAGGACAAATACAAAGAATACTGTGTATCAGCGTGTATGGATGGATATAGAGGTGAGCATTTATATGACTAATGATAGAATGAAGTGAAAGATAAAAAATATATGGTGACCCCGTCTAGCGTAGGATTTGGATAGAGAAGGTAAAAACTGTTTAAAACTGTTTTTAACTGTTCAGGCAGCGTTCTAGATCAAGCGTGACATCTTCGACAACATCGTCACTGACCATCAAGTGAGATAGTAGTCAAACGCTAAATCTATACAGTATTAAGAAAAACAACGGTTGCACTACGAATTTTCGATTTGTGTCACTTGACCTGACGCGAGTTTAACATTTTATCCCCATACACAAGTGCACAACGCTGCTAAAGAAGATTTCACTTCAAAAAAAGTAAGCCAAAGCAAATTAGAACCCGGGCCGCGATTCTGTCAGTGTTGATCTCAATGCTACGAAAATCCTCAACAGGTAAAAAAAATACAACCGAATTGAAAACCAACTTCTCTTTGCAAGTCGGTTATAAATGTGGGTGTTAATTAGAAATACACTACCAAACACGGTGATGTAAAAAACTATTTTATTACGAAATTAACGTTAGCAGTCATTGAATCGACCTACGCCTAACGCCCCCATAATGCTTTCGATTTTTCCAATGTTATAGAAAAGACGCTATTGGGCTGTGTTGTAACCAATACACCAAAAGGTAGGTAGGTAGGTTTATTTTTAGAAACGATTTTTACACAGCCAAACAAACCGTAAATAAAGGTCTTTTTAAAAAAATTGCAATAGGCAGGCGATTGACAGATATCTCACTTGATGTTAAGTGATGATGAAAGAAAAAATTTTAACAAAAAATGCAACCGACTTCAACACTCAAAAGTCTGAAATAAGTTGTCGAAGTCAGTATCACGAGCACAATATTGTGATGATAGTTACATTTGAGAACTATCATGGTACCGACTTCAACGAGTGATTTCAGACTTTTGAGTGTTTAAGTCGGTTGCATTTTATGCTAAAAAAATTTCTTTCTAAGTTTTAACGGCTGAGCTGTTCTCTAATTATAGACTAAGACAAATCACGGCGTGTAATTACACGTAAATATCTAGTTTCCTATCCTGACGGGACAGGATGCGCGTGCTCATCGGTGCGCATCTCCGCAGGGATGTTACAATTGGAATAATAATATCGTTCGAAGACACACAACACCCCAATATGTAACGCAATATTGTAACACTGTATGGTATAGTTGGGTCATTGTATTGAATTCATGCTAGGCGGAACTTACCGTACAATTTTTTTTTTTTTTTTTTTATTCACAATAGGCAGGCGTTTGACCACTATCTCACCTGATGTTAAGTGATGATGCGGTCTACGATGATTCACGCCTGCCTAGAAGATACCTGTTCACTCGTGACTTGAAGATGCCCAGATTGTATTCATGTGGAAACACAGACTTAGGCAATGAGTTCCACTCGTTAGCTGTACGCACTATGAATCTGGAAGCAAAACGCTTGGTGCGACAGGGTGGAACGTCTACCATGTATGGATGTCGCATTGCAGTCCGTCTGGTCGTTTTTTGATGGAATGGGGAAGGAGGTACTAAGTTATGTAACTCCAGAGCACATATATAGTTTTATGAATGAAAAATTCGGTCACTAATGGGACTTAAGCACATGTAGCAGTGGGACTGAAGGCAAGATATGCTAATAAAAACTCCGTATAGTGACACTTTAATAGCTTAATTGGAAACGCGACAGGGACAGTCTTTTTTTAGTTTTAGTTTTTCTGTTTTAATCACTTTAAATATAATCATTTCACTCGTGATATATACAGTATATACACAGTTATTTTATGTAAGTTATACAAACAATATTTTGCTATTCGGCACGCTTTGATAATAAACTGGTCGAAAAACAAAAGTTTCGTATAAATACTAAACTATACAGTAGATTGGCCGTGGTGGTACCGGCCTAGAATAGTACTACCCCATCTCTTCCCGTGGGTGCCGCAAGAGTGGGCTAAGGAACCACGTACCAGAAGGTGGGCAGCAGTGCCTTTTGAGGGTCACAAAACATACTGCGCTCGCCAACCCGCCTACCAAGCGTGGCGAGTATCGGTAACCCCTCCCCACATCATTGTGGAAATCAATGGGGGAGGTCTATGTCCAGCAGTGGACATTCTATGGCTGAGACGAGACGAGACGACAGTATATTGTAGCCATGAAAGAATTGCTTTGTTACTCATTATGAAACAGTGCTTCCTCTTTTCAAATGTAAACTGTCATTGACATCATCAGCAATGACGCTTTCGGTACAACAAAACGGAATACCTTCCACGATGGAACTTGCAACAATTGAATATTTGTCTCCATGTTTGCAAAGGGATGACGTCATATGTGTGTAATTTTGTTGATAATGCTGCGAGTCATAATTTACACCAGTATCCAAAAATCCGCCGTATTTAAAAATCAATCCAAAAGGGGCCAAAGTTTCTCCTAAAGATTGAAAAAAGTAGGGCGTTATTAATTCAATTAAGTATAATTATTTTTAACCGACTTCAAAAAAGGAGGTTACTCAATTCGACTGTATATATATGTTTTTATTAATTTTATTTTTTATGTGTTCGCGGATAACTTCGTCGTTTATGATACGATTTTGATGATTCTTTTTTTGTTTGATAGAGTATACTTCCGTGGTGGTCCCATTTCAAATCGGACAAGGTGTTTTTGAGTTACACTCCAATAACTGAAAAGTGCTACTCATACCTCGACGATATTATAGTTGCGGGTGAAGACATCGGAGAACATACACAATGACAATTAATCCCGTGAGAATCAAAGGTCACTGAAAAGGGTGAAAAATTTTTTTTACCATAAATGGAACCGACTTCAACACATAAAGTGTGAAATAACTTGTCGAAGTCGGTACCATGAGCACAATATTGTGATGATAGTTACTTTTGTGAACTATCATGGTACCGACTTCAACAAGTTATTTCACACTTTTGAGTGTTCAGTGGGTTCCATTTGAAGGTAAACAATTTTTTTTACCTCGGATCTCCGCCCTTTATATATCTCCTTTTTGTTCTTTATCCCACACTAGGTGGGGTCGGCACAACATGTTTTCCTCTTCCATTCTCTTCTATCATTGATCGTCTCAGTGCTCACACTTTTCATAAACATATCATTCTTCACACGGCCCATCCACACCTTCTTCGGCCTTCCTCTATCTCGATATCCTTAGACCGCTTGGTCACTTAACATCAGGTGAGACAGCGGTCTAACGTAAGCTTATTACCCTTAAAAATAAACACGACGCAACCTTTCACAAGTTATTTGAGTAACACCTGTTTCAGATCAAATTGTTATGGAAACTGGCTAAAAATAAGCTTTTCAAACTTTGTAATAATAAAGGTTAACAGAGCCTGCTATTCATAAGTTACCATTTCCGCTACCGCAACCAATGGATACAGTGGAAATCTCTTTATTTTAAACGTAGGCGCAGAATTCGTTATTCAAACTATTATAAATTTTAAGCATATTTAATTGCTTAAAAATTTAAAGAAATCAGAGCTGACCTAAGCATCACTTTTTTTTTTTTAATTTTTTTTTTTTATTGGGAATAGTCAAGCGTTTGACCACTATCTCACCTGATGTTAAGTGATGATGCGGTCTACGGTGGAGCACGCCTGCCTAGAAGATACCTATTCACTTGTGACTTGAAGATACTTTATATAATACTAGCGGTCCGCTCCGGCTTCGCACGGGTAAAACATTTCTAAATGAAAAATTATATGGATCTCTAATTTTTTCAAAATATAATATAGCTTATGTTACTCAGGGTGAATGTAGCTGTCAAATGGTTAAAGAATTTTTAAAATCACTCCAGATTTTTTTGAGTCAATTCGTTACAAACATACTTACATAGAAACCTTTCCTCTTTATAATATTAGTAAGTATAGATAGGTATTCTTATACTTTTTGACGTGATAACGTTTTATAAATTGATGAATACCAGCAACACTCATGAGAAATAGTAACGTTCCGCGTAACGTTCCACCTGAGTTTTGTATTACATAAAATAATCAAAGTCAAAGTCAAAGTCGAAGTCGAAGTCAAAGTCAAAGTCATAAATGATTATGACGTTATCACGTAAATCTATCGTCCGTAAACCGACTTTACAGACAACCAATTTTTTGTCTATACCAGTCTAAAGCAGCTAAATTTATTTAATTTTGTATCAAGCCAGTACTAAAAATGTCTATTATTTAATTATTTATATTTAATTATCCAATATTTATTTACGTAAGTTTAATGGTAATGCAATAATGCATTACCAACATGCTAGGAGGAACTTACGTTCTAATTATTTTAAAAGAAAAAAAAAACCGACTATGACATGACGGTATTCTGTAGTCCCACTAGCAGCCGAATTTTTTCCTTCAAATAATTTGAACTTTATATTTATGTATTTTTAAGGCTCTCTTTTATAGGCCTGGCATAAACACTGTGTTCAAAAGTCATTATAATGAAAGAAAAAAGACTACTTACTTACAATAAGCAGGTTGTCAATTTGTATCCCTCGTATATTTTTTAATTATGTGCAAATTGAATTTAAATCTCTGTAATTTATTAAACGATTCGAAATTCAATTTTTAATTGAAAGAGTATAGATGCACAAAATTGCTCTCATGAAAGTTGAAAATCTGATATTGCCAGATGAAAATAGACTCTATATAATCAGCCGTACCTTATAGCAGTAAAACAACGGTGAAGTTACATTTAAAAAGATTCATTTAATTAACGGGAAATATGAGCTATATTTTTTTATTAATCCGAACTCAGTATTACGATAATCCAAGGCTTGGGGTGGGACGAAACCCAATTTGGTTTGGCCCCGAAAACTAGCGAGCCGAAAAATGACCCCCGGCGTTAAAGGAGCCATCTGCGCACCTTAATAAGTATTGAGTTGACTGGCGTACGCCTGTGGTTACGTCTGCCGGGACGCGTGTTACGTATTGGAATGATGAATAATAAATAAATAAATAAATGAAGCCTATTTTTTACCTTCTAAAAAATTTGCATGAGTAACGTATTTTTAATTGGTTGGTTTATTTTGGCCGGTTGGCGCAGTTGGTAGCGCTCTGCCTTCTGAGCCGCTGGTCCCGGGTTCGATTCCCGGACAGGTCAAACATTTGTGTGTATGAACATGTCTGTTTGACATGTGTATGGGTGTGTATATGTATATAAGTATGTATATCAGTCATCAGGTTACCATAGTACAGGCTCTGCCTAGTTTGGGACAATGAAGACAATTGAAGACATTGTGTGAAGGTTGATAAATAAATAAATAAAATAAAAAATTACTTTACACTGTTTGTGCGGGTATAACGTGGTACTTACGCGTAGTCGATATCACGATCGACAATTGTTTCGGCTTCTTCCGGAAGCCTACATCAGCCTCATCTTGAGTGCGGTGCGTTAGTCGCAACGTCCCGTTACGGACGTTACGACAAACGCGTAAAAACGTAAAAACAGTGTAAAGTAATCATGAACATGAGTTTTAATAGTATTTTTAATTAGTTTTTAGTCTAAATAGTACCTAAAAGTATTTTTAGGTATCGTAAGTCCAAGCTATCCTTTTTTAGATATTAAAGATAGACTACGCAGACTGCGGTTACGGTACATTTTCCCTGAAATATCAAATTTTCTGTACAATTATCTGATTTTTTTGTTTTGCAAGAACCTTTTACATAGTTTTAGAAAATTACGCATAATATATTATTTGAATTGTATTAGATAAATTATTAAGACAGAGGAAAGTGGAGAGAATTAAAGGAGGCGCCTACACCAAATATTTGGTCGATTAAGGCTTAAGAAAAAGAAGAAGTATTAGGTAACGCAAACTCGTTTTTCAATATATTGCAAATAAGCTAGTCGTCTTCTTTTCCAGATGATAAGAAATAAACTGTGATGGTCTTTTTCTATATATGACAATTACGTAAGTTAAATGTTTTTTTTATTAAGGTATCGGAATTGCTGCTTATACACTGCCACTTGAACTAGCTGCTCTGTTAACCTTCTTTACGCATCGATATATACCGACCAACCCTTACATTTCAGAACATAGATCATAGACTGTAGGGAATAACTGCGGGTGTAAGATGAGTCCCTAAGGCACGCCGGTCTGTACAAGCGCGTTGTGTAAGTAACCATTTATATTTATGAAGTGAATTTAGTTTGATAGCTTTCGATTATAACTGTTAGCCGAGCGAAAGGGTTGCAAGGTTTAAATAGTTTTAAAATCGATGTTTGAGAAGGTCGTAAGCTTTTCATCACACTACTGGCACTAATATCAAATTTAGTATTTAGTAGACGTTTTCATTCAGTTGTTTGCACTAAAATACATAAAGTAATAGTCACCTGCGTTTATTAAGTCTACTATATAAAAATATAAGCTGTTCACTCCGTACGTAGGTTTCAACTTATCGGGAAACAAAATAGGGCAATGCCTTCCACTTTTTACCTGTGCGCGTTAAGTGAATCGCTTCGCAAACGTAGGTGGTATAAATCTACAACGTGGCGCATTGCCATATATTTGCTGACTAATAACCAAAGAACAAGCGATTCAAGTCACTACTCCGTTGTTCAAGGCTCTAAAACTCTCAACCAGAGTCGCAATTCACAAAAATAAGTCATTTAAAAGCGGAATTAAAAAGATCATTAGTCTCTTTGATTCCGCTTTAAATTGACCTAGCTAGAACTCCAAATCAAAAAACCAAATTCAAAGTATGTATGAACCCATCACAATGATCACTTGTCGAATTATATCAAATACAGAACCGCCAGGAAAGCAATTCCGGTGTTGAGGGCTCTGATGCGTAGAATTAACAAGAGAATCACTGCCAATAATTCGACTCACCTTTAGACCCCACAATTTCAACTAGACACTAAGCAAACGAATTCAAGGATGAGAATCCTCCTTGTATAAAAGATGATAATCTACATGGACGAATGGCCTCCTGTTTGACACAGGTTAAGTTTAGACGGAAACTTCCCTGGCGTATTGGCACACTTTGGCCACGCAATACTACTTTATAGATTATAGATACTAAGTTTCTATTGGATAATTCTACGCCTTATCCTCTATGTAAGCAATCACAATTTACAGTAAGTCCAGTCCCCTTTTTTTTTATACCAGAGTCACGTTCAGGAACGCTGAGCGGTCATAGACCCACAGTGGCCATCGTCCGTGACTGAGGCCGTAACTGGCGTAAAAAACGAGTCGAACGCTTATTAAAAAATAATTTCGAGGCTCTTTTTTCCCTCGATATTCAATTATTTCGTTAGATTCGGTCAGATTTGGATCGTGGCAATGGAGTCAGATTCAGACTATTGAGTTGAAATCTAAAAGATGAGTACTTTGATAGTTTTTTCTTTTCAAATTGATCATTATACAGTGTCTTTCTTGAGAAACACTGTCACCAAATACAGTGAGTTCAACTTCATACAGTAGTCTGTTGCGATACCTTCGACACCATTAGCGATTCACAGCACCGCGTGTTCGTAGACAGTCAGTGTTGTATATTTGTATCAAAACAAAACAAAAATTCGTTATAAATTAAGATAAATACGAGAGGAAGACATACCATTCATACAGACAAAAGCATTTCGAAACACAAACACATAACAAAGACTACAAAGAGGATTAAAGTGACTCATTCAAAAACAAACATTAAAGTAATGCCTAAAAGCATACAAGAACACACTGGTATTATACGCAGTCAACTGTTATTATACTATATGGTCTAATTTAAAGGGGCGCACATCACGGGGTCTTGGAGTGCATTTTGAAATAGGCATCACTGTGGCAGACGCACGGAGTCAAAAACGTATAAAGAAAAAAAACATGTTCTTTTGATTAGAACACAAACAAAGGTTTTAAATGCAATACTAATGGTCTGTGTGAAACAATTTCTCTGTCTCCAATTCAAAGCGATTTCAGAGCTTAGCTATCAATTGTAATAAATTCATCATTTAATTTTCAAAACTCATGCTAAACATAATTAACTCCTGAGCAATCTCTGTTATTTTTAGATATGTTTTTTCTGTAAATCATAATGGTTTTATTAATATATTTTTTAGCGGTGCGGCTCGCGCCATTTTTATTACCTGCTAGTAATAACACGCTTTTTGTGTGTTATGCTACATGAGCGATTATTCTAGATCTAGCCTTCACTTGCAAACAAAACGATAATACAGCTCTTATGGGCTTCAGAATAAGTTATATTATCATTTTGAAAACAGTGAAAATTGCAGTCATGTGTGTCGCTCCAAAAAAGCAAAGTGCGTGACGAACCGTAGCGGGCACGCGATTCTTCACGTCGAAAAGAGAAGACATATATACAGGATAGAGCGAGAAAGCGTTCGTAACGTTTGAAAGAGAATGTTGTCCATTAAAAACGAAAACTAACAATTATGATATGTAATTTTGTTATTTTTTTGTAATAAAATGCAGATTTATATGCTTTGCTTATAAGCAGTTGCATCTTGCAACAATAACCCCCAAAGCCATTTAAACTGATTCATTCAAAAACTAATGACAAGTAGAAGCACGGTAAGTACTGTAACCAGCCCCCTAATACAGATCGATAGACAACTATCCCGATGGATTCCATTCGATATTGTTAATAAATATTTATTTATCTACTAATTCGATTAGCTATCGAAGAGTTATGCATCTTTAGCACCGCTCAAAAATTTAAAGTAAAGCCTCTTATTGCATCTGATTTGCTAAAATAACGCTACTCCTCAGATTATTTGTTTGCGCTGATCGAAAGAGTACAAACATTTTATATTTAGATTTATGTCGCGAAGTCAAGATGTTGAGATTGACCAAATTGAATGTTTATTCTCATGTAATAAATTAAAACTATAAAATTTAACCATTAGCCTACCACGATTAATGTCGACGGGTATACCTTATCTAAAATTTACAACGAGCACTATTTCGAGTCGCTGATAGTACACAAGTGTGGACAAATGTAGCTAAAGACAATTTTTCGCATTTGTATTTCGCTAAAAGTACAAATTTTTAAGAAAATGTCGTAACGCCCATAAGAACTAGACATTGAATCAATAACAGACTGTCAGTAATACAATATTAAATAGAAAAACATAAATACACCCACCCACACAAGCCCTCCGATCCCCGTGGGTCCAGCCATCTGTGGGCGACAGTTGTGACGGAATTAGTTCATTCTCCGCGGTCCTCCCCCGCCATAGACAAGAAAGTGTTTATTTTTATAAATGGCGGCGGGAGTCGATCTCCTTATTTTTGGAGGGAAACTTTTAAGGGGTGTTATACAAGATTAATTTGCAACCAAGCATGTGTAAACACGAGTGTGAACATTTACAGAAAGTACCACACATGTTATACAATGTAAATGGTGGTAGTATACTCTCCAGCGCCCACCTGACTAGCCACCACCTTCAAGTTAAAAAAACTGTCGCAAAACACACGGTGTGATCAGACAGCTGAGATTGAGACCCAGTCAACATTCTAGGTGTTGCGTAATTCCACCTTCGACCACATTGTCACAGACCATCATGTGAGATAGTGGTCAACATGATCTCCATTCCAGCCGGTTAGGACACCTACAACTGTACAAATGGACACGCCGTCATTTTTTAATTATTTATTGGCTTTTGAGCACCATTTCAGTTGATGATCAGTGACGATGTGGTTGAAGGTCTAATCACGCCAAACCTACATTTTAACTGGCTTTCAAGACTGCTATTGTACGAAAACACGATGTGTTTAGGGATAGTTTTTAAAACTTGATGGTGACAGCAGGCAGGTACTCGAAAGTACCCTACTAGGAATTTTAAAGCGCTGTTACCTTCACCAGAAGCTCAAGCCCTTAGTAGGGATGGAACCAGCGTCCGTCACGTTGACAGCCGACGCTCCCACCACTAGGCTATCATCGTTACATGACACACGACATTTAACTACAACTGGTACTTTTCATTCAACCTTCACTACCATTCATGACTTAACAATGTAAAATAACCTATAAAATTAAACGGTCAAAGTTATAAATGATATGAGATCAATATAATATCAATTAAAAGTCGATCTTAATCTAAAATGGCCTTTAAAACAAAAGATGGAAAGTACAAAATGGCGTCAGAAAGATCGATTCTCACGCGGGTCGAAGCATTAATAACTAGTCAGGGCCTGTTTGAAACTAAACTAATAAGCGATGGTCTATAAGTGAATTATTCGTTAAAGGTTCTGTAGGTTTTTAAGGTTTTAAAAAGAATTGTGCACTCCGTACACGTTCATAATTTACCATTACTAGAAAATACTACGTGAAATTGTTGTTTTTACCAAATAAAGTAGTGGCCCCCATTTTAAGAAAATAAATTGGTTGTCTGTAAAGTCGGTTTACGGACGATAGATTTACGTGATAACGTCATAATCATTTATGACTTCGACTTCTGACTTCTGACTTCTGTCTTCTGACTTTTGACTTTTGACTTTTGACTTGAGTCTTTTGACTTTTGACGGAAACGGAACGCTACACGGAACGTTACTATTTTTCATTTTGGCATTCATCAATTTATAAAACGTTATCACGTCAAAAACGGAAGTCGGTTCCGTATTTTGGTAAAGAAAAAGAAGAGAATAAAAAAGAAGTTATTTACCATCTTTGAGTATTGAAATCGGGTCCATTTTTTGTAAACAATTTCTTTCACTCTTTTCATTGACCTTTGCTACTCACGGGATCTTTAAAATCGGTGCTTTCGGTCGAAAGTTCTGAGGTAACAAACATAAAAAACAGACAAATTAAGGACCTTCTCCTTTTTATGAAGTCGCTTAAAAAACCGCGAGCAAATTAATCAAAAGTGCAATCCTTACATCACTAGTTCTCGCAATAAAATCCAATATACAGTGCAATTAATGATTAAAATATTATGTGCATAATCAGAACTAGGACTGGCATCATTACTCTGCCGTAACGCAGCCGTATCCCAGCGAGAAACAATTGAACGTGCGACGCCATTTTCTCACAAAAAGGGATTTTAAAAAAACAGTTGAACGCAGCGCTAACCGTCATTTGTCTATGACTGTGACAGAAAAATTATAGTTCATAGCTTCATACAGACGATATGTGCGTTATTAAATTATTGTTTATACGAATGCCATACCTTTATTGTGACGTAAGTTGTGGAACGAGCATCCTCCCTCGGTGTTGCAGAGTAGCTACAATATAGAATTCAACAAAAGGAGAGTTGATAGTCTTTAAAATAATTAGCAATGTATCGTAATATATGTGTTACGTGGTACAGATCTAGGCGACTTTAACCACTTACGATCAGGCGGCCTGTCAGTTGGTTTGCCGCCTATTATACAAAAAAAGTAAATCCTTCAAGCACAATATAGTTTAAAAGTTGCCATATTATAAAAATAGATAATGGTAGATATAATCAATAACTATTTGGACACCTCAAACGACAAAACAACTTTTTTGACGTGACAACGTCTTATAAATTGGTTTGCCGGGTGACACTTCAAGAAACTGCGTTACGCTCCGCTCACGTTATGCGCTCACAATGAGAGCGAGTGAGAGGCACGCGTCCCTTCCACTCGGGCATGGTTAGCCCGCCTAAGAGCGAGAGAGACAGACATAAAAAGTGAAAGGCACTCAAAGTCGTTGTCACGTAAAACTTTCGCTCGTATACCGACTTTACAGGCAACCAATTTTTTTTTTACTTGACGGATCCCTAGAAATAGTAAACAACAGGACGTGAGGTCTATACTTAAAATAACGGTTCACCATCTGAGTTCCCACGACGCAATTGTCATGTTCTTTTTACGTCATTACACGGGCTCCAGTCGCCATTTTGTTTTTGCTGTCTATATGATACAGAAGCAAGAGTTTTTTTCGCAAAACGTAAAGGCTATCTACTTATAAGTCTGGCGCTCCGTGAGTAGTTTTTATATATTCACACTTATTCGCTGCTAGACCTCTGGTCGAGAGGAGACTCCAAAGCCTGCAGCACCGACGTAAAGTCGCTAGTCTATCGGTCTTTTATCGGATACATTTCGGGGAGTGTGCTCTGGAGTTGCATAATTTGATTCCACCATCCCCATTCCATCTTAGGACGACCAGACGGACGGCAATGCGACATCCATACATGGTGGAAGTTCCAACTTGTCGCACGAAGCGTTTTGCTACTACATTCCTAGTGCGTACAGCTAACGAATGGAATTTATTGCCTAAATCTGTGTTTCCGCAAACATACAACCTGGGTATCTTCAAGTCACGAGTGAATAGGTATCTTCTAGGCAGGCGTGCTCCACCGTAGACCGCATCATCACTTAACATCAGGTGAGATAGTGGTCAAACGCTTGCCTATTCCCAATAAAAAAAAAAAAGACCTATGTAATTCAAATTTTTTTTTTATTCCTTGCAGTTTCACAATATATATTAATAACACTACCAGGAAATTAGACCTATTTCAAATTATTTGACCACTAGTTGACGCCCGTTCCTTTACAATTAATAATATTAAAGCAGATACAACATAAAAAAACTGTAGCATATACAAAGATATGGCTACTCCACTCTGATATGATTACTAGTAATATCAAACAAACAAACAAACACATTCAGTCACCCAATTTTCAATTCAGTTCACCAAAGAAATTACCGTCAAATTAGAAAATAGTTAGACTAACGCTGCAACTTAGTTGCACTTTCGTATAATTGTAAACATTTAGGAAATAAAACAATATTTCGATTTTCAATCTCCCGCATACTCTCCTAGATTTACATTATCAAAGAGTATGGATTAAAAAAAGCTTTCCCCACAAACGGATGCGATAACCCGTATATAGTTACAATAACCGCAGACAGGATAGGCTTGCCCGTCGGATGGGCTCGATATCTAACCCAACCCAATACTCGTTTACAAACCACTCGGCGGTTCATGCTCGCCTGGTACTTTCAAAGTTGAAAAGCAAGGGTTACGACCGGATGAAGGCTCAGTTAATTTAATTGATATTTCTGAGATTTTGCCAAACAAGGTGTCTCTTGATAGGCTGGATACTCAAAGTGTTTTAATTATTTAAACCCTCAGATAAAATATAGAGGAGCGGAGGCTGTATACTCAAAGTTTAAACCCTTCGTTCACCGAAAACAGAGACGTTCTAGGTAAAGATAACTGTAGCTTATCGGACGGGTTTGATATACCAATGCCACTTGGCAGTTCATGCTCGCCTGGTACTTTCAAAGTTGAAAAGAGAGGGTTACGACCGGATGGAATCAGAGATTTTGTGTGAGATTTGATTAAAATCGCTGTTTCAATTTTACTTTAGGTACGATGTTATGCCGATAATTAAATCCATTGAAATGAAACAAATATTATCTATTGCGGATATTTTTAAATACCTACGTTGTGTGTGACGTGTCAAACAAACCCTTTTCAATTATCTTTGTTTCGATTAGATGAAAAGGTTACATACAAAAATATTGTACTTGGCTTGAGATACGTACCGTATAAAGTTATCGGTGCATACGCTATAAATTGCATGCATATCTAATCGATCGAATTAATAAATGAAATAAATATGGATCAAAATTTAAAAAAAAAACACTAAAAAATCGTTCCCACGGCTCTTGCCATCGACAATAGAAATTATCATAGATAAATCTGTTTTCATTTTTAATGTATCTTTCGTCATTCCGTAATGAACTAAGCACGATTTACGAGTACACGTAGGCAATGAATCATTCGTGTTACAAAGCCGATAAGCAATGTTAATTTTAACAGTATTCACAATAGGAATTTTATGCCCTTAAAATAATCTCTCAAGTTTGTTATTTTGACTGTATTTACAATACGAATTGTATGCTCTTAAAATAATCTCTCAAATTTGTATTTTAAGAGCATAAAACTCCTATTGTAAACAAATTTGACAGATTATTTTAAGAGCATAAAATTCCTATTGTAAATACTGTCAAAATAACTTCGTAAAAATTTACATTGCTTATCGCCTTTGTAACACGAATGATTCATTGCGTGAGACGTCAACGCGGGTGAAACCGTGGGGTACTAGTGTATTATGAACTCAGATTTTGAGTTGCTATTTGTTTTTATAAAAACAGTGGTACATACATTTTTGACAACTATGTCACCTGATGGTTACTGACGATAGTAGTAACCACATCCGCCTATATTTATCTAATAAAGCCCACACCTAAAAGACAAGCAACAAAAGCAGTAAATAAAGATTCAAAAAACTAAATTTATTAAAATGACAATCACTTATTAAGCATGTGTACATAAAAATATTTCTTGTGACATGTCACAGCATCGGTTGAATGAAATGTTCTTAATTCAAAACGACTCCATCGCCGGCCAGTGTTTACAAACAAACAAGAATCGATACTCGATAGAATATCGAATGACAAATCGATACAAGCTAGCATCGCAACGAAAGGTAACGTTCCCACGGTCCCGTGAGAATGATGAAGCGAGAGCTTGGCGCGACAAGGATGGCGATGGATGATTGCGACACTTTGTGAGGTGAAAGAGCGAGAGGGAGGTTTTGGTTTTTTTTCAACAATTCGAAGGCCAGTGGCCGAATTTGGTTCAAAAGTGAGTCATGAAGTTAGAAGACAGAAGTGTTGTAATTGTACTTACGCCATTGAGGATTATGCGAATGACTTTGATACCGTTTTTTTCATAAGTGTATTATGTATTAAATATACTTTTTAATGTAATCAAAGCATAGCATCATTAAGGTACTTAATGATGATTGTACGTGTACACGTTTAAAGGTAATCAAGGTAAAAAAAAGTTTTATTAGGAAAATAACTAAGTTACAAGTAATTATCATAGAAAAATACTGCATTAATATTTACTGTATTTCATAGCATAATCATCGCTATATAAACACCATGGTACATTCTTATAATGTGTTTCCGAGAAATCTATAGTTCTCGGCATGCCAGATGGGTAATGCTACGAAATGACATTTTAAGAACTGGCAGCGGACAGGATGCGTCACATTATCACACTAATATTATAAATGCTAAAGTTTTGTATGTGTGTTTGTTGTATTATCACACCTTAACGGCTTAATAGATTTCAATGAAATTCAGAATTATATATATGTGGTATCCGGCTTTACTCACGTTTATAGTCGAAGTTTCGACCTAGGTTTCGGGCATGTCCGACGCTCATCCTCTGGTGAGTTTACGCTGCCACATCGCGGCGACCTCGTGAGTAAAGCCGGATACCACATATATATATAATAATGTGTCAAACTCACGAGAATTTCCAATCGAAATTCAGAATGTAGGTCTAACCTACCTTATAATCTGGAGTAACAAATATGCTACTTTTTATCCCGATAAAATAATGAATGTGTGCTTTGATTGTGTGTGTCCATGCCTCCCACGGCACAGGGAATCCTAGTGCGGGGGTCTAAGTGTGATTATAAAAAAAATCTTCTGGGATACAACAAAGACCTAATCACGTTAACAGTACTGTCTGTTACGTTTTCACACTACTGAGCTTATTTTGAAGAATTTTGATATATAGATAGATGGAACCTTGGTAAAGGATGTAATAGGATAGTTTGTCCTGGAAAAGTATAGTATAACTGTGGTACCTAGCGAGAAAACAGTACTCCACGGAGGCGGAACCGTGAGGACCAGCTTCTCTAATTATAAATGGCAAAAAAAAGTGGAACAAAATGTTAACTTGTTGCTTTTTTGCTTTGACTTCAAATTTCAAACCAGTTGTTATTTAATAAGCTCGTCTTCAATTCGGGCATCACTTTATCTAACAATAGAACATAATATAATCGATACATCACATCCCTATAAATTTTGAAAACGGCGGCAGTTCTTTTTTTAAATTTACATAGAATTACGGCAATGGTACTATTGGGACATGCGGCCGGCGGAAGCGGACAGTTACTCCCAATACCAAGACGGGTGTAATAACTAATTTTCTATTCAACACATACATATGCCCCGGAAGTTGAGAACCTTTAAATGACGCTAGTATTTATAGATTCATTGTGCGTCACCCTCCGGTGAAGCTGTAAATGCCGGTAGAGGCAAACAGCATTAGTCCGTTAGAAAAAAAAAAAAAAAAAAAAAAATTCACCGTCAACAAACTCTTTGGGAAATTTGAAAAAAGAAGCACCTGTACCTTTCCGTCTACTCGTGCAAATTCAGTCAATCCTATCACAAATGTGTAAAGACGAAATTAGCATAGCTGTATAGAATAACAATTTTGTATTATCATTTCTTTGCCACACATTTCCCACGGCCGGTGTGGCCATACGGAAGGGTTACAATTTTACAATTTCTTGTAATTTTCGTTATATTGTGTTCAAGTTTTACATCTGGACGCCAAATGCACCTTGTTCATTGTTACTAATTGTGTGAATAGTGATAGAATAACCATTGTTTCCTATGTTCGTCTTGCTATTTGTTCTAAAACTATTATATAAAATACTATTGTTTAAATATATACTGTGAATATTTGAGAAACGCTGTGTGAACACAGAATGCTGCAGAAAGGTATGAAAGATGGGTTTACTTAAAACAACTATAAATATACCTACTAATATTAAAACAACTTTACTGTTGTATTCAGTGTTTATGAGTTCTTATTCCACGTGTGTCAATCGACACAAGCTCAAATCGTCGAATTGGCGTTTACCCTATTTGTAAGGAAAATGGTAGAAGAAATATTGCCACGGGGAAACGGTCTGTATCTAAGGTTACGTAGTTAAACGGCGAGCGGTGGTGTTGCGTGCGCGCATCTTTCACATGCCCCCGTGACCTCTCTCGCTCTCGCTCGCACCTTTGTGATCTTGTTGAATACTTACACTGTATATACTTAGTATATATATCACTTTACTTTTGGTGATTTATGCAAGGAAAAAAAAACGTTTTGGCATGTTTCGTTCATCTATTCTCACGCCTGTCGATCGACACCTATTCGTTACATGCTGCACCCCACGTTCCCACCCACATGGCCTACGTTTTTCCTGAATTTCTCGCGAACATTCGGTTATCCCACAAGAACTGATTTTTTGTAATCTCCTTTGTTTTTTCAAGGGTCTAACGAATCTTCGTACCAAATTACACAAAAATCTGTTCAGCCGTTTCAGTGCTATAACACGCACATACACGCATACAAACTTACACATACACAAATTTGGGCAAGGAAATAAAAATTAAAAATATATGTAATATTTAAAACACGCTTTTTTTAGTTAGCCAAACTCAAAAACAGCTAATCCTGTAAATCCTGTTAAGGATAATTTGACAGGCTATTTACATTTTTGGATTGCCAACGGTCTTTGATAAGTGTTCCAAGTTTAAAAATGATCCGACGATTTGAAGGGGGTGAAAATCACATTCAAAGATTCCGTTACAGGTGAATCTAATAAAAGCGTATTAATAACGCTCCGCTTTACGCCATGCCTCCACGACCTGTATGTAGTCAGCAGTTGGATATAACCTCTAATTAGTTTATTACGCTTGACCGCCATTCGACCTCACGAGTTCAATTGGTACCAATTTCAATTTTACAGGGTGACCAGTCTTCTAATTTCATGTTCATATTCAGTCAGGCGCGAGTCCGAGCCGATACCAAAAAGAATTTGTAATTTTTCAATATTTTTTTTAATAAAAAGGCATAACTTCAGAATTACAAGAATAAAGGTTGCGCCTATATTTTTTTATTTATTATATAGAGGTTACTGTTCCATTTCATTCGAGTAAAATTGAACAACAGGCATCTAGACTTTATAATTTTCATGAACTCCCGCCAAAAGTATATTTCGGCGATTGTATAATCTGTGGTTTAATAAATATAAACGCAGTTGTGACGTAGTATAGAAACAACATAGTACCTATTACGAATTTCAATTTTGGAACGAATGCGGAGCGCGCGCGTCCAAAGCCGTTCCATTTCGTTCCCACGATCATTAACTCTGATTCTGTTCTGGCGCGAACGTCTCGGATCTTTCGAATTTGGAACGATTTGAAATGGTGAGTTACGCGCACTGTTTTCAGCCAGTCGCATTCTCATGTTGAGGTGATTTATTTGACTTCTAAGTAGGTCCTCCTTGTTCCTTTCTAATTTTGCCATTTATGTATTTTAGTGTACTTTAGTGACATTATTATAGTGTAATATATATATTTCATTAATACGGCGAATCGCACGCGACATCAACACAATTAGATAATAGATTTCACGGAAATCAGCGGCGGTGAGTTGAGAGGGTCAATATAACGGATTTCGGTTTCTTTGGAACATTACAGCGCCCCGTCTCGTAGTAGCCTACCCAAGTTCGGTGACCTAGATGTTATTCAGATAATTAAGATCAAAATCTTAATCTTTTATGAAATAAATGTGTAATGGAAACAGTCGTTACGACGCATACAGCCTAGTGACTTTATCTAGTTTTCCTTTTTTGGATTCGAACTCCACAAGCTTTGTAGCAACTACACAAGCTTTGTAGCAAAAATGCAACGTCGACATCTTTCTTTCCCGCCATAAAGTCTCTTTTTTATATTCTAAGCTCATTTTAAGGGCGACATTAATAATACATGTAATACACGCAAAGGTAATAGTTTTAGCGCGCCGATTCGCACTTACTTGCTTTATACAGATTATTTTTGCGCTAAGTTTCCATGGCAACAAGAAAAAATAACACCCGCATCTAACCGTATGCATCTGGTCCATTTGGTCTTACATCAGCTGTCGGACACACCTTTCCGCAAATTGATGCATATCTGTCCTTTTCTCGCTTCAATACATGATCATAAGCCCATCTCTTTCTACAAAAGAGCGCGTGGTTCGAATACTTAAGTGTGGCAGATGGTTTTGAAGTATCATATATTTTATTCTTATAAACTCCCCATCTCACTTACTAGAGCCACTACTAAATTTATTTAATTATTTTTATTTACGTAAAATAATAATTTTAATATTTAACATGGGTCAGCCATTTGTGTGTCTGTTTGACCTGTTTCTGGGTGTGTTAAGTATATAAGTATATATATCAGTCATCAGGTTACCATAGCACAGGCTCTGCCTAGTTTGGGACCTGAAGACCTTGTGTGAAGGTTAATAAAATAAATAAATAAACAAATTATAAAATACTATCCACGTGAATAAATGGCTGTTTACAGTACTGCATGTATATAATATTGCATAACAGGCGAAGGATTCACTTAAAGAAACCGACCCTCTCGAATTGACATTTGAAGCGATGATAGTTCAGAGCATCGGCTGTCAAAGTGATGAACGCTGGTTCGATCCTCACCATCAGCTTGAGCTTCCGGTGAAGGTAACACCGAAATTTCAACATGGTGGTAGGGTACGTTCGATTACCCGCATGGCTAGCTACTACAAAAACTGTCACCAAACACAGTGTATTCCGGCAGCAGTCCTTGAGAGCCAGTTTTAGGTCAAGCGTGATAACATATTACATATACAGTATATAGAAAAATTCTCGAAGTTTCAACCAAAAGTCACAAGAAGTTATTTCGTTATATTTTTATAAATTTAGAATGAGGGAGGCCTGAGTCCAGCAGTGGACGTCCTATGGCTGAGATGATGATGATATGATCTAGCGTCTGACCACTTAATGGTAAGTGACGAAGAATATAAAAAAAAACTAGTCGAATGGAGAACCTCCTCCGTTTTGTGAAGTCGGTTAAACATTTACTGCAAAGGGACCTAATACAAGAAACGAACCATACAGACACTGTAACAATCGAGTCTACCATAGACATAAACGACCGTTTTTTTTAAATCGCAAATGTCCTCCACACAGCCTTAGCGCGAAGGTCATACAGAAAAAACATAAAGGAACAGATGTTCGGGAGTCGAAATGTCAAACGAAGCAGCTGATCTTAGCAAACAATAATAATAACGCAAGGGATGTCACCTTCGATATTTATTTAAACTTCGAACGTCTAGTGTAGTGCTACTAGAAGCTTAGATGGCAAAGCGACAGGACGATATTCTGTAGTCGTGAGTTCAAATACTACTAGCAGCTAAATAGTATCCTTCAAAATTTCAACGTTACTTAATATTATATTTTAAAAAAAATCAAAGAATGGAACCAATTTCGACAAATTATTTCACACTTTTGAGTGTTGAAGTCGGTTCCATTATTTGGTAAAAAAACTTTATCACCCTTTTCAGTGACCTTTGCTACTCACGGGATCAATTGTCATTGTGTATGTTCACCGATTTCTTCACCCGCAATTAGGAAGTCATCCAAGTACGTAATACTTTTCAGTTATAGGAGTGTAACTCAAAAACAGCTTGTCCGATTTTGAAGAAATTAACATGGGACCATTTTTTTTTTTTAACGGATTAATGCTGTTTGTTTCTACCGGCATTTACAGCTTCACCGGAGGGGGGGGGCGAGCACAGATGGTGCTCAGCCCGGTATTTGTGCGGGCGCAGAAGGCGCAGCACCGCCTAGTTAGGCTAGCGCTGACGGCGCTGTGCCACTAGGAGAGGACGAGGCGACTAGCTCAAGGGCACCACTGAGGTTCGGACCTCGGCTTGGGCTGTCGCCAGGACAGGGAGTTATCGGATCGACTTGCCCCGGTACTAACATGGGACCATCTCGGTGGTACGCTTTATCACTTTACTCCACGTAAAGTGGGATAAGGACAAAAACAACAGTCACAAATTATAATTTTTAGTGAAAGTTTTTGAAACAATAAATCACTTTATCACTGCATTCATGACGTCATCAACCTAGTTCTTGTTCTCTCAGCCATGTGCGTCCACTGCTGGACAGAAGCCTCCCCCATATAGGGGGGATTTGCCAATACTCGCCACGCTTAGCAGGCGGGTTGGCGAGCGCAGTATGATTTCCAATCCTCAGAAGGTGCTGCTGCCCACCTCCTGGTACGTGATCCCTTAGCCGACTCTTACGGCACCCGCGGGAAGAGATGGGGGAGTACTATTCTAGGCCGGTACCACCACGGCATCTAGTATCAACCTAGTTAGTCAACTATTAAACCTCCATTGTTAAAAATATACATAAACCAATGTATTCATATTTCCTAGAAACTTTGTACTATTAGATGATTAGTGTAATTACATAATTCCTTTTCAAAACGGATAATAATTTTATAATTGCCATTATCTTATCGCTTTGTTCATGAATTGTTACCTTAGGTAGGATTCGAATGGCAAAAATACACGGCAATAGCTAATTCGGTATTTGAATCACCTACCTTCTCATATTATTTATTACTAGCTGCGCCCCGGGGTTTAACCCGCATAGACTAACTAGCTGAGCCAAGACCTATTCAACCTCACTAAATTTAAGATACATTGGTAGTGATTCGCTTATTCAACTGAACTAAACTAAAATTTTGGAAAACTAAATCAGTTCCTATACGGTTACGATAAAGTCTAAATTAGTATGAGACTTATCAATAACATCACTAAAATTTAATGTATTTATTAAATTTGCGGGTAGTTTTAGCGAAATTAAGTCGCCACTTATTTGGTGCCTACTAAAACTACACGCAATTGGCCATCAATGGAATAAAACTCATCCAATATTAGTGAGAGCGTTGTATGGAGTTATACGAACTTGAATTTTAGGGTAAATAGAATACGAACTATTTCAACTTATAGAATTTTAGTGAGTTTTAGCTAGTTCGTGGGATTAACAGAATTGGGGCCTTGTCATTTGTAATGTTTTAATTCATGTTCTATAATTACATGTATTGTATACAATAGTGACATCACCCATGCCCTGTCCTTGTTATGTGCGTGTTGAATAAATGATTATTCTATTCTATTCTACTGTTTACCCACTACGTAAATTATTCTACACGAACTAATTTTTCCGTTATAAAAGGTCCCCCATGTGGTATAAAGCTTGGGTATGGGTATAAAGCTATCTTAATTCCAAATTTCATGCAAATCCGTTTGGCCGTATCAAATACAAATATCCTTATTAAAAATTGGTTGTCTGTAAAGTCGGTTTACGGACGATAGATTTACGTGATAACGACATAATCATGTATGACTTTGACATTGACATTGACATATGACATATGACATTTGACATTTGACTTTTGACGGAAACGGAAACGGAACGCTACACGGAACGTTACTATTTTTCATTTTGGCATTCATCAATTTATAAAACGTTATCACGTCAAAAACTATAGATATGTACATATGTCCACTTATCTTACATACACTAGTTTTTGTGTAAGTTTAAAACTGTGGTACAAACGGCGATTTACTTTCCCCTTTATAATATTAGTCTGATTATATGACTGTTCACTTAGTTTATTGACAATAACAGGACTATAATTTATATATTTTTTTAAATTGTGAAACTAATTTAGCAATACGCAAAAGTGACAGTATCTATCTCATTTTTTCGCTACATTTGTATGATATCCTGATATAAAACCGTTTTCAAATGAAATGTGTGGCAAACAAGCATACGTGCCGTGTGATGGTAAGCCATTATATTCGCCTATGGATGTCTGTAACCTTTTTAAAACTACGTTAACTCCTTTTTTAAAGGTATACAACAAAAGCATTACGCTTATATAAATGTCTAAATTATATATATACATAAAACGATTATTTTTTTCTTCACACTGAGACCACCGCACTAGGATTCCCTGTATCGCGGGAGGCATGGACACACACAATCACAGCACAAACATCCAAGACCCGGGACAAACGTCTACACTCATCGCACAAATGTTTGCCCCTGCCGGGATTCGAACCCAGGGTCCCGGAGACAGTAGTCATGTCACTGACACTAACCACTGCGCCACGGCGACCGTCAAATTATGTATATACTACATATATACAATAGCACGATGTACCCACTATAAGATTACAAGTCTTCTTCAAGACATCAGATTACTTTATTTTTACTTTTGACAACCCTAAAAGTTGCGCAGGCGCACGATCCCGAGATCCCGTTGCGCAACAGCTGTTCTCGGTTTGAATACGTGCGAAGGAAAAAGTATCATTATTCATAGCGATAGAGCGAGACGGGTATACAGCATGTGTTTGTATACGATAAGAAATATAAGTAAGAATGTGCTTTATGCAATAGAAATTCAGCAATTCGTATCATTGCCTTTAATACATTTTAGATAAATGCTTTCCAAGTAATCGTTTGTTGCGGTAGCGGAGCAATTCACACTAATATTAGTTCATTAGTTATTTCACACTTTCGAGTGTTGAAGTCGGTTCCATTTTTAGGTAAAAAAAAATTTTAATGGTGAATAGCCAAGCGTTTCAACTCCATCTCACTTGATGTTAACTCATGATGCGCAAAACGCTTCGTGCTACAAGTTGGAACGTCTACCATTTATGGATGTCGCATTGCAGTCCGTTTGGTCGTTCTTAGATGGAAGAATCAAATTATGTAACTGTATCATGTACTAGGGTTTCAGCAACGTGAATGGTACAGATGTTGCTGTCGAGGGTTGTGCGGCTGTGGTCGGAACAGCGCATCAGGCTCCTGCCTCTGGTTCCTTAAACTTCAACTTTCCACTCACAATCACACAATCGACTGGCCGGTTGCGCAGTTGGTAGCACTCCGCCTTGTGAGCCGCTGGTCCCGGGTTCGATTCCCGGACAGGTCAAAAATTTGTGTGTGTGAACACGTCTGTTTGATCTGTGTCTGGTTGTGTATATGTATATAAGTATATATATATATATATCAGTCATCAGGTTACCATAGTACGGGCTCTGCCTAGTTTGGGACCTGACGACCTTGTGTGAATGTTAAAAATAATAATAATCAGTGTTGCCAAATTCTTGGGCGACGCACGAGCAATGTTACCAGTTCGAATATACGACACAGGCAAAAGTTGGACAAACGAGAACGAGGAAAAAATACTACTCAGATCTTTTGGCTAGTGAATCCACATTGATTTTTAATTATTTTTTAAATGTTGAAAAACCCGCTGTCAGGTTTTTTCTTCTTGACAATAACCGAAAATTATTGCTGTGAACAATTTAAAACTTATCACACCGTGGGAATTCCGCTCGGAAAGTTTTGCACTCAATTAAAAAACGGAAATCATACTTCCTCTTGCTGATAGGGACTTATAGTATATTTTTAGAATAACAATAATAATATGTACCTACTAGCTGCCGGCCGTGGTGGTACCGGCCTAGAATAGTACTCCCTCATCTCTTCCCGCGGGTGCCGTAAGAGTCGGCTAAGGGACCTCGTACCAGAAGGTGGGCAGCAGCGCCTTCTGAGGATCGGAAATCATACTGCGCTCGCCAACCCGCCTGCCAAGCGTGGCGAGTATTGTTAAATCCCCCTATATGGGGGAAGCATATATCCAGCAGTGGATGTCTTATGGCTGAGAAACACACTAGCCGCGCCCCGCGGTTCCACAAGCGTGGAGGGTTTTCCAGCCACTTCGGTTATTCCTCGGGAATCACACTTTTGTCCCGACAAAAGGTTGGCAGTCAGCTGGTCATGTTTCAGTTTATCCCTAACCGAGGCGGAACAACTCAGCGGCGCTCGTGATCCCGGTCTATTCCTGGATGTACCTCAACCAAGACTTACATCCACGGCCAGGCCTCCGCTTTCCTCCAACGTTTTAATTCATCTTTTTAAAGTTTTAAATACTTTGCAGAAGATTCTAACGAAAAGAAAATTTACAAAACCACGGTCATCGTGGCTGAGTGATCAGCGACACTGACTTTGGAACCGCGACCCCGGGTTCGAATCCCGGCCGGGGCAAACATTTCTGTGATGAACAAAGATGTTTGTTCTCGGGTCTTGGATGTTTGTGTATTGTGATTGTGTGTGTCTATGCGTCCCGCGACACAGGGTATCATAGTGCGGGGGTATGAGTGTGTGAAAAAAAAAAAAACTGGACAATATACGGTAACTGGAGAGTTGTAGTCCACGCGGGCGCAACCGCGGGGCGCAGCTAGTTAATTAATAAATGTAACGCGTGATGACTCCGCACGCCCGTACAATTACACAAAGAATATATCGTGCTTATTAAAACTCAACTTATATTATTAGTGGCACGCGCCACGCTTTGTCGTGTTACCCCTTCGCAGCCGGTAACAAAGGATTTCCTGGAATGAAATGTTATTTATTATATACTAGCTCCATCGCGCGGTTTTACCCGCGTGATGATAAAAAATGACGATGATGAGAATAAGCTTATGTATTAAACCAGGGTATAAGCTATCTCCATACCAAATGTCATCCAAATCCATCCAGCCGTTTAGACGTGAAAGAGTAACAAACATACATCCATACCTAACGTGACCATTTATTTTTTAGCCAGTGCGGGACATTTGCATATTTATATATTTAAAAAAAAGTTATTAGTGTTTTACAAGATTTTTATTATAAAAGACAGAATAACACAAATTAATCAAAGCACTAAACACAAAATACCTGGTTAAATAAGCACGACTTTCTAAACCCCATTAGTGGCGTGAATTTATTTCCCCCAAAGTTGCAGTTCGTGTTGTCTCTTCGAGCGGGAAAAATACATTTTAAATAATCTTTTCAACTGTTTGCAAAAGCGGGACTATGTCGACCTCGCTGGGGACACCGGGACAGTCTGCCTGAAAGCGGGACTGTCCCGCTCAAAGCGGGACGTATGGTCACGTTATCCATACCGGTAAACTTTTGCATTTACGAGTATAATATTAGTAGGATTGTCATGATTTTTAAATATTTTGCTATGGCAATCAAATAACTATACCAATATTCTGAAATAGCAACATTGTAGTGATTTGTTTTTGTAAGGTGGTTGTACTGTAAAATGTGGTAATATTTGTGAAATGTGGTAGCATTGGATAACATTACCAATGTGAACGTTTGACCAATCAGAATACTGGTAGAACTGAAGGTTTACGACCGGAGCTAAAAAAGTTACTTGAGCAGTATTGTAATAATTTTTGAGGCATTCTAGCCCGGATCGTCAGCCAGTAAACTCAAACAGAGATGTGGAGTGTAAGCTGATAAAGTAATTGTTATTAGATACAGTATAATATTGTCACTAAGTATTGTGGACTGCAAATTATAACGAATAATTGTACAAGCTGAGTTTGATTTATTACAGGATTATTGGTCAGCTCTTATAGCTTTTAACCCAATCTCAAAAAAGGAGGGGTCATCAATTCGGCGGTATTTTTTATTTGTTACATTTAGAACTTTTTCATTAATCCAATTTTTTCTGTATTTCTAAGATAATGTAGAACATTTTCCAAGCATTAGTGGAAGTTGGCTTAAAGATTTTAAACCACATATTTTATTACAAGTCAGTTTAAAATGGCATAGCAGCTATTCATCCTAACCAGATGTTCCGGATATGGCCACAGAATACACAACAGTACTACGTATTACTTCCGGAAGTTTCCATTATTTTGGAACTACCGCATCTGTCCTCAAATTACTTTTTAAATGAAAAACTAAAACAGATGTTTTGCTCATTGTTATAAAGGCTATTGTTCTTTATCACCTTAGACTCTTCGTTGTTGTTTATCTAACGGCGTCTACGCTATCACCCGCACGGCCTACAATTCGCCGATGATGTGAAAACGCAAGAGATATATGGCAGGAGAGCAACAAGTGGAAATCAGTGATCTCTGTCTGCCCCCCCGGGGAATGACATACGTTCTGTTTGGGCACGACACTATGTATCATGCTATAATGTGAAAAAATTACATTAAATATTTTTTTATCAAAAAATGGAACCGACTTCGACACTCAAAAGTGTGAAGTAACTTGTTGAAGTCGGTACCATGCGCACAATGTTTTTATAATAGTTACGTTTGAACTATTAACAAAATATTGAAGAAGAAGAAGAAGAAGAAGAAGAAGAAGAAGAAGAAGAAGAAGAAGAAGAAAGCTTTATTTGTGACATTACACCAACGTTCAGACACATTCAAGTTATACACCAGCAAAGAGTAATAAAAAATGCAGTATAATGTCACAGAATGGCCCCAACTCAGCATAATGCCGGGTGTAAGCCAGCGCTGGTCTTCTGTTGGAGCCATTCGGTGATGTCACGCAATGTAGGCCTATACACAGCACGTATTTAGGCTGACCAAAAACATAAAATTATATATTGTGCGCATGGTACCGACTTCCCTTTTTTTTTACCCTTTTCAGTGACCTTCGCTACTCACGGGATCAATTTGTCGTTGTGTATTGCACACGGATGAAACTGCTGGTTTAGCCTGTATGCAATGACACTGAACGTATGTTACGTATACACGAAATATTCACTGGCCTTAATTTAATCAATAAAAATTGGCTACGCATTATGAAATGGTCGTTTTAGTGCTCCAACTAACGAAATAAATGTTATAAAATTAAATTAAAAGGCTGGCCTGTCACATGAAAACGATGAAAAAAAAACCTTAAAATGGAACCGACTGCAACACTCAACAGTGTGAAAGAACGTTTAATTTTCTTTACGTAAAAGTCGTTTTTTTATACACAATAGATCCAGCGTTTGACCACTATCTCATTAAAAGGTCAGTGACGATGTCCTCGAAGATGTTATCACGCTGGGACCTAGAATGCTCACTGGCTCTGTGTTTGCTGACACTTAAGGTAATCAAACTTAAGGGTGGTAGCTAGCCAGGTGGGTAGATACTTACAATTACCCTACCATCATGCTGAAAATCTGATAACGCTGTTACCTTCACCGGAAGTATATACCTTGAATAAAATATAATTTTAACCCCATGAATATCCACCCCATATATCTATCCTTTCGAAGCGATGACAGCTCAGCAGGGGGAGCGTCGCCTGTCAGATCAGACACTGGTTCGATTCCCAGCAGTTTGAGCTTACGGTGAAGGTAACGCCGTTATCAAATTCCCAGCATGGTGGTAGGGTACTTTTGAATGCCAATTCAAATAAAAAAAAATTTCACTAAAATTTTCACAAAAAGTGTCACTAAACACTAGTGTGTTCAGACAGCAGTCCTTGAGAGCCAGTGAGCATTCTAGGTCTACCGTGATAACATCTTCGACCACATCGTCACTGACCATCAAGTGAGATAGTGGTCAAACGCTGGATCTATACAGTATTAAAAAACCCACTCTGCCTCCTATATAAAAGATATATATTAAGATAAATTAATGAAATAGGTAATTATACAACAGGTGCATTTAATAATCATTAATGATTAAGTTAAAGGTGGAGGTGACAGCTGTTCGCCATATCGAGAAATTGGTTTAAAAAAAAAAAACAGATTTACAACGGCAGATGGCACGAGCCGACGACGAAATGGTGTCAAATACAGGTCATAGATATTACTTGTCCATCGACACAATTAGTTGATACATACATGATAATAATAATATGGGACAACATTCACACAAGGTCTTCAGGTTCCAAACTAGGCAGAGCCTGTGCTATGGTAACCTGATGACTGATATATATACTTATATACATATACGCACCCAGACACAGGTCAAACAGACATGTTCATACACACAAATGTTTGACCTGTCCGGGAATCGAACCTGGGACCAGCGGCTCAGAAGGCAGAGTGCTACCAACTGCGCCAACCGGCCAGTCGACATACATGATAATTCCTTCGTTCTCGATGGTCGAAGAATTTGGCGAAAAGAAAGATACATACTAGCTGCGCCCCGCGGTTGTACCCGCGTGGTGATGATGAAATTAAGCCTATGTGTTAATCCAGGGTACAAGCTATCTCCATACTAAATTTCATCGAAATCGGTGAAGCCGTTTGAGCTCGAATAGGTAACAAACATACACACAAACTTTCGGATTAATAATATGAGTAGGATTCTTCTATTTATTACGAGATTTGAATGGATAGAATGTTTCAAGGAAAGTTGGCGTCAGGCAGACTGGGCACACCGTGTCATTGGGGTAACGAAAGTACAACCACGATGATGACTTGAGTATTTTTTGTTATTGGGAATAGGCAAACGTTTAAGCACTATCCATTATTACATTCAAGCCATTTACCACTCAGCGCTCCGTTTCGATTTATGTCGATATATCGATTGACACGCGAGCGAATCGCCGAAACAATTAAACAATTTAATATCGCACTATCATATGCAAAACGTGATAAATGGATAATCTGATCGATAATCCTCAAATCCATCATATCGGACATTCGAGATAATATCGTTAGAGCGCAAAAAAAACCGTTACATACAAACAAACACAACTGTCGGTTAAAACACGTGCGACAATTTTATCTATTATCCAACAAATTAACGTTATAATTATAAATTTTATAAAAAAAGTTGTTTATATTTAAAAATGAATATTTTAATAGAAATATAGATGTATAATTTAAATAGCCATTCGACCACAGCAAACTAGACTTGTGGGAAATGTATGACCTAACTGTATGGAGGAGACGTATGCAAATCGCTAAATTATGATGCCCTTTGACATCAGCAACTATGTTACCTCTAGCAACAGGATTGCATGGAGATATTATTTGAATGTGTCGGTCGACACGCGGGCGAATATTAAATTCAACCTTTATTGATAGCATTTGAGATAAATTGTAGAAAATTATTTAGCTGTCAGCTCACCCTATTTTATTTAGTGCAATAATTAAATAAATTTTTTTTGAACACTTCAACATGTATCTACTACTGGCACTGATGCAAGTCGCCGAATTAGTTATAAGACTGTTAAATAATAATTATAACAGTCATATTTTATTAAAATATAATACAATAAAATAGAAATAAATTGAATTACAAGCAAATATGAAATGGATCGTAAGTACATTTACAATTTGAACCGAAGAAATGGAAAATAATATCGTATATATTTACGTAGGAAAATTCATGGTAAAAGCTAATCTTATAACCATTAGCCCATTAATATTTGCTAATATAAAAAAAATGCAAATACTCACCAAGACCAATCTTTTTCTTAATTTTCTTTAAGACCTTCATCTTCGACCCCTTCTTGTCCTTAACGGGGGTCGTTTCAGGTTCCAAAGCCATTGGTGGTAGGACGAGAGTCTGAGGAGGCATCTGAGCCCCGTGCCCTGAGCCCCTAGGGCACGCGGGACAGTGGCAAGAGCCCCTCGCCTGCCTCACACTCACGCAGCTGCTTACACCCATCATTTAGTCGAATTTACGTTATGAAGTTCTAATTCATATCACTTGCAACAATCGCGATTGTTAACGTCACTTATAGTTTACACAGCACGAATATTAATTGAAAAAAAAAAAATACGCTAAATTTTTAGTTATGCGAGTTGTGTAGTGAGCTGTCGATATGGCGACGCGAGGACGTCCGCTCGGAACGCGGCCTAACGGCGGAGTGAGGTGGAAACACTCCGACGGTGGATCCCTAGCTTGCGCGCGCATTAACATCTCTCATTATACCAACATTACCAGCCCTATCACCTTTCCCTTGCAACCTAACAAGAAGGAAAGAGACGGGAGAATGTCAACAGGAGTTAGTTTTTTCTTCAGGACCGGCAGATGATTTCGACAAAGGGCAGCGTTCCGAACTAATTTTCTTCATTGTTCCAGTAAACTTGGCGATTATCTTAGTGCGTTGAATTAGCGTTACCGTAACAAAATTTAATATTTAGAATTAATCCCACTATTCTACTAATATTTTAAACGCGAAAGTTTGTGTGTATGCAATGATATTATGTTTATATGAGGTAGATGTCGCACAAGCGCGTGGAAACTGAGGCGGCAAAATGAAGTCAATTGTAATAATTTTGATTTAGTCGTATATCAGCAGCGAGCGAGGCTGCTCGTGGCAGTATTGCGATAGAAATGCCGAGCTGTGAGTTCCGAAAATGCAAAAACTATTATACAAAGGTAAAAAAGGATGAAGGAGTTACGTACCACTCATAAGTACATAAAAATACCTAATAATTTACGTTTTATTTCGAAATTACAGAAAATTATCGGTAAATTATCAAATATTTTGAATGATGCTAAAAAGGGAGTATGTATATATATCGTAAAGGAACAAAATCTGAGCACCGCGCAGTATGAATATACGTCATCTTTAGTAAAACATCTTTGTGTATGTGTTTGTTACCTCTTCACGCTCAAACAGCTGCACCGTATTTCGATGAAATTTGGTATGGAAATAGTTAAAACCCAGAATTAACACATAGGCTTTTATCCCGGAAAAAGTTTAATTTCCGTGGAATAGTTGAGGTAGCGGGAAAACCGTAATCCACGCAGGTGAAACCGCGGGACGCTACTAGTAATATATGTGAAAGTTTGGATGGATGTTTCTTACTCTTTCACGCAAAAAATACTGATCGGATTTGGATGAAATTTGGTATAGAAATAGGTTACATCCCGCAACAGCACATCTGCAAGTTTTCATCCCGAAATAGTAGCTGTTCCCGTGGGATAAGCAAACAATACATATGTGCATAACTGCACAGCATAACTATACATATATGCTATTCCAGACTATGATCTATATCTGTGCCAAATTTCATCCAGATCCGTTCTGCCGTTCTCACTTGATTGAGTAACAAACATCCATCCATCCATCCATTCAAACGTTGACATTTATAATATCAGTGGGAAGTGGGATTATGATAAGCTAATTCCTTTCTGCAGTGTGTGATCATCTGATCAATATTTTAAAAAAAAAAACAATCATTCACGCAGCCATAGGACGTCCACTGCTGGACATATGCCTCCCCCATATAGGGGGAATTTGCCAATACTCACCACGCTTGGCAGGCGTGTTGGCGAGCGCAGTATGGTTTCCGATCCTCAGAAGGCGCTGCTGCCCACCTCCTGGTACGTGATCCCTTAGCCGAATCTTACGGCACCCGCGGGAAGAGATGGGGGAGTACTATTCTAGGCCGGTACTACCACGGCAAAAGATAATTAAATAGTTGAACATAGCTAAGCTAATGAGTTTCCAAGAAAGCTATTAAGGCTAAGACTTAAGGGTAAGAGCTAAAGGGTAACCATTCAGAGGTCAATTAAAAAACGAAAAGGTCGTTGAACTATAATAAGAATGCACCAGATGTCGCGAAATATTAGGAGTTAAAATTAAAAAAAAAACAAGCACACACGCGTCCAGACTCCACGAAAGGTGTGCACGGGCATCTGGCGCGTGGCAATGTGGTACTTTGCGAATAGGAAAAAAAAGCGCTCTCTAGTTCTTGGGAACTCGTCAGTTACTGTGTTACTAAGTGCGATCGCGACAAAGAGCTCGTCTCCCTACTTCTATCACATTTATAAAAAAAAATATAAAATAAACAGATTTTTTTTTTAACAAAAAATGCAACCGACTTCAACACTCAAAAGTGTGAAATAACTTGTTGAAGTCGGTACCATGATAGTTCACACAAAAGTAACTAACATTACAATATAGTGCTCATGGTACCGACTTCGACAAGTTATTTCACACTTTTGAGTGTTGAAGTCGGTTGCATTTTTTGGTAAAAAAATTTTTTTCACCCTTTTCAGTGACCTGTGCTAGTCACGGGATCAATTATTTGTCATTGTGTGTTCTGCGATGACTTCAACCGCGACAATAACATCATCAAAAAACGCGTAGCACTTTTCAGTTATTGGAGTATAACTCAAAAACCGCTCCGATTTTGATGAATTTTGAATGGGACCACCACGGAAGTATACTCTATCTAACAAAAAAGAATCATCAAAATCGGTTCATAAACAACGATCCGCGAACACACATAAAAACAAATCTACGGTCGAATTGAGTAACCTCCTTTTTTGGAAGTCGGTTAAAAAAGAGGGTCCAAACCAATTAAATGTAAATTAGATTAATTTAACCGAATAAATGATTTGTATTTGTTGCCACACAAACCTACAAAAATGCTTTAAATGCGAAAGACTCTTATTCTATTTACACTACAATTCCAATTCCAATATACCAATAACTAATATCAAAATATTGTGCTATGGTTACTATTATTATTATTAATATTTATTATTTATTTATTAACATTCACACAAGGTCTTCAGTGGTCTACTATGTTACTTTACTTCAACAGTTCCATTTTTTGGTATTTTTTTTGTCATCAATATTGAATCAATCTTGATCAATAAAATCTCAAAAATTTGACTGGCCGGTTGGCGCAGTTGGTAACACTCCGCTTTCTGAGCCGCTGGTCCCGGGTTCGATTCCCGGACAGGTCAAACATTTGTGTGCATGAACATGTCTGTTTGACCTGTGTCTGGGTGTGTATATACACACCATATATACATATGTATATAAGTATATATATCTGTCATCAGGTTACCATAGTACAGGCTCCGCCTAGTTATGACCTAAAGACCTTGTGTGAATGTTAATAAATAAAAAAAAATAAAAAAATCTTGATTCATTTATTTTTTTATTCCACGCTAGTAATGTTTTAACTACATAATTCAATATGGCATATACGCCGACTCACAATGGGTGATTTTGACAGCTTTGGTAATTTGATAATTTTGATTTGCACATATTGAATCAATCTTGATTCAATTCTTGATTCAGTGACGTAGTACGTAAGTTTTTCTATTAGCATCCAACTTGTCAATTTGGTACAAAACCGACACAGGCCGAGCACAGGTTCAACATAGATTCAGGCCGCTATGAACTTAGCAGACTACGGATTTGTGACGTTATCTTATTGCCATCGAGTCGGCCTTCTCGCACCGGACTGAATATGAACATGAAATTAATACACTTGACACCCAGTACTCGCCACACTTGGCAGGTGGATTGCCGTTTTTTTTCCTAATGGACTAATGCTGTTTGCCTCTACCGGCATTTACAGCTTCACCGGAGGGGGGGCGAGCACAGATGGTGCTCAGCCCGGTATTTGTGCGGGCGCAGAAGGCGCACCCGCCTAGTGAGGCTAGCGCTGACGGCGCTGTGCCAATAGGAGACTTCGGACCTCGGCTTGAGCGCGCAATATGTTGATTTTATCAGCAGAAGGCGCTGGTGCCCCCCTTCTGATACGTGCTATTAAATGCACCTGTATCTTCGAACACATCGTCACTGACCATCAAGTGATATACTAGCGAAACCCTTGATAAGTAAATTAAAACTTATTTGTGCATCCTGTCAAAAATATAAGAGGATTTCAATTCGGTGATAAACGCGCATGTCGGCGATCCATTTAGATAATAGCTTTCCAAGAACTATGATGTTCACGGTGGCCTACGGGTTAATTATGACAATTAGTTAAATGGCTATGTCATAAGGTTAATGGCTTCCATTCATCGTTGGCACATTGTGAATGAATCATTTTGGGCTATTATATACAAGAATACATCTTACTTATATTATAAATGCGAAATTTTGTGTGTATATGAGTTACTTCTTCATGCTCAAACGGCTACACCGATTTCGATTAAATTTGGTATGGAGTTAGATTAAACCCTGGATTAACACATAGGATTATTTTCATTATCATAATCATTCCCGTTTTTCATCACCAGGCGCGTAAAAACTGATTTTGATGACATTTGGTAAGTAGATACTTCAGGTCCCGGAATAACACATAGGCTACTTTTCATCATCATCATAATCATCAATCAACACCACGACGGATTTGGTTGAAATTTGGAACACAGTTTTTTTTTTTTAATATTTATTAACGTTCACACAAGGTCTTCAGGTCCAAAACTAGGCAGAGCCTGTGCTATGGTAAACTGATGACTGATATATATACTTATATACATATACACACCCAGACACAGGTCAAACAGACATGTTCATGAACACAAATGTTTGACCTGTCCAGGAATCGAACCCGGGACCAGCGGCTCAGAAGGCAGAGTGCTACCAACTGCGCCAACCGCCCAGTCAAAGTCAAGTCAAGTGTTTATACCTTGGATTAACACAGGCTTGGCTACCAAGCCAATCTATTCCCTTTCAACTTATTAGTCTCTGGTCTCATCAATCAGATGGTCTTAAAAACGTTGCATCATTGTTTCAGGCCGTGGTGGTACCGGCCTAGAATAGTACTCCCCCATCTCTTCCCGCGGGTGCCGTTAGAGTCGGCTAAGGGATCACGTACCAGGAGGTGGGCAGCAGCGCCTTCTGAGGATCGGAAATCATACTGCGCTCGCCAACCCGCCTGCCAAGCGTGGCGAGTATTGGCAAATCCCCCCTATATGGGGGAGGCATACGTCCAGCAGTGGACGCACATGGCTGAGAAAAGAAAAAAAAAAAGAAAAAGAATTGTTTCACTAGAATTATTTAGTTCGCGGCAGAGTAAAGGTTGAGAGCATATGTTAGAAAGGTGTTTTTCTCTATTCTATAAAATAAGGGTTTGGAAAGTTCAACAAAAGGGCAGACATAATGACAGCGGTAATCGCTCAAGGTGTCTCGTGCCATCTTTGGACTAATCCTAAATACTTAAGATGGAATGCTTTTTATCCTTAATAATGATAAAACACCATTATTAGAGTTAATAAAATTGTTACCAAAAAATGGAACCGACTTCAACACTCAAAAGTATGAAATAACTTGTTGAAGTCGGTAACATGATAGATCAAAAGTAACTGATACCAAAATATTGTGCTCATGGTACCGACTTCGACAAGTAATTTCTTACTTTTGAGTGTTGAAGTCGGTTCCATTTTTTATTAATTCCGCGCTAGTAATGTTTTAACTACATAATTCAATATGGCATATACGCCGACTCACAATGGGCTATTGACAGCTTCGGTAGTCCGCTATTTTTAATTCGCACATATTGAATCAATCTTGATTTAATTCTAGATTCAGTGACGTAGTACATAAGTTTTCGTAGTCTGTTAGCATCCAACTTGTCAATTTGTTACAACACCGACATAGGCCGAGCATAGGTTCAACATAGATTGAGGCCGCTATGAACTTAGCAGACTACGGATTTTTGACGTTGTCTTATTGGCATCGAGTCGGCCTCCTCGCACCGGACCGAATATTAACATGAAATTAGTAATTACAGCTTTTAAAATGTTATGCAACACACTTGACATCCAACTTTAAGCCTTTAAGGAGCTGTACAAACACAAATAGCAACTTAAAATAAAGAATTTAAAAAATCATGTAATAGAGACAATGCTCTTATTAAAACATCATCATCATCATCATCATCTCAGCCATAGGACGTCCACACGTAATATACACGTCCATTAAAACATAATTAAACATAATTAAATCTCATGAGTGCCAACAGACACTTTTTCATATAATTTCACAAGGATATGTTTTTTTTTTTTTTTTTCACATTCACACAAGGTCTTCAGGTCCCAAACTAGGCAGAGCCTGTACTATGGTAACCTGATGACTGATATACATACTTATATACACATACACACCCAGACACAGGTCAAACAGACATGTTCTACACACAAATGTTTGACCTGTCCGGGAATCGAACCCAGGACCAGCGGCTCAGAAGGTAGAGTGCTACCAACTGCGCCAACCGGCCAGCCAATTTTATTTTTTAACCGACTTCAAAAAAAGGAGGAGTTCTCAATTCAACCCGTATGTTTGTTTTTTTGTGTTTGTTGCCGCATGACTTCCGACTGGGTGAACCGATTTTGATCGTTCTCTTTTTATTTAAAAGCTGGTGCTTCCCGTGTGGTCCCATTTAAATTTCATCAAAATCGGACGAGCACTTTTTTAGTTACAAGTCAAAAACTGAAAAATGCGTGCTTATACTACACGATATTATAGTAACAAAGGTCACTAAAAACAGTGAAAAAAAAATTTTTACAAAAAAATGGAACCGACTTCAACACTTAAAAGTATGAAATAACTTGTCGAAGTCGGTACCATGAGCACAATATTTTGGTATCAGTTACTTTTGAACTATCATGTTACCGACTTCAACAAGTTATTTCATACTTTTGAGTGTTGAAGTCAGTTCCATTTTTTTTTTTTTTTTTTTTTTCAGTATCTTTGGTTCACTATAAAGGAGTGTTCAGGAGTCACATACGATTAAGTATAATACTCTCTATAGTTTTATACTTTCATATACTTAATAACATGTATATACGTATTAAATATGTATAATATTAAATTGTACACTCACTGAACTAAATATACATATGCAAACACATTTTTTTATCATCAAAAGCCCCGCATCGTCTCGCCGCGCCGCCATGCGCCCGCGCATGCCATAAGGCTTCCGGGCACATGTCAATCGGCATCTGGCTACATTATTTGTATTATAATAATCATATCGATACCCGGTGCACTTGGATACACATTTCGATAAGAAAAAAAAAAGGGCACACGTCAATACGTAAAAAAAAAAGACGTGTGGCACTCGGGACTGCCGCGGTAAAGCTATTACATAGCATTTTTTATCAACTTATGCAATTATTAATATATTAATAACTTATGCAGTAACGCCGATACAACCAATGCCACCTAGAGGCGAGTTGCTGAACTAAACAGACAAGCGTGATATTTCAAAAAAGTCATTAAGAGTTCTGCTATTCATCAATAGATGGCAAAACATCGGAGTGGGGAGTGTTAGGTTATTTTCGTTACGGAATTTCTGGATTCGGTCTCCACCCTCAAGGCTCGCGATAGAAGCTATGCAATAGCTTAAAAATTACCTAAAAGGGAACCGACGTCAATACTCAAATAATTTGTTGAAGTCGGTACCATGATAGTTAAAAAGTTACTATTATCAAAATATTGTGGTCATGGCTTCGCTTCAAACTATTAGCAGTGTGTATTAGCAGTTATATCCGTGCTGAAATAAATAGTTATACATATTTTTTTCACTCTTTCAGTGACCTTTGCTACTCACGGGATCAAATGTCATTGACCCTCAATAAGGAAGTTATCGAGATAGACGTAACACTTTCAGTTGTTGGAGTATAATTAAAATACAGCCTCACCGATTTTGATGAAATTTAAATGGGACCACCTCGGAAGTATACTTCATCAAACAAAAAAAGAATCAATACAATCGGGTCATAAACAGCGAAGTTTTCACCGAACAAACATAAAAATAAAAAATACTATACGGTCGATTTGAGAAACCTTGCCTTCTGAGCCGCTGGTCCCGGGTTCGATTCCCGGACAGGTCAAACATTTGTGTGTATGAACATGTCTGTTTGACCTGTGTCTGGGTGTGTATATGTATATTAGTATATATATCAGTCATCAGGTTACCATAGTACAGGCTCTGCCTAGTTTGGGACCTGAAGAACTTGTGTGAATGTAAATAAATAAAAAATGAATGAAATATAGCTGCGCCTACTACGACTTTTCCTTACACTCAGTTATCCCACGGGAACCCTACGTGCTATCCCAGATTTAATCTGTCTCTATCGAAAATTATATCTAAGTTTTTACAAATATTTGGTGTGATGGGGTAAAAACCATTAAAAAAACAAACCAAATTGATAACCTCCCCATATTTTGAAGTCGATTAAAAAGACTTCGTGTCCTAGGAATGGGCAAGTAATTGTCTCTGCTACAGGATTCTAGATTCAAATTACACATCTCCTCTGTCATTGGTCGAGAAGGCCATGCGCAGGCGCGTGCCCCGACGACAGATGTTCGAAAGTTGAACTGTTTTTTATTCATGCCTCCTGGTAAAGGAGCACGGCCTTGTGCGCCCTTAAGGACATAATTCAGTGGTCGGTCAGTAGTCTTAGGTCAGTAGTTAACAAAGATGCTTTGTTCAATTCCTACACTTCACTTGTTAATTAGAATTATACATTAGGTACTAAATGATCAGTAACTTGAACTTTAGAACCGCGACCGTAGGCGTAGGTTCGAATCCCGGCTGGGGCAAACATGTCTGTGTGCATAGATGTTTGCTCGCTAAAAGTGATTATTCATCATCATCATCTCTGCCATAAGACATCCACTGCTGGACATAAGCATCCCCCATTGATTTACACAAGGACCGGTTGGAAGCATAGCATTCTAGATCTAGCGTGATAACATCTTCGACCACATCGTCACTGACCCTCAAGTGAGATACTGGTCAAACGCTAGATCTACACAGTATAAAAAAAGAGATAATTTTGAGTCCTTTCAGCTCATTTTGTTGAAAGACCTACACGTTTATAAACTTAAAAAAATACCATTATGAGAACAGTTTATGCAGGTAAATTCTCATTAAATAAATATTGAGTTTGCCAATTGATTGAAAAAAGTATTTCCGACTGACCATCATTTTTCTTTATCTAAAATTCTCATGGTATTAACAAATTCTACATACGATACAAACGAAATAAGATAGATAGATAAATAGATATAGATAATTCTTTATTGCCAAAAAACATATAAAATGATATGTATTGATATAACTTGAGAGGTGTCAAGTGACACCCGGATGGAACGAAGTTCCTTTCGATTATATAATTCGACGCGACGATTATTTTCGTTAATTAAGTGTATACACTTAATTAACGAAAATAATCGTCGCGACACCACACTGTTCAATGCGAAATATAAAGACGAAACGAGGAGAGAGAGAGAGAGAGGGAGAGAGAGAGAGGGAGAGAGAGAGAGAGGGAGAGAGAGAGAGAAACACGCGCACGCAAAAAGTGTCGTTACAACTTTTGGTCTCAATTTTTTCCGTCTAGCCCACTTTCGCAACGCGCGGTAAGGAACTTCGTTCCAATTGGATAATAATTGATTTGATAATCTGGGTGTGTATATGTATATAAGTATGTATATCAGTCATAGTACAGGCTCTGCCTAGTTTGGGACCTGAAGACCTTGTGTGAATGTTAATAAATAATAATAAAAAATAAATAAGATATCATTGGAGCCCATTGGTCAGTACGTACGTTTTGTAATATTTGACGCATCAGGATGTGTCCCACCCCTTCTACCTGTAAACACCCGCGAGCCTCTGTAATGTCATCGACACCTGTTAAGCCCTTAATGAAAATACCTCATCAACAAGTTCTGCCAATTAAACATTAACACCTGCTACAGGCAGCTACAGTACAATAATGCTGGATTAGATTTCGAATTTCATCTGGGTCAGTTATATAAATAACTGTATTATTAATTTATATAAATACTAGCTGCGCCATGCGGTTTTACCCGCGTGGTGATGATTGATGATGATGATGAAAAGTAGCCTATGTGTTTTTCCGGGACCTGAAGTATCTACATACCAAATTTCATCCAAATCCGTTTTACCCGCGTGGTGATGAAAAAGTGCGATGATGGTGATGATGAAAATAAGCCTGTGATCCAGGATACAAGCTATCTCCATACTAAATTTTATCCAGATCCATCCAGCCGTTTAGGCGTGAAAGTGTAAATACAATACATGCTCACAAACTTTCGCAATTACGCATATTAGTAAGATTACAAAGAGTATGCATCTTTTTCGATGCATTTACATCAAGCATTTCAAAAATATTTTTTTATGTTACGAGTCCAGCTATTGACCACTATCCCACCTGATCTTAATGACTGATGATGCCAGTCTAGGGTGGACTAAGTTTGTGTAATGTTTGGGTTCTTATCCCTATTGTTTTTATTAATGTTTGAGGTAAATTAAGTAAGGATATGTCATCATAACCCTGAGAAAACTAGTTTTACTAATTAAATCTCACGAAGGAGTGGTCTTAAACCACTGGTTGTCAAACTACGGATGAAAAACCTAATTTATATATAAACCGCCTAAAATGAAAACCTAATAATCGAACCAAATTTCACAATGTTATAAACCTTTATCGACACAGTATTTTCTTGAAATAATACCCAAATCGCTTCAAATATGCTCATAATATTTAAAGAGTTCTCTCGATTGAGAAATCGATCCCATCATCAGATGACCTTGGCTACCTACACCTTGGAAAGCATACCCTTGTTTCTAATCGGCCCAGGCGTAATAGTGTGTACATAACGAAGCACGCAAATAAACACACCCTCTAACACACACCCACACACACACACACATACACACACGAACACACATACCTATGTTTTTATTAATTATTGTTTTATATAATAGATATGTAGCCATTCTGAGCGTTTGACATACAATTATATGTACTATATTAAGGGAGAGGCCTTCGGCTCCAAAACACAGTGAAAACTAGTTTGGAGCCAATGGGTTCATGTATTGTTAGACCTATTGTTATGTCAAATAAATATATTTGTATTGGTATTGTATAATTTGAAAAAAAACATCGAATTGAGAATCTCCTCCCTTTATGAAGTCGGGTAAAAACTGAACAATAAATCTCAATAATTGATTGCCTCAAAACTAGGCAATCCTATTTAAAACTTGGCCTCGTAGCGAAGCTTAGTTTTTCGCTGCACGTGTTTATTTTTGCCAAACTACCAGGAGACCATAACTGAAGTGGAGGACACAAGCGTAACGTTGCACCAATGAGACGCTGGGAGGACTCAACAAGTTGTTTCGTGGTGGGAGGAACCAATCAACGCAACTGTTGATATCATACTGGAGGAATACATGTGTGGTAGAGGTCAGAGGTCACATAAAGTTTAATGCTCTACTTTATTTTATTGGCTTCGTAGGGTTTTACTTATTTAACATTTTGGCTCCGCGATCTCCTCGTGACCAGTGCACAACCAATAATAACGCAAAAAAATGTTTAAGTAAATGTTTAAAATGGAACCGACTTCAACACTCCATTCCATACGAGGGTATAGGACTGAGCTGGGGCGCATGTCTCCTATTCCACGAGCTTTGCATCTTCTCAATGCTGTACTGCGTCAGCGCCAAGATGTGGACATATTCCATCATACGCCACGAGAGGTTCACAGGGCGGTAATAGAATATGCAGAGGCAAACCTGTAATCATGGACTTAGTTTAACTATGAAACCCATGGTTTATAATTTGTATTATCATATATTGTTAATTTCTTTTGTTTAATTGTATGCTAGGTATGTGTTTGTACTATAGAAATAAGCTTGTGTAGGTGAATTGGGCGACTGTTATGCCTACACAAGAATGTCAAATAAATAAATAAATATAAATAAAAAGTGTGAAATAACTTGTCGATGTCATGAGCAGCATTTTTTTTCTAACGGATCAACAAAGTTTTGCCGTAAATACACTGATTGCCATGGCGAGGACTCCAATTGTCGTTTCATTTCATTTTGCACATTTTTTTTTTTTTAAAGATTATAAGCTTGCGTTTGACCACTGTCTCACCTGATGTTAAGCGACGACGCGGTCTAAGGTGGAGCACGCAAACTTAGAAGGAACCTATACACTCGCGACTTGAAAACTCCGGGGTTGTACATATCGGGAAACACAGACTCAGGCAGTGAGTTCCACTCCCTGGCAGTACGCATTATAAAAGTGGAAGCAAAACGCTTCTTGTGCGTAACGGTGGTATATCTACCATGTAGCGGTGGCGCAGAGTCGTACGTCTGGTTGACCGATGATAGAATGGAGAAGGTGGAATTAAATTGTGTAATTGTGTATTACATGCTCTGAAGATGAAGATATATCTTTAAAGAATGGGCATTGTGAGATATTGTAAGTCCATTTTTGCATACAAATTAGGATTCATTATATAACTAGTAGCGCGCCGCGGTTTCACCCGCGTGGATTATCGTTTGCCCGCTACCTTAAGTATCCCATGGGAACTATACTTTTTCCTATATGTTAACACAGAGTTTAAACTATCTCCATACCAAATTTCATCGGAATCGGTGTAGCCGCGAAGTAAGTAGAGCGTGTGTTTCCCGATATGTACAATCCTGGAGTCTACAAGTCGCGAGTGAATGGGATGGAATGAGGTACCTTCTAGGTTTGCGTGCTAAATTCTAGACAACGTCATCACTTAACATCAGGTGAAACAGTTGTCAAACGCAAACTTATAATAGTAAAAAAAAAAAGCGTGAAGAAGTAACAAACATAGACACAAACTTACGCATTTATAATATTAGTAGGATTATAAATTTAAAAAAATCTGAGGAATTCAAGTTTCTTTTTAGAACATTAAATATGGACATCTGTAATAACGAGACGCACGGGATGATACAGATAGCTGAGGGCACAGAGGCTATCCTTTCTTTTAGAAAATTAGAAAACTAACACTGGACGCGATTCTGAAACGATTCGAGAGATAGATTAAAGGTTGCGCCGATCTCCGATAGCTGTAGTGAATACGGGGCGTGCGGTTGGGCTTAAAATTCACCTAACACGTGGTTACGTTCTAGAACTACTAGGCTTCCAGAACTAAGCTGCACATACAACAAATAATCCTGATTCAACAAGTTGTGCGTCATGTACAAGGCAAGGTCAAAAGGTCAATCCGCAACACGTGTATTGAAGCTAAAGTACTAGGCGTTCAGAAAATGAAAGAGGAAGACAACACGATTAGGATTCAACAGGTTGGGTCATAGTCACAGAGATATTATATAAATATACTAGCTGCGCTCCGCGGTTTCACCCGCGCGGTGATGATTGATGATGATGAAAATTATGATGATGATGAAAAGTAGCATATGTGTTGTTGCCGGACCTGAAGTATCTATTTACAATATTTCACCCAAATCTGTTATATGACTGGCCGGTTGGCGCAGTTGGTAGCACTCTGCCTTCTGAGCCGCTGGTCCCGGGTTTGATTCCCGGACAGGTCAAACATTTGTGTGTGATGAACATGTCTGTTTGACCTGTGTCTGGGTGTGTATATGTATATAAGTATACATCAGTCATCAGGTTACCATAGAACAGGCACTGCCTATCATTGCTCGCTCCATAACTCCCTGAGCGACTGAGTTTCTGGACTAGTCTCACTGTCAATGTCCACGTTTCAAAATCCTATGGCTGAGATGATGTAAATATTTTTATTTTATTTTTTATTATAAGTTTGCGTTTGACAACTCTCTCAAGGATATATTTTATTTATTTTTATTTTATTTATTAACTTTCACACAAGGTCTTCAGGTCCCAAACTAGGCAGAGCCTGTACTATGGTAACCTGATAACTGATATATATACTTCTATACATATACACACCCAGACACAGGTCAAACAGACATGTTCATACACACAAATGTTTGACCTGTCCGGGAATCAAACCCGGGACCATATATATATATGGAAGGATATATATATACACAAGGATCGGTTGGAAGCGACTGCCTCGAACTTCCTTCTTCATTATTCATCAGGGTGTACTTTCTACTAAACACATTGCTCATAGATTGTTAATTAATTGTCGTTTTTGCTGGTTTTTAACTGACTTCAAAAAAAAGAAGGAGGTTCTCAATTCGACCCGTATGTTTTTTATATTATTATTTATGTTTGTTACCGCATAACCTACACAATGTTATAGTAGCGGGTGAAGACATCGGTGAACATACCTACACCACAATGAGAATTGATCCCATGAGTAACAAAGGTCACTAAAAAGCGTGAAAAAAATACTTTTTACAAAAAATGGAACCGACTTCAACACTCAAAAGTATGAAATAACTTGTCGAAATCGGTACCATGAGCACAACATTTTGATACGAGTTACTTTTAAACTATCATGGTACCGACTTGAACACTCAAAACTTGTTGAACTTGTTGAAGTCGGTTCCATTTTTTGGTGAAAATTGTTTTGTTATTGCCAGTTGTATTATAATTTTAATGGCTACACAGATATCATTTCTACCACAATGCTACTTCATACATTTTAATCGAGATGCGTTTTGATACACTTGTGTTACTACTGCATTGTTTATGAATTCCTGGTCTTTATAAGTAAGAGAATTGGCACCCAGATCATTTGTCCACCTTGGCGGTGGACGAAAGATTAAAAAAAAAAATATGGTTGCGTTTGACCACCGCCTCACCTCATATTCAAGTGACTGAGTTCACCATGTTCTAGATTTCGCACCTGCACGACTCAAGCTCAAGCAGTTGCTGGGGTTCAAACCAGCGACTCTCAGGTTGAAACGCTTCCACCGCTAAGGTATTATGGCTACAATAAAGTACTATTGGTTTAGATGTACCATGGGCACTAATGCGATTCACTGAATTCAACATGCAAACTTCGCTGTTTCATTGTGCGAAATCATTCCACACAACATTATTAGAAATCCTACTTTAACACAATCCTATTAAGAGCTAAATTCTACTGCAGTCACCTTCGGACCCATTGTCCTCTGAAAACGCCAGCTGACAGTCAGCTGTTCAGCAAAAAAAGCTCAATACCTGTACGAAATACCATTTCAAGGTAGAAACGACCTTACACGCATTTAGCTCTATTATTGAGCCGTTACGGTGCTGCAAATAATGAAGTTCATGGAAAAGTACTATGCAATCTAGAGAAATGTTTATCAAAAAATGCAACCGACTTCAACACTCAAAAGTGTGAAATAACTTGTTGAAGTCCGTACCATGATAGCACAAAACTGAAGAGAAATATTGTACCCATGGTACCGACTTCGACAAGTTATTTCACACTTTTGAGTGTTGAAGTCGGTTCCATTTTTTGGTGAAGAGTTTTTTTTTCAGTGACTTTTGCTACTCATGGGATCAATCGTTATTCACCCTCAATAAGAAAGTCATCGAGATAGACGTAACACTTTTCAGTTATTGTAGTGTAACTCAAAAACCGCTTGACTGTGAAGCACTTGAAGCTTTCAAATCGGTTCTCCCAGTGAAAAGTTCTGAGGTAACAAACATAAAAAACATACGGTTCGATTGAGAACCTCTTCCTTTTTTGAAGTCGGTAAAATAAAATAGTAACTTTTTTTAATCATGCACTGCTTTAACTTTGAATCAGTTCTAGACTTCTAGCTTCCTAGCGGATAGTCAAAAATCCTACTAGATATTATAATAAATGCGAAAGTTTGTGTGTATGTTTGTTACTTCTTCACGCTCAAACGGCCACACAGATTTCGAAGAAATTTGGTATGGAGATAATTTAAACCCTAAAAAAAAAAATTGGTTGTCTGTAAAGTCGGTTTACGGACGATAGATTTACGTGATAACGACATAATCATGTATGACTTTGACTTTGACATTGACATTGAAATTGACATTGACCATTGGCATTGACCATTGACCATTAACCATTCACCGTTACGCGGAACGTTACTATTTTTCATTTTGGCATTCATCAATTTATAAAACGTTATCACGTCAAAAACAAAAGCTACTTTTATCCCGCAAAATGGATAGTTCCCGTGGAATAGTTGAGGTAGCGGGAAAACCGTAATCCACGCAGGTGAAACCGCGGGGCGTTATTTGTTAAATATAATTTGAAAACACCTGGCTAGCAACAGAGAAGCGGTCTTTAGAAAAACGTTTACCAAAACAGAACAAGCAATTATCGACCTTAATGCTGGATAACTTGCTAACCTTTCAGGTTTATAGTATCATGCCCAGTGTAGGGCGTCAAACTTCGAACGCCTACATGTTAATAATGGATTAATAATTATTAATAATAATAATCCTTGATCCTAAAAATTATAAAAATGGACAGACGACCTGACAAAGAATAATAAATTATATACAAAACAAATAATAAGGTTTATTCCAGGAGATTATTCCATAGATAATCAATAACAACACCTAAATTAAATGTTTTTATTAAATTTTACTACTACTATTCGTGTCATACTAATTTATCTTTATTTATCGTAGCCATATAAGAACTAATTTTATTTTCCAGGATTTTAGTTCAGTTTAATTGAATCACTACCAGTGTATCGCTAAAATAGTGTAAATACATTACTGTGTTTGAGGTGGGTACATCCTCATCTCCATAGAATCATAGACAAATGTATACTTTGTCTATGGTAGAATATAGGAATTAAACTCTTCAAAAAATGTGGAACGCTTCACGATTTTGCGTGTCATCCTTGCGCAGGGGCCATGCTAATCTTCTCTGTATCGTTCCAATTTTAGTATATGTACTGCCGAAGCAAGTACATGGTAATAGCCAAGTTAGTTCTACACTATCTACAATTCGAGAAAAACTCCGCTTGCGTGATTCAAGATGTACCAATTATATTCCCACAATCAAGCTAAAATAACAACTTTTTGCATAACAAACATTTATTTTGACATTTGTAATACACAGTTATTAAAGAAAAATTTAGTTTATTATATCCAATAAAAAATGCAAGCAACTTTTTGATTAAACCTGTTTTTGTCAGCGACATCTACGGTGGATGTGTACAACTAGAGCGCTACACGTTTCACTCACATTAGTTAACCATAGCGATTATAGGTGGCAGGACGATCGCAGGCTATATTAGAAATAATAAAAGTATTATTTTATGCTTTATTATTTATAACTAGATATCGCCCACGTTTCTATAAAAATATGCCTTAACCTTACCTTTATAGAAGTATAAGAATTATCCGACCTTAAGGGGCGTCCATAAATTACGTGAGGTACTTTTAGTGATTTTTCAACCCCCCCTCTCCCCTTGGTGAGATGTCGTGAGAATTTGTTGGACCCTCTTCCCCCACCCATAATCTCACTTGAGACTTTTGAAAATACATGTATTAATAATGTAAATAAATGAATATGTGCTTGATTTTGTTGGATTTAATCAGGATTTGTTACTTGAGATTATTAATATCTTAGTATCAAAATATATTATTACCTAATTTATCCCAGTTTTCTCGCCACATTACAATGTTCCTTGAGGAAAAAAAATTACGTGAGTATTTGTCGAACCCACCCCCTCCCCCATGTGAGTTTGGGTGAGATTTGGCTTGACCCCCTCCCCCCCGTAAACACCTCACGTAATTAATGGACGCCCCCTTAGTTACAATAACATTTTCTAAGTTTGGATGTACCTAACCTAACCAAAAATAATATAAAGTACTAGGCTACGTTTATCCCGGAAAAAGTATAGTTCCCGTGGGATGATTGATGTAGCGGGAAAACCGTAATCCACGCGGGTGAAACCGCGGGGCGCTACTAGTATTACATATAGACTTATATTATACATATAGCCAGTGGACATATGTATATGTATTCACTGGCTATACTCCATATATAGTCGAAGACCTAGGCGACTATAAACGTAAGTAAAGCCGGTATCCCACTAATATTATAAAGGCGAAAGTTTGTATGTTTTTAAGTGTGTATGTTTGTTAGTCCTTCACGCTCAAACAGCTGGACCGATTTCAATGAAATTTGGTATGGAGATAGGTTAGACCCTGGATAAACACATAGGCTACTTTTTTAACCGACTTCAAAAAAAAGAGGTTACTCAATTCGAACGTGTATATATATTTTTTTTATTTTTATTTTGTGTTCGCGGATAACTTCTTCGTTTATGAACCGATTTTGATGATTCTTTTTTTGTTAGATAGAGTACCTATACTTCCGTGGTGGTCTCATTCAAATTCACCACAATCGGTTAAGCGGTTTTTGAGTTATAGGTACTCCAATAACTGAAAACGCTACGCGTATCTTGATGATATTATTGTCGCGGTTGAAGACATCGCAGAACACACAATGACAATTAATTGATCCCGTGAGTAGCAAAGGTCACTGAAAAGGGTGAAAACAATTTTTTTTAACAAAAAATGCACGACTTCAACACTCAAAAGTATGAAATAACTTGTCGTAGTCGGTACCATGAGCAAAATATTGTGATGATAGTTACTTTTGTGTCAACTATCATGGTACCGACTTCAACAAGTTATTACACACTTTTGAGTGTTGAAGTCGGTTGCATTTTTTTGTTAAAAAATTTTTTATCTATAAAATATTGACTTTACCCTGGGGTAAACGGGAAGACACAGCAATCTCCAATACCACGTACCATTAAACCGTGGGTAACACCGCGGGGCGTAACTAGTATAATAATGTGTGAAACTCACGAGAATTTCCAATCGAAACAGATATAATATTGTAAACTCTTAAGACTTTCACGGCCGGCGTTGCATGTTGTATGTATTGCTTCCGGGCTGTTTGGCCGTGGTCTATGTGAAACTTGTGTTCCAGACGTTTCGTCGATCGTCGTAGAATTCTCCTTCGCGGCGTCTTCTCAGTATCAGAGAAGACGCCGCGAAGGAGAGTTCTTGTCGCCGCTCGGACCTGAACCACTGAAGATGTCGACCGCAGTGATCGACGAAACGTCTGGAACACAAGTTTCACGTAGACCACGGCCAAACAGCCCGAAAGCAATACATACAACAGATATAATATTATTTTAAGATGAGCTGTTAAAGAAGCTCAAAAAAAATAGTTTTATTCGATTATTAAAATAAGATAATTCAGTAATTATATTTTAATGGTGATAAATTTTAATGATACTTCAGTAATCGTACGCTTGCAATAGAACAGAAGATGCAATAGACTATTGAGTATTAACATTTCAATAAAACAAACTCTGTGAGTCAGATAATTTCGACACCCTAACAAATCGACATGTTTTACACCTGCGCATTTCATTAGTTATATCTTCGAGAATTTCCACATAGGAAAAACTTGGGCGTCTCGTCAAACCGAACGAGCTCACGGAGATTCAGCATGTTAATAATCAATATAAAAAACAGGTGGTGGCTGCTAGACTATATGTATATAAATAGATATGGGAAAGTGAGGTCAAGTGAAAACGACATTTTTATATGTTCTAGAAGGTTCTACTAGGTCCTAGAAGGTACAACTTACCGTTAGTTAATTTGGTTTTATACATTAAAACACTCTTACTCTAATGTACATATCATATATATATTATAAATTACATAAACAGCCTTGGCCATGGCCGAAAGAAAAAAAACAGCCTTGTCATTCTAACTTTGAAATGCTTGCAATACTGCGAGCATCAGCTGACTTTCAAAACCTCGTTCGCGATCAGCTGATCAAAAGAAAGTAGCCATATATCAGCTGATTGATTTCTAAAGCAACGCACAGGTAAACGTAACCTCTTTGCATAACCGATCTCAGAAAAACTCTATTGTAAAACAAAAAACTGTAACTGGCCGGATATACGATCTTCAACTCGATGTACGAACAAAATAAGGTTTCATTTTTGAAAATGTAGTTATGGTATAAAAAACTCTTTATGCAAACCTCTACACTTAATTGTTCAAAGAAGAAAATTTAAGAATGAGTTTAACAGTGAACGAAATAAGGTTTAGAATTGCATGGAGTATTGCTGTCCATTTAGCATAGCTGCCCTATTGTACAATTATTGGCAGAATGCACGTGTGCAAAAAGCATTGGACTGAAAAAAAAAACAATGACAGGTAGAAATTGCATCACACAGCTGATCGTCAGCTGTTTCAATTTCAAATATTATTATTACAAGGTTTTACTCGTATTTAACTATGTAGTTGAGCTATGCATAACGGCTTAATGTGAATTTTTTGAAACATAATGTAGATATCTGTATTTGCCATTGTCTGTGCTGAATTTATTGACTAGTCTACATTAATTCTATATTTCTTCTTTCCTTACCATGCATTTTTTTATAATTACCTGATCAATTTTAGTTATCCACGAATGTGTGTACACATACAAAAATGTTTCATTTTTTAACTGGCTTTAAAAAAAGGAGTTTTTTAATTTGACCCGTATATTTTTTTTGTTTGTTTTTTATGTTTGTCAATTCAAAACTTTCGACTGTCGGGTGAAACGATTTTGTTGACTCTTTTATTTGAAAGCTGGTGCGTCGCGTGGTGTCACATTTAGATTTCTTTAAAATCGGACAAGTGGTTTTTGAGTTACACTCCAATAACTGTAAAGTGCTACGTATACCTCGACGACATTATAATTGTAGGTGAAGACATTAATCTTCAAAAAACGTCAAGACCGAAAAAAGATATGCATCAATTTCAAACCCTCTTATCGATATTTTATGTTCAAATATTTGAAGGAAAAATTCGGCTGCTAGTGGGATTTGAACCCAAGACTACAGAATACCGTCGCTTTGTCCAACTAAGCTATAGTAGCCCATACCCACTAGGGCCGAATTACTTCCTTCCTTATTTACATCTTGCGGGGATGTTTTAGCGCCATCTACCTTTAATTGTATGAACAATTAATTAATAGGACTGATAGACCAACATTACAGTTGATATCGTATCAAACGAAGGCACCCTACCCTTATTTTAAGAGTTTTTTTTGTGTATCGCATTAACCATATGCTAGGTATAACTTATGTTCAAATATTTGAAGGAAAAAATTCGGCTGCTAATGGGATTTGAACCCACGACTACAGAATACCGTCCTGTCGCTTTGTCCAACTAAGCTATAGCAGCCCATACCCATTTTTTTTTCTTCAATTATTTGAACATAAGTTATACCTAGCATATGGTTAATGCGATACACAATAAAAACTCTCTTATCGATATTCTACAATTGTTTCGTGTTTTTCTCATATATTTTTTTCAAAACGACGATGTTTTCTTACTCAGAATATAACGATATGATGTTATGCGTAGGCCATGAAGATAGCAATTTAAATCGTGCTCGCGAACTGTATCGGCTACATTTAGCGATGGAAGACCACCCGCTGAACAGCAAGGGCTACCTCCGTACCAATGTTTTCTCAACATGTCAAGGCGCCTACATTCCAAAAGCTCCTCTCATCGGTCTACTGGAAGTGGACATCCAAGCCAAGCACAGTGGACGCCAGGCAGGCTGAATTAGTGTTAATACATTTTGAAGAAGAGCCAGCTACGAGTACAAGACGAGTCGGAACAATATTGTGTATAAACCATGTTGCAGCTTGGCGAATTATTCGTGAGACCGTCACCTTTTTCACTATCGCCGTACACAAATACATACAAATATATTTATTGGCACTAAACACTTTCAATACATGATAGCTTACAAAACATGTGGTTATCGATGTATACATAATTATGTATGTGAATACAATATAAAAGGCCTTTAGCAGCCGTGCTAGGGTCACCTGTGTTACGGCTGCTAAGCTACTTCCTATCATCAACCAATACATAATAATATGCAACGAGCATCTTGACTATCACATACCTAACTTAATAAATATATTATTAAAACAACATAGAACAGATACAATGAAAAGCCAGGATATTATGTTAATTAACTAAAACTTACATAACCTAATGCGCGGTATAAAGAAATGAGGGAGTAAGTACATTTTAAAGTACTTACTCCTGTGTACTTAGGTTAGGTACACAGGAGCTGATACCCGCCGATCTTGCCCCAAACCAGGTTGAACTTCTGCGAGTGGTACCTTAGGCAGTTAGAGGAGAACCCTAATTTCTTAACCTATGCTATTTGAACGGATGTGGCAACATTCACGAGGTCAGGAGGTTCAAATGTGGTGGGTAACGATCACGTTCGGGGTCGCGAGAACCCACAGCCTTCACGGCAGGGCAGATTCCAACACCAGTGGCGACTGAATGTCTGGGCTGGCATTTATGACGGGCATGTCACTGGTCCCGTCATTTTGCCATCACGTCTGAACGGTGGCAACTTCTTAACGTTTCTACAAACGGAATTCGAAGAGGCGATTGATGACCTTCCTGTGACTGAGAGGGATTACTTTGACACCCAAAAAAAACATGGTATTTCAGCCCGATGGAGCTCCGGCTCATTTTGCTCGCGACGGCGAGAGAAGATCGATCGGCCGTGTGGGACCGGTGCTATGGCTCGCTCGTACTCCCGTAAATTAGTGGGACCGGAGTAAAAAAAAAAAAAAAAAAACACATACATTAACTTCACACAGTATACACAATTATATACTCCCAAATTGCACATAAATCCTAATATAAGTGTCGCTATACAGGGTGTCCCAAAAGTCAACGTCCAACCGAAAACCCAAGCTAGGCCTAGTTGTGGGGGCTCTCAAAAAAAAAGAAAAAAAAATCTATCTCATGTAGTTTCGAAATGACAGCCATTTTTCTTAAATTGACACCCTGTGACGAGTTTACGACTACTGGGGCTACAAATGAGCTCTTTTATAATTTTATTTTTGTGTGGAGTAGTCTTAAGTGATGCTCCTACAAATTCCAATTCATCATTTGCACACAACTTCATTGGAATTTCAGAAAATATCCGTTTTATACCGAACCATGACGTGAAAATGACTACATCACTAAACTTAGACAGTCTGTACTGAAAAAAAAATCTACTATGCAATTTCGGCAAGTGCCCTTAAAAGTTGGCGCATTTAATGGGCTTTCCAAAATGGTATAATACTTACTAAATTATTTCTTAGACGACGAGAAAAAAAAAATTAAGAAAGTCGATATTTAGCTTATTATTAGTTAGTCATAAAACTTTCTCAAAATTATTCTAATATCATCTAGGCGTTCTGTAAGGTGTAATTAAAGAAAGAGACGAAGAAAAGTTAGAGCGGGATAGTGACGCTACTAAAAGAAAGAGACGAAGAAATGTTAGAGCGGGACGGAGAGTGAAGAATTAGCGTGCTATCTGTTTCACCCACACTAGCCAAAATGTCAATTTCGTCTCGCTCACACATTGTAGAAAGATTCACTGACACCAAGTAGCGTCACTCTCCGTCCCGCTCTAACATTTCTTCGTCTCTTTCTTTTAGTAGCGTCACTATCCCGCTCTAACTTTTCTTCGTCTCTTTCTTTAATTACACCTTACAGAACGCCTAGATGATATTAGAATAATTTTGAGAAAGTTTTATGACTAACTAATAATAAGCTAAATATCGACTTTCTTAATTATTTTTTTCTCGTCGTCTAAGAAATAATTTAGTAAGTATTATACCATTTTGGAAAGCCCATCAAATGCGCCAACTTTTAAGGGCACTTGCCGAAATTGCATAGTAGATTTTTTTTTCAGTACAGACTGTCAAAGTTTAGTGATGTAGTCATTTCACGTCATGGTTCGGTATAAAACGGATATTTTCTGAAATTCCAATGAAGTTGTGTGCAAATGATGAATTGGAATTTGTAGGAGCATCACTTAAGACTACTCCACACAAAAATAAAATTATAAAAGAGCTCATTTGTAGCCCCAGTAGTCGTAAACTCGTCACAGGGTGTCAATTTAAGAAAAATGGCTGTCATTTCGAAACTACATGAGATAGATTTTTTTTTCTTTTTTTTTGAGAGCCCCCACAACTAGGCCTAGCTTGGGTTTTCGGTTGGACGTTGACTTTTGGGACACCCTGTATAATCCAAGTGAAGTGAACGGAAATTTGTAGCAATTTTTTTTTTATGTTCTCGTTTTTTTTTTTTAAACCTTAGCTAATTTAATTCGGCGAAAATCTTAGTCCAAGAACACACATTGACGTGTGTTCGCGTCAATAACACCGACGATGGTGCGAAATGCCGGACAAGCCATATACCAACAAGCGAGGTTATGCATTGTGCAAGGCGACGCTCACTAAGAGCTATTCCTTTAAATTTGACGTTCATAACGAAACGTACCTAAGTGTTAGTTTAGGTTTCTTTGTTAGAGTTTTTTTATGTAATAGGTGGCAAACAAGCCGACGGGCCGGCTGATGGTAAGCGATCACCGTCGCCTATGGATATCTGTAACACTGAGGGCATTACGATACGTTGCCAATCCTTTCAAGACTCTATTAACTCTCCTTTTGAAAAGTCCCATATTGTAGCTGCTCGGGAATACCGAGGGGGAGAAGCTCGTTCCGCATTTTGCAGATGTATGGCAAAAACGATCAGTTGAATCGCACAGTGTGTGAATCCTTTATTATTCGATTAGGTCTTTACTGTTTCTACGGGTATAACGTGGCACTTACGCGTAGTCGATAGCGACTACGCGTATGTGTAAGTGTAAGTAACAGTGTAAAGTAATTATGAATGTGATTAGGTCTTTTAAAATCTTTCAAAACTCGACATGTAAAATCTATCTAAGCAAATTCTGTACATTCTGTTAGTATGTCTCTTTATTGTTTCAATTGAGTGTGAATTAAATATAAATGCACATCAACATCCTGCGTAGTTTACTCTTTAATTTTACAGAAAATAGGGTTTGCACATAAATGAAAAAAATAATGGTTTTGTTTGTTTTGGCAATAAGTCATACAGTGATAGCATAGTTCTCAAATATTATAAATGGACTTGTTATGAGGCTCCATTTTACCCCCTTTCAGATTTACGGGTATTTTTATAACACATTGTATATATGTATAATCTTAATCTCGAGAACGGCTCCAACGATTTTAATTAAATTTATTATAAGTTGGTTTCGGGGGCGATAAATCGATCTAGCTAAGTTTCGTTTTTAGAAAACATCCTTTTATCCGTGTTCTCAAGCAATGAAAAAGTACTACAATATCATTAGAATATAATTGGTGCTTCATTAGACTCATCCTGATATTTATTGGGAAGTAGCAATACTAATTTTTGTTTCAGCTGAAACAAAAACAAAATTGTTTTATCCACACAGCAACACTAAAGCTACTTGACAATCAATGGCGTTGTTAAGCAACATTAAGCAAATGAGTGATTTGAAATTGGACCAAGAAGATCAATTGTTTACTTATATGTATTATTGAAAAACCGAGCATAGCTTGGTCATACAGGTGTTTTTAATGATATTTTATTTTTTGCCATTTGCCCATTTGGCAGGCTTAAGTCTTGATGAACATACTGTCTTGTCATAGGTAGTTTTTATTTCATAATATATGAGCAATGTTTTATGTCATTTCATCCCTCTAATATTATAACCACAAAAGTTTGTTTAGATGTATGGATGTTTGTTACTTTTCACATAGGTTCAACATAGATTCAGGCCGCTATGAACTTAATAGACTACATATTTTTGACAGTATCTGGCATCAAGTCTGACTTGCATCTGACTGAATCTGAACATGATATTAGCTGACTACGACAAGTCTATCATGCCTGGTACACCAGGGTAAAAAACACTCAAAATTAATTTAAATAACATGACAAGTGCCTTGTATGGCACATGACACATTTTTTTTTACTAACTCTAAGACTGAGGTGCAACTGCAAATCCAAACAATACTTTTTATCAAACCGTGTCATTTATGAGAGGAATCGACTGCCAGAGAGTGTTATAAGTCTTCCATGAGTAAACTGCTTTATAAATAGACTGGACAAACATTTTTTAATTTAATTAAGCGCACTGACTCATATATACACGCAGCAGCATAAAGCTGCTTAGTGTATAATATAAATAATATATATATAATATAAATAATAATAATATGTGAGTAGAGATACAAAGTATTGTAAGCATTGTTTTTAGTATTTTTCCTACAGGCAAATAGTAGGAGTGTGTAGGATTAGTAAAAAAATAGTTTTTTCCAGGTGTATAATTTTTATTATATGCCATTTTTATTATATGCCGTGTGGTATATATTCAACATCTAAAAAAACTTTTTTTACCAAAACAATGCGACCAAATTCAACACACAAAAGTATGAATTAACTTATATTTCACATTGTTGAGTGTTGAAATCAGTTCCATATTTTGGTAAAAACATTTTTCATCCTTTTCAGTGACCATTGCTTCTCACGGGATCAATTGTCATTGTTTATGTTCACCAATTTCTGCACCCGCAATTAGGAAGTTGTCCAAGTAGACGTAACACTTTTCAGTTATTGGAGCGCAATTCAAAAATCGCATGACCGATTTTGTTAAAATTAAATGGGCCTACCTTGGGAGTAGACTCTATGAAACAAAAAAGAATTTTGACAATCGGTCCACAATACGGAAGAAATTGGTTATCATACATTAAAAAAACATACTTTTGAAGCCCCTCCGTTTTATGAAGAAGGTTACTAATGGTAAAAATGAAAATAAGGGTATAACGTAACTAATATGTCTTAGGACAAAAGTCTCTAAATAAATTATAGATTAGTACAATGAATGGAAAAGCGAAAACGTTTATCTAAATTGTGCCATGAGTACCTACTAATAGAATCAGTCAAATACTATGTATACTGTTAGCACATGGTTTTGGTTATACTACATTATTATGCTTTCAACTTAGGAAGTAGCATTTCCAAATTAATTAGAACCCTATTAGGGCATGTAATTAGGAATTCATAAGTACTTACCGGGCATCGCGCTGCCTGTTTGCCCCATTTTCAGCTGTTTCGCTCGGCAACACCACTCAAGAATGTAATGTTTATTCAAAGTTTTACACGCACATATCGTAAGTTAGAACTAATAAACACTTGTTTGTTCACAGAATTAACACAATCGACCTCTGACCCGAACTGGTTTTATGTATACAAGTAATTATTTGAATTAATATTTATACAATTATTCACGTAGCATTTTCTTGTTGGAATCTCTTATCTTTTATGCTAAATTAGATTTAAAAGTACGCAGTTTGATGGGTCACCGGATTATACACATTGTATTGCTATGGATAAAGATTATTATTAATGTTGTATTTTAATATTTACATTTATAACGATTCGGTACGGACTGTTTTATTTCCCGTGTATTTTATTTAATCTATGTCCCGTACCGTGCGTATCACCGTGTTATGTCACAAATTGACGGTTAAATTGATATTGACATGGACGGTTAAGATAATATTGACATTGACATTAAACGTATTTAAAGGTGTGATAATAATATATGCATGGAAGTAGTACTTACGTACATATGTACTAATTCGATAGATCTATGTGTGGATTTGACGTAAGATTTAACTAGTTTGTACTAAGAGCTTAGATGGCGTTGTTAAAGCGTTTTTAGTTAATTAACGAAGATGGCGAAAAATCTGAGTGTAGATTTGACAGTAAGATTGGCTAGTACTTGATTTGTTAATAATGTGAAGGTAGGTAGCACTTGTTATTCAATTTGTGCCAATAAGTGAGCGTAGTATGTCATAAAAATTAGTATATAAGCTGTAGCAACCATTGCCAGCGTACATTGCCCTCGGTGAAGCTGTAAATGCCGGTAGAGGCGAACAGTATTAGTCCGTTAGAAAAAAAAAATGCCAGCTTACAGTCTTGCCGAAACCGTAGGTTTCCCTAAGTAATCTATGGTCTTTCCGTGGAAGCCGAACGGTCTGAACTTGAATGGATTTTACAAAGCTGATAGTAGGCCGCCAGGTTTTAGCACGGAACTTGCATGGTCATTACAAAGCTGCAAGTAAGGCCCCGTCAAAACTTTTGGCTAAAGGACTTGTATCCAAAGCCGTATTAACATTAAAAAAAACAGTTTAATTTGAAAATAAACTGAAACATTTTGTTTGTTGCTATTTTTATTATTATTTCTAGATTTTAGTGGCTAATTAATATTTATGTCAATGTTGATAATAAAATGTCTATTATTCGAGGAAAAACCAAAAAGGACTTACTGTTAGAGCAGAGGGAGAAACTACTTCAAGAAATTAAATATTACCAGCGACGAATAAAAGATTTAAGCACTACAGTCGCCGAAAAATTATACGTCGACAGCAGGTTTGTACATTGCATTTCAATTTTCTACTCCATTTTCTTGATCTTTAAACTCAGTATATAAACAGAGAGTTACCAACACATTATATGCGCGGCGCGAACGCCCAACATGGCCCGCGGCGCTTCAGACCTGACAAAAGATAGCTGTATGTGAGCTGCTATGAACCGATGTTGTGGAAATCAATTTTATTTATTTATTTACATTTACACAAGGTCTTCAGGCACAAAACTAGGCAGAGCCTGTACTATGGTGACCTGATGACTGATATATATACTTATATACATATACACACCCAGATACAGGTCAAATAAACATGTTCATGCACACAAATTTTTGACCTGTCCGGAAAATCGAACCCGGGACTCTGGTCCCGGGTTCGATTTTCCGAAGACAGAAGGCAGAGTGCTACCATCTGCGCCAACAAGCCAGTCAATGGGGAGGGCAGGCTTCTGTCTAGTAAGGCAAGCATTTGCAGAATCTCACCTTAGAGCCATAGTAACAAACAAACATTGTCTCTATGTACTATGTCACTCAACACTTAAAGTGGAAGGTGTTTTTTCAGTGCAATCTATTATATTACGTCAACAATTTGTTGCAGCTCTGACTCTGAAGATGACTTCCCCACTATCATTGGTGCTGATCGGTCGTTTCTTGAACTCAAAACAGAGCAGACCATGCTCAAAACCTGTCTCCAGGCCACAACTGAGTTGACAAATTTGACCCTTCTGGAATATTCTGTTAATGTGCTGGTCACGGATCCCATTATTGAAGGGTAAGTAATTTTCTTCAGTTTCAACTGAGTATTTATTTATCTAACCCTTCAAGTAGATTAATATTTTTTTAATTCATCATAGCACCAAATTATGATCTCACATTATTTCTTAACATAGATGACAAAATAGTTTAATGTTTAATAAGCACAGTTTACCCGAAAATGTTATTATGTTGTTCAGAGAGTTCATTAGGCATATGAGCACACTTAATACAAGCCTGCCACTGGAATGTTGTTGTTTATACAAGATGTCCAGTAAATAATGGATTACCCTACAGGTATTTTTAGGAGGTCCTATCCTCCATTATCCTATCCTATCCATTATTTTCCAGTAATCATTTTATTCCACCCTGTGTTTTTACAGCATTATTTCTGATACCTCCACATCACTCTTTGTAGTCTATTATATCCACTTTTGAAAATTATGTGTAACAGTGAAGTTATGATTATTATATTCGTAAAGGATTTTGCAGAGTGAGAGTTGTTTTGCTGTTTGAACATTGAGTTCCATCAAAATATCTTCCTTGTTATTAAAACAACCGAGCCAACTGTTTCAAGCCTACTCCTCATCACAGACATCCTATTGCCTTCACTCCTTTATGTGTATATCTGTGATGGTCTAATCATAGAAGAGAGATTATTCATAGAGTAGTACTGCCCTGGATGGGGCTGACATTTCTGTGATATTGGTATTATTTATTCTTATTTTTTTAATTAAAATCATTAGTAATTACACTCCAGAGAATCCTGGGTCTGTTCCATTTTTTAAGATAAATCTTAATTGTACCGTTGGTTGTGGTGGTACTGGCCTAGAATAGTTTACTCCCCCATCTTTTCCCGCGTTTGCATTTGAATTTTGATTTAAATGTGTTAGTGCTCGTCCTCGTACGTTATATAGATATATATGTGCTGTGTTTATAGGCTCTTAAGAAAACAGTATTTAATCTGAGAATATACAAATAGAGAAACTTGTGAAGTAGATATTAATCAAATCAAAATAACAATTGCATTTTGATTGCATTGCAGTGTAGACATTAGATCTGTGCAGCCATTATAATTATACTCCAAGTAGAATGGTGAAACCAGCAAATACGACAATTTATTAAAAACTAGCTGCGGCCCACTGTTTCATCTGCGTGGTGATGATTGATGTTGAAAGTACTGAAGTATCTACTTACCAAAATTCATCTAAATCCGTTTTACCCTCCTGGTGATGAAAACCAGTGATGATGATGATGAAAATAAATTTATGTGTTAATCCAGCGTACAAGTTATCTGTGTTTCAAATTTCATCCAAATCCATTAATAGTTTTTGTGTGAAAGAGTAACAAACGTACATCCATACTCACAAACTTTCGCATTTATAATATTAGTAGGATATATGAGCACTGTGCTTAGTAGAGATGATAGTCCTGTTTACAGTGAACCGCCGATTACTGAAGAAGGGCTATGGCAAGAAGTGACGGCTGAAGCTCGCGTTGACTTGGTGCCGTTTAATATGACATTCTATGTTCATACGCCAGTAAGTACAATTCCTTAGTCATGTTGTAAAGAGAAATTAGTGTGTTCACTGTCATGTCTCAAATCGGGCCCGACTCAGCATACTGCTGGTTGTAAGTAAACCAATGCCAACCAATTTTTATTTATTTATTTATTAATGCTGGTCTTTCACCGGAACCGTTTGAGCCGGCACAGAAGGAACCAAACAACACCCTTGTTCCCAAGAATAATAAAAATAAACAATTACAAATTAAATAACAATAACATATGCGTACATGAACTTAGTCTATACCTAAAAATAAAATGGTAAACAAAATTATATTACATATACAAAATATTCAAATGCAAGATCATTAGGATCGCGGCAATGTACGAGGCAGCTATTATTGCAAATTATATGCAAATTATCTGCCTATTCCCAATATAATAAAATAAAAAAGAAAAAAAAAAAAATCTAGTCAAGAATCATTCGATCAGATTTTGCGTTAGACCACTATCTCACTTGATGCTCAGTGATGATGTGGTTGAAGGTGTAATCGTGGTAAACCTAAATGTTAACTGGCTCTCAAGGACTGCTGCCTAAACACACTATGTGTTTAGTGACAGGATCAAATTTTTATTTTAACCTAAAGTCACACGCAATGCGGTAATTGAAAATCTATTTAGATGGATACAGTATTCATCCTTATAAACCCTGATACGCTACTTACCTTGAGTGTTTCATGCAGATAATTATAATCTTTTACACCATAATTATAATTCAAATGGTCTTCCTAAGACCATTTGAATTATGTCTTAGTCATCGCTAAGTATAAGCGCGTGCTAAAATAAATAAATTAGCGGTTTTCTCAGACCGAAGACGACGGGTTGCGCCTGATGCAATTCCAAATTAGCGCTTTTCTCAGACCGATGACGGGACTCGCCTGATGCAATCCCAAATTAGCTCTTTTCTCAGACCGATGACGGGACTCGGCTGATGCAATCCCAAATTAGCGCTTTTCTCAGACCGATGATGGGCCTCGCCTCATGTCAGTCAATTCCCCCTCCGTTCCAACACCACCCCTCCGCCCACCGCTCCCCTCCTTTAATAGAAAGTTGTTTGATTTTAGAGTAGAAGATTTGGCCCCAAATCGTACCGCTGCCTGAAGGTATCCTTGCTGAAAGAAGCTCATGAAATGGAATTGGCGGATTCTTTGTTGAAGAAACTACGGACACCAAGCGATGCTGTTGGGGTATGTGAAAAGAATAATTTAAAAATTAAAAAACACCCCCAATACAAAATAGTAAACATAGTATGGACGTAAAGAGCTCTAAAGAACTAAAAAATAAGTATGAAAAATATTTAATTCGCCATTTTGTGGATGGGGCCATATTGGACCGATTTTCATGGAATAATAGCTAAGAACACTCCCGACTAATTCACCTTCTAAACAATAAAAAAACAAAATCAAAATCCGTTCATCCGTTTGGGAGCTACGACGCCACAGACACACACAGACACATCAAACTTACAACACCCCGTCGTGTTTGCGTTGGGGGTTAAAAACAAGTTAAGTAGAATATTGGTACTGAATTTTTCGGACTATTTTAATAAACCGGCCAAGTGCGAGTTTGACTCGCGCACGAAGGGTTCCGTACTATTATCTATAAAAACGACTAAAATAATTACGTTTGTTAAATGGGAGTCTCCTGTTATAAAAAAAACAAATATTTATTGTTTTTTTTTAAATTTAATTATTTATATATTTAAGTGAATATATAACTATATTTTGTAAATATTTCAAGAGTCTACCTGTTGCCGTTATTAATATCGGCAAAAACGAGCAAAAAAAAATCACGTTTGTTGTATGGGAGCCTCCTTAAATTATTTGTTTTATTCTGGTTTTGAGTATTTGTTGTGATAGCGGCAATACATGATACATCTGTGAACATTTCAACTGTCAAATTGTTAACTGACTGTCAAATGTAATTATCATGATTCACAAGATACAGCCTGGGTATCAATTCTACTAACACATTGCTCATAGATTGTCAATGAATCGTCGCTTTTTCTAATTTTGCTATTCCACTTGGAGTATAATTGTAATCTGGCTACACAGATATAATTTTCACCGCAATTCAATTGTCTACAATGTAATCGAATGCAATTGTTATTTTAGCGGAATATCAAGTTGATTTATGATAATATTTGAACGACGATTGCATTGTTTATGAATGGATTATCTTAATAAATAAAAGAATTGGCAGCCTGGAAAGAGATAGACGGACGGACAGCGGAGTTTTATTAATAGGGTCCCGTTTTATCCCTTTGAGTATGGAACCCTAAAACCGTCTTAGCTAGTAAAGCGACTGTCTTGACCTGTTTGTCATGGCTGAGCATGGTAGCCAATTGCTGCCGTGTTGTCCAGTGGGTGGGTGTTCCACATTTACCATCCTATGAGCACCACCTGAAGACCACATGTATGGTTTTAAAGAGTTTTAGGGTGTTCTCCTACGAACGTGGACGATTCGGCCCACAAAACATTTTTTTTTATACTGTGTAGATCTAGCGTTTGACCACTATCTCACTTGATGATCAGTGACGATGTGGTCGAAGTTGTTATTACGCTAGACCTAGAATGCTCACTGGCTTTCAAGGACTGCTACCTGAACACACTGTGTTTGGTGATAGTTTTTCAAACTTGGGGGTGGTAGCTAGCCAGACGGATACTCGAAAGTACCCTACCACCATGCTGGGAATTTGATAACGGTGTTACCTTCAACGGAAGCTCAAGCTGTTGGGGATCGAACCAGTGTCCGTCAGTTTGATGGCCGACGGTCCCCTCTCTGAGCTATCATCGCTTCTATATCAGACTAGCGGTCCGCTCTGACTTCGCACGGGTAAAAAAATTAAAAATAATATGGATCCCTAATTTTTTTGAAAATATTATATTATATAGCCTATGTTACTCAGGCTGTGTGCTATGTAGCTGTAATGTAGCGCTCCAATGGTGAAAGAATTTTTAAAATTGGTCCTTTAAATGTAAATCGGTACTTTTTGAGCCAATTGGTTACAAACATACTTACATACAAATCTTTCCTTTTCCTCTTTATAATATTAGGGAACGTACCACTACGTGACCCATTTTTTACAATTTTTATGCCCCTCCCCTCCATGGGTGACCACTTGTAGTATATGCCAGGTTGGCGCAGTTGGTAGCACTCTGCCTTCTGAGCCGCTGGTCCCGGGTTCGATTCCCGGACAGGTCAAACATTTGTGTGTATGAACATGTCTGTTTGACCTGAGTCTGGGTGTGTATATGTATATAAGTATGTATATCAGTCATCAGGTTACCATAGTACAGGCTCTGCCTAGTTTGGGACCTTGTGTGAATGTTGATAAATAAAAAAATAAAAATATGCTTCGACATAGGTACATTACATACTTAGAGTATTATGTACCTTTACAATCTCGGTATGTATATTATCATATAAGGAACATAACAATTGTAAACTCTGAGGCTTTCACGGCCGGCGTTGCATGTTGTATGTATTGCTTCCGGGCTGTTTGGCCGTGGTCTATGTGAAACTTGTGTTCCAGACGTTTCGTCGATCACTGCGGTCGACATCTTCAGTGGTTCAGGTCCGAGCGGCGACAAGAGCGTAGAACTCTCCTTCGCGGCGTCTTCTCTGATACTGAGGAGGACAAAATAACAATTAATTTTAAACCTAGTCTTTAGTATTTATTTTGCTCGTAATAGTTACCTAGCCGATATCAATTATTAGTTTTTTTCTCCTAATAACTACGGGTCTTGGCTGAAAACCAGCGCCAATTGCTAGTATCTGCATTTGGCACAATGCTGAGCCAAGACCTATTCAACCTCACTAAAGGGCATTGTCCATTTTCGGCCTTACATGGACAGTATGCCCAACAAAACTCAATATCATCAATAAATCTATTTATTTAAAAAATTAATTACTGTGCTGTATTTTTGTATCCAGGTGTATCTATCAAAAATAACATTTAATAATTTTATTTTGACTATATCCTAGCGATTTCGGTTTTATCAAAGCGGTGTTGCCATTATGATTAGGAATTTAATCGATTCATCTCGAACAAAAGTCGATATTACGATGCAGCCAAGAACACGCGATATACGAACTTAATTATGGAAACACAGGGCCGCGGCCGGCGCGTCGCGCGCATCACATGACGAGAAAAGAGATCGTTTGTTTCGACTGAAGCGGTTGTTTCGAGAATTGTTAAAAATGCTTTTGTCCGTCAGTTTGTCTGTTCTCGCCTACAGGTCGAATTTTTCGACCGATTTTGACTAAAATATGCAAGCAGGTTGCCCATTTTAGTCAAAATCGGTTGAAAAATGCGCTTGATATTTATTAGATTTTTTTAAGCGTCGGCGATTTTATTTTGGGAGGAAAATGGAGGCATAAGCAATGAAACAACTTTTAGATACGCGGTGTAGAGTCATGGACTGTGCTCACTTCTTGCAGTTCGTGCAAGTCGTGCTCGTCAAAAGTGCTAGCTGAATTTCCCGCCACCCTAGTCTCAATGATATCATTCGCCGGGCTTTTACCAGTACCAGCGTTCCAGCTATTCTCGAACCGAATGATCTAATGCGTGACAATGGTAAAAGACCTGATGGAATAACTGATTCCACAGAAAATGGGACGCCCTTTGGTATTGGATGCAACCAATACTTAATACTTTATCGCCGTCACATCTTCCTGAATCACACATTTGGGCTAGGGCTGCGGCAGCTTCGGTTGAACACCGCAAGCGACAAAAATATAAAAATCTCGGCAGTGGTTACACCTTTGAACCGTTTGGTGTTGAAATTCTGGGCCCGTGGGGGCGGTGAGCTCATTCTGTTTTCAAAAGTTTATTAGAGCGTCTGGTTGAGACAACGCATAATCAAAATGCTGGTACTTTTGTTCAACGTACATATTAGCATTCCGCTTCCGGGCATTGCTGCTAGCATGAGCACGCTGCTCACTGGTAGCGGGTTTGAGCACTTGCGTTATCAGCTGTAAGCTTGGTAGCTTAAAGTGATCACTTTTGCTTCATAGATGTTATCAGATTTACTTTAGTTTGACGTTTTTTATTTTATTGGAGGCAATTCATTTTATGCATATCAAGCATCGGGCTCTAACCATTAGGTGTTCATTTATTTCACGCTCGTGATGCGAGGGTTTGCTAGTGAAGTGATTGAATTCCAAGTAATGTCACAAACTCGGCTAACTTCAGATTTTTAGTTTTTTAAATCATTCATATTAATGTTCCAGTACACTGAGCAGGTTAAGTAACGAGTGACCGATCCTATCGATTAGTTTATCGATTATTGGATATTAATTATGGCAACACAGCAAACTTACTTCAGATTGACAAAATATGTCAAATTGTCAATAAATATAACATATCTTCACAGTTATCTGTTTGTTTTCGGCATTGTGAATTGGTTTACTTTGTCTGTTCATGTTGTTGAAATGCGTACTTTCTTTGGACAATGGATTATAACGTGTAATGACAGATTTCCGTGTAGCTGCAGCGTTGATAAATAAGTTTTACCAAAGAATAAGTGACAGGGAGGATGCTGGTGCAATTCTTGAAATAATTAATAGGAAATTATATACAAATAATGATCTTGCCGATTTTGTAAATGTAAATAATGTTAACAGGAGACGCTCATAGTTTCCAAACATTAATGTTAACATCGAGAGTGTATCATTTCCAAGGCTTCAATATAGTGATTTAATACTAATTGCTTGTGGAACTTATCAACTAAAGCAAGCACGCTCATATTATGGTGTACACATTAGAAATGACGGTTCCTATACGATTGAAGTGTGCAGGGATACAGCCAGCAACCTATTAGAACATTTTCCTTCAGCCGAAAATGACAGGTTAATAAGGGCAAAAATTCAAAGTAGGCATTTAAGCCGAAAGATATATTTCATATATATATTATATGAAAATGAAATGAATTGGGAAGGGAATCCATAAAACAATATTATTGTAATTGTATTGTGGGCCGAAGGACAGTTGGTTGCTACGCTCATGTCATGACTGTCATATGGTATTTGAGCTGGGCAATGTACCGAAGTAATATTAATCCACCTGCCCAGTTCCTGGATAATGTATTATTGACATATGATTCTGAATAAATATAAAAAGTAATGAAACTGCATTAGTTTTATTTTAAATAACCCAACGGCAATCATGTACATCACATGTAGGAAAATAGTGTTACCAAACATTTTGATACAAAGTTATCCTAATATTATGTTACCTACTGATATAATCTAACAAACCTATATCACAATTATACCTAAAGTTACTGTTCACTCCAGGCCGAAATGCCCATACAAGTGGGCATTGCCCTTTAAGATCCATTGTCATTTGTAATGTTTTAATTCATGTTCTATAATTACATGTATTGTATACAATAGTGACATCACCCATGCCCTGTTCTTGTTATGTGTGTGTTGAATAAATGATTATTCTATTCTAAATACGAAGCTGTGAGTGTGAATGCGTTTGTTATCTTTCGATTATGGAATTTCTCAAAAAAACACGAGATCTCTCTAGACATTATAGACCACGAAAACCTCACCCCTCCCCTGCCCTTGTGACCAAGCGTGGTATTTTGTTTGGCAAGCAGTTAGGGTAAGCAGTTGCAAACCATACTTCTTTCTTAAAATATAAAGCGTTAACGTTAGTTTGTATATATATATTAGAAATATGTAAATTTGTCAAAAAGTATACAAACTTTTTCAAAAAAGTTACAGATGAACCACGACGTTATCCGACAAGATTTCAACATAAACTTGTGTTACCGAGCTCTAAACTTAAAATGCACAGTTCTGGTCCATACTTAATGGCCATAAAAATATTCAACAAATTACCTGACAAAATTAAAGAAGAAAAAGAGACGAAATTCATCACACATTTAAAACAATTGCTTTTAACGAAAAGCTATTACAGCTTGAATGAGTTTTTCTATGATTAATTTGAAAACTAATAAATAAATCGGTCGCTCCACATTGCTATACCCTACCAGGGTCTTATGTATGCTGGAAAATATATATATATATAGGACAATATATATAGGACAACATTCACACAAGGTCTTCAGGTCCCAAACTAGGCAGAGCCTGTACTATGGTAACCTGATGACTGATATATACTTATATACATACTTATATATATATATATATATATATATATACTTATATACATATACACACCCAGACACAGGTCAAACAGACATGTTCATACACACAAATGTTTGACCTGTCCGGGAATCGAACCCGGTTGAAAATGTATTTACGACCTGCATGTAACGCCATATGAATGCAATATACTATTGAGTATTTTGAAGACCCCCCTTCCCCCCTCTGAACGGTTCATGTAGTATGATCCCCTACCAGGGTCATACGTACGCTGGAAAAAAAATGTATTTAAGACCTGCATGTAACGCCATATGAATGCAATACACTATTGAGTATTGGGTATTTTGAAGACCCCCCTTCCCCCCTCTGAACGGGTCATGTATTATGGGTGCGTTCCCTTAGTATAGATATGGCATTGATTTTATTGGCAGCTGCTGAGAAACTATGCAACGGCAATCCGCTCCCGGCGCAACACACTAGCTAGATTGGGCGACAAGTATGCATATAATTTACACATGGAGCAATTGGTAAGTGTTAATCGAATTACATGTTGTTTTGACAGTGTATAGCTGTGCGCCGTGTGTTATATAAACGGTGTATTCTTTTCTATTTCCACTAATATTTTTTTTCATCACATTCACACCCCAATGCCTGAAAACGAAGGTCTTCGAACAGTGTGTGTTACCAGTGATGACTTACGGAACCGAAACGTGGTCTCTGACTAGGGCCTTCTGAGCGGGCTCAGAGTCGCACAACGAGCTATGGAGAGAGCTATGCTCGGGGTTTCTCTACGTGATCGAATGAGAAATGAGGAGATCCGTAGAAGAACGCAAGTCACCGATATAGGCCAGCGGGTTAGCAAGTTGAAGTGGGCAGGGCACATAGCTCGAAGAACTGATGGCCGTTGGGGCCGAAAAGTTCTAGAATGGAGACCACGGACTGGCAAGCGCAGCATGGGACGGCCACCGACCAGGTGGACAGACGACCTGACTAAGATCGCAGGCAAGGGCTGGATGCGGGCCGCTTCCAACCGGTCCTTGTGGAAATCAATGGGGGAGGCCTATGTCCAGCTGTGGACGTCCTATGGCTGAGATGATGATGATGATTCACACCCCGCACTAGGATACCCTGTGTCGCGGGAGGCATAGACACAAACAATCACAATACACAAACATCCCAGACCCGAGAACAATCATCTTTGCTCATCACAGAAATGTTTGCCCCGGCCGGGATTCGAACCCGGGGTCGCGGTTCCAAAGACAGTGTCGATGATCACCGAGCCACGACGACCGTCAAATTTTCGTCAATTAATTAAATTAATTGTTTCAGGCAGAAGGAGGTTACGTACTGAAATGCGCGAACATACTCACGCTCTCGTGGCGTCTCGAGTGTAAGAAATCTCACCTGGCTAATTTTCAACATGTGATGAAATTCGACTTGGAATATATGGGTAAGTTTTCTTTGTGAAACACTCACACTTTTTAAGCTATTGCATAGCTTCTATAGCAGGCCTTGAGCGTGGATACCGAATCCAGAAATTCCGTAACGAAAATAACCTAACACGTCCCACTCCGACCGGCACAGCGGTGATACTTTTTAGTTTTGCCATCTATCGATGAATAGCAGAACTTTTAATGAATTTTTTTGAAATATCACGCTTGTCTGTTTAGTTCAGCAACTCGCCTCTAGGTGACATTAGCTGTATCGGCGTTACTGCATAAGTTATTTATATATTAATTGCATAAGTTGATAAAAATGCTATGCAATAGCTTTACCGCGGCAGTCCCAGAGTGCCACACGTCTTTTTTTTTAATATCTCACTCTGACCCCCGCGTTAGGATTCCCTGCGTCGCGGGAGGCATGGTCACACACAATCACAGCACACAAACACCCAAGACCAGGGACAAACATCTACACTCATCGCACAAATGTTTGCCCCTGCCGGGATTCGAACCCAGGGTCTCGGTGACGCAGAAGCAATGTCACTGACACTAACTACTGCGCCAGGGCGACCGTCAAACTTTTGTTATTAAAAATTTTTTTACCAAAAATGCCACCGGCTACAACACTCAAAAGTGTGAAATAACTTGTTGAGATCGGTACCATGATAGTTCACAAAATAACTATCATCACAATTTTCTGCTCATGGTACCGACATGGTATTTCACTCTTTTGAGTGTTGAAGTCGGTTCCATTTTTCGGTAAAATTTTTGTTCACACTTTTCAGTGACCTTTGCTACGCACGGGATCAATTGTCATTGTGTATGTTCACCGATGTCTTCACCCGCAACTATAATATCGTCGAGGTATGAGTAGCACTTTTGAGTGTAATTTAAGAACCGCTTTTCCGATTTTGATGAAATTTTAATGGGAACACACGGGAATGATTATTTTTTTATTTGAAGCCGGTTTGAAGGTGCGGCTTCAAATAAAAAAATAATCATCCAAATCGATACACCCAATTGAAAGTTCTGAGGTAACAAACATAAAAAAATATTTAAAAAAACATACGGATCGAATTGAAAACCTACTCTTTTTTGAAGTCGGTTAAAAATATGAAAATATCTTATAATATAATAATATGGGACAACATTCACACAAGGTCTTCAGGTCCTAAACTAGGCAGAGCCTGTACTATGGTAATCTGATGACTGATATATACTTATATACATGCTTATATTTACTTATATACATAAACACACCTAGACACAGGTCAAACAGACATATTCATACACGCAAATGTTTGACCTGTCCGGGAATCGAACCCTATCTATCTATCTATCTATACTCACTGAAGCTGCGTGGGCGCAAACTGTATAATAGGACGGTCGGTATAGACCACCTATACGTAGGAGTCACAAAATGATGTGACTCCATAAGTTTAGCTTTAAGATGTACAGAATATAAGTTTTATGAAGAAAAAAAGACTGGGAAAAGAAAAAAAAATATTTCAAAAAAAAAAAGATGAAAAAGTTGTGGCAATAAAACAGCCACAGTTGTATATAACAAAAAAAAAATTATTATTATTTATATTATTATTTTTCGTTTCAGAGGAATCGCACTTGAAAATTATTTCACAATCACACAAACAGCTAGCAAATCCGATGATATCAACGGGGGAGCGAACAGAGCTGCTTTCAAACATAATAAGCACATGCCTTGAAGCGTGTGGACTTGAAGAGCAATCCGAGAGCATTGATACAGATCAAGAATCCATTCAAAATATTGAAAAGAGACACACACTGGTTCAGGAAAGTGAAGAACCAGTAGCCAAGAAGAACAAAAATGAAAAAGAACGAAATGACCAAAACAGAGATGAAGAAATAATGGCACCTCCGAAATCCATCCCAAAGAAAGGTAAACTTAAAGGAAAAGAGAATATAGAGCAGAATAGGAAGTCTGTTAAGAGATCTAACGCTGAAGAAACTAATATTCATGCTAAGAAACCAAAATCTAATAAAAAGGTGGCCAATGATGCAGTTGAGAATAAAGACAGTGAAGTTTTGGTTGAAATTACCAGCGAGAAAACTATTACCAGGAAGGATAAAACAAGTCTTGATGAAGATAAAAAAAACAAAGTCAAATCTGGTAAAACTCAAATCGTTGTCGGTGGTGCTTCTATCAAATCTGTTAAAGATCAGAACATAGAAAAACCACGAGGAAAGGAAGAAGAAAGTGATAATGCAACTTCAACGATAAGAAACTCTCACAGATTAGATAATAATGGTAAATCAAGTGAAAAAGACGTAAATATGAATGTACAAGAAAAAACAAAGAAAGCCAAGGAATTAGAACAAGGAAAAAAAAATTTAAAAAATGCTACTTCAAAAAATGATCAGACCAAAAGTAAAGTATCAGAGCCTAGTTCAATTGCCACGGAAAAAAGACAAAAAGAAAATGATAATAATTCACAAGAAAACACCAAGAAAATACCTATTACCACCAAACAGTCTCAAACAGATAATAAGACTGTTGGATTAAGAAACAATCCTAATTCTAAAGATGCTAGAGTTCCAAAATCATTAAATAAAGAGAATATTACAGATGTTCATGAAGCGAAAAAATATAACAATACAAAAACTGATCCGAAAAATGCACCAAAAAGCAAAATAGGCAATGAACCCCGAAATTATAATAAAGAAGTTGAATCAGTGCCAAATAAACAGTCTACAAGCAAAGGCGACAAAATATCCGGTAATGTCAAAGAAAACTATAAACTCCCAAAAAAACATCAACCCGACTTAAAATCAGTGAAAAAAGGAAAAAGGTTCAAAAAAGTTCTCTCAGCCATGTGCGTCCACTGCTGGCCATATGCCTCCCCCATATAGGGGGGATTTGCCAATACTCGCCACGCTTGGCAGGCGGGTTGGCGAGCGCAGGATGATGTCCGATCCTCAGAAGGCGCTGCTGCCCACCTGCTGGTACGTGATCCCTTAGCCGACTCTTACGGCACCCACGGGAAGAGATAGGGGAGTACTATTCTAGGCCGGTACCACCACTGCTTAGAAAAGTATGGTCTATTGCATTAACAACATGCTAGGCGGAACTTACGTTCAAATTCAAATAGGTAGGAATAAATTCGGATGGCGAGTGGAGTACTAAAGCTTAGATGGCAAAGCGACAGAACGATATTCTGTAGTCGTGGGTTCAAGTCGCACTAATAGCCGATTTTTTTCCTTTAAATAATTTGAACGTAAAATTGATATCACTAGTCCTATGGCATATGGTTATCAAATACCTTTGCCTAAACACACTGTGTGCTCAATGACAGATTTGCAAAACACTTATTATCCTAATGTCACGATTGACACGTGTGCGAATAGTCGAAATAATTGTTACCCGATTACTTGGCGTTATATAGTAACTTTTATACAAGTCTTAATATTTTTCATCACTTCTGTTTTCAGGGAAAATTACATCAGGTTTCAAAAGTAAGCCGGGCTTCCATATCAAACAGCAATCAATTCGGAAACCTGTCACTGGTATACCGAGTGAGTACTTTGCCAATTCTCAGTCATTATTTCATAGTCATGGTCATAGTCATTTTTATTGGTAACATTTTGATTACAAGTCAGTGTTTGAATAAATATAAAATAATAAGTAAAAAAATCTTAACTTAATTATAAAATAAAAACCTGATATGTTAATTTTTTGACGTGATAACGTTTTATAAATTGATGAATACCAGCAACACTCATGAAAAATAGTAACGTTCCGCGTAACATTCCACCTGAGTTTTGTATTACATAAAATAATCAAAGTCAAAAGTCAGTCAAAGTCAAAGTCAGTCAAAGTCAGTCAAAGTCAAAGTCAGTCAAAGACAAAGTCATAAATGATTATGACGTTATCACGTAAATCTATCGTCCGTAAACCGACTTTACAGACAACCAATTTTTTAAGAAATAAAAGAAGTTCAGTCATAGGATGTCCACAAGTGGACAAAGAGCACGTCAAACACTGCGTTACGAAGATTGCACCTCTTTAAATACTACTTCATAGTACTTTACTGATATTTAATCAATTGTAAGTACGTAAGTATTTCATGTCATTGAAAAGATATTGAAATTTAATTTATGGTAAAAATAATGTATTTTTGTTCATCATCATTATCTCAGCCATAGGATGTCCACTGCTGAACATAGACCTTCCCCATTGAATTCCACAAGGCCCGGTTGGAAGCGGCCCCCATCCAGCCCTTGCCTGCGATCTTAGTCAGGTTATAACGATGACAGCTCAGCGGGGGGAGTGTCGGCTGTTAAACCGATGGAAACTGGTTCGATCCCCAACAACGGCTTGAGCTTCCGGTGAAGGTAACACCGTTATCAAATTCCCAGCATGGTGGTAGGGTACTTTCGAATACTCGGCTGGCTAGCTACCACCCTCAAGTTCGAAAAACTGTCACCAAAACACATAGTGTGTTCAGGTCGCTTCCGGTGAAGGTAACACCGTTATCAAATTCCCAGCATGGTGGTAGGGTACTTTCGAATACTCGGCTGGCTAGCTACCACCCTCAAGTTTGAAAAACTGTCACCAAAACACATATTGTGTTCAGGTCATTCTAGGTCTAGCGTGATAACATCTTCGACCACATCGTCACTGACCATCAAGTGAGATAATGGTCAAATGCTAGATCTATAAAGTATCAAAAAAATGGATGCTGTCTAGGGCGTCATACAACTTTGTACTTTTGCGATAGAAACTGCAACCGCTTAGTCTTGATACTAAAGGGAAATATTGAACCTATGAAATTTATTTTTGGAAAAAATCTAAAAGTTAATCCGTTTGTTGTTGAACGAGATTTTTTTAAATTTTTTTTTTAAATTTATTAATAATTTCACAGTCCAAAATCCACAGCTCTTAATTTAACATTTTTGGACAATTAATCTAACCCTACAGCCAATAAAAGGATTTACATTCTATAGTAAATAACTATTGGTAGACAGTCAACGCTTTCTTTAATTTAGCTGTTTTTTTCTAAGTCGCTTGTGCGCATTTTTCTCTCATTCTGTATATGTTTGTATGTGTGGGGGTGTTTCTGTGTGTGTTGTTAGTGTGTGAAGGGGTGCATATGTAAGTGTCAAAGAAATTGTTGATTTCAAAGAGTTGTTGATTTCCACAAGGACCTGTTGGAAGCGGCCCGCATCCAGCCCTTGCCTGCGTCATCTTAGTCAAATCGTCTGTCCACCTTGTCGGTGGCCGTCCTATGCTGCGCTTGCCAGTCCGTGGTCTCCATTCTAGAACTTTTCGGCCCCAACGGCCATCAGTTCTTCGAATGACTTATTCTCATATCTACCAAATTTAAAAAAAAGACTAAAATCAGTTTAGTCGTTTCAGAGGAATGCGTCCGCTAACATCATGACACAACTGTTTTTATATATTTTGTAATAATTTAGACTTTCGCGATTCGAACACATTGTTATTAAATCAAACGGGGCTTAATCGCGAGAAAAACATTTAGTAATTTATTTACCTCGACGTTTCGACCAAGTTGCATTGGTCGTGGTCACGAGAAGACGGCCGTCTTCTCGTGACCACGACCAATGTTGTTCTCGCGATTAAGCCCCGTTTGATTTAATAACAATGTTTTTATATATTCATATATATTAAATATGTTTTTGTAAAACGATTTTCTCATACATTTATTGTGTTTTTTCCTATCTGTTTCAGAACTGATAAACAAGCCAATACCTAAAAGGAAGTAATTAGGATTTTTTTCAACAAATAATAGTTTTAAATTGATTAAGTTTACATGTCAAGTGAAGATGAAGAGGTTAAGAGATAAGGAGAACACTTTGTTAAAAGTATTTTGATAATAAAATAATAATATTCTTTCAAATGGTTTTATTTATTGTCATATAATTAATTGTTTATATAAAATGGTAAAAAGATTAATATTTTTTTTAAAAAAAGGAAGGTACAAAATTAGAATGTAATATTTAAATGTAAATTATATCATAATACAATTTTAATACTAATTGGTTGGTAAAAATATTTCATTATAGATATTAGTATTCAAATTAATTAATTATTAATATTACTAATAACTAATTAATTAATTTAATTAGTTATCAGTATTTTATTTTGATTACAAAATGAATATTAAATGTATATAGTTTGGAGACACTATATACACAATAATGGGCCATTACATATTATGTTATATATAATTTATAAGTATATGAAAGCTGATCATTAAAATACGCATTATAATAAAAATGTGTGAGTAATGTTAATATTACATTTAATTATTAGTCAAACATTTATTTTCAAAATGAACAAGACTCATTCCGTAAAAATCAAAGAAAGCTGATAATTATTGTGTTCTATTAAAATAACCTAGATGCCATAGATTAATTTTAACAACAGCTCTGATATTGGTCATTAAAAAAATTAAAGAATACATACATATAATTATGCAACATTTAAAAAAAATCAAAGGCTTTCATATTATTGAGTTACATATAAATTCATTCATTCATTCATATTCATATTCATTCATTTTATATTATATAAAGTTCGATTACCACTGACTCACTCACTCACTGACTCATTGACATCATTGTTCTCCCAGAAGGAGCGATGAGGGGTGTTTGTGATGTAGGGGAAAAGTGTAGAGGAGGTTCCTATGACCACCAGAAAAATCCGAAAAGTGTCATTTTTGGTTTCCTTGATGGAACTGGTGTACGGATCTCGGAAACCATAATCGATGGGGGGTAGGTGCCAAAACTAAAAATGACTAAAACCTTGGGACTCTTTTCGAAAGTTGAAAAAAAATTACCCTCCCGAACAAAAAAGAGGTTCTCCTATACAAATTTAAAACGACCGCAACTCCGGAACCGTTATAGGTGGGTATGGGGGGTTCAAACAAATGTTATAGAGGGTTTGTAGGGGAATTTGAGGTTTCTGTCAAAAATTAAAAATTGGTCCTTCGACCCGGATACCAAAATCCAAGTTGCTCTGATCTGGCTGAAATTTAGTATTTAGGGAGATTGGGGGTCCCTGATTCCGATTATGAAAAAAGTTTTTGGATGACGTCATTTGTTTTTTTTTTACTGAATGGGGATTTTTGATGGCGAAACCACTTCTTATTTGCGAGGCCGCAGGCCGAGCTTCAAACCTGCGAGGCCGAAGGCCGAGCTTCGAGGGCGAGGCCGAAGGCCGAGCTTTCGGCCCGCGAGGCCGAAGGCCGAGCGTGGCCTCCGCGAGGCCGTAGGCCGAGCCGTGTTAGTCACTTACGAGGCCGAAGGCCGAGTTCCGAATGGGGTGTTACGCATTTACATTCCTTAGGAGAGTCACTAACGAGGCCGAAGGCCGAGTTCAGAATGAGGAGTTTTTACCACATCTCGAGCTGGTCTTTGATGCAACCGCTCACGGGAACTAAAAGTAACTGTCAGTTGTTCGACTTGCATGGAAATTTTTAAATCTTTTTATATACTGGATGGGGATTTTCGCTGACGATACAACGCCACGGTTGCGAGGCCGCAGGCCGAGCTTTAAACCTGCGAGGCCGAAGGCCGAGCTTTCGGCCCGCGAGGCCGAAGGCCGAGCGTGGCCTCCGCGAGGCCGTAGGCCGAGCCGTGTTAGTCACTTACGAAAGGGGTGTTACGCGTTTACATTCCTTAGGAGAGTCACTAACGAGGCCGAAGGCCGAGTCCCGAATGGGGAGCTTTTTCCACATCTCGAGCTGGTCTCCGACGCAACGGCCCACGTTAACCACTGCAGTTAGAGGTATGGTCCCTTAACAAAACTCGATTACAATCTTGGGGCGATTTTACATCGACTAAAATTTTATCGAAAAAATCAACTTGCACATGGTAACCCTGCTCACACTTTCTACTGAAATAGATGAAGCTGTGAGTTATTCGATTTGCATGAGAATTTTATATCTTTTTAGCAACTGCAACGACATTTTTGGTAATAATACTAATGCACATCGAAAACGCGGGCTGCTCGCAGCCCGCGCGCCACCCAAATACTAGTTCATATTATATAAAGCTGAAGACCCACTGATTGATTCACTCACTGACATCATTGTTCTCCCAGAAGGAGTATTTTTGGGTTGAAATTATGGTGTGGACTGTATAGAGAGTGCTCACGTGACCCCCAGAAAAATCCGAAAAGTGGCATTTTTGGTTTCCTTCATGGAACAGGTGTAGGGATCTCGGAAACTATAATCGATGAGGGGTAGGTGTCAAAACTAAAAATGACTAAAACCCTGGGAACCTTTTAGAAAATTAAAAAAAAATTACCCTCCCGAACAAAAAAGAGGTTCTCCCATACAATACCAAAATCCAAGTTGCTCCGATCTGGCTGAAATTAGGTATTTAAGGAAATTTGGGGTCCCTGATTCGAAATATAAAAAAAAAGTATTTTGATGACGTCATTTGTTTTTTTTTTTACGGAATGCGGAATTTTGGTGGCGAAACTACATTCCCTTTGCGAGGCCGTAGGCCGAGCTGCAATCGAGCGAGGCCGCAGGCCGAGCTGTAGGCCTGCGAGGCCGCAGGCCGAGCTGGCCGTCATTGAGAACAGCTTATAAACATTCCCTTTGTAACTTGCGAGGCCGCAGGCCGAGTCTTAAACACCGCGAGGCCGAAGGCCGAGCTTCAAACCTGCGAGGCCGGAGGCCGAGCTTTCGTGGCCTCCGCGAGGCCGCAGGCCGAGCCGTGTTAGTAACTTACGAGGCCGAAGGCCGAGTTCCGAATGGGGTGTACCTCATTAACGCATCCTATGGAAGTCGCTAACGAGGCCGAAGGCCGAGTCCCGGATGGGGAGTTTTTTTCACATCTCGAGCTGGTCTCCAATGTAACTGCCCACGTTATTTACTACAATTAGAGGTAGGGTCCCTTAACAAAAGTCGTTTAAATTCTTTGTGCGATTTTACCTCGACTAAAATTTTAATGAAAAAAAATAAACTTGCATATGGTAACTCTGTTCTCACTTTGTACTGAACTTGAAGAAGCTGTCTTTACCACCGCGAGGCCGAAGGCCGAGCTTCAAACCTGCGAGGCCGAAGGCCGAGCTTCAAATCTGCGAGGCCGAAGGCCGAGCTCGAATGAGGTGTAACGCTTCAACGTACCATATGGGAGTCTCTAACGAGGCCGAAGGCCGAGTTCTGGATAACGAGTATTTTCACATATCGAGCTGGTCTCCGAGGCAACTGCCCACGTTAACCACTGCACTTAGAGGTGGGGTCCTTTAACAAAAGTCGTTTAGAATCTTGGTCCGGTTTTACCGCGACTAAAATTTATTTTAAAAAATCAACTTGCACATGGTAACCCTGCTCACACTTTCTACTGAAATAGATGTAACTGTGAGTTATTCGATTTGCATGAGAATTTTATATCTTTTTAGCAACTGCAACGACATTTTTGTTAATAATACTAATGCACATCAATAACGCGGGCTGCTCGCAGCCCGCGCGCCACCCAAATACTAGTTCATATTATATAAAGCTGAAGACCCACTGATTGATTCACTCACTGACATCATTGTTCTCCCAGAAGGAGTATTTTTGGGTTGAAATTATGGTGTGGACTGTATAGAGAGTGCTCACGTGACCCCCAGAAAAATCCGAAAAGTGGCATTTTTGGTTTCCTTCATGGAACAGGTGTAGGGATCTCGGAAACTATAATTGATGAGGGGTAGGTGTCAAAACTAAAAATGACTAAAACCCTGGGAACCTTTTAGAAAATTAAAAAAAAATTACCCTCCCGAACAAAAAAGAAGTTCTCCCATACAATACCAAAATCCAAGTTGCTCCGATCTGGCTGAAATTAGGTATTTAAGGAGATTTGGGGTCCCTGATTAGAAATATGAAAAAAGTTTTTTGATGACGTCATTTGTTTTTTTTTTTACGGAATGCGGAATTTTGGTGGCGAAACCACATTCCCTTTGCGAGGCCGTAGGCCGAGCTGCAAACGAGCGAGGCCGCAGGCCGAGCTGTGGAGGCGAGGCCGAAGGCCGAGCTCCACCCTAGCGAGGCCGGAGGCCGAGCTGTAGGCCTGCGAGGCCGCAGGCCGAGCTGGCCGTCATTGAGAACAGCTTATAAACATTCCCTTTGTAACTTGCGAGGCCGCAGGCCGAGCCTTAAACACCGCGAGGCCGAAGGCCGAGCTTCAAACCTGCGAGGCCGGAGGCCAAGCTTTCAGCCCGCGAGGCCGAAGGCCGAGCGTGGCCTCCGCGAGGCCGCAGGCCGAGCCGTGTTAGTAACTTACGAGGCCGAAGGCCGAGTTCCGAATGGGGTGTACCTCATTAACGCATCCTATGGAAGTCGCTAACGAGGCCGAAGGCCGAGTCCCGGATGGGGAGTTTTTTTCACATCTCGAGCTGGTCTCCAATGTAACTGCCCACGTTATTTACTACAATTAGAGGTAGGGTCCCTTAACAAAAGTCGTTTAAATTCTTTGTGCGATTTTACTCCGACTAAAATTTTAATGAAAAAAATAAACTTGCATATGGTAACTCTGTTCTCACTTTGTACTGAACATGAAGAAGCTGTCTTTACCACCGCGAGGCCGAAGGCCGAGCTTCAAACCTGCGAGGCCGAAGGCCGAGCTTCAAATCTGCGAGGCCGAAGGCCGAGCTCGAATGAGGTGTAACGCTTCAACGTACCATATGGGAGTCTCTAACGAGGCCGAAGGCCGAGTTCCGGATAACGAGTATTTTCACATATCGAGCTGGTCTCCGAGGCAACTGCCCACGTTAACCACTGCACTTAGAGGTGGGGTCCTTTAACAAAAGTCGTTTAGAATGTAGGTCCGGTTTTACCGCGACTAAAATTTAATTTAAAAAATCAACTTGCACATGGTAACCCTGCTCACACTTTCTACTGAAATAGATGTAACTGTGAGTTTTTCAATTTGCATGAGAATTTTATATCTTTTTAGCAACTGCAACGACATTTTTGTTAATAATACTAATGCACATCGATAACGCGGGCTGCTCGCAGCCCGCGCGCCACCCATATACTAGTTTAATATATAAATTTCTAATCAAAACAAACTATTGTTTTATTATGATTTTCGTTACTTTAAATTTAATAATAGGTCAGGGTCGTGAAATATGTATGAATAGCAAAAACATTCTTTTCCAATTTTAAAATTCATACCTTAGCGATATTTTGTCTTAATATAATAATAGTCTTAAAAATAACTTAAGTCTAACAAACATGTAGTCAATTGTATAATGCAACTCAAAAAGGGGATTATAATCTTAAAATATTAATAGGTTAATAAAACCTGTCACTTATCCTAAAATATACGTACTAAAGTTAAAAAGAAGCATATAGGCCGCATTCCATACGCAAAAAAAGAAAAAAAATTTTCGAAATTATTGCGAATGGTACGCGTAGTCTACCATTAATAGATTATAAAAACTAGTCCTAGGATATGAATGAAGGTTGACAATGAGGTTTTAACCAGTTGGTATTTATTTGTTTTCTCATAGCCCCGCTAGATGGCAGACAAAACCATAGAATGAAAATATTTTGTTTTTAAATTTTTGATGATATTGGCCGATTAATAAAGCCATATTATGATTGTTATAAAACTGTTTTAGACGTCAATTAAAATGAAAATCTACCTTTAATTTAATTGATGCACGATAAATGCCAATGGAACGAACAAAATTATTAATTCGAGTGCATGGCTAGAGTACAAATTTAAATGTTAGAAATGATAAAAATGTAACGTACCTATTTACATCTTATTAAGGTTATATGAAGGATGGAATTTGAATGCGCGAAAATTGGAAAATTAAGAGTAATAAGGTTAATTTAAAGTACTATGGTTAAAACTCATCGCTTTGCTTGTCTTGCCTTCTCTCGTTTGGCTGTTTCAAACATGATTCTCTATAACCTGGGTTATTCCTCATTGCAAACAGTGTAAAATCTAAAATGCTAGGTTGAAGGGATAATTCTTGTGCGTATCACCCATTCTGAAACAAAGATTAATCTATTAACATTAAAAAACTATATTTAAACAATACGGTAGCTTTGTTGCTAAAGCAATGGGTACCTTATACGAAGGGTGATCCAAAAGTAATAACAATGTATATTAAACAGTCATTATAGTCAAAAGTAATAATTTCCTAAAAATTCAAATATAGGTATAAGACCTTACCCTTCAAAAAAGTCTCAATGCAATCATCACTTAATACTACGACTATGATCATCAAATTCCTTGCCTCGGAGATGTTTTTAACCGACTTCCAAAAAAGAAGGAGGTTCTCAACTCGACGCGTATGTTTTTTTTAATGTTTGTTACCTCAGAACGGTCGACTGGGTGAACCGATTTAATCGTTCTTTGAAAGCTGATGCTTCCCGTGTGATCCCATTTAAATTTCATCAAAATCGGTCAAGCTATTTTTGAGTTACACTCCTATAAGTGAAAAGTGGTACAGCTACAGTATACAGTTTACACTGAATTTAACCAAAAAATGGAACCGACTTCAACACTCATAAGTGTGAAATGACTTGTCGAAGTCTGTACCATGAGCACAATATTTTGATAATAGTTACTAATGAACTATCATGGTACCGACTTCAACAAGTTATTTCGCACTTTTGAGTGTTGAAGTCGGTTCCATTTTTTGGTTAAATACAGTGTAAACTCTTTATAACGTCATCCTTTATAACAATAAACTCCCTGTAACGTTGAAGTGAGCCCAACTTGAGCCCACATTGCGTTAAAACCCACATATTGAAACACTCTTTATAGCGATACGCCATTCTCTATGACGAAGAAATGTGTTCATATTTTGAGACAGTAAATATATATTATCGGTATTATTCTTTATGTTATGCTATCAGGTAACAAAAGACATTGAAGCTCCGAAACATCCGAGGTAGGTCTAGCTTTTGTTATCCTTGAACACGTGCAGTATGACGCATAGTTTTCTCGGAAGTGACATGAAGTAGATACCTATCATATTATCTGTCGTAAACCTACTTTGAAACTGTTAATTTAGTTGTTTTTTTGTTCACTTCATATAACGATATCTCTATAACGACAAAAAATGCTCAGTCCCTTGAGTTTCATTATAAAGAGTTTACACTGTATTTTTTTTAGCCGATATTACCATATCGGTGTACATACCCTTTGAAGACATAGGTCCTTTTGTTTCTATTCAATGCATGGAGAGCTTCAACCTGTCCCATAGTGAGTTGCACATTCAGAGCCTGTAGATTATCCCACAGGTGGGCCAGAGACGATGACTTGACGACGACGCCATGCCCATTCTCGAGTTGGTATCTGGCAAATAATAATGTTAAAAGCAATGATGTTTTACTAAAGATGACGTATATACATACTGCGCGGTGCTCAGATTTTGTTCCTTTACGACGTAAACATGCTTACTGCGACAGATAATACGGTACAAATAATATAGAAAAGGATAGCTATATGTTTAGACTTGCGCTTGAAATACGCGGTATAATGTTAAATTACTACAATTGACTTAATTTTGCCGCCTCAGTTTCCGCGCGCTTGTGCCACATCTACCTCATATAAACATATAATATCATTGGTTAAAAGCATAAATGTTCGGCGCCGCGGCATCGCGGCGCCGTCCTTAAGTAGCTTTAAGTGGCGACTCAAGCGCTAGCTTATCGGGCAATCGTCCTACGGTTATAAAGCATTTAGTGACTGCTATTAACTCACATATTGGTAGTGATTCGCTTATTTAACTGAACTAAACTAAAATTTTGGAAAACTAAATCAGTTCTCATGCGGTTACGATAAAGTATAAATTAGTATGAGACTTATCAATAACATCACTAAAATTAAAATATATTTATTAAATTTGCGGGTAGTTTTAGTGAAATTAAGTTGCCATTTATTTGGTGCCTACTAAAACTACCCGCAATTGGCCAACAGTTCAATAAAACTCGTCTAATATTAGTGAGAGCGTTGTATGGAGTTATACGAATTTGAATTTTAGCAAAAAAAGAATACGAGCTATTTCAATTTGAAGAATTTTAGTGAATTTTAGCTAGTTTGTGATTAACAGAATTAGGGCCATTTTTATGCAAGTATGCAAGTGATAGTAGTAATTTGTTTATATATTAAGTATATTATACACTTTTTTTTTATCACACTTAAACCCCCGCACTAGGATTCCCTGTATCGCGGGAGGCTTGGACACACACATTCACAGCACACAAACGTCCAAGACCCGGGACAAACACCTACACTCATCGCACAAATGTTTGCCCCTGCCGGGATTCGAACCCAGGGTCCCGGGGACACAGTAGTCATGTCACTGAGACTAACCACTGCGCCACGGCGACCGTCAAATATAACTAATTATAGCATATCTCAATGATATGACCTATTTTTTAAATTAATATTATTGTGATTTGACGTGTAATGACTATTACCAATAAATTGAGTTTGAGTTATTAAAAGTTAGAATTAGTTTTGAAGCATTGTATATTAACTATATTTTAGAGTTTTTGGTTTACTAGCTACGCCCCGCCGTTTCACCCGTGTGGTGATGATTGATGATGATGAAAAGTAGCCTAGGTACTTATGTGTTATTCCGGGACTTGAAGTATGTACATACCCATTCAAATCCGTTCAGCCGTTCTGGCGTGATTGAATAACAAACACTCATCCATCCATCCAAACTCACATGTATAATATTATAGTGGGAGTAGGATAACAGTTCTAAGAAATTGGTAAATTGTGCCGTGGGGTACCAGCCTAGAATTGTACTTTGTTGTTGTAGAATTGTGTCAAACTGACGGACACTGGTTCGATCCCCAACAACAGCTTGAGCTTTCGGTGAAAGTAACACCGTTATGTGGTGGTAGGGTACAGCCCAGTACCTGTCAGGCTAGCTACCACCCTCAAGTTTGAAAACTGTCACCAAACACATAGTGTGTACAGGCAGCAGTCTTTGAGAGCCAGTAAGCATTCTAGGTCTAGCGTGATAACATCTTCGACCACACCATCACTGACTATCTAGTAAGATAGTGGTCTAACGAAAGATCTATAAATAATAAAAAAAAGAAATGATGGCGCAAACTTTAGCATCATTACCTGACTAATAGCTGTGCAGGGGTGATCCCCAATCCTGAAGCCATGACCTGCACCAGTGCATCATCAATGACGGCTGGATTTCCACTCTTGTACTCCGCGGGTGTGCCCTTGGAACCCAGGGTACCGAAACAGCTGAGCGTCACCTTGCGTTCACTGCAGAAATGGTCCAGACGCTCCTGGGAGAGGTATGGATGGCATTCCACCTGGACGAAAGTAAACAAGTTAAAGTTGTGCTGATTATAACATTCATTCGGGAATAGACCGAAAGCAAAAGTTCTGTCGTGGGACCCAGACAAGCTGTTTAAAAAAATTACCAAAAAATGGAACCGACTTCAAGACTCAAAAGTTTTATTTTTATACTGTTTGGGTCTAGCGTTTGACCACTATCTCACTTGATGGTCAGTGAAGATGTGGTCGAAGATGTTATCACGCTAGACCTAGAATGCTCACTGGCTCTCAGGGACTGCTGCCTGAACACACTATGTGTTGGTGACAGTTTTTCAAGCTTGAGGGTGGTATCTAGCCAGGCTGGTATTCGAAAGTACATTACCACTATGATGGGAATTTGATAACGGTGTTACCTTCACCGGAAGCTCAAGCTGTTGTTGGGGATCGAACCAGTGTCCGTCAGTTTGACAGGCGACGCTCTCCCCACTGAGCGATCATCGCTTCAAAAAGTGTAAAATAATTTGTTGAAGTAATTAAAATTACAATTACTTATTTGATTGCATTTTTCAATTACTGGCGCATGTGTCTAACTTCTTTTTGTCATTTAGTGGTGGTAAATGTAGAAAGAAGAAAAATACTTTACGACCTATTCTCATATCTACAAATAAATGAAAAAAATACTTCACGACCTATTCTGATATATACAAATAAATGAACAAAATACTTTACGACCTATTCTCATATCTACAAATAAATGAAAAAAATACTTTACGACCTATTCTGATATATACAAATAAATGAACAAAATGCTTTACGACCTATTCTCATATCTACAAATAAATGAAAAAAATACTTCACGACCTATTCTGATATATACAAATAAATGAACAAAATACTTTACGACCTATTCTCATATCTACAAATAAATGAAAAAAATACTTTACGACCTATTCTGATATATACAAATAAATGAACAAAATGCTTTACGACCTATTCTCATATCTACAAATAAATGAAAAAAATACTTTACAACCTATTCTCATACCTACAAATAAATGAAAAAAATACTTTACGACCTATTCTCATATCTACAAATAAATGAAAAAAAACTTTACGACCTATTCCCATATCCACAAATAAATGAAAAAAATACTTTACGACCTATTCTCATATCTACAAATAAATGAAAAAAATACTTTACGACCTATTCTCATATATGTATACAAATAAATGAACAAAATACTTTACGACCTATTCTCATATCTACAAATAAAAAAAAAAAACATAAAACAAAAAATTGGTCGATCCGTGTCGGAGTGCGACCACAAAAACCGTGACACAAAAATGTTTTAAATATAGATAGATAGAAAACTTATATTAGATATAACTACTTTCTTTTAGTAAGTATAGTATAGTAAGTAGTTCTTAAAGTAATCAGTCTTACCTGGTTAACAACAGGCTTGATTCTCCCTTTATCCAAAACTCGCTGAAGCTGCACAGAGTTGAAGTTGCTGACTCCAATAGCTCGCACCAGGCCCTGAACCATCATACAGTAGTCACGGAGTAAGTTTAGGTATGTCTGAAGGTCTTACAGGTGCCGATGACAGTACAGAGGTTCGCGGGTGTTTACAAACTAAGAGGGCGAGACGCATCCAGGGGGCCAATTCTCTTATTTATTAAGACAAGCAATCCATAAGCAACGCAATAGCGATTAAAATGTTATCGTAATAAAGCTTGGTATTCTGCTAAAATAACAGTTGCATCTCGATTGCATTGTAGGTAGGTATTGCGGTAGGAATAAAATCTGTGTAGCCATTCTAATATATGCTTCAAGTAGAAAAGCAAAACTAGCAACAACGACAATTCATTAACAATCTAAGAGCAATATGCTAGTAGAATTTATACACATATAAAACGACGAACAATCTTTCGCCTTTATAATATTAGCGTGATTACCCAACATTCTTACAGTAGTTGTTACATTCATGCATTACGCAAAGACTTCATAAGTTTTTTTCTCTGTGTTGCATCTTTGTGTAGTTATATGCAATAAACATATTCTGTATTCTGTAGTTTTCAATTGAAATCAGTGCCAATTGCACTCAATTGAAAACTGCACAGTGGACATAGAAAATTTTGTAGTGGATGCGGCAGACTTCAAGCTGATAATTGTTCTATTTTATCCTATGGGTAAATCTGGTAGAAACCACTGAGGTACTATTACGACGTATAGAGATGACAAATTACACCATGGTTTTGCGTCACGAGTTGCGGTACAGCGTACCGCAACTATCCAGTGAGTACCCAACGCCCGTCGCGACGAGTCGTGTTTACTCACATACAATACGTATAAAAATGCCCGGTTGCGTGCTTAAAGACTGTTCAAAACGCTCCAGAACATCAAAAAGTGTTTTTTTTTAAAGATTATAAGCTCGCGTTTGACCACTTTCTCACCTGATGTTAAGCGACGACGCGGTCTAAGGTGGAGCATGCAAACTTAGAAGGAACCTATTCACTCGCGACTTGAAGACTCCAGGGTTGTACATATCGGGAAACACAGACTCAGGCAGTGAGTTCCACTCTCTGGCAGTACGCATTATAAAAGTGGAAGCAAAACGCTTCGTGCGTAACGGTGGTATATCTACCATGTAGCGGTGGCGCATAATCGTAATGATGGTTTAACGTTTCACCGGTAAGGAGTAAAATAGACTAAGTTTTGTTGTATGTATTGTTTCCGGGCTGTTTGGCCGTGGTCTAAGTGAAACTTGTGTTCCAGACGTTTCGTCGATCACTGCGGTCGACATCTTCAGTGGTTCAGGTCCGAGCGGCGACAAGAGCGTAGAACTCTCCTTCGCGGCGTCTTCTCTGATACTGAGCCAAACAGCCCGAAAGCAATACATACAACTTGCAACGCCGGCCGTGAAAGCCTTAGAGTTTACAGACTAAGTATTGTTTATAAGCGCTACAGCGGACTTTAGTTCAAATTCTTGCAAAATGGAGCATGATATTAGCTTATGATAGCTTCTCTATACGTAGTAATAGTACCTCAGTGGTAGAAACTTTAAAATGCGACATAGAAGGAAGATACCTTCGTGACTAGGTGCTCCATGCCAAACCAAGCGTCCAGGTAGTCGTGCTCAGAGTACTGGATCACTGTTGCTATCTTCGGAATCGGGGCTCCGCCTTCCTGGAATGGAAATCAGATTGAAATAATTATTATATAGATGTATTATCCGGCTCTACTTACGTTTATAGTCGATGTTTCGATCTAGGTTTTGGGCATGTCTGATGCCCATCCTCAGGTAAGTTTACGCTGCCAGACTGTCGCCGTGATCTGGCAGCGTAAACTCGTATCTACCGTACAGTGATGGCGCGTTGCCGTACATCTGGTTGACCGATGATAAAATGGGGATGGTGGAATTAAGTTATGTCATCATTATCATCATCTCAGCCATAGGACGACCACTGCTGGACATATGCCACCCCTATTGATTTCCACAAGGACCTGTTGGAAGCGGCCCGCATCCAGCCCTTGCCTGCGATCTTAGTCAGGTCGTCTGTCCACGAAGTTATGTAGTTAAAAGAAATAAAATACTTTCACCTTTCTGCTATTAAGACCTACAGAACAAATGTCGGTACCATGCGCACGATAGTTTGATCATAGTTACTTTTGAACTATGATGGTAGCGACTTCAACAAGTTATTTCACAGTTTTGAGTGTTGAATTCGGTTCCATTTTATGGTAATTCTTTTTTCAGTACACATCGGCAATTTCATACTTAACCACTGGTATTAAAAGCTTATTTGATCTCAAATAATCTCTGTAGTTTTCTCCATTGCGGTTTTTATAATATTTTTTTTCTTCACACTCTCATACCCTCGCACTAGGATTCCCTGTGTTGCGGGAGGCATAGACACACACAATCACAATACACAATCATCCAAGACCCGAGAACAAACATCTTTGCTCATCACATAAATGTTTGCCCAGGTCGTGATTCGAACCCGGGGTCGCGGTTCCAAAGTCAGCGTCGCTGATCACTGAGCCACAACGACCGTAGTGGTTCTATGGTTTGACTTTGAATTATTTGTTGTATACTTAGTTAAAATACTGCTCTTATAGTTAATTAATGTTAATGTTAATTATTGATTTTGCGCAACACATTCCTATCATGGAGGAGGCTATGTCCAGCAGTGGACATCCTCTGACCGAGATGATGATGATTCCTGTCATAAACACAACTAATAGTCTAATCCATCTAATACTTTTAAACGAGCAGTTCTTGTATCCCACTAATATTATAAATGTGCAAGTTTGGATGGATGGATGTTTGTTACTCATTCACGCTCAAACGGCTGGACGGATTTGGATGAAATTTGGTATGTAGATACTTCAGGTCCCGGAATAACACATAGGCTACTTTTCATCATCGTCATCATCATCATCAATCATCACGCGGGTAAAACCGCGGGGCGATGCTAGCATATTATAAAATCTGAATCTCGGAAAGGGCTCAAACAATTGTAATGAAATTTAGTGTGCAGAGGGTTTCGGGGGCGATAAATAGATCTATACGTAGGTTTTGTTTTTTTAAAATACGTCATTTTATCCTTATATATGTAGGCAATGAAAAACTGTAACAATATCATTACCATATGACTCTTCCATGTCATTGGCGAGTTTTAATACTGTAACATTTTTATGAACTGTTTTACCGACACAGCAACACAAAAGCTATACAACAGATGGCGTTGTTAAGCAACAGTAAGCCAATGAGTGTTTGGTTTGAGGTTAGACCAAGAAAATCAATTGTTTACGTATTGAACTATACTTATGTCATCCAGGTCTTGATCTGGTGTTGAATCTGACACCTAGCTAGCTCATAGCAATGTTGTAGTCTGCTAGTAGTAACTAAGTAACTGCTTACCTTGAAAGACATGGGGTTGTGTACGAGGTAGAGATCGAAGTAGTCCAGCCCCATCGCTTGAAGAGAAGACCGGCACGCCCCCTCCACCAGGTCCGTGCGGTGGTAGTTGCTCCAAAGCTTGTTGATGATGAAGAGCTCTTCACTGAAACAATGGATTTACTCTGTATAGTTTATTTTTCCCAAGAAGGACCGTTTCCTGGGATTTCCTATTAGGTCGAGTCTGTCAAGGAAATTGATAACAATGAGGCACAAAGTCATGCATTTTTTAAAATTTGTAGACAACTGCCGGCCCGCCCAGGCTTCGCATGGGAAAAAAAATTAAAAATTTAAGGGTCTCTAAATCTTTTGAAAATATAATATAGCCTATGTCACTCAAGGATGGTGTAGCTTCAAAACAGTGAAATAATTTTTCAAATCGGTTCAGTAGTTTTGGAGCCTATTCAATGCAAACAAACAAATACACAAACAAACAATCTAATCTTTCCTCTTTATAGTATCAGTATAGACATAGACAAATATATACATATATACTTGTATATATTTGTCTATGGTATAGACTAATAAAGACCAATTATTCAGATAATAAAAAACAGCGGTCAAACGTAAGCTTAAAACGTAAGATACGACATAAACATGCTTACTGCGACAGATAATACGGTACAAATAATATAGAAAAGGATAGCTATATGTTTAGACTTGCGCTTGAAATACGCGTCGTAATCAAATGGAAAAAAAATGGACTTCATTTTGCCGCCTCAGTTTCCGCGCGCTTGTGCGACATCTACCTCGTATAAACATATAATATCATTGCGACCACGTAACAAATGGTACAGACAACACAAAAAAAAGGTAGACGAAAATCAAAACTTCTTACCGTTTCACAGTGCCGTCAGCTATTTTATCCCTAATGGCATTGCCGACTTGCTGCTCATTGCCGTAGATGTAGGCAGAGTCGATTGCTCGATAGCCGAGGTCTATGGCAGCTGCGATCACGTGATAAGTCAGCTGTGGGTCCACCTGGCACACATAAAAAAAATTACTATCTCTTCGTTGCCGCTTCCAACTGCTCCTGGTGGAAATCAATGGGAGAGGCCTATGTCCACAGCTGGACATAGGCCAGTGTTCTATGGCTGACATGATGATGATCTTGAACCTTTTATTTTCCAACTTTTGTTCATCATTAAGAATCTAGTATCTATATATAGATAAAAATAAATCTCTATTTCCTTTGGTCACGGCATCAAGCGTGAATGGCTCGCCTAATTTTGCTAAGTCAATTTTTTTGTTTTTGTCATTGCCAGGACATGGTTCTTAATTTAAGGAAACTTAACATCCATATGGAGTTGGCTATTGTGACCTTCTTAATGCGAACAGAAAATGACACAACTTTTTTTTTGCAGCTTAGCTTAAGTTTATTCGTATTACTCTGCGTCTGATGTCTGCAATAAATGAGTTTTATTTATTTAGTCCTTTATACAATATAAACTTTTTTAATGTAACGCTATGGTGTTGGAAAGTTGGCGCGATTGACACAATATGTAAATTATTTCTATTGATTATACCGATTTGGATACAATATTCATAGTTACAAATAGCCAGAGAAGCCATTATTTAAGAAGAAGAGTTTTTTTTTATATGTGTTAACATTCACACAAGGTCTTCAGGTCCCAAACTAGGCAGAGCCTGTACTATGGTAACCTGATGACTGATATAGATAGATATATATATACTTATATACATATACACACCCAAACACAGATCAAACAGACATTTTCATACACATAAATGTTTGACCTGTCCGGGAATCGAACCCGGGACCAGCGGCTCAGTAGGCAGAGTGCCACCAACTGCGCCAACCGGCCAGTCGTCGTCTGTCGGATCAGCTAGTATTATGATAAAATTGAGCTAACTTGCTTATTAAACACGAGACTGTGGGTTGCAGTGGGAGCCGCAGGCAAGGACGTCATTCAGTCGAGTGTGTAATCAGGGGCCAACGTCTACTATTCAAGGCACTATGATCGGCTCACAATGGGTGATTTTGACAGCTTTGGTGGTCCGCTAATTTTAATTCGTGAATATTAAATCGATCTTGATTCAAGATCAATTGAAGACGAGACATCTAGATTCAGTGACGTAGTACGTAGGTTCTTGTATTAGCATCCAACTTGTCAATTTGGTACAAATCGACATAGGCCAAACATAGGTTCAACATAGGTTCAGGCCGCTGTGAACTTATCAGGTTAAGCCGTGTAATTAATTAATTAAACAAATATACAGGTCAAATATTTTGAGGAATTGCAGGTTGCGGAAATATAAATAACTAGCCGCTTCGCAGTTTTACCCGCGTACATTGGAATGACAGTGGCGCCATCTGTCGAAAATTGGTCGTACCAACTCAGAAACCTTTGGCTCAACAACTTTGTTAAGAGCATCACACGATCAAATGCATTTGCTTTACGATTGTTTAAAGGACATTATAGGCAAAATTTCATTTTTATATGTAAGAAGATGTACTTATACTCTTATATAATAATCTATAAATAATATAATTAAATATGAATATGAATAATAATCTCTAAGTAGGTGACCATGACCAGGCTGACGATAAAATGGCAGAAAAAGGATGGATGCGGGTCGCCTCCAAACCAATCCTTGGGAAAATCAATGATCAAAGCAAATCCAGCAGAGGATGTCTTATGGCTATTGAGGTCATGTCTATGGGCACCGACTGAAAATCAGTGACTGAGGCTTTTGCCTTAGTTTTATGCTGAGTCGGGGCCCATATTCGTGACACTCACAACATCATTATTACTCTGTTCTTTATTGTTTTTGTATGTTACTCTTGTGTAATGTGTGTTGTGAGTGTCTTGAATAAATGTGGTTTCTTTCTTTCTTTATTGTATGATGATTCTACAACTTACCAGTGCTGTACCCACTGCCAAAACAGGCATCTTCATTCCATTACTCAGGTTGATTGTCGACATATTCTCCACCTTCCCATACTTCAACTTAGCATTATTGAGATCTTCTATCTTCTTCTGTATCTGTTCTTGATCGGTCTTATCACTTCTTTCCGCTTCTACTATCTTCTCTGTACTTTCGACACTCTTCTCCGTTTCCACTTCTCTAGTGTGTCTGTATGAACGTTCCGTTCTTGATGTTTCTATCTTCTGCTCTGTTCTTGATGCTCCGAACAGTGTTTTTTCTGATTTGAATATGCGTAGGGCCGGGGACTCGCTTCGGGATGGAGTGACTTTGCTCTGAAAAGTATTTTATTGGATTTAAGGTAAACCTGATTAAGATGATGTTTGGCACAGAGTATGCCAATGCCAGAATGCTGTAAAGTTTTATATGACATTTGAGTAACCCACTGGCAATTTTCAGCTTATATATAACTCAAATGCTCTAACGCGCTACCAGTTGGCAGCGTGCCCAGAATGCTAGCAGCATTGCCACGTTGAACTACAATGCTGATCCGTTGAGCCAAATATGTGCCAGCTTTTTGGTCACGCGTCGCATCGATCAAACGCTCTGATAAGTTTAAGATAATCTGAGCTCCCGGTCTTCACGGGCCCAATGTCTCGACCCCAAACGGTTCAAATATGTAACCACTACCTAGGTTATCATATTTTCGCTGCTTCGATTGCTCCGCCGAATGAGCCGCGGCGGCAGCCCTAACATGTATTTCTTTTATTTTTATTTTTTTATCACACTCAGATCCCCGCACTTGGATTCCCTGTATCGCGGGAGGCATGGACACACAATCACAGCACACAAAAATTCCAAGAGCTGCGACAAACATATCTCATCGCACAAATGGTTGCCCCTGCCGGGATTCGAACCCAGGGTCCCGGAGACACAGAAGTCATGTCAATGACACTAACCACTGCGCCACGGCGACCGTCGATCTTAATAAGTCCAAGTTGGGAAGTCCTCAGTAAGTATAAGTTTTGGCTCTTCTAGGATTTAAACGAACACTAGAAATGTACAATGTCATTTGTTATTTTAAATAAAGGTAGTTTAGAATTCAAAATATAGGTTCAGTAGATCCAGGCTTTATTCCTCTAAAATATCTATAATATTATAAAGAGGTAAGATTTGTAATTTTTACACTTTCGCGATTCGAACACATTGTTATTAAATCAAACGGGGCTTAATCGCGAGAAAAACATTTAGTAATTTATTTACCTCGACGTTTCGACCAAGTTGCATTGGTCGTGGTCACGAGAAGACTCTAAATAAATAACTAAATGTTTTTCTCGCGATTAAGCCCCGTTTGATTTAATAACAAGGAAAGATTTGATTGTTTGTTTATATGGATGGGCTCCGAAATTACTAAACCGATTTGAAAAATTCTTTCACTGTTGGGAAGCTACACTAACCCCGGGTGACATAGGCTATATTATATTTTTTTTTTAAAATAGGAATCCTTATTCAAATCAAATCTAATCATTTGTTTATTTGCAAGAAAACAATGTCACTTCTAAGTTTATTTATATTATATAAGTTATATTATATTTTACTTTGAAATTTTTCACTCGTGCGAAGCCGGGGCGGTGCACTAGTTATATAATATAGATAAAATGTTAATTAAAAAGCAAAAAAGAGGAAAAAGTATTATAAGGCCTCCAATATAACAGATATCCATAGGCGATGCTGTATGCGGGCCGCTTAGTCTTGTGGACTTCAATGGGGGAGGCTATGTCCAGCAGTGGACGTCCTATGGCTGAGATGATGATTATAGAAGATAGTGATCGCTTACTATCGCATTCGGTCTGCTTGTCTGCCACCTATTACATAAAAAAAGGCGGTTCTCAATTCATCGGAATCTTAATATTGTTAAGTAAGTTTCCCGATCATTATTAGACGTATGGATCAATTAGGAAAAATCTTTTTTTATTTGAAAGGATACTTTCCAGTTGGATTGGCCAGGGTCTGATGATGGGATGGAGGAATTGAGGAAGCTCTTGAAGATACTTGAAACGATTTAGATGTTTGTTAAGAAGTGGTTTACTTTTTTAACTACATGCATTCTTATGTATAAAGAAAAGATAATTAACTCACCCATAACAAAATACACAAAAATATCAAAGTTAGTTTCATTTTCATGTCTTTTCCTAAGAAAATAACTTTGAAGCGTATCTACACCGCGCCGGTAACTTTAGTACTGATGAGAAGGTACTTTAATAATTAAATACTAAATAATAATCAACTACCCTCAAGTATACTTTTTATTGATGTCGATAGATATTTTTTTTTCGTTTTAGCTCCGCACTAAGCTATTAAAGTAAAATAAATCTTTAAGTTTTTTCTATTGGGAATAGGCAAGCATTTGACCACTATCTCACCTGATGTTAAGTGATGATGCGGTCTACGATGGGCACGCCTGCCTAGAAGATACCAATTTTATTTTACCTATAAGTTTCGTTGCAAGACGTTTGTGGGCTTTGAGAATACAGTTTGTGGCATAATTTCTTTCGCCATTTCCATTCATTTCCATTTCCTCTTTGATTAAGTTTACTAAAGGTTTGAATTAAACTTTGCTTGAAGATTGCGGAGAAACTTATTTATTTGTGACATTTTAGGAAGACTATCGACTTTGCTTAGACTAGGAAAAAGAAACTTAAAATTAAAAAGTTATTTACAAGTCTCCATTATAGAAATATAGAAACTAAAATTTGTTGTTTTAGTAAAAAAAAACCTTTTAATTTATTAGTTGTTTTTTTCTTATACTGTATAGATCTAGTTGACCACTATCTCACTTGATGGTCAGTGACGATGTGGTCGAAGATGTTATCACGCTAGACCTAGAATGCTCACTGGCTCTCAAGGACTGCTGCCTGAACACACTATGTGCTTAGTGACAGAAGTAGTTTATAATTAAGTAGCATGAAAAGTATTGCATATATTCTATGCAAAGTCTTTCCCTGTTCAAGCACTACATCTTTGGAATTCCTTGCCTGTGGACATACGACAAGGTAAATCTCTGCCAATTTTCAAAAATATGGTCAAAACTCATTTAATTATTTCATTTAATAAATCTTACAGGCTACCAATAGCTAGTGGATGGCTCAAATGTTATTGTAGTAGCTGCAGTATTGTAATTAGTTATTAGTAATTTATTTTAGCGTTTTGCTTCCAGTTTCTTAATGCGTACTGCCAAGGAATGGAACTCGTTGCCCGAGTCTGTGTTTCCCGATATGTACAATCCTGGAGTCTTCAAGTCGCGAGTGAATAGGTACCTTCTAGGTTTGCGTGCTAAATCCTAGACAACGTCATCACTTAACATCAGGTGAGACAGTTGTCAAACACAAATTTATAATAGTAAAAAAAAAAAAAAAAAAAAAAATGTAATAAAGGCATTTGCTCTATGGAAAAAAAATCCTCTATTTAATTAATTCTCAGAATCCGATTTTTAGGTGACTATATTGTATATTTATCATTATTTACTTTTTATGGTAATTGTTTCTCAAATTCGTTATAAAATATTTTTGACGTGATAACGTTTTATAAATTGATGAATGCCAAAATGAAAAATAGTAACGTTCCGCGTAACGGTCAATGGTCAATGGTCAATGGTCAATGGTCAATGGTCAATGGTCAATGGTCAATGGTCAATGGTCAATGGTCAATGGTCAATGGTCAATGGTCAATGGTCAATGGTCAATGGTCAATGGTCAATGGTCAATGGTCAATGGTCAATGGTCAATGGTCAATGTCAATGTCAAAGTCAAAGTCATACATGATTATGTCGTTATCACGTAAATCTATCGTCCGTAAACCGACTTTACAGACAACCAATTTTTTTTTTGTTTATAGTACACTAGCGGCCCGCTCCGGCTTCGCTCGGGTATAAAATATATAGCCTATGTCATTAATGGATGCTATTATATGTTTACTGGGAAAATTAGGTTACGAAACTTTAGAGATGAGGCGATCGCTCGCATTAGCTAAATTTACCCTCGGAATAATTAAAAACAACATAGACTGTGTAGCTCTTTTGGAACTGTTTTCGACATTATCTGTACCTGATGTTAAGTTGTCGAAACGTTTGCGACCTCGTAAGCCGTGCCTTCTCTTGTGTGCTTCGGGTCGAACCGTGCAGCACAGGCAGAGCCCGGTGCAGCGAGCTCGCGCTCTGCTAGGCGCCGTGCTTACCGCGGCGCCGCATTGTGACTTATTTACGACTCCAACAAAGTGCTTAATCGATGAATGTAGGAGATTAAGCGAGATGAAAGCTAGAGATTCCACTGTACCCGTATGACATTACTCAACTGTATGTATTTAATTTAATTTTAGAATTTGACATATTGCGTTATGTTTTGGCAATTTTACATATTGGCCTGTTTTTTGGCAATTTATGTGACTGTAATACCATATTACTCTATTAGTACCAATTTGTAACGCTTTGGTAAACCAACTGTTATGTTACTCATTGTTATGTAAATAAATAAAATAAATAAATAAATAAAAAATAAAAAACCTTGCTCTTCAATCTGTCTATCTATTAAAAAACCGCATCAAAATCCGTTGCGTAGTTTTAAAGATTTAAGCATACATAGGGATATAGGGACAGAGAACGACTTTGTTTTATACCATGTAGTGATATTAAAAATATGTATGTGTTAGGATTATGAATGATTTTTATGATTATGTATGATTTGACATTTTAACTATATGTATTGACTTTCCTCATTTTGTATTTTTGTAAATTTATTTTTAATATTGTGTATTATTACTTATATGGATTTTTATCTGAAATCAACGAATAAATTAAAATTAATTATATCGATTTCCGCAAGAACCGGATGGAAGCGGCCCGCGTCCTGCCCTAACCTGCGATCTAAGACAGTATAAAAAACAAAGAGAGTCTCTTACCTCAAACAAAGCAATCTTCTCTGAAACAGACCTCTTTCTGGGCATCTCCTTTTTGCTTATAACCTCTTTTCTCTCCAGTTCAATCCTATTCACTGACGTCATCCTTGTCAAAATATTATTAACTTTCCCTTTAACAGCGTCTCCTAAATCCAGTTCTACTAAAGATTTAGCTCTTCTCATATCTTCTTCTTGCCTTAATTTAAGTTTGTAATAGTCACTTTCTCTTGAAAATACGTCATCTAAGCTCTTATAATCATTAATTAATTCGAAACCATCATAGGTTTCATTATTTGAAGCCTCAGTGTGAGATATTTCTGATGTGGAAACTATATTATCTCTAACTTGAATGACTTCTGTATTCATAATAGGACTTTCGACTGCTAGTGAAATTTGCCTTGCAGGTTTAACTTCCACTGTTGATCTATATTCAACTTTACTGACATTCCTTTTAAGCTGACTTTTGTGTGCTTCTCTCTTTGATTCGAAACTTCTTAATAGTTCGCTTACAGGCTTAAAGCCTGGTATGATCACGGGCGCTTGGATTTCTTTAGTTAAACTTAGTTTCGTAGTTTTTATATTTCGAGTTTTGTCTTTTTGCTCAGTTTCCTTGAAAACTTTAGTTGGTGTCATGGGTAGATCGTCTATTTTTCTGCTAGATTGCATATCTGGTACAGCAACTTCCACATTTTCTTCTGTATTTTCACAATCGATATTAGCTTGATCTAGAGTATACTCATTTATGTCACTTTCTTGAATGATCGTTTCAACAGTGTATTGGTCAGGAGTTTCAACAGTATAATTATTAGAAGTTTCAACAGTATACTGATCAGGAGTTTCAACAGTATAATTATTAAAAGTTTCAACAGTATACTGATTAGGAGTTTTGACAGTATAATGAACAGGACTTTCAACAGTATAATGGACTGGGCTTTCTACTGTTATATGTTCTGCTTCAATAATATTTGATGTGTAACTTTTTTCAGATTTTTCTTCCGTGATCGTTTTAGTATTAAGATCAATATCTGTTTGAAAAGGTTTGATGACCTCTTGGACTATAAGAGGTGTGTGGACGTGAACATGATCTACCTTCGTGTCTTTTATAAGAAGATTTGGTGGCTTTATTCCTCTTCTTGGGGTTGTAGTCTTTATAGAATCTACTGTTTCTTTTCTCTGCAAATAAAATATATCGGTGAGAGTGATTTGGAAATAAATTTATCCGTTAAAGTACGAAAGTGGACACATACAACAAGTCGGTACCACGATAGTTCACAAAAGTAACTACCATCACAATATTGTGCTCATGGTGCCGACTTCGACAAGTAATTTAACACTTTTGAGTGTTGAAGTCGGTTCCATTTTTTGGTAAATGTTTTTTTCACCCTTTTTAGTGACCTTCGCTACTCACGGGATCAATTATCATTGTGTATGTTCACCGATGTCTTTACCTGCAGCTATAATATCGTCAAGGTATGCGTAGCACTATTCAGTTATAGGAGTGTAACTCAAAAACCATTTGTCCGATTTTGATGAAATTTAAATGGAGCTACTCCTATGGACGTATACTCTATTAAACAAAAAAAAATCATCAAAATCGGTTCATAAACGACGAAGTTATACGCGAACACACATAAAAAAAACATATATACGGTCGAATTGAGTAACCTCCTTTTTTTGAAGTCTTAAATGTAAATAAAAATGTAAGAAGAAAAATAAAGAACATGTTCCGTATTTCTTAGCACAACCAATATTCGCGCCTTTTTTCTATTTGTTAATTCTCGGCTCGTATGGAAATGTATGGGTCACAAACCTGAAGCATCCGCACCATCTTCAAGGCGATAATCGCACCGAGCAGCGACAACTACTGTCAGTTAACAATCAACCCTTCAAAGATACGCCACGCGACCGTCTCCCGCGCACCAATCAGTACCATACGCGTCTGACATACCCCCAGTGAAAATATAATAAAATTATATAAACGTTACTGCACAATAAACAATACATGAACTGTGAACCCAGTGAACTAACAACCAGGAGTCGAATAGTTGAAAATTTCACTAAATAGATGTAGATTATTGAGAATAGCTTTTTTCGTTCTATACTGGCAGCCCATGAAATAAGACCTAAAGGTTTGGGGTCGAGACATTGGGCCAGTGGGGACCGGGATCTCGTCGGATTTTCCAAAACTTATCAGAGCGTTTGATCGATGCGACGCGTGATCAAAATGCTGGCACATATTTGGCTCATCGGATCAGCATTGAAATTCAATATGGCAATGCTGCTAGCATTCTAGGCACGCTGCCATCTAGAAGCGGGTTAGAGCACTTACGTTATCTATAGGCGGGCTACAGCTAGTGGATTACTTATTGTAGTAGCCGTAGTATTGTAATTGGTTGTTATCATTTTATTTTAATAAAGGCTTCGGCTTATTAAGGACATCCACTGCTGGACATACGCCTCCCCCATTGATTTCCACAAGGACCGGTTGGATACGAGCCGCATCCAGCCCTTGCCTGCGATATTAGCCAGGTCGTCTGTCCACCTGGTCGGTGGCCGTCCTATGCTGATCCTATCCTTTTTTAGGAGTCAGGAGAAGGCTTAAATGTCAGATAATATAAGTAGAGCTTGATCGCACGCTCGCACTACTTGGGCGGGACTGCACGTCACAGTATAAATTATTGCAGTATAACAATTGAACTACTTACTACATATATTTTATTCAATAAGAGATATTGTGTACAAGAAATGAATTTGAATGAATTAAATTTGGATTTCTCTGGACTTTTAGTTTTAGATTTGTACATCTACAATTATGTACCAACTATATATATATACCAAATAACATTATAATATCTTAATAACTTATGCAGTAACGCCGATACAACCAATGCCACCTAGAGGCGAGTTGCTGAACTAAACAGACAAGCGTGATATTTCAAAAAGTCATTAAAAGTCCTGCTATTTATCGATAGATGGCAAAACTAAAAAGTATCACCGCTGTGCAGGTCGGAGTGGGGGGCGTTAGGTTATTTTCGTTACGGAATTTCTGGATTCGGTCTCCACGCTCAAGGCCCGCGATAGAAGCTATGCAATAGCTTAAAAATAATTTAAAATGATTATATTGCACCAAAAAAGTATTATTACACTCTTCTATGCTCACTAGCCAACTTTTATCTGGTTGCCTCATATTAATGTAATTTTCGTTGGTACCAATCTTGAAATTGGAAAAAAAACAGTCGTATTCCATAAAAAAAGTCATTAATCCGCGACCATTATGCGAAATATTTAGCGTTCGAGGATAACCATGTGTTACACGGCTAGGCCACTTTCTAGACAATTAAAATTAATAATGGTCTTACATGTATATAGGACTAGCTGCACCCCGCGGTTATACCCGCGTGGTGATGATTGATGATAATGAAATTTTGCCTATGTGTTATTCCAGGACCTACATACCAAATTTCATCTAAATCCGTCCAGCCGTTTGAGCGTGAAAGAGTAACACACATCCAGACAAATTTTCACGTTTATAATACTAAGGGGATATATCATAAAATACGTACTTCAAACATAGCAATTTTAGACAAAACTGATTTCTTTTTCGTGAGCTCATTGATTGATTCTCTTTTATTTGTTTCAATTTCAATCAATTCTTTTGAATCCGTTTTACTTGCTCCTGCTTTGTTTCTTATCTGTACGACTTCTTCAGCATTTGTTTTATCAGAGTTAGTTACTTCTTTGTTTAGATTGATTACATATGATTCATTTTTGTCGATATCAGAATGTTTTATATTTACATCGTTACGATGACTTGTTAAAATTAGATTTTTAGAATCCGTATTTTCTGAATATTTAATTTCTGATGTAGAGTCATTTGAAGTTTGACGACCAACTACAATGGTATCATTCTTAGTATCACTTATTTCACTTATAGATGTTTCACTTTTGATAGAGTTTTCAGAATATTTGGTAAATATATCCTTTTTATTACCTTTTGAAATCGGACTATCAATAATTTTACTTTCAGAGCGTTTAGCTTCTGATTTAACATCCTTTGTCATTTCGGTACTTACTTCAACAGATTTATTTGTAGACTTGATAAATTCATTTTCGATGTTATTATTGATTACGAAATCTTCCTCTTTGGACGAGTAAGAGATTACAGACTTGACTTCAACAGTTTTAATAGATTCATTATTTCCAGAAAACTCGTGAACGTATGAATTAAAAGCTGGTATTCCAATTTTGACAGAGCTTTTTACTATATTTTCTTCTGTCATAGAGTGTTGCTTATTCTCTGTTCTATCGTTACATTCACGAGTCGTTATTTCTTTTACACTTATTGTTTCAACATTACTGGAAGATCCCAGATATTCATTTTCTTTCGATGAAGTTATGGATTCAGTTTTAGTAAATTGTTTTGTTATTTCCGTCTCAGAGTTTGGAGTCTTTGAAGATATTTTTTCTTCTCTTACTTCTCTTTTTGTTACAGTTGCAGGATCTTCTTTTTTGTTTGAATCATTTGTGCTGTTAGTGAAATTCTCTCGTGTATTCTTAAGTTCTTTATCTAATTCATCTTCAAAGCTTTTATTTTTAGTCGAACTGTTTCGTCTCAATCTTAATTTATCTCTAGCAGCGATTATCTTGCTTGTCCGTTCTGCTTGTGCATTTAATTCTATGTCCTGTTGACTTCTTCGCTTTAAAAATGGTATTTTGGATCTTCTCACTACTTCTACATCTAAAGGTTCACTTTTATGTTCATCATAATCGTGTATTATTTCTTCGAATTTACTTTCCAGTTTCTCCGGATCTTCGATTTTAGGATTGAGCAAACTATCATCAAATAGTACTTCATTGGGTGTAGTAACAATTTCAGCATAAATTTTATCAAATTCATCTTCAGGTTCAACTGTTTCTTGCGTCAGAACTGTTTTCGTAACTGTGGGATTAGAAGATTCCTTTCTTTCTTGTGTTTTGGTGATTGTTACTTCTTTTTTTACTGTCGTTGCTAGCTTTTGATCTTTAACTGGCTTTGGAATCGACGTTCTTCGAACTGGAATATGCGGCTGAAATGAGAGTGTAACAAATTATAACTAAATATGAAAGTGAATCTAGACGTAGAAAATGTTTTTTTTTATATAGACTACGACATTGACACATGCTAAACGTTACAAACGTTAAAATTTATGAATTTAATGCAATACAAGAATCGTTTAAAAAGCGGCCGAATTAATAGTATTTAAATGTTAAGGAATGTTAAGGATACAAATTATACAGATAGAATAATAGAATAATAATAGAGCCTTTATATTAATATGTTCCCATATTATTACACGTAAAACACATAATATGTAAATGTAATGTAATAAATAAAATAAAAAAATTGTAAATATTACACGTAAAATACGTATTATACATAAAATATGTACATAAAAATTTCAGATGCGAACATTTACTTGTTTCGTTATTTTTAGAGCGTGATATTTCAGTATCCGGATTATGGGGCTTAAAGTTATTTTTTTAATAATGACAACATTCTTATTTTATACAGTTTTAATTCGTTTTAACGAAGAACGAAGTGCCGTTGTGGTACCGACCTAGAATAAACTCTCCCATCTCCGCGGGTGCCGTAAGAGTCGGCTAAGGGACCATGTACCAGGAGGTGGGCACCAGCACCTTCTGAGGATAGGAAACTATACTGCGCTCGCCAACCCGCACGCCAAGCGTGGAGAGTATTGGTAAATCCTTCCTATATGGGGAGGCATATGTCTAGCAGTGGACGTCATATTGGATTTTTACACATTATGAATATATAACAACACGGTAATTACGTAGTAAGTCAGACGGTTTTTTTTTGTATCGGACAACATTCACACAAAATTTTCAGGTCCCAAACTAGGCAGAGCCTGTGCTATGATAACCTGATGACTGATATACTTATATACATATACACACCCAGACACAGGTCAAACAGACATGTTCATACACACAAATGTTTGACCTGTCCGGGAATCGAACCCGGGACCAGCGGCTCAAAAGGCAGAGTGCTACCAACTGCGCCAACCGACCAGTCAAATAGCTGCGATGAATAAATGAATGAATGAATGAATGAACGAAGAACAGAACTATTATCATATTTGATTTCAGTTGGTTTGGGTAAACAGATAAATTGCTATCATCATTACCTCGTGCTCCATCTTATCCTTGGAGGCCCGTCGTTCAGCTTTCACCCGTTCCACCGTCTGCCTGAACTTGGACACGGGTATCCTTGTCTTGGACCTTTTCTCGTCATGCTTATCTATAAACACAGTTATTTATTTCAGTTCAAATATTTGAAGGAATAAATTTGGCTGCTACTGGGACTTGAACCAACGACTACAGAATACCGTCCTGTCGCTTTGTCCAACTAAGCTATAGCAGCCCATACCACTAGGGCCAGATTACTTCCTTCCTTATTAACATCTTGCATCTTGCATCAAGTCCCACTAGCAGCCGAATTTTTTCCTTCAAATATTTGAACTGAAGTTTTGCCTAGCATAGCGTTAATGCGATACACAATAAAATCTCTTAGAATAAGGGTAGGGTGTCTTCGTTTGATACGATATCAACTGTAACGTTGGTCTATCAGTCCTATTAATTAATTGTTCATACAATCAAAGGTAGATGGCGCTAATAACATTCCCGCAAGATGTTAATAAGGAAGGAAGTAATTCGGCCGTAGTGGTATGGGCTGCTATAGCTTAGTTGGACAAAGCGACATGACGGTATTCTGTAGTCGTGGGTTCAAGTCCCACTAGCAGCCGAATTTTTTCCTTCAAATATTTGAACTGAAGTTCTGCCTAGCATAGCGTTAATGCGATACACAATAAAACAGTTATTTATATTACTCAATACGTCCTTACAGCTTGTTGAAAATCTTTATTTGACAACTAGCTGTGCCCCGCGGTTTTACACGCGAGCTGATGATTGATGAAGATTATGATGATGATGAAAAGTCGCCTATGTGTCATTCCGGGACCTGAAGTATCTACATACCAAATCCGTCCAGCCGTTCTGGCGTGATTGAGTAACAAACATCCATCCATCCATCCAAACTTTCACATTTATATTACTAGCAGCGCCCCGCGGTTTTACCCGCGTGATGATTGATGATGATGATGATGATGATGATGAAAAGTAGCCTATGTGTCATTCCGGGACCTGAAGTATCTACATACCATATTTCGTTTCAAGTTCTTTGGAAGAGTATGATTAAAATAAACGAACGATTGTTGTATGTATTGCTTCCGGGCTGTTTGGCCGTGGTCTAAGTGAAACTTGTGTTCCAGACGTCGATCACTGCGGTCGACATCTTCAGTGGTTCAGGTCCGAGCGGCGACAAGAGCGTAGAACTCTCCTTCGCGGAGTCTTCTCTGATACTGAGTATCACAAGTTTCACTTAGAACACGGCCAAACAGCCCGAAAGCAATACATACAACATGCAACGCCGGCCTGGATTAACACACAGGCCACCATCACCATCGTCATCGTTTTCCGTCACCACGCGGGTAAAACCACGGGGCGCAGCTAGTCCTTATGTTCGATGATTTTATCAATATTTCAAGAAAACGTTGAGAATATTCCACGCATGAATTGAGGCAGTTGGTTTGTTTAGTTTTATAAATACGTCAATGGTAGTGATTCGCTTATTCAACTAAACTTTGATCTAAACTAAAATTTTGGAAAACTAAATCAGTTCTTATACGGTTACGATAAAGTCTAAATTAGTATGAAACTTATCAATAACATCACTAAAATTTAATGTATTTATTTGCGGGTAGTTTTAGCGAAATTAAGTCACCACTTATTTGGTGCCTACTAAAACTACCCGCAATTGACCAGCAATGGAATAAAACTCATCTAATATTAGTGAGAGTGTTGTATGGAGTTATACGAACTTGAATTTTAAGCTAAATAGAATACGAACTATTTCAATTTGAAGAATTTTAATGATTTTTAGCTAGTTCGTAGGATTAACAGAATTAGGGCCTTATTTAACTTACCTTCCAGAAGAACAGGTGTGCCATGGATGCCGTTCCTCTTCCCGGTGATTACCCGCCGGTGACGAGTCATCACCGCGTCTTCATCATCCACGGAACTTGTATCCGAGGGGGAGGGGCGCGGGGCTCGCTCGCCGTTCTCAACATCGTCCTGCAATATCAGGACCATTAAAACTAAGTCCATGGTTTTCATTCTGGTTGATGATAAAGTGAACTGAAGTGAATGAAACATTTTGCTATTTTTATTTTTTAAGCTATTGCATAGCTTCTATCGCGGGCCTTGAGCGTGGAGACCGAATCCAGAAATTCCGTAACGAAAATAACCTAACACTCCGACCAGCACAGTGATGATACTTTTTAGTTTTGCCATCTATCGATGAATAGCAGAACTTTTAATTTTGAAATATGTACACACCCAGACACAGGTTAAACAGACATGTTCATATACACATATGTTTGACCTGTCTGGGAATCGAACCCGCGGCAGTTCAAATCTGTTCAGAAGTTTTTGCGTGAAAGAGTAACAAACATACATCCATACATCTATCCTCACAAACATTCGCATTTTTAATATTAGTAGGATTTTTTTTCTATGCCAACTACAATTCGAGAAATTTTTGTCAGACAGTAGCTTTATTTTTAATACTGTATAGATCTAGCGTTTGTCCACTATCTCACTTAATGGTCAGTTACGATGTGGTCGAAGATGTTATCACACCTAGACCTAGAATGCTCACTGGCTCTCAAGGACTGCCTGAACACACTATGTGTTTGGTGACAGTTTTTCAAACTTGAGGGTGGTAGCTAGCCAGGCGGGTATTCGAAAGTACTCTACCACCATGCTAGAAATTTTGATAACGGTGTTGCCTTCTCCGGAAGCTCAAGCTGTTGGGGATCGAACCAGTGTCCGTCAGTTTGACAGGCGACGCTCCCCCCGCTGAGCTATCATCGCTTCAGTAGCTGTGCCCTTAGACATATTAAATTTCTTTATTCTTTATCAGAGGCATGTAATATAAGCCATATCATCATATCGATGATGGTCATCATATTAATGATTCATTTCATTTCATGATACGAAATATATATTCATGATACGATATCGTTATCACAAGTTGTGAGATGTCATGTACAACAGTAATTGTTGTCGAAAATATATTTTTTTTGACGTGATAACGTTTTATAAATTGATGAATACCAGCAACACTCATTAAAAATAGTAACGTTCCGCGTAACGTTCCACCTGAGTTTTGTATTACATAAAATAATCAAAGTCAAAGTCAAAGTCAAAGTCGAAGTTGAAGTCGAAGTCAAAGTCATAAATGATTATGACGTTATCACGTAAATCTATCGTCCGTAAACCGACTTTACAGACAACCAATTTTTTACATATATAAGTTTGCGTTTGATGTAATGATTTTTGTATTTTTAAATTTTAAATTTTTTTTAATTTAATGTAAGGATATAAAGTGTAAAATAGTCCTTATCTATAGTAATATTAAAAAGAGGAAAGATTTGATTGGTTGTTTGTTTGTTTGCATTGAATACGGTTCGACGGTCGCCGTGGCGCAGTGGTTAGTGTCATTCAGATAACTTCTGTGTCTCCGGGACCCTGGGTTCGAATCCCGGCAGAGGCAAACATTTGTGCGATGAGTGTAGATGTATGTCCCGGGTCTTGGATGTTTGTGTGTATCCATACCTCCCGCGATACAGAGAATCCTAGTGCAGGGGTCTGAGTGTGAAAAAAAAAATAGATTCCTAAACTACTGAACCGATTTGAAAAATTCTTTCATTGTTTGGTAGCTACAGCATCCTCGGATGCCATAAGCTATATTATATATTTTTTTTAAATAAGGATCCTCTTAATTTTTATTGTTTTTTCCCGTGGAAAGCCGGCGTGGACCGCTAGTATATAATAAAACACTAATAATTAATTACAATACTGCAGCTACTACAAAAAACTTTGAGCAATCCACTAGCTATTCTTAGCCTATAGATAACTCAAATGCTCTAACTCGCTACCATTTGGCAGCGTGCCCAGGATGCTAGCAGCAATGCCAGGTTGAATTGCAATGCTGATCCGTTGAGCCAAAGCTGAAGCTTGCTTTATTTTAATAAAAACATCGGCTCATATTTATATAAAAAAATATTTGTGTCCTCCGCCAGTACTTGGAATTTCATTATCAAAGCGTGCCCATTGACGGTAACGAGGATCTACTCAAGAACTCTATCGGTATTAATGATATCTCTGTCGATACTCAGCCGAGCAGAAGAGAGCAGTACTCCAAACACGACTACAGTTGTGCTTGATTCAAATTGAACAGTTGTTCCGATGTTTTTTTGAAGCGACGATAGCTCAGCAAGGGGAACGGTGGCTGTCAAACTGACGGATACTGGTTCGATCCCCTATGAATCATGTTGGCTTTAGGGCAACAATTGTGGTTTGTCTGCATAAACTAGAGATTTCACGTAGCCCCACAAAAAGTAATCGAGGTCACACGATCTCAGTGGCTAAGTCGGCCTTGTCGCCACCACGCGAGATGACGAAGCGAAGAACTTGAGCTTCCGGTGAAGGTAACAGGTGAAGGTACGTTCGGGTACCCGCCTGGCCAGCTACTACCCTTAAGTTTGAAAAACTGTCACCAAAACACATAGTGTGTTCAGGCAGCAGTCCTCGAGAGTCAGTGAGCATACAAGGTTAGCGTGATAACATCTCCGACCACATCGTCACTGACCATCAGGTGAGATAGTGGTCAACCGCTAGATCTATGCAGTATAAAAAAAACAGTTTTATTATTGCTTCAACTTTGCAAGGAAGCCCACCCTCTTGATTGTCAACTGAACACCTTTTTGATTTCTGTGTCATGGTCAAGTCTATAGCCCATATTTTTTCATCTGCCTGATTTCTTTTTAATCAAGACTTTCGCACACAGTTGGTCTACCACTTTGATATTACGATATTTTTTGCAGTGGTATGTGGTTGTTTTATTTCATTCAAAGTTCGAGAGCTCTCAATGAAAAACCAGTTATTTCCGGTTGATTTACAATTTTTCTATAAGTTGTTTGTTTTTTAACAGATTAATTTTTTTAGTTATATTTTTTTTTAAAATTTTTTGTATAATTTTTAATAGATTATTCTCACGTTTTAGGAGGGTATCAATTCTACTAACACATTGCTCATAGATTGTCAATGAATCGTCATTTTTTCTAGTTTTGCTATTCTACTTGGAGTATAATTGTAATGGCTACACAGATCTAATTTCTACCGTAATTCAAATGTCTACAATGCCATCGAATGCAATTGTTATTTTAGCGGAATATCAAGTTGATTTATGATAACATTTGAATGACTATTGCATTGCTTATGAATGGATTGTCTTAATAAATAAGAGAATTGGCACCCTGAACTATGTTAAATATTAGATAAAGAAAAACGGTGAAGCAAGATAAGTAAGAAAAAAAATATTATGGAGGGAGACTTAAATGTGAAGATCGAATTTTTACATCGTTATCGATATCGATTCATATGTACGATAAATATTTAGTTTAAAAATTGTAAATTATTAACCTATTGTGTTTGTGTATGTCCACGAGTACAGAAATAGCTCTAATTAAAGTGTCAATTAATTAACTGGTCTATTCTATCAATTGTCAATTACTAACAAAGGGAAAGCGGGTAGAGACCGTTAGGCTTAAAGTAAGCTTGTATCTTGAGCCCTTCTGAACTTAATGCAAGAAAACAAAATATTAAAGTATTTAATATTTATAATCAAACTTTTGAATTTGCGTCACCACAGTTTTCCCAGGCATCGTTTGTTTCTTGAACAAATGCTGGTAATTGACAGAAATGTCCTCCGTCACTGTCACTTTTTGGAGTTTCAAATCGCCTTTCGTGAATGTGGCTTCTTTTTTCGTGACAACAATTACAGGTTCAAGAGAAAAGTCATCGTTTGACGCCACTGTTAAGTTTTCGTTACTTACTTTCGAACTTTTGCCATCATTTTGTGAATTTTCATTGTCATTCAGTGAATTTACGCTGTCATGCAATGAATTTTGGCCGTTACTAGCTTGTTCATTAACTTCTCGTATTTTCTGAGTCTCTGGTACTTCGGCTTCAACGTTTTCAGGGCTTCGGTAGTTAAATTTGATTTTGACAGATTCCGCCGCCATTTTGACTCTGTAAAATAAAATGATTATAAACATAGCTTCAATTCCAAATATGCCAAATTTATTAATTGAATTCTAATTTCATTTACAGTCTCTTTCTTTATTTAGGTAATTAGTGGGAATCGCACCAGGGACTCTCACAGCGACGGCCAAAACGTTAGTAAAGTCAGTAAAAACTATGTACGGTCAAAAAAAATGCTTTACCAGTTTTGATAAAAGTTACTGTATAATCACAATAGCGAAGGTTGAACATATCTAATAATGAAACAGATGCATTTTTAAAATCAAGTCATGATAACAAATATGTTATGATGTCAAATGATCTTCAAACGTGGGGCTTTAGACGAGAATATACACTAGGGAAGCAGTTGGTTTGCTCCAATAACAGTAATTCTAGAACTATACTTGGAATCAGTAACCTTTCAAGCAATTCAATAAATCGAAGGCTAGGTAGAATAAAACAATTGAAAACTACAATTTACTTACATATCTCTTTCAGGTAGAAGGAACTTGAGTAATCTGCTGTGTTCCATAAATAATTATAATTTTATCAAAGTGATAACAGCACCAATTACGTGTACAGCGTCAGTTGCAATCAGTTTGATTGCTGAAAGAAATTACATTTTAAAGTATGAAAAGAATATTTTTCAAGGACATTTGGTAGTGATTCTGACACGAGAACATAACATTGAATCAATCCGTACTAGCTGCGACCCGCGGTTACATACGCGTGGACTAAAATTTTCTCGCTGCATCATTTATCAGTTATACCAGGATATAATAACATATACATACTTTCTACTATCTTTATCCTATAACACAAGCTTCTAGCTTAGCTTAGGAGTTTAAGGCTTAATATCGTACAGAGTCACAATGTTCTAAAATGTAAAATGTTTACCTAATATTGTTAATGAATAACATTTTTATATGGCATTTATAAATTACTTTTTTTTTTTTTTTTTTCTCAGCCATGTGTGTCCACTGCTGGACGTATGCCTCCCCCATATAGGGGGGATTTGCCAATACTCGCCACGCTTGGCAGGCGGGTTGGCGAGCGCAGTATGATTTCCGATCCTCAGAAGGCGCTGCTGCCCACCTCCTGGTACGTTATCCCATAGCCGACTCTTACGGCACCCACGGGAAGAGATGGGGGAGTACTATTCTAGGCCGGTACCACCAAAGCACTTCGTTCTTCGTTAAAACGAACTAAAACTGTATAAAATAAGAATGTTATAAATTACTACTATCACAAATTTCATGCAAATCTGTTCAGCCATTTTGGCGTGAAGTAACAAACATACAAATGAAAAGCAGTCAAACTCGTCGTTTTAATATTAGTGTGATATGTAATTAAAAATCTTTCATTTTTTCAATGCTGTATAGATCAAGCGTTTGACCACTATCTCACTGGTCAGTGACGATATTAAACTACTTCCAGAAATTATCCACTTAACATTTTTTTTAAATACCCAATTTGCTTTAAGTATTCTTGTAAAATACTTTCGATTTCTCCAGGGTCCCATCATCAGATATTGACTTTATGAACATGCAAAAAAATAATTTTCGAATCGGTCCAGGCGTTTTCGAATAATCGGGGAACATACGTAAGAAGAAATCCGAAATATTAAGAACACGCTTCTTTTATCGATTAAAATTAATTAAAATTAAATAATATCAATTTGAAAACATTTTCTCATTCGATAAGATATACTTCCAGGATTGGTCCAATACAAACTTAATTAAAATCGGTTGAATATGTTTGCAAATGGAACGCACTCCATGTCGCATAGGGCAAGACTCTGTCTGTGGGTACGTGGACCTAGACACAAGATACATCGCAACATAGCGATTCTCTTTCTCTAGCTGTTGAATGTTCATTCTCATTGTTCATTTGATATATCCAATGACTATGAAACCTGTTGACTAACGTTACAACGTAAATGTACGGCGAAAATGAGTAGCGCAAATCGAGCGCGTTGATGTGTCCTCACCCTATATTATCGCTCGCTTCGTAAAGAGAACGAACATTTAACGGCTAGAGAAAGAGAATCACTATGAAGCGATACATCTTGAACACTGGCCCTGAATCAGTGGATTTTACGGCTAGTACCCGTGGTATTTTTTAGAGAAATCTTCACGGAATCTTTTCTGGAGAGTGAGTGAGTGAGTGGAGTGGAGAGGATAATCTAATACCCAAATTCTTTATGACGGGGGATATTGTTGTAGTATTGTTTTTTTTTTTTTTTTTTTCTGACGGACTAATGCTGTTTGCCTCTACCGGCATGTATATATCTGTAGTGGTCTAGCTAGGACATAGCCAGAGAGAATGTAGCATCTGTGGTGTGTCAGAGAGATCGGTAACTGGATGACAATTGTAACTGTGCACTAGTTTTTTGGCTAAGAAGTTTCCAATGAATAAATATGATTAATTAGCTACTTCGCAGTAATTTATTATAGATATGTTAGCACTTAGCGCACATGGTTCACACCAGGACTATTTTCAAAGTAGTATTAACTAACTAACTGATATATGATTTAAAAATTATCGTTCATTATACATTAATAATAATATTAAGAATACTAAGGTTCACTGCATTTTTTTTATCACACTCAAACCGCCGCCGCAATAGGATTCCCTGTGTCGCATGAGAGACATGGATACACACAAACATGGCACAACAACATCCATCCACACAAACATCCAAGAAGGCACCATGCCTTTGCTAGAAACGTTACCAACTGCAATGTTGGTCTATCAGTCCTATTAATAGTTCATACAATCAAAGGTAGATGGCGCTAAGATAAATATTCTCTGAAATGTAATTGTCTGTAGGTAATGAAGGAATGAATTCGAACTGCAAGTGGAGTGATATTATTATAAAATTTAAATACATATTAGAATATTTTTTATTATATAATTATATTTATCAGGGGGTTGCAATTAGCACCCTCTTCCACCCTGCTGCTGTCTCCTGTGATAGTACAAGATAAGATATTGCTAATACCCAATTATTGATTACACGGAATTCGTATTAATAATATTTTACCTCTATAAATCACACCCAAACTTTCTGATACGGTTACTTTATACAAGGGGTTAGATATATGAATTTTTGAAATTTAATAGCAGCGAGTGTGACCACAGTCAATGTTGATGTTAAACTAGATCAAAACGTCGAGGTGAAGGTGAAGAATTATGTTTGAATGAACGGGAATAAATCTGTTAGTCTAATTTAAACATAAAAACGATTCGTTGAATTATAAAACAATGTATACCAAAATGCTTTGATAAATTTATGGCGTATTGACAACAGATGCGTTGCTTTATTTATCTACTAGCTGCGCCCGCGGTTTATTACAAATTACTTATCCAGTGGGATGAGCAGATAATTAAAAAACTTCTTTTACTCCTTCACTCTCAAATGAATATTGTATTTTACCACATAAATGATAGTACTTTTATATTGATAAATAAAGCAATTCGTGCGAATTTATGCCCTACCCATTCTAAAATAATAAAAAATGCACAACCATAATGTTCAAGTTTTCACTTCTGCCGGCACTCCCGGAGTAGAAAGTAAGAAAGTAAATATAGTCAGTATCAAGTAAAGCGTCAGACAGTTTGACAGCCGACGCTCCCACCGCTTCAAAAAATGGGACTATCTGAGGGTAGTCGTAAAACCAGGTAGCGATTATGACCGTTATTTCAATGACACTACCTTTAATATTTGCATAAATCTGTCTGCAAGAAGTGATTCAGTTCGCTTGACTTTCATTGTCTTTCATTCATTGAGTCGCCAGTACATCAATCGTCAAATTAATCAAATTAATTAATTGTATTGCAATTCAACGTGGAAATGCTGCTAGCATTCTGGGCACGCTGCCGGCCGGTAGCGGGTTAGAGCATTTGAGTCATCTATAGGCTACGAATAGCTAGTGGATTGCTTAAATGTTATTGTAGTAGCTGCAGTATTGTAATTAGTTATTAGCGTTTTATTTTAATAAAGACATCTGCCAGTGAAAAAAAATTCGTCAAATGTACATAAAAATATCAACATACTCGACTTAAAATTAATATATATAATATATATAACGTAAAAAAACCGTATTAAAAACAAGTAAATCTACGAATCAACTTATTCACGGTCAATGGTTAAAGTTAGGGGTAAAATATTGCAGTATACATACCATTGCAGAAAAGGTTTTCTAGTCGCTAACTGGCGCAGTACATGCAATAGAATTAATAACACTTATTAAAACCTCATTTTATAACCTCATTATAGAAGCACTTATATGCACTTTGAATTTAGGTTACTTTAATTTAAACAAAATTATGCACTGTTTATTTTGAATCAGATATATGTCGTTTGTTTATATATAGCCGAAATTATGGTATATTAAAAACCTAAATCCTTATATAGGCAATCGTTAGCGCGTATGACAGACCACAAGTGAATAATCGCTGTATTTTTTTTATCATGGATGACTGTATAGATAAAAAGGTGATAATTATTGATTGTTACAGATAAATAGTTAGTTTAACGATAACATATATCGTATGTACTTAATATTAGCATTGAACACTGAAATTAATTATTTCAATTCATTAATTTTAATTAATTATTTCAATAGTATATATATATATAACTAGGTGGGCAGACGATCTGACTAAGATTGCAGGCAAGGCCTGGATGCGGGCCGCTTCCAACAGATCTTTGTGGAAATCAATGGGGGAGGCTTATGTCCAGCAGTGCATGTCCTATAGCTGAGATAGCCATAGGACATCCATAGGCATGATGATGATGATGAATTATTTCAATTAATTAGTTTTAATCAACTATTTCAATTAATTAGTTTTAATTAATTATTTCAGTTCATCCGTTTTCATTAATTATTCCAATTCATTAGTTTTAATTGTTTCAACGATTATCAGTCTAGTGTCAAGAGTGATGGCATTTATTCTGCACAAAATTTGAACAATGGCAATTCCGCCAGCATTAAGAGTACTACGCGTGAAGGAGTAGCAGAGGTTTTTGAATTATTTACGGGGACAGTAATTATTTTCGGGATGAAAACTAGAATTATCTCCCAACCAAATTTCATCGAAATCGGTGTACCCGTTTCAGCGTGAAGCTCGTGCTCGTTGTCTGACTCTGAGCCTGCTCAGAAGGCCCAGTCTATACTATATAATCTATGCTATACTAAGATTATTAAGAGGAAAGATTTCATTTGTTTGTTTGTTTACATTGAATAGGCTAACAACTGAACTGATTTAAAAAACAACTCTCACTGTTGGGAAGCTACACTATCCCCGGGTGACATAGGCTAAATTATATTCACAAAAATTTTTGGGGAACCTTATAATTTTCAATTTTGAAATGTTTGAAGTGAAAGCTTCTTTAGCGGCCTATGCACTTTTGTATGGGAAAAAATGTTAAACTCGCGTCGGATCGTAAGATCGTTAGATCGTCATGACCGCCGTTGAAATGTAAACTTAAAAATGTTACGAATAAGGAACATTTTCGTTTGCTACTAGTTTTATTTGATAAAGTCGTTATGTTAAAAGCATTATTGATCTCGGTTATCAAAACGGCGATATTATAAAGGGGAGAGAATTCATTATTTTTAAAAAAAGGCATCATGTTAATTCTGTGTCGACTGGTCGGTTGGCGCAGTTGGTAGCACTCTGCCTTCTGAGCCGCTGGTCCCGGGTTCGATTGCCGGACAGGTCAAACATTTGTGTGCATGAACATGTCTATTTGACCTGTGTCTTTGTATATCAGTCATCAGGTTCCCATAGCACAGGCTCTGCCTAGTTTGGGACCTGAACACCTTGTGTGAATGTTGTTCTATATATTATTATTATGTGTCCCACTAATATTATAAATGTGAAAAAACTAATGGAAAGATGGATGGATGTTTGTTACTCAATCTCGCCAGAACGGCAGAACGGATTTGGATAAATTTTTTTTTTTTTTTATGTCAACTCAGACCCCCTCACTAGGATTCCCTGTATCGCGGGAGGCATGGACACACATAATCACAGCACGCAAACATCCAAGACCCGGGACAAACATCTACACTCATTGCACAAATGTTTGCCCCTGCCGGGATTTGAACCCAGGGTCCCGGAGACCCAGAAGTCATGTCAATGACACTAACCACTGCGCCACGGCGACCGTCGAATGTAGATACATCAGGACCCGGAATAACACAAAGGCTACTTTTCTTTTTTTTTTTTACATATAAATTTGCGTTTGACAACTGTATATATATGTATAATATTATATAATACATCATCATCAATCATGTTCAAGTTTTCACTTCTGCCGGCCCTCCCAGAGTGCTACCGGTTGTTTTTTTAACCGTGCGAAGCCGGGGTGAATCGCTAGTAAATAATAACTTGTTGCATTCTGCCTCATTTGCATTTCGTTGTACGTCTTCACTCAAACATTTCTTGATTCCTAGTAAACGTCAGATGAGATCAGATCATCTGTGGAGATGTACGGTCACTTGTTGGATTCAGAACCAAAAAAAACACCTGTCGGAATGTTCAATGATTTTTGGGACTCTTTCTTTATACTTGAATCAATTCTCTTTAACTTACTTCTGGTTTCCTAGTAAACGCAAGACCAAACCACCTGTGGGTTGTACCGCGACTTGTTAAAGGTACCTCTGTATTTTTTAACCGACTTCAAAAGAGGAGGTTACTCAATTCGACCGTATATATGTCATTTTTTTGGTGTATTCGCAGCTATGAACCGATTTTGTTGATTCTTTTTTTGTAAGATAGTAAGATTTTTCCTTTCCTCTTTGTAAGATACTTCCGTGGTGGTCCCATTTAAATTTCATCAAAATTGGACAAGCGGTTTTTGAGTTATACTCCAATAACTGAAAAGTGCTTCACATTTCATGATGATATTATTGTCGCGGTTGAAGACATCGCATAACACAATGACAATTAATTGATCCCGTGAGTAGCAAAGGTCACTGAAAACAGTGAAAAATCATAATTTAATGTAAAATCTACATCCTCCCTCCATCACTTACTTCTGCTTTCCTAGTAAACACAACTCAAAACCACCTGTAGGGTTGTAGAGAGACTTGTTGGGTTGTTGTAACATAGAAAGAGAAGGAACCGGACGAAAAAAGAGATAACAGATACAAAGATTTGCATCTGTTTGTGGCATCGTAGCTTCTAAACGAATTGACTGATTTTGATGTGGTTTTTGTTTGAAAGCTGACTTGATCGAGATGGTCTTTGCCAATGATATTATATGTTTATATAAGGTAGATATCGCACAAGCGCGCGGAAACTGAGGCAGAAAATTAAGTCAATTGTAGTAATTTTCATTACGACGCGTATTTCAAGCGCAAGTCTAAACATATAGCTATCCTTTTCTATATTATTTGTACCGTATTATCTGTCGCAGTAAGCATGTTTATGTCGTAAAGGAACAAAATCTGAGCACCGCGCTCATCTTTAGTAAAACATCATTGGTCTTAGCTACAATTTCTACTACAACTACAAGATCATCTTTCCATCACTTCTGTATTCCTAGTAACTGCAAGGCAAAACCACCTGTGGGATTGTACTTGTTGGATTCAGAACCTGTAGTTAGTTTGCAATAGTTACTTTGATATATATGTACTGCTCCAAACAAGAGCAGAATACGTTGATACAGGGGCGTATCAAGGCTGTATACATTTTAAGTTTAGTTTTTGGGCTCAACGCAAGTTAAAACCACCAGTGGGATTGTACACGGCTACTTGTTGGATTCATCACTTTAAAATACTTGTCGGGATGAGTTTTGATTTTGGGTTAACATCTACTTTCGAGATCATCTCTTTATCGCTTACTTCTGTATTCCTAGTAACGGTAAGACAAAACCACCTGTGGGATTGTACACGGCTACTAAATTCAGCACTTTAAAATACCTGTCGGAATGTATTTTGTTTTTTTTTGGGTTATCTACGTTTACTATCGAGTTCATCTCTCCATCACTTACTTCTGTATTCCTAGTAATGGTAAGACAAAACCACCTGTGGGATTGTACACGGCTTCTTGTTGGATTCAGCACTTTAAAATACCTGTCGGGCGTATTTTGTTTTTTTTTGGGTTATCTACGTTTGCTATCGAGTTCATCTCTCCATCACTTACTTCTGTATTCCTAGTAACGGTAAGACAAAACCACCTGTGGGGTTGGTTGTACACGGCTACTTGTTGGATTCAGCACTTTAAAATACCTGGCAGTATGTGTTTTGATTTTGGGTTTACGTTTACTAGCAGATCATCTCTCCATCACTTACTTCTGTATGCCTAGTAATGGTAAGACAAAACCACCTGTGGGATTGTACACGGCTTCTTGTTGGATTCGGCACTTTAAAATACCTGTCGGGCGTATTTTGATTTTGGGTTTACTTTTACTATCTAGATCATCTCTTCATCACTTACTTCTGTACTCCTAGTAACGGTAAGACAAAACCACCTGTGGGGTTGGTTGTACACTTGTTGGATTCAGCACTATAAAATACCTGTCGGAATTTGTATTTTTTTTTCGGTTCTCTACGTTTACTATTGAGTTCACCTCTCCATCACTTACTTCTGTACTCCTAGTAACGGTAAGACAAAACCATCTGTGGGATTGTACACGGCTACTTGATTCAGCACTTTATTCTGTATTCCTAGTAACGGTAAGACAAAACCACCTGTGGGATTGTACACGGCTACTTGTTGGATTCAGCACTTTAAAATACCTGTCGGGCGTATTTTGATTTTGGGTTTACTTTTACTATCTAGATCATCTCTTCATCACTCACTTCTGTATTCCTGGTAACGGTAAGACAAAACCACCTGTGGGGTTGTACACGGCTACTTGTTGGATTCAGCACTATAAAATACCTGTCGGAATGTATTTTGTATTTTTTTTTCGGTTCTCTTCGTTTACTATCGAGTTCATCTTTCCATCACTTACTTCTGTACTCCTAGTAACGGTAAGACAAAACCACCTGTGGGATTGTACTACTTGTTGGATTCAGCACTTCTTTAAAATACCTGTCGGTATGTGTTTTGATTTTGGGTGTACGTTTACTATCTAGATCATCTCTCCATCACTTACTTCTGTATTCCTAGTAACGGTAAGACAAAACCACCTGTGGGAGTACACGGCTACTTGTTGGATTCAGCACTTCTTTAAAATACCTGTCGGTATGTGTTTTGATTTTGGGTTTACTTTTATTTCTTACTATTCTGTATTCCTAGTAACTGCGAGTTAAAACCACCTGTGGGATTGTACACGGCTTCTTGTTGGAAGCACTTTAAAATACCTGTGGAGCCTCCCATATCCCTTGACTTGTTGGAATTCGATATCTGCATTATCTACGTAACCTCTCCATTGCTTCTGTATTTCTAGTAAACACAATTCAAAACCTGTGTAGAGGAAGGAGACTTGTTGGATTCAGGACCAAAATACACACCTGTGGAGCCTCCCATATCCCTTGACTCTAGTAAACACAATTCAAAACGTTGAAATTAATTCAAAACCTGTGTAGAGGAAGGAGACTTGTTGGATTCAGGACCAAAATACACACCTGTGGAGCCTCCGATATCCCTTGACTTGTTGAAATTCTATATCTGCATTATCAACGTAACCTCTCCATTGCTTCTGTATTTCTAGTAAACACAATTCAAAACCTGTGTAGAGGAAGGAGACTTGTTGGATTCAGGACCAAAATACACACCTGGAGCCTCCCATATCCCTTGACTTGTTGAAATTTTATATCTGCATTATCTACGTAACCTCTCCATTGCTTCTGTATTTCTAGTAAACACAATTCAAAACCTGTGTAGAGGAAGGAGACTTGTTGGATTCAGGACCAAAATACACACCTGTGGAGCCTCCCATATCCCTTGACTTGTTGAAATTATATATCTGCATTATCTACGTAACCTCTCCATTGCTTCTGTATTACTAGTAAACACAATTCAAAACCTGTGTAGAGGAAGGAGACTTGTTGGATTCAGGACCAAAATACACACCTGTGGCGAGTGAGGACCCTTGACATGGGATATTATTTCTTTTTTCCCTTTTTTTTTGATAGGGCAAATGCCTTTATTAAAATAAAACACTAATAACTAATTACAATACTGCAGCTACTACAATAACATTTGAGCAATCCACTAGCTATTGGTAGCCTATAGATAACTCAAATGTTCTAACCCGCTACCGGCCGGCAGCGTGCCCATAATGCTAGCAGCATTGCTACGCTGAATTGCAATGCTGATTCGTTGAGCCAAATATGTGCTAGCATTTTGGTCACGTTCGCATCGATCAAACGCTCAGATAAATTTTGGAAAATCCGATGAGCTCCGATCTTCTTTTTTTTACTATATACATCGTCTTTCCATCACTTAGGTATTTCTAGCATACACAAGACAAAATCACCTGTAGGGGCTCCCATGTCCCATGACATGTTAAGATCTGCATTATCTACGTCGTCACCTGTGTTTACTAGAAATACAGAAGCATTGGAGACAATGCTTCTGTATTTCTAGTAAACACAATTCAAAAACACCTGTAGGGTTACTAGGATGGATTCAGAACCAAAAATACACATATAAACGGGATTTTATCTCTTTTTTACTATATAAATCATCTTCCCATCACTTATGTATTCCTAGTAAACGCAGCACAAATCCACCTGTAGAACCGGCTCTCTTATTACTTGATCAGATCGTCAGAGGTCAGACGTTACCTCTTCAACAACTTATGTTTACCTAGTACACAAAATACGAAATTCACCTCTTTTTGACCCTGGGTTCGAATTCCATGCGGGGCAAACATTTGTGCGATGGGTATAGATGTTTGTCCCAGGTTTTGGTTGTCTGTTGTAATTGTCTGTGTCCATGCCTCCCGCGACACATGGTATCCTAGTGCGGGGGTCTGAGTGAGTGTGATTAAAATTTTATTAGTACTTGTTTATTTTCAGAATCGGATACAGCGTACCCATGTTTATTTAATACTCCAAGTAAAAACTTACTTATCTTCCCATCCCTTATGTATTCCTAGTAAACGCAGCACAAATCCACCTGTAGAACCTTCACTTGTGTGGCTCTTACTTGTCTTGAATCGTAAGTCAGACGCTACCTCTTCAACAACTTATGTTTACCTAGTACACACAATACGAAATTCACCTTTCTTTGGTGGTTCAATCACAAACTATGAAATAAATTTAATTATGGATTATTTAATTCCCGAGACACATGTTAGGGCTGGCATCGTGGCTTATTCGGCGGAGCAATTGAAGCGGCGAAAATATGCTAATCTAGGTAGTGGTTACATATTTAAAACCTCCGATTATCAATTTAACCGTCGGTCAAACAGTTTTTACCATACAGTTAACCGACGACGGTTAATTGATAACCGGACGTTTAAATTTTGGTAAACAGCACCCTTAGACGAAAAGTCATGAATATAAAAAGAAACTTGAGGTAGGTATATTGCTGTAAATATAAAAATAATGCATAACAAACAGGGTAGTATGAAAAGGGTTGCACCCAATGAAATAAAAAACAGTCTATTTAGTTCATATACCCACATTTTATTAAAACAACACTCCGATTCTTAACACATAACAACTATTAATATAATACTGATCAAATTATTGCAGATATACATAAGTCTCATATATATTTTATGTAAGGGTTTTATAAGATTGGACTTTGTTGATTGTAAACATAAATTACGATATCATGAAGAAAAAATAACTTAAAACTAAATTAAATCAAAATTTAATAAATTTTGGGGACCGTATAACTTGTTAAGCTTACTAAATTCTGAAATCCGTATACAATTCAAGAAATTGTTGAATGCAATTTTGATAGCATCACAAAATAAATAACCTTATTAAATAGTTTTAAAATAATATAAAACATAATTTTTACATTATACTTCAAACTTATTTATATTGTAGATAATGTTGCTATATAATATGGAAAATAAAATAGGTATATATCATACCGTCTTTAGTTTTAGATATTTCCGTAGTTAAGGTTTTGTCAAAATCACCGTAAATGTATATATAATAAATTTTCAATAATACAAATCTTGTAATAAAAGACAAAACATTAAAAAACATTATTTAACCTAGGCCACTGGCCGACAAATATTATAAATTATTAAAAAAAACGAATCATAAATATGCATATTTAATTTTGTAAGACATTTATAAATTATGTAAGCATAATATGAAATGCGCTGAAATATTGTAAAAACTATTATCGATCTACATATTAGCAATATAATATCACTAAATAGCTATCACATTTAACATTTAAGATATTGGCGTAATACTGTGGCAAAAATCAATTACCTATCAATACAATATTAATATATTGAATATATATTTTAGAGAAGTTATAATTATTTAATGTTTTTAAGACAGTTTCTTCAACTATTATTACTAGAATACACATCAGCTTCTTGCTCATTTTCTTACTAGATCTAATATTATTAACATACCAACTACTTGAATAAATTTGATTCAAAGAAATAACATTTACTGTAACATAAAAGTAGCTCCCTAAATTTTATTATCATAATGTAAAAAGATCTACGTTACGTATGCCTAAATGTATAGAAACAAAATCATATAAAAAATATATTAAATATTAATTCTGCGTCTAAAAAATATTCCTGCTTAGAACGCTTGTTACATATGTGTGTATAGTACCTTTTTATGTATGTGTGGCTGCGCTCATCACTATAAATATATATATTTTTTAATGATATTACGGCTTTGGATACAAGTCCTTTAGCCAATACTTATTTTCCATCACTGTAATAAATAGGTGTGTTGCCATGCGAACGTCCAGTAGTTTAACTTGTTCATTTTTGATGTAGCGTTCATTTTTGCATGTATTTAATACACAGCATAGTAATATAGCTCTTAAATCTGACTAAATAAACCGGAACCTTTGCGACACATGTTTCGCATATTGGGTCGTAACCAGAAATATTTTTTCAAGCTGAATCAACATTTTCTACAAAATAACGCCTGAATGTATTAATTTTATTTAATGAATGCAAATTTCATCAACTAATTAAAAATATTTTATAATTACTATAACTAAAACATAAAGTGGAATGGAATAAAACCAAACCTCTAAATTACTAATTTGTTAATTTTTTTCTGTAAGTAAATGTAATAATTTCATATGTGAATTTATCTAGATATTTATACCGTAAACATACAGAGCATAATTAATAATAGTACAAACATAATAAATTAATTTAAAGTAAGTAATATTAACAACTTAATTATGATACTTAATAATACATTTTGAGGACCCAATCCCAGCTATTGTATATTTGTAAACATATTTCTGCTTTATTTTAGCAAAAATAATAAAGTATTATCAATTACGAATGATTATTCCTAATGCTAATATGATTATACTTTTATACTACAGAAGATATTAATCACTATTAAAAAACATTGGTGTGTTATTATCATGTTTTAAATACCTATACATAATTATAAAACTGGAAGATAATGTGATTATATACTTTTGAGTTATTTTATAATTGGACAAATGATTAATTTCAAATAATTACATAATATGTGCATAAGAAAATATATTACATTAATAAATAAATATAAAGATTAAATAATAGAATTTGAATGATTTTGATTTAAATAATAACTTAAATAATTTAATTATATAATTTGATGTTCACAATTAATAAAACTGTTGAAATAAATGTCGTCAATCAATTAGCAAATAAGATAATACAAAAATGGAATAGAAAAATGCAAATACGTGTTTCATGAATTACGTAGATATTATTTTCAACAATTTATAATTACGGTAAACTATTCAAGCAGCCATACAAGAATAATTACCAAATGGTGTAACTTTGAAGCAATATTTTTATGGAAAATTATAATTAGCGAACATATTTATTTTACTTTGAAGACACCAAAATATATCATATTATAAGGCAGTATTCAAAGGTGTAGGCTATTTGATATACTAAAATATTTGTTTGATTCACGATGAATTTCTAAATCTAATATGGGACTGATCATCCAAAGTAATTCCATGGGATTGAAATAGTTACATACAATTTTAGTTGTGATCTTTAAAATCTTCATATTTAAATATGAAAGCAGAATTTATTATTGTTAATTTTATCGCAGTTTTAAATATACTGTAACTAAGATCCTTAATTAATACGCATGTAAGAAATACGTCGATAAGCTGGCAACTAGGAAGGATACTGCCAATTTTAGATACTGCCGCTAAAGTAAAAAAAAAAAACGAATAAAGTTTATGTCATTTAAGGTCTCATCGTTATTGTTGTTCCTGTATGCAATATTTCCAATGCCATTGATAAAATAATCAATAAAAATATGTAATAGATGTTCCATACCTATTTGTAAATATCGTTCTTCGCAATGATTTTGTTATTCATTTAAAATATTATTCAAACCACCATTGAAAAAAATGAATATCTACCGTAATTCCTATTGCTAAAATATGGTATACAATTTCTACATGTATATAATTAATTTCTAATATCAAGATTATATGTTATTAAAATTGAGACACTACAATAGATTACGCGTACAATATGAAATCATCGGAATATAATTAGGCATATAGACATTAATGTATAATAATGTAATATATAATGTTATTAAAAAACTAATTATTAAAACAGTTGTGGAATTTAGATTATTATTGTATATATTTCATATCATACAAATGTGTGTTTAATGTAAAATATACTATAACTTGCATGTACGTAAATCATTGCAAACCTTTTGATAAGTATTAAGTATACCAACTGCGTTTTCTACAATAATTCTAAGTTCTAATCTCTAAAACTACACATTTAAAAAGTGCATGTAAGTATTTAAGCTAATTATTAAAACTATTAAATCATTCATAATTGATATATGATTTAACATATTTATATGACCAGCTCTGACGCTGATATGTTTAGTTTTTTAATAAAAAACAATTCATTTTTGTAAAATCTCAAATAAGGAAAGAAACAAACTCAAAAATCAAATATATATAACATGAACGAGGATATGAAAATGAAATAAGCAATTTCGTTGTGAAATTAATGACAAAAAAATATGCAAACAAAAAAAATATATACTTATAATTTAAAAAAAATCTACTCATTTGGTCCATCAGCCAAGTTAAAAAACAATTAATATTGTTTTTATGATTCAGTGCAAATGTAACACGTGAAATCCCAAATAAAGAAAGAAACAAACTCAAAAATCAAATATATGTAACATGAACGAGGATATGAAAATGAAATAAGCAATTTCGTTGTGAAATTAATGACAAAAAAATATGCAAACAAAAAAAAATACTTATAATTTTAAAAAAATCTACTCATTTGGTCCATCAGCCAAGTTAAAAAACAATTAATATTGTTTTTATGATTCAGTGCAAATGTAACACGTGAAATACCAAATAAGTTATTGTCAATAACATCGCCAAAACGTACAACACAATTTATTGTCCTAATATAAACATATATACTTTTATATTATAAAACTATATTGTCAAAGTCACATTTGCAAAATATCACATAAAATTATTGTTCCTATCAAGCATTTTTTTGGTAAAATTGTAATATTTTGTTATTATAAATATTAAATATTATTATAATATTTATTATTAACATAGTACGTGTATATTAGTAAAATTATATAATCTCTACAAAGTTAATCTACGAATATCATCAATATAAATTACATTGTATTACACGATTAATATTCAATATTAATGTTTTTTAATAATATGTATCAAGTAAATATACATAATATGTAATCTAAAACACACCCTGACTAAACGGCAATATGTAGATATTAATATGTAAGAATGAATATTGTAAAAATATGATATTGATGAAGATATTAGAAAAGTTATTGGTCGCGCAAGTAGATTTGGATATAGAAAATACAGATCAATATAGTTTCTAATAGGTTAAAGATATGCAACGAAAAAAAAATTTTTTTTCGTGGGCAATATAACTACAGTATAAATATATTAATAAATATTAATGTATACACACGTTTGGTCACACTAAGTTAGTATATGAATAAATAGTATTTTTTTTATCTAATTTTGGCACGTTACAGCACTTACTAAGCGAAATTCATTAGGTACAATGTTACCACTCCCAAGTGGTAAAATAATTATAAAGTTACAGACATTATAGCGGGCATTCAAGATGGCGTCGTCGTGTTGAATGTTTATTCGTCTTCTTCGTTTTGGTAACTCACGTACCGTACCGATGATTTTTCGCTGATGATCAAGCTCTGAAATTAATAAATTAACATTATAAAATATGTTGTATGTATTGCTTTCGGGTTGTTTGGCCGTGTCTATGTGAAACTTGTGTTCCAGACGTTTCGTCGATCACTGCGGTCGACATCTTCAGTGGTTCAGGTCCGAGCGGCGACAAGAGCGTAGAATTCTCCTTCGCGGCGTCTTCTCTGTTATAACAGACCAAACAGCCCGGAAGCAATACATACAACATGCAACGCCGGCCGTGAAAGCTTTAGTTTACATTATAAAATATGTTATTTTTTAAGTTTTTAAACTGACATGGGAACGTAATACCGTTCATACATGGTTACGATAAAGTCTAAATTATTATGACACAACAATAATAACACTAAAATCAGTTCTTTTAACCGACTTCAAAAAAAGGAAGAGGTTCTCATTTAAGTTTTTTATTTATTTTTGTAACCCATCACTTTCGACTGGGTGAACTGATATTGATCATTCTTTTTTTATTTGAAAGCTGGTGCTTCCCGTATGGTCTCATTTAAATATAATTTATGTGATTGTGTGTGTCCATGCCTCCCGCGATACAGGGAGTCCTAGTGCGGGGGTGTGAGTGTGATAAAAATGTAATAAAAATTAAAATCGGTCTGCCATTTTTGACAATGACAAAATATTGTGCTCATGCTGTGAACTCTCAAAGTATGAACTTTTGAGTGTTGAAGTCGGCTTCATTTTTTGGTAATTTTTTTTTATTCAAAGCATAACGTGCTGGAAACGTATCTATTCTTACCTGCTTCTCGTTCGTCGCTGGTGGAGACCTGAGCAGCAGCAGGAATGGTGCGTACGCGAAGTTCAAAATGGCTATGATGACCATCATCCATTCAAAGCCGATGCTGTTCATCAGGGCACCGGAGAATGCAGGACCTTGGGTAATACATGAAAATCTTTAAAAGTTCCTGAATTATTTTGTTTTGTTACCAAACATACATAATAGTTACCAGGTTACCAGGAACATAAGGGTACCAAATCTTAATTTCCAATTGTTCATTCCTACTTTTTTTTTAAATATGGGACAACATTCACACAAGGTCTTCAGGTCCCAAACTAGGCAGTGCCTGTACTATGGTAACCTGATGACTGATATATACTTATATACATACTTTTATATATATACTTATACACATGTACACACCCAAACACAGGTCAAACAGACATGTTCATACACACAAATGTTTGACCTGTCCGGGAATCGAACCCCGGACCAGCGGCTCAGAAGGCAGAGTGCTACCAACTGCGCCAACCGGCCAGTCTTGTATTTATGTACATTAACAATTGCATCCTTTTTAGTGGGACGATGACTTTATTAAAATAAAATAACAATACCACAGATTACTACATTAACACTTAAACCACTTGACTGGCCGGTTGGCGCAGTTGGTAGCACTCTGCCTTCTGAGCCGCTGGTCCCGGGTTCGATTCCCGGACAGGTCAAACATTTGTGTGTATGAACATGTCTGTTTGACCTGTGTCTGGGTGTGTATATGTCTTTAAAAAACAGTATATATATAAGTATGTATTTAAGTATATATATCAGTCATCAGGTTACCATAGTACAGGCTCTGCCTAGTTTGGGACCTGAAGACCTTGTGTGAATGTTGTCCCATATTATTATTATTATTACTTACTAGCCGTTGCCAGCCTATAGATAGCTCAAATGTTCTAATTCGCTACAAGTTGGCTGTGTATTCAGATTGCTAGCAGCATTGCCAACATTGCATTGCAATGCTTACTCTTCTGTAGTCATGGGTTCAAAAACCACTTCTTCAACACCTACCTTCCAGAGACGGACCGCCTGTACTGAAAAAGATGTGTCGTAAAACACAGTGTTGTGTTCCGGTGTGTTAAGGAGTAAGTTATCTGATGACCGAAGATGAACATCAGGGTGGCGAGAATGGAGAAATGCAAAACGGTTTTTTAAGTAACTGGGAGTGAAACGATTGAACAGAATAAAATAATAAGTAAGTACGAGCTAGACCTGTTTCCCGCGAGCCCCAAACTAAGCACAAGGCCTGTATCTTGGGACTCTAGTGCGATATAGTGGGACTTGTGTTATTTTGTATGTGTACATTATTTATATACCATATTATAGGTACATTTTTTTTTTTTTCCTTCCTCCTCCACTTTTGTACCCCCGACGTAGTCGGGAACCTTGTTTGGGTGAATTATAGATATACCAAACTTAAATTATTATTTTTATTTTTTTTATTTTTTATTATTAATTATAGGTACATTGTAGGCAGGGTGTCGCTAAGTATTGTCTTGTATCTTACCGACAGCATATCCGAGACAAAAGGCCGTATCTCCAATAGCGTAGACTGATCCATAAACGGCCGCATGGCGAATGTCCACCAGGAATCCCAGCTCTGGCATCATTGAGGAATCCACCATTCCAATAGCGAAGCCAAGTCCAGCGTTGGGAATGATGAGGTGCTCTAGTTTACGGGCCATTGGGATCTGTGGAATACATTTTTTTTAATATTTTTTATTCATAATAGGCAGGCCTTTGACCACTATCTCACCTGATGTTAAGTGATGTTGCGGTCTACGATGATTCACGCCTGCCTAGAAGATACCTGTTCACTCGTGACTTGAAGATGTAAATACATATTCTAAATATAGCATAAGCGTTATGATCGGGGAACTCACGTAAAAACAAATCTTATCCATCACACGGCTTTGATTGCTTTAACTAATAATAATAATAAATATATTTTTATTGACAATAACTTACAGGACATAGCTAACAAATTCACACATATTTAACAGACTAATTATTTGGTAGTAAAATAGGCATGCACCTTAATGTATGACTGTGATTTGTTTACTTACTAACTCAATACTTCTTCTTCTCTCAGCCATGTGCGTCCACTGCTGGACATTCGCCTCCCCCATATAGGGGGGATTTGCCAATACTCGCCACGCTTGGCATGCGGGTTGGCGAGCGCAGTATGATTTACAATCCTCAGAAAGCGCTGCTGCCCACCTCCTGGTACGTGATCCCTTAGCCGACTCTTACGGCACCCACGGGAAGAGATGGGGGAGTACTATTCTAGGCCGGTACCACCACGACACCACTCAATACTTACCAGAATCAGGCAAATGCCGATAATGACAAGTCCGGAACAAGCAGCCAGCCAGCGCCCCATCTTGTGACCGAGGGGACCAAACAGATTCGTGCCTGGGAAACGAAAATTGTAAAAAATAAGACACATTTTAGTTATCATTCTATACTATGTATGTGTTTGGTTGCCTGGAAGAAATCGCTTTAAGCAATAAGGCCGCCCTTTGTATCACTGTATCTATATTTGTTTGTTTTCTTTATGTGTGTAGTATTTAAATAGTGTGCAAATAAAGAGTTTTCTATCTATCTATCTATCTATGTAAGTACTAGGCCGGTGCCTTTGTTAAAATAAAATACTAATAACTAATTACAATACTACATCTACTACAATAACATTTGAGCAATCCACTAGCTATGGTCAGCTTACAGATAACTCAAATGCTCTAACCCGCTACCAGTTGGCAGCGTAACCGGAACGCTAGCAGCATTGCCGCGTTGAATTGATTGCAATTGCTGATTCTTTGAGCCAAATATGTGCCAGCATTAATTTTATTGACAGTTACATGATTTTATATGAACCTCATCTTAATTTAATTCAAGTTAATTATTTAAATATTTTACTTTCAAGAATGTTTGTATTACTATAAACCTAAAACATATTTAAATATTAAATTATAATTGTATCTATTTTTCAGACGCTGGCGGTATGCCACAGCGGGCCATATTTTCAAGATAAGTCGTCCTACCCGGAAAAGCCGAAAAAAAAAACCAAACTCATAAACCTTCTTGCTTCTTCCGCTCATGCACAACAAGTTTGCTTAAGATCATCATATGATCAAGTGCATAGTTTACGATTCTATAAAGAACATACAGACAAACTTTCATTTTTATATATAAGAAGACGGGCCGCTCCGGCTTTGCGCGGGTAAAACATTTCAATTTTTTTTTATTAACATTCACACAAGGTCTTCAGGTCCCAAACTAGGCAGAGCCTGTGCTATGGTAACCTGATGACTGATATACATACTTACAACTACAATTTGCTACAACAATTTTAAAAACAACCAAACCAGTCCAAACTTAACAGTAAACAGTCTAAACTTAACAATAAATATTAAAAAACAAAACAACAACAAAGCGAAAATATCACAATTATCGGGACGTGTATCGGCAACGAAGATGCCAACCATAGATCAGATAGAATACATACTAGTAGTATATAGTGGTGCCAACCGTACTGTCGAAATGGGGAGTGCGCGGAGAGGTGACAGGGGAAGCGGGAGAGGCGCCGCATTCCAGCGAGGTGCACAGATATTCTGACCGAGTTGTATATACATATACACACAATTAAAAATTATGTGGAACCAAATTTTTTTCAACAATATAATAAAGTCTATGCCACCCAGGGATAGTGTAGCTTCCCAAAAGTGAAAGAATTTTTCAAATCGGTTCAGTAGTTTCGGAGCCTATTCAATGAAAACAAACAAACAATCAAATATTTCCTCTTTATAATATTAGTATAGACATGTATAGATAACAATGCAAGAAAGTGTATTAATTTTGGTTTTATTCAAAACACACAACAGAGATTTTACAAGAAATACACACAAAAATATGGCAGAACGAGAACAAAAAAAATGATGTTGTGTTGTGTGTTACCGTCATAGTCAGTTTGACTATGACGGTATTGAAAAGATGATGTCGTACTATCTTTAACTTACTTTATAAGCTACGTGTGTGCGTGTGCACACACGCACACACACACACACACACACACGCACACACGCGCGCGCACACACGCATACACGATACAACGCACCATCCATAGATTAATATTTGCGCAGAGAATTTGCTGTCATATCGATTTATATTGATATAAGTATGTAATTAACTTTTAGCTCTTTAGACATAATATAACGACAATTTAATGGGAGAAGCCACTGGCTCTTGAAACACAGTTATTCTAGTTCAGGAGCCTATGGACTCAAGAAACTGAATGTAATATTTATGTCAATAAAATATTTTGTATTTGGATTTGTATTTGTGTCATGAATATGGGCTCCGACTCAGCATAAGACTAAGGTAAAGGGCTCTTCCTCCATTAATCGACATCCTCGTGTTCGAGGGTCAAGATCACCTCCACAAATAATTTTGTTCTGGATGAATGAGCGCCATCTCGATCTGTTGCCCGCAGTTTGTAGAACCTCATGTACAGGTATTTGAAGCGTGGAGCGAATCAGGTAAAGGCCTAAGTCACTGATTTTCAGGCGGTAAAGTGTGGATGTAAACACTAGCAAGTTTGTAAACTCTAAGGCTTTCACGGTCGGCGTTACATGTTGGATGTATTAAATAAAAAAAATATAAATAAAAACTTTATTTCAGACCTTAACTTAATCCATATTTTGTTAGTTGTACAGAATACTTATAACTATGTTAGTAATGACAATTTATAGTAATGATGTTTGGCCGTGGTCTATGTGAAACTTGTGTTCCAGACGTTTCAGTATCGGAGAAGACGCCGCGAAGGAGGGTTCTACGCTCTTGTCGCCGCTCGGACCTGAACCACTGAAGATGTCGACCGCAGTGATCGACGAAACGTCTGGAACACAAGTTTCGCATAGACCACGGCCAAACAGTCCGGAAGCAATACATACAACACTAGCAAGTTTATTTCTAAGATGAAAACTTACCGATTAAATAGCATATACTGGCCGGTAAGAATGCGACTCCTTGCTGCCAGCGATGCGCCTCCATGGTGTCGGCCATCCAGATAGGAAGACTGGGCTCCAGCATTGCAATGCCCACGTTAGCGAACGTTATAGCACCTGGGTCATGAAATAGCGAATTTAATTAACATGATGAACAAGCACATTGGATTGCTCAAATATTATTGTAGTAGTCGCAGTATTTGTAATTTTTAGACTTTTGCGATTCGAACACATTGTTATTAAATCAAACGGGGCTTAATCGCGAGAAAAACAATTAGTAATTTATTTACCTCGACGTTTCGACCAAGTTGCATTAGTCGTGGTCACGAGAAGACTGGTCAGTCTTCTCGTGACCACGACTGAGGTAAATAAATTACTAAATGTTTTTCTCGCGATTAAGCCCCGTTTGATTTAATAACAATCGCAGTATTGTAATTGGTTATTAGTGTTTTATTTTAATAAGAGCACAATCGATCTTTGTTGCTTTTTTTTTTATTCATTTTAGGATCTACAAACAGTACAAAAACTCACAATTAAGTGCGAAGAACATATGTATAAGTATAGGTAGATAATGTACCAACAGCGTAGACCACAGATTGATTGGCTTTGTGAACAAATTTCGTTAATAAAAAAAACGTCATTTAGGTTTAATAAATATATCTAGTGTAACGGTCCGAAGGAAGCAGTTTTATTATGTTAGTTTCTAATCCAGCAAACTTACTTACCAGATTATGAATGTATAAAACACGGGAGTTACTCACGTAATAAGTCAGAGGGTTCCGGCGAGCGTCCCGTATTCTCCTTGAAAAAGACCACCGAATGTGGTTGAAACTATAGTCTGAACCCTCTGACTTATTACGTGAGTAACTCCCGTGTTTTATACACTTACTTACCAGACTTTTATGATTTTGAATAAACATGTTATATGACAAGTGTTACCTCTACATCTGCGACACAGTTTGCTTAGCTTTTAATTGACAATCGATTCCTGCTAAAATCGCAGAGTTGTGAAGCGCAAGGGTCGGTAAAGCAGTTCGTCAACGAGCAGAGCAAGCGAGATAGGAAAATGCTACAACGTATGTGAGTGAACGAGATAGTGATACAATAATAAAATGTACAATCTAAGGTATAAGTCGAAGATCGCTGATACTCATTCGTCAGTGGCGTGACTTCTAATCCAAGGGGACCCGGTGTTCGAATCCCGGAGGGGAAAACATTTTATGCGATAGGTGTTTGTCCAGGGTCTTGGATGTTTGTATGCTGTGATTGTGTGTGTCCATGCCTCCCGTGACACAGGGAAACCTAGTGCGGGGGTCTGAGTGTGAAAAAAAAATGGGGACCTAACGAAAGACCAGGGTTTAAAACCCAGCATAATAATATGAGTTTGGGACAAACTTATGACAAGCACGTGTAATTCTTGTATTGAAAGAAAGAAAGAAAGAAATACGTTTATTCGTGACATAAGCAACACCACAACAGTAAAAAAAATATATATAAAAACACACAGTAATATTAAGAACATATAAATACATACAAGTAATATCATATAGCTTAAAACATATAGCTTTACCTAAATCTTTATATATTGTTTTATTTAATGTGTTTTCCTTCTGTTCTTGACTAATACGTGTCATCACAAACAATTTGATTTTCTTTTCATACATTCATTCTTTTTCATTCATACTATGATATAAGACGTTATTTGGATGAAAACAATGCTTGGGATGCTCCACTTTTTTCTGTCACAATATTTATATATATAATCAATTTCGGCCGTCCCAGGTATCGCTGGAGCGATGAAGTTCGGAAGGATCTTCGCGAGCTCCAAGCCGATAACTGGCAAGAGATGGCTCAAGATCGAACAAAGTGGCACATATTATTATCGGAGGCCAAGACTCATTTTGGGTCCCTGCGCCATGCTGAATGAATATAATCAATTAAACAGCACCATTATTAAAATAAAACACTAATAACTAATTACAATACTGTAGCTACTACAATAACATTTGAGCAAACCACTAGCTATTGGTAGCCTGTAGATAACTCTAATGTTCTAACAGCACCTATATTTTTATTTGCTAATATTCATTAATTCAGTCAAAATATTACATAGTTACACAGACTGTCTGATACTGCCGCTTAAAGTTCCTTGTGCCCGAGATCTCACTCATCATATTTTTTTTTGCAATGAAGAAAAAAATATAGTTTTGCTCCAAAACCATGTTACTTTTTCCACTTTATATTGGCATCCACAATAAATCAATTATATTAACAACTAGCGGCCCGCTCCGGCTTCGCACGGGTATAAAATATATAGCCTATGTCATTAATGGATGTTATTTACATACAAACCTTCATCTTCAATCACTTTATCTAATAAAAAAAACCGCATCAAAATCCGTTGCGTAGTTTTTAAGATTTAAACATACATAGGAATATAGGGACAGAGGAAGCGACTTTGTTTTATACTATGTAGTGATGTATAAACACATTATAGGCAGGCGTGCTCCATCATAGACCGCATCATCACTTAACATCAGGTGAGATAGTGGTCAAACGCCTGCCTATTCCCAATAAAAAAAAAAACGATATTAGAGATATTTTCTCAAAACAGCTCCAGAGCCTTTGTGCAATTATTTTCGATATTGATTATCTTTATTTTGAAATGCGATGTTAAGCTTTGTTATATTGTTACAAAAAACAGAACTGTTTCGCAAGTACAGTCGCGTGCTTGCATCAACCAATTTATCCAAGATTTTCGCTGAAATCTAGGAATAGATGAGAAATTTCCAAACAATAATTGTGAATTGATCCGAGAATCTTAGATAATTTTGGTTGGTGGGCCTAAGTGTAATATGTAATGTTCATAAAAGGTACTTTCTACTAGCTACTGTACCCATGAGCAAACACATCCTCCCCACAATCACTCAGGGTTGACATATAACATTAACATACAACTATACATTTATCCGTCATGAATGCCTAATATCTCGGTGACTGACCATTTCTTACATATTAATCCTAATTTCAAACAAACCAGGGTGCCAATTCTCTTATTTATTAAGATAAGCAATCCATAAACAATGTAACAGCGATTCACATGTTATCGTAATAAAGCTTAGTATTTCGCTAAAATAACAATTGCATCTCGATTGCATTAAGTAATTGTATTGCGGTAGGAATAAAATGTTGTGTAGCCATTCGATACCCAGATTGAATCAAGCTTTGCTCTGTTTTTCAATAATATAAGTAAACAATTAATTTTCTTGGCCTAACCTCAAATCAAACACTCTTTGGTTTAGTTTTTTTTTCTTTTTACATATTATAAGTTTGCGTTTGACAACTGTAGTATAGTGTTGCTTAACAACGCCATCTATTGTCAAGTAGCTTTAATGTTGCTGTGACTGTAAAACAGTCTAGTAGTCGTTTAAGAAGTATCATTACTCCCCAATAGATGTCAGGAAGAATCATATTCTAATGATATTGCATCAGTTTTTTATTGCCTCAAAACACGTATAATACGACGTTTTATAAATATGAAACCTAGGTGGATCGATTTATTGCCCCCGAATCCCTCTTCATACTAAATTTCATAAAAATCATTGGAGCCGTTTCTGTGATTCAAAAAAAATTCTCGTTTAGTTGTTTGTGGAGGATTATACAAACTGAGTTAGAACAGCTTACCTGCAGCAACGAGGATGTAAGGATCGGTGATCAGCGCTTTGAGAGAAGGTGGCTCTGTCTCCTGGCGAACCACCCCTGGCTGAAGAATCATCAATTGCAACACTGGAGATAAAAATATATTATTCTTCAGATGTCACTTAATGCCATTTATAATTAATTTAATTTCGATTTAGATTTTTAAAAGTAGTAAATTAATCTGCTGTTTCTATCGGTCTTGCGTAAATTATTGTCTAACGCTCGCAAATAAATTGTTGCCCCTGCGGTCATTGTAAAAAAAAAAATGTGCGAGTGCAACAGCAATATATTTATGGAAAAGCAACAGAGACAGATAATAACAGGCTATTTTTATTTTATTTATTTACATAATCCAACAGCGTCACATTAAACACGTATATAGTAAATCTAAGCTTAATTATGGCCAAAATAGGATTACACATATTACTAAAATTATATGACAAACGTTGTGTTTACAGTGCTCGTAAGTATAAAAACAAATAACCGTGTATGTTTTTACGTCAGGAGGCTGGTAGTAGAGTGGAGGGTTGTGTGTGTGGGGATGTGAGAGAGGGTGAGTGTGTGTGTTCGTGTAGAAAATGTATAAAAAATAATGTTAAACTACGAAGTTCTTTGTGTTGCGCGACTGTATAATAAGAAGTATGAGATGTACTTACATCCATCGCCAAGAGCCAGGGCGGACAGCATCAAAAACGGTGCAGTTTTCCCCACAAACTCGTACATGAGCCCTCCAAACGGAGGGCCTATCAGTACACCCAGGGCCAGCCCCCCGAGCGCTATACCCATCGCATTCCCACGTTCCTGGACATAGAGAATCATCAAATAATGTCTTTGAATAATGTTTATATAGAACGGATACTGTTCGTAATATATTTAATGAAAATGGATTTTTAACTTTAACGGGTATTTATGAAATATGTTTATTTATAAAAAACAACGCAAGCTACTTTTTTAATACTCATTCCAAGAGATTTTATTGTGTATAACATCATGCTAGGCAGAACTTCAGTTCAAATATTTGAAGGAAAAAATTCGGCTGCTAGTGGGACTTGAACCCACGACTACAGAATACCGTCCTGTCGCTTTGTCCAACTAACTAGCTATAGCAGCCCATACCACTAGGGCCGAATTACTTCCTTCCTTATTAACGTCTTGCGGGGGAGTTATTAGCGCCATCTACCTTTAATTGTATGAACAATTAATTAATAGGACTGATAGACCAACATTACAGTTGATATCGTATCAAACGAAGGCACCCTACCCTTAATTTAGCCGACTAGCAGCCGAATTTTTTAATTTTATTTTTCAAATATTTGAACTGAAATACTCACTCCAGTCGTGCTGATATTTTACGTTCCAATTATAAGTATAATATATGCGTACCACAAGTCAACAATGCTACATTTCATAAAAGTACTTATTACATGGCAATTAAAGTTTATAACCATTTACCCCTAGAACTGGAGTTATTAAAAAATAATCAATTTAAATATAAAATCAAGAGCTGGTGCATCCAAAACATTTTACAATTTGGCAGAATATTATGATGTAAAGTAATTAAGTTGTCAGTTGCCTTTAAGTTGTTATTAGAAATAGATGTAAACATCCATTATTATGTATGTGAACTTTATATTATGTATGTGAAAAGTAAACTACAAAAATTGTACGTCCGAAATGGGCAAACTGTTGAAACTTACATTGTAACCTTGACCGTCTTATGTACACAGATATATAAGATATGTACAACCCCGGAGTCTTCAAGTCGCGAGTGAATAGGTTCCTTCTAAGTTTGCGTGCTCCACCTTAGACCGCGTCGTCGCTTAACATCAGGTGAGACAGTGGTCAAACGCAAGCTAATAATCTTTAAAAAAAAAAAAAAAATATGCAATAAATATATTCTGTATCACTTGGTGGAAAGTTCGTAAGTTCAAATTATTTAAAGGAAAAAATTCAACTACCAGTGGGACTCAAACCCACGACTTGAACCCTTCGTGGGTTCACTGGACAACGTGGAGAACTCATCATCATCATCATCTCAGCCATAGAACGCGGACAACTGGAACCATGCAATGAATTCGCCATCACTGGTAGCTGAAGCCGTTGGTGGGGACCGAACCAGTCCACTGTCCGTCCGCAAGTGAAATGATGAGTTTCAAACTGACCTTGTCGTCAGGATACCGTTCAGCCAGCATGCCCATCCCGGACACGGAGGAGCAGGACGACCCGATACCCTGGAGCGCCCGGGCTATGAACAACACGCTGTACGATCTTCCAAATGCGAAGACTGTCAAATAAAAAAAAACCTTAAATACAATTTCACTGCTTTTAAGGTTTAACGAAAACTATATTCTAATGTCAAAGTTTAGGATTGCGATTTCAACAAAAAAGCCGGTATTATTTTCTGGAACAAATTTATGACAGAATTAATAGTACAAATTGTATTTTTGTTTTAATGGGGCCTTGATTAAAACAATATAATAATAACTCATAACTAATAAAAACGGAATTCGGAACACGTTTTCTCCCCTGGGTGGGACCACACATTTTTAATAGTATACCAGAAGATATCAAATATCCTATGCCAATTGTGCGTCGAAAAAAATTAATTAAAACTTGGCTTCTAAATTTAAAATCATCTAATCTGGAGGACTTTTTCCAATATGTCTTCAAATAACTACGTGTATCCCTAAAATATGTTTTTTTAATATTGTTTTATGTCACCTATTATTTAAGTAAAGTTAAATTTTTCATTATTAAGAGTTAGTAATATGTTCGCTTTACCAGAGCGTTGGTTCGACTGAAGTAGTTCTCGAAACGGGATATCCTAGTGAGAACTGCTATGCAATCACATTTTATCGTGAGGCTATTTTGCAATGTACACCTAATTGCTTAACAATCCTTAGTTATTTAACAATAATACATAAGTAATTATATATGTGAGTATATATAATTACCTATGATTACATTAAAGGTAATAAGGTTATAAGGTAATATATAAGTATTTATAGTAATAATGCGTCTTATATTGTACTACTATACTACTTGTACTTATGTTATATAATACGCGTGTACTAGCTATTAATAAATAAATAAATAAATAAACTAATTACAACACTACAGCTACTACAAAATCATTTGAGCAATAGACTAGCTATTGTCAGCCTATAGATAACTCAAATGCTCTAACCCGCTACGAATTGGCAGCGTGCCCAGAACGCTAGCAGCATTGCCACGTTGAATTGCAATGACAGATAGAAAGAAAGAAATATATTTATTTACAACAATGTGCAACATCATATCAATTTAACTAAATAATAAATACAGTTATGCTGAAATGCTAAAAATCAGTTGAGCATGTGCCAGCATTTAGGTCACGCGTCGCATCGATCAAACGCTCTGATAAGTTTTGATAAATCCGATGATTCGCTCCTGGTCCCCACGGGCCCAATGTCTCGACCCGAAACGGTTCAAATATGTAACCACTACCTAGGTTAGCATATTTTCGCCGCTTCAATTGCTCCGCCGAATAAGCCACGGTGCCAGCCCTAACATGTGTCTCGGGAATTAAATAATTACCATAATTAAATTTAAGTTCATTGTTTGTGATTGAACTACCAAAGAAAAAGAGGTGAATTTCGTATTTTGTGTACTAGGTAAACATAAGTTGTTGAAGAGGTAGCGTCTGACTTACTATCAAGTAGCCACACAAGTGACGGTTCTACAGGAGGATTTGTGCTGCGTTTACTAGGAATACATAAGAGATGGGAAGATAAGTAAGTTTTTACTTGGAGTACTACTTACTCAAAGTCGACAAGAACATCAAGATAAATCCGGTAAACATGGGTACGCTGTATCCGATTCTGAAAATAAACAAGTACTTATTAAATTTTAATCATACTCACTCAGACCCCCGCACCAGGATACCATGTGTCGCGGGAGGCATGGACACAGACAATTACAACACACAAACAACCAAGACCCGGGACAAACATCTATACCCATCGCACAAATGTTTGCCCCTGCCGGGATTCGAACCCAGGGTCCAGTACAGTATACAACATTTCATTGAAATCAAAGCAGCCGTTTGAGCGTGAAGGAGTAACAGAGAGTTTTGAATTATTCGCTTATCTCACGGGAACAGCAATTATTCTCGGGTTGAGAAGTAATCTATGAGTTAATTTAAGTCTAAACTGTAAACTCTAAGGCTTTCACGGCCGGCGTTGCATGTTGTATGTATTGCTTCCGGGCTGCTTGGCCGTGGTCTAAGTGAAACTTGTGTTCCAAGTTAACATACAACATAAGTCTAAACTATCTTCATACCAAATTTCATCGAATAGAAAATTATTTCACTGTTGGGAAGCTACACTATCCCCGGGTGACATAGGCATTATATTATCAAAAAATTAGGGATCCTCAACATTTTTAATTTTGAAATTTTTACTAGTACTATATAAATATAAAATATCATCATCATCATCACCATCTCAGCCATAGGACGTCCACTGCTGGACATAGGCCTCCCCCATTGATTTCCACAAGGACCTGTTGGAAGCGGCCCGCATCCAGCCCTTGCCTGCGATCTTAGTCAGGTCGTCTGTCCACCTGGTCGGTGGCCGTCCTATGCTGCGCTTGCCAGTCCGTGGTCTCCATTCTAGAACTTTTCGGCCCCAACGGCCATCAGTTCTTTGAGAAATAATATAAAATATAGTCGGGTGGTAAAGGTGTAAGACTTACTTATGCGTCAATGGTCCCACGAAAGGGTTGGCGATGAGCTGCACCAGCGCCTTGCTGGCAAACATCACCCCCACAGCTACTGTTTCGTGGATCAACTCCTGGTGGCGGACTTCCTTCTCCGCTGTGATGTTCACTGTGGACAAGAAGACTGTGGTGGAAATTCTCTCGTTCATGCAAAATGGAATAGGTACCTTCTAGGTTTGCATGCTAAATCCTAGACAACGTCATCACTTAACATCAGGTGAGACAATTGTCAAACGCAAATTTATAATATGTAAAAAAAAATATATAATGCAGCTGAGAAGAGAATGCGTTAAGCAGACAAAACAGTAAAATACGAGTTCTTTAGTTGTTGCAGGTTTAAGGGTGGAGTTCACCAAATTTTAAAACGCCCGATTATCAATTTAACCGTCGGTCAAACAATTTTCACACTAAAGTTACAAAAAAAAATGATACTTAAACAATAATCAACTGTTGAAACACATACAGGATTTCACACTTTTGAGTGTTGAAGTCGGTACCATGATAGTGAAAAGAAAGAAAGAAAACACATTTATTCAAAACATGATGCAACATTACAATAAACAACAATTGCGATACATTTACATACGACACATTATAAGACACACACAATAGTACCGTAATGTCGCGAGATGTCAGGAATGAGTCTCGACTCAGCATTCGCTAGGGTTACCCCTGAGTGAAAAGTAACTTTTATCAAAATATAGTGCGCATGCTACCGACTTCGACAAGTTATTTCACACTTTTGAGTGTTGAAGTCGGTTATATCTACTTACAGTGTGTGGTATTTTCGACAACAAGGGTAGTATTTCTCTCCAAGCAGGGGCAGTAGGGTGTTGGGGCGGCGGTAGTGGTGGTCAACTCATCCAGTGACATCGATAGGGGTGCATCAGGGTGGCGGATGTCATACAGAAACTCGGGGATGATTGGTACTGTGGAATATGGAAAGCACTTTTCATTTCTATTCACAGAAAGTACGCTTGAGGTTAGCTGACGCTGATCAGAATGGTGAGAAACGATTTAGTCTAAGAGCCGTGGAAGATCGACCTTCACCAATCAGATAACTTGATGAGACATATTTTTTATCAAATACAATTTATTAACAAATATGCCTATGATAACTTGCCTATCGAAAAGTTTTCAAAGCTATTTTTAATTGAATTAATTTTAAATAAATTTTTTTTATAACCTTCACTCTTCTCATAACCGAATGAATTTCATCTCAACCGATAGTTTTTAACACACAGAATATGTTGTATGTATTGCTTCCGGGCTGTTTGGCCGTGGTCCAAACTTTCCAGACGTTTCGTCGATCACTGCGGTCGACATCTTCAGTGGTTCACGTCGGAGCGGCGACAAGAGCGTAGAACTCTCTTCAGTATCAGAGAAGACGCCGCGAAGGAGAGTTCTACGCTCTTTTCGCCGCTCGGACCTGAACCACTGAAGATGTCGACCGCAGTGATCAACGAAACGTCTGGAACACAAGTTTCACTTAGACCACGGCCAAACAGCCCGGAAGCAATACATACAACATGCAACGCCGGCCGTGAAAGCCTTAGAGTTTACACACAGAATGTGCCTAGGTATGCTTGCCTACTTATTTCTGTGCATGGCTACTGGCAAGCAGATATGAATAGGGTCAGACGGGGACAGATGTCTCGTGTACCAATTATCCCTGCTGTCAAAAAAAAAAACTATGCAAGCCATCTTCCAACTCTTGTACCTCTTGTAAGGCTTGGCCATTTGCTGAATAGACAATTCTGAGTCTTTTCAGGTTATTTTGTTGAAAGTTTGTTGAAAATATCTGATAAACTTTTAAAAAGTGCCGCTTGTGAGAACAGTTAACGAAAGTAAATTCTGATTAATCCGAATTAACAATTTTGTTACTAAAACTGACGTGGGTTTGACACAATATGAACCTCGAATGTGCTTGAACTTATAGTCGGAACCTTCTGACTTATTACGTGAGTAATTCCCGTGTTTTATACACTCAAATTACAATATTTTTTACCATCGGGTATTTCTTTGATTTGGAGCAAATCACAAGTCGGTGTTCAGACTGCAGTCTTTAATAGCCAATAAGCATTCTAGGTCAAGCGTGATAATGTCTTCGACCACAGTATGTATGTATATACACGGTATGTATGTATAACGTAATTATATGGATGGCCGTAAGCTCAAAAAATATATCATTAACAAAAATGCAACCGACTTTAACAGTCAAAAGTGTGAAATAATTTGTTGAAGTCGGTACCATGATAGTTCAAAAGTAACTAATATCAAAATATTGTGCTCATGGTACCGACTTCGACAAGTTATGTATTTCACATCTTTGAGTGTAGAAGTCGTTTCCTTTTTTTGTTAAACTTTTTTTTTTCACTCTTTTTACTGACCTTTGTTACTCATGGGATAAAATTGTCATTGTGGTGTAGGTATGTTCACCGATGTCTTCATCCGCTACTATAATAACATCTAGATATAAGCACGCATTTTTCAGTTTTTCGAGTGTAACTTAAAAACTGCTTGTTCCGATTTTGATGAAATTTAAATGGGACCACAGCTTTCAATTAAAAAAGAACGATCAAAATCGGTTCACCCAGTCGGAAGTTATGCGGTAACAAACATAAAAAAAAGGGTTGAATTGAGAACCTCCTCCTTTTATGAAGTCGGTTCACAAAAGATTCCCAATTACTGACCGCCCAATACAACGTTCCATACCGTGACATTGATTAATTACACGTAGCCCTTATCAGTAATCTCCATGGATGGGTGGTTTTCATGCACTACATAGTATATGTAGATATATTCTAGTATAGTTGGATTATACTGTTGTGAATTATTAATGAATAATTTATTAATATCTGGGTGACCGAGATCTCCTCGATTTTCAATAATATAAGTAAACAATGCTGCTAGCATTCTGGACACGCTGCCAACCGGTAGCGGATTAGAACATTTGAGTTATCTATAGGCTAGATTTCTCAAATGTTATTGTAGTAGCTGCAGTATTGTAATTAGTTATTAGTGTTTTATTTTAATGAAGGCATTTGCCCCATAAAAAAAACTATAATTGAGTATTATAAGATCGTTTTATAGGGCTATGATATTTTGTTATAATTATAATTAAGATAGATTCAATAAATCCAAATTAGTATAAAGCTTTTGAGCGACGGAACTAAAATTAGACCTTATTATTAAAACGCGGGTAGTGGAATGAATTTTGACTCATTATTAATATATAAAAGACGGGAATTACTCACGTAGTAAGACAAAGGTTCTCGACTATAGTCGGTACTACGTGAGTAATTCCCGTGTTGTATTTTTCATAATGTTAAATAACTTTTTGGTGCCGATTGAAACTACGCGAAATTGATTGAATTGAAAAAAAAAATTCTTACTTTAGATACAGCATTGTAAGACGTTGTATGAAAAGAAGCTGTATGAGTTTGAATTTTAGCAAAAAACAAAAGGATTTTAGATAGGAGTAATTAAAAGATTTTTTTCTATTATTATTTATTTTTCTTTCTTTCTACTGCTTTGTTATGCGGGTGGTGGTGTTTTGTTGTGAGCTTTTAAAAAACTTCTCACCCTTACATTTATGTAAATATAGGAAGCCGCTTTACTTGCGAAAAATAAATTTTAATTACTTTAAAACAATGGCTGACATGCGATATAAAAATACATTTCTATAGGCTACCAATAGCTAGTGGATTGCTCAAATGTTATTGTAGTAGCTGTAGTATTATAATTAGTTATTAGTGTTTTATTTTAATAAAAATGTCTCGAGTTCTAAGATGTAGTAAGGCTCTGTTAAGTAAATGCGTTTATATAAAAAGAGATAGTTAATATATATAACAAGCTTCCGCTGACTATCCGAAAAAAAAAAAGCAATTTTACAACGTATTTGCATGAGAGAGCTTGTTAAATTGAGGACTTCCTAAACAATAAAATATAATGACATATACATTATAATTAACATAATTTTGATTAGTGTTTGTACTAAAATAATTAGTATTTAAATTAAAAAAAAAGCTTCCGCTGACTATCCGAAAAAATAATAATTGTACAACGTATTTGCATGAGAGAGCTTGTTAAATTGAGGACTTCCTAAACAATTAAATATAATGACATATACATTATAATTAACATAATTTTGATTAGTGTTTGTACTAAAATAATTAGTATTTAAATGAAAAAAAAGCTTCCGCTGACTATCCGAAAACAAAAAAAACAATTTTACAACGTATTTGCATGAGAGAGCTTGTTAAATTGAGGACTTCCTAAACAATAAAATATATTGATATATACATTATAATTAACATAATTTTGATTAGTGTTTGTACTAAAATAATTAGTATTTAAATGAAAAAAAAGCTTTCGCTGACTATCCGAAAACAAAAAAAACAATTTTACAACGTATTTGCATGAGAGAGCTTGTTAAATTGAGGACTTCCTAAACAATAAAATATATTGATATATACATTATAATTAACATAATTTTGATTAGTGTTTGTACTAAAATAATTAGTATTTAAATGAAAAAAAAGCTTTCGCTGACTATCCGAAAACAAAAAAAACAATTTTACAACGTATTTGCATGAGAGAGCTTGTTAAATTGAGGACTTCCTAAACAATAAAATATATTGATATATACATTATAATTAACATAATTTTGATTAGTGTTTGTACTAAAATAAAAACTAAAATAAAACTTCGACTATAAACGTGAGTGGGGCCGGATACCACATATATATAATAATGTGTCAAACTCACGAGAATTTCCAATAAGTGCATGTTAATATTATTGTTATTTAATTTTTAATTGTTTATTGCTATAATCTGTTGTTTGTTCCCTTCTGTGCCGGCTCAAATGGTTCCAACGGAAGACCAGCGCTGGTTTACTCAGAACTAGCATACGCTGAGTTGGGACCAATTTGAGACATGTCATTTAATGCACTATTTAGGAATGTTCCAAATTTTTAATTTTTGTTAATATTTAAGTGTTTACTGTCTCAAATAAATCTAATTTCTTTCTTTCTTTCTTTCTTCAAAATAATTAGTATTTAAATGAAAAAAAAGCTTCCGCTGACTATCCGAAAAAAAAAACAATTTTACAACGTATTTGTATGAGAGAGCTTGTTAAATTGAGGACTTCCTAAACAATATTCTCTGCAATTAATTATCTATCCCTGAAAGCTTGGCATATAGAGCAACGAATTAATTACGAAACCTTTTTGTACCAAGCATGTAATTGTAAGTGCCGTGGAGGTACCGGCCTAGAATAGTACTCCCCCATCTCTTCCCGCGGGTGCCGTAAGAGTCGGCTAAGGGACCACGTACAAGAAGGTGGGCAGCAGCGCCTTCTGAGGATTGGAAATCATACTGCGCTCGTCAACCCGCATGCCAAGCGTGGCGAGTATTGGCAAATCCCCCCTGTATGGGGGAGGCATATGTCCAGCAGTGGACGCACATGGCTGAGAGAAGAAGAAGAAGAAGATATAAATTGTTATGATTGAATTTGATTTTTTATGACTTTACTGAATTGTTTTTAATGATCCCTCCCCTTTTTTCTTTTGAAAGAAAAAGAAAGAAAGAAAATACGTTTATTTATGACACGACACACAGGTAATGAGAACACAATAAGAAAAAAAAAAGAAAAATAACAAAAGAAAGATAGAGTGTATGTCATAAATTGGTACCCATCTCAGCATATGCTAGATTGACCTATACTTTGAATACCTACTTTAAAATACTTTAAAATTATTATTATGTCAAGAAAACGTAAACTCATGTATCGTCTGTATTGTAAGCATACCTACTCGATATGATTAATTTATTTATTTTCTTTTCTTTCTTTTTTCATTTATAATATACATATTATTGCGGCCATTCTACATGATGTATTGTGAGGAACGGATGAGACTGAGTCTCACAACACGGGATTTATCCTAGTGTGGAATTCAGAGCACATGGAAATGTATTACTCGTATGTTATTAAGTCAGGAAAGAAATAAACTATTATTATTACTATTATTATCTCTTTATTTTCTTTTTTTCTTAGGTTTAGTTTTTTTTACAGTATAAATATCAAAAACAAAAATTAATAAAGATATTATAAAAAACCTAAACCTAGAGTTCCGCCAGCAGCGGGGCAGGGCCCAAGCTACCGGTCGTTAGGGCCGCAGAGTGAGGAACCTCCGGACAATACGCGCCGTTTCAAGGAGTACCGCCTTCTGCATCTGACCCTTGATCCAACCGTCTAGCGAGAGCCTCTTAAGATGTTGATCGAGGCTCTTCGCTATTAAGCCGTTCGTCGAAATGACTATCGGGACAATGATCGTCGAGTCAACATCCCACATGGCGGTTACCTCGTGAGCTAAGTCAAGGTACTTGCTGAGTTTGTCCTTCTCAGCCTTTACGAGGTTCTCGTCATGCGGGATGGTGATGTCGACGAGCACTGCCCGGCGTTGAGACCGGTCGACCAAAACGATATCAGGCTTATTGGCAACAATAGTCCTGTCCGTGATGATAGAGCGGTCCCAGTAGAGCAACGCACGACCATATTATTATTATTATTATTTTAAACAAGCGCTGGTCTTCCGTTGGGTCCCAGTTAAATGTGTGTGAGGTCCTATAGCACGCATATTTAGTCGGTTTTATTTTGATTGCTCGGCTATGCCTAACAAAATGCCATTAATGTTGACAAGTACACAATCCAATTATATATACCTCCATTTAATTTAACAACAAAGATGGCGGCGCGCTAGTGCCGAAATGACCTGTCATTTGCAAACCACCTCGCTCGATTTGAAGCGATCTCGAGTATTGCGTTTGGTAATCGATTTGTGAGTACATTTTTAGAGTAAATGGAGTATATTATATATTAATAATAATAATTTAGAAACATTAAGATGAAGAATAGAGCCAATTGGGCATTTTTAAAAGGAATCTCATTAACAACTAAACATGAACATTCGAAAAAATTCTATGTTATTAATTAGTCTTCTTTATTAATATTACAAACAGGAACGATTTGATTGTTTGTTTGTTTGCATTGAATAGGCTTCGAAACTAGTGAACCGATTTGAAAAATTATTTCACTGTTGGGAAGCTACACTGTCATGGTGCAGGCGGCTATATTATATTTTTAAAATAATTAAGGATTCATACCAATTTTAGTTTTAAAACTTAGTTTTTTACCCGTGCGACGCCGGGGCGGTCAGCTAATTTATCTATATATTCAAAATTTAAAATAATTCTATGTATCTTAAAACAATGTGAAAAGCATAATTAAAATGATGAAAGTTTCCGAGATTTACACCCATTCGGTTAACCAACCAACTGCATCTTAATGGCGTAACAATGACATTCAACTTTAGAAGCTATATCGAGCGAAAGCGGAATTGGCTGCCAAAAATCGGCCATATTGGCCAAGGAAAGAAAGAAAGAAAATATGTATAATGTACACAACAAAATATACAGTTAGATGTATCACACGAGTACAACGAAACAATTTTTATATAATTATAATATACTTACTTTAATATACTTGACTGGCCGGTTGGCGCAGTTGGTAGCACTCTGCCTTCTGAGCCGCTGGTCCTGGGTTCGATTCCCGGACAGGTCAAACATTTGTGTGCATGAACATATCTGTTTGACCTGTGTCTGGGTGTGTATATGTATGTATATATATATATATATATCAGTCATCAGGTCACCATAGCACAGGCTCTGCCTAGTTTGGGACCTGAAGACGTTGTGTGAATGTTAATAAATAAATAAAAAAAAAATTAAAAAAAAAAAACTTAATCATCATCATCATCTCAGCCATAGGACGTCCACTGCTGGACATAGGCCTCCCCCATTGATTTCCACAAGGACCTGTTGGAAGCGGCCCGCATCCAGCCCTTGCCTGCGATCTTAGTCAGGTCGTCTGTCCACCTGGTCAGTGGCCGTCCTATGCTGCGCTTGCCAGTCCGTGGTCTCCATTCTAGAACTTTTCGGCCCCAACGGCCATCAGTTCTTCGAGCTATGTGCCCTGCCCATTGCCACTTCAACTTGCTAATCCGCTGGGCTATATCGGTGACTTGCGTTCTTCTACGGATCTCCTCATTTCTGATTCGATCACGTAGAGAAACCCCGAGCATAGCCCTCTCCATAGCTCGTTGTGTGACTCTGAGCCTGCTCAGAAGGCCCATAGTCAGAGACCACGTTTCGGTTCCGTAAGTCATCACTGGTAACACACACTGTTCGAAGACTTTCGTTTTCAGGCATTGCGGTATTTTGGACGAGAAGACGTCTCGTAGCTTCCCGAACGCTGCCCAGCCGAGTTGAATTCGACGATTGGCCTCTTTCTCAAAGTTGGACTTACCTAATTGGACTGTATGTCCTAGGTAGACGTAATGGTCAACAACTTTGAGAATCGAGTTCCCAACTGATATGGGGGCGGGCGCAACATGGGCATTCGACATAATTTTCGTCTTGTCCATGTTCATTTTAAGGCCCACCCTTAGGGAAACTCTGTTGAGGCCTTCGAGCATCGTGCTGAGGTCTTCCATCGATTCTGCCATGACCACGATATCGTCGGCAAACCGAAGGTGAGTGATGTACTCGCCGTTGATGTTGATGCCGAATCCTTGCCATTCCAAGAGCTTGAAGGCGTCTTCCAATGCGGCAGTGAACAGTTTCGGAGAGATAACGTCTCCCTGTCTCACGCCTCGTTGCAATGGAATCGCCTTCGAAATTTGCTCTTGTACTCGGACCGACATGGTGGCGTTATTGTACACACACTTCAACACTTCAATATACCGATGGTCGATACGGCAACGCTGGAGAGACTCAAGCACCGCCCACGTCTCGATCGAATCAAAGGCTTTCTCATAGTCCACAAACGCTAGACATAAGGGCAAGTTATACTCCTTGGTCTTCTGTATAACTTGCCGCAGCGTATGGATGTGGTCTATGGTGCTGAAGCCTTTTCGGAAACCGGCTTGTTCGGGAGGCTGGAAGTCATCAAACCTTCGTTCGAGACGATTCGCGATGACTCTTGAAAACAGCTTGTAAACATGGCTCAGAAGCGAAATGGGTCTGTAGTTCTTAAGCAATGTGTTGTCACCCTTCTTAAAGAACAACACCGCTACGCTTCTGTTCCATGCTTCCGGCGTTGAACCTTCGAGGACAACGGAATTAAAGAGCTTCTGAAGGACTTTCAGTATCGGTGAGCCACCCGCTTTCAGAAGCTCTGATGTGATTCCGTCGTCACCCGGCGCCTTGTTGTTCTTTAGCTGCTTCAGAGCCATCCTAATCTCGTACAGGCTGATGTCCGGGATGTCTTCGGTATAGTGTCGGGTTAGCTTGGCTCTTGGGGTCTTTGGCCAAGCTATCAACAGGTTTAGCGACCGAAGTGTATAGCTGTCCATAGAACCTCTCAATCTCTCCAAGCACCTCTGCTTTGGTCGACGCTATACTGCCATCATCTCTCTTCAGCTTAGTCATCTGGCTTTGCCCAATAGACCGGTCTCTTGCAAACACTTTGGAGCCTTTTCTCCGTTCGATCGTATCTTTAATACGATTTGTATTAAAGGTACGGATGTCGTGTCGCAAGGATTTCCATATTCGTCTATTGAGCTGCCTATACGACGCAGCGTCATCGGATGATTGCAGTTGCAACGAGCGTCGTTCAGCCATGAGGTCAAGGGTATGGCTGGAGAGTTTTTGAGGTCCATTTGTACGGCGGGGTTTGAAAAACTTAGAGCCCACTGCGTGGACAGTTTCTACAAGCCTGTTGTTGGTCTCGTCCACCGACGCAAAGTTCTCAAGGCAAGCAAAGCGATTGGATAGCTCAAGTTGAAAGCTCTCGGGGTTTTGAATATGGACATTTTGAGGCCGGAGCGTGGATTTCATCAAACGGGACCTCTCAAGTTTAACATTAATATTCAATATGCCTCTTACTATGCGGTGATCACTACCGGTTTTCACCATGTTGATCACAGAGACATCATTGAATATTTGTTTCTTGGTGGTCATGATGAAATCGATCTCATTTCTCGTGGAACCGTTCGGACTCAACCAGGTCCATTTCCTGTGAGGCGGCTTCTGGAAGAAAGAGTTCATCATAAAGAGTCCCTCTTTCTCCATGAAGTCGGCCAGCCTCTGTCCCCTAGGGTTCCGTTGTCCATAACCAAATTGCCCCACTCTCAACTCTCCATCACTTCTTTTGCCCAACTTTACGTTAAAGTCCCCCATAACAACAGTATAATGGGTCTTGGAGGTATGCATGGCCCTACTAATGTCCTCATACATATCCTCTACCTCCTCATGGGTTCCGAGTTTCGAGGTCGGTGCATATACCTGAATGACCTTCAACGAATACCTACTAGATATTCTGAGTATTAGGTATGCCACCCTGCTCGAAACGCTATCGATGGTAATGATGTTGTTAGTGAGCGACTTGCGAACGAGAAATCCGACACCACCTTGGGACTTTTGGTCGCCTTCCCGGTAGTAGAGCAAGTTACCGGATTTAAGGGTTATGGTGTCCTCACCCTCTCTACGGACTTCACATAACCCTAGGATATCCCAGTGTAACTTACTCATTTCTTCTTCCAGCTCGACGATCCTCTCCTCTGCCAACAAAGTTCTTACGTTATGTGTTACCAGGGCCAGAGGTCGTTTAATGAGGGAGTGGTAGCCGTGCGTCTGCCGGGGATTCTTCGCACCCCCTGCTCCACCGTTACACTGGCCGCTACCAGAGCCAGCTATAGCGGAGCTGCCGGGGACTGGGGGCCTGGTCGAATTTTGTAATATCATAGGGGGGGGGTTTGCCAATACTCACCACGCTTGGCAGGCGGGTTGGCGAGCGCAGTACAGAATGTGAGTCTCAGAAGGCGCTGCTGCCCATCCTTCTGGTACGTGATCCCTTAGTCGACTCCTACGACACCCACGGGAAGACATGGGGGGGTACTATTCTAAGCCGGTACCCCACGGCAAAAACATAATAACGGCTAATATTATGACGTAGTTATATACATAAAGAAAGAGTATATTGTAGTGTCCAAAAGGAGCAGTTCAGCGTAATGCTGTGAAGACTAGCTTCACAGCGCTGATTTTCAAGCTGCTCTTTTCTATCATAAGAATTTATATATTAAATGTAGGTAGTGCTTGTTTTTTTTTACATATTATAAGTTTGCGTTTGACAACTGTCTCACCTGATGTTAAGTGATGACGTTGTCTAGGATTTAGCACGCAAACCTAGAAGGTACCTATTCACTCGCGACTTGAAGACTCCAGGATTGTACATATCGGGAAACACAGACTCGGCCAACGAGTTCCATTCCTTGGCAGTACGCATTAAGAAAGTGGAAGCATAACGCTTCGTGCGTATAGGTGGTATATCTACCATATAGCGATGGCGAATTGCCGTTTTTTTTTTTTTCTTTTATTGGGAATAGGCAGGCGTTTGACCACTATCTCACCTGATGTTAAGTGATGATGCGGTCTACGATGGAGCACGCCTGCCTAGAAGATACCTATTCACTCGTGACTTGAAGATACCCAGGTCGTATTTTTTCGGAAATACAGAGTTAGGCAATGAGTTCCATTCGTTAGCTGTACGCACTAAGAATGTGGAAGCAAAACGCTTCGTGCGACAAGTTGGAACGTCCACCATGTATGGATGTCGCATTGCCGTCCGTCTGGTCGTCCTAAGATGGAATGGGGATGGCGGAATCAAATTATGCAACTCCAGAGCACACTCCCCGAAATGTATCCGATAAAAAACCGATAAACTAGCGACATTACGTCGATGCTGCAGGCTTTGGAGTCTCCTCTTGGACAGAGAGTCATTGTTGATGAGCCTTTTAGCTCGTCTCTCTATCGACTCAAGAGCCTCAAGTTGATACTTAGCCGAACCATCCCACAAATGAGAACAGTACTCCATACACGATCGAACCTGTGCTTGATACAAGTTGAGCAGCTGTTCCGGTGTAAAGTACTGTTTCACCAAAACGCCGTACGTCGAGTCGACCGATGATAGAATAGTATATTAACTATCACCATATGCCACAGCTCTTGCAACAGAGCCAAAATATCGAGAGCCAAAAACACCTAAAACAGACGGTAAATTATCCAGTTTCCAAAGTTAACTCTAAGTAATAAAATCTAATTTCCACTAAGTGAAGTGTTGAAAACGGACAAAACTTGCAGTCGGATTGAAATACACTCGTATACTGCTGAAAGAGAAAACTTAACAACGCTGCAAACAGCTCTAACCACATTTAGCGGGTGTGTTCAGCTGAAATTACTAGCACAGAACAAATATTTAGTACAATGGTTCTCAAACTTTTTCGGTTCATGGTTCGCTGACCGCTTAGGGACGGTTGGTTGATTGGTTAAGGATTTACCATTTGCTAAATTATAGACAATTACTAGTCTTTTCAGCTTTTTTTAAAGGCCTTACTTGGAAAAATACTACTTATGAGAAAAGTATATTATACAATTCCAATTGCACTGATTTAGCTATTTTTACTAAATTAGCACATTTGCTAATTTAGTAGTGAAAGAATATTAATGAGCAGCCATTATTTTATACCCAGCTTTTTTGAAATTCTCGTGGTAACGACAAATGCGCTAGATTAAAAATACGCGAAAGTTAAAAAAAAAAGTCTTAGAATATTATTATTAATATTTGTTGAGCTCCTAGTTTATGTGTAAGGTTCGTTTTATAATTTTTGAAATCAACACGCGAGCCTCTGCTATGCCATCGGCAACTGTTAAGCCATTAAATAAACTGTAATAAATTTTTTATTTTATTATTTTTTATATATTTTTCAAAAAATGTTTTATTTGGAAAAGTATATAGACTACAATTAGCGATAAATTTAAACTAGGTAAATATTTAAGCAACGCACTCCTCAGCCGTAAATTGTATGTATGACCACTAGTGGGACTTTCAACGGAGCGCTTCCGTGCTTTGGAGGGCACGTTGAGTCGTTGTTGTTTTCGGTGGTTTTCTTACGAAAATAATCGTAACGCCATGTCTAAGTACCTTGGGCAGCCTGAAAAATCTGACATTGGGTTGGCCAATACCCTATCCGCCAACCCGCATTGGCCAGCGTAGTAGAATATGGTCAACAACCCTCTCTGAACGGATGGTCCTTATTCCAGCAGCATGAGTATTTTTCCTTGTGTCCTTCCAGATTGTATTTACAAACCATTGCTTTGTTCGAAATTCAAACTATGAAACTAACACATATTCCTGCGGAATAGAGGGCCTCGGCGCACACTTTGGGAATCTGTGATTTAGTAAATTGTAATAATGCGCTCCCAACTATGATCTAGCTTAGATTTTTATGCGCACATCATTTTGACCTGCATTTTGACATTTTCAACTTCTGCAAACAATAGATAAGAAACGATTTAATGTGTCGATAACTACGCGTGTAAATCGCTCAATTCGACAGTCACTGGATTGTACACCGTCTAAATGTCAAAGATAAATGTGAAGAGGTCAGGCAAAAGATGGAGGAATCTCGTAAAAATCCTTTTCTAAAACGTAAAATTAAAACAAAGTGGCGGGGTGGCAACTCATTATAGCTTTTAGTTCAACCCTCGGAAACGGGGCAATTTCCCAGCCGGCGAGATCAAAGTGAAATTCACTTAGCCGCCTCATCAAAGACGCCGCCTTGTGTAGTGATGGGCAACTTATCGATAAGATGTAGTAGCGATTTTGATGCGATAAGATTCTATGCGAAGAGCACTTTAGGGCGTATATTCTACAGCGCATTTGATGTATCGATACTGGTACTGAGCTGAGCATGTATACAACTCAAAATCATTCTTACATGTTTAGTGTTACTTGTAGTTTATTTTTAGTAGTAGTTTTTACATAAAATGTAAAAACTTTAATTTAACTTCAAAGTACTGCGATACTACGCATGAAATATATATCGGAACATCTACAGATATTTATTTGTAAAAATAATAATTTACTAGTCACTTATTCTAGATAAAATAGTATTCCATAGGTTTTCAAACGTTTCGTTCTTTTTAGTTCTATGTATTTATCTTAAAGAAACTCTGTCTTTGAGTAGTAGGCTTTACTAAAAAGTAATATTTTTAATTTACTCTTAAAAATATTTAAGGCAGCTGCATTTCTGATTACATCTGGCAAATGGTTATATAACGCAGTGGGTACTAATCTGTTAGATTTTTGAAGATTGTGAATGATTGTGAATGTGAACATTTTAATTAACTAGATATTAGCTACTAGCTAAGCCTACTAGCCAAGTTGAGGGTAAAAGGTCCAAAGAGCAAAGTCCAAAACATTGGTCTGACCAGGTAAAACAATAGTTGGAGATACCAGTCAACGTAGCACTACTCGTAGCAAAAGATAGGGACAAGTGGAAGGATTCAGTGAAATCCATCGCACTTCGTGGGCAACTCACGTTCCTCAACAATGAGGGAACGGCTGAGGAAGGAATTTAATAATTACTCCAAAACAACGAGTACAAAGATTCATCAAATTATATACCTTATTTTGTTGAAACAATGGACTTAAAAAGGTCACTCGTGAAATAACAATAGACTTTAGACTTTTAGGCTTTTGAAAAATAGACAATATCGAAACATTTTATCGACAATGGTCAATCTCTATATATCTGCGCTTCTGCAAATCATATTATGTCGTCCAGTTTTGAGTAAAGTAGGTTTGATACATCTCACTGCCGTCTCTAACTGAATTAGTCATTACGACTACCAATTTTGCAATATGATTTAAGTTATTAGTTTAAAAACAGTATTTTTTAAAAAATATACGTGACACAATCGCGACCACATCAGCAAGCGTTCTGTATTCTCCTTGAAGAAGACCACCGAATGTGGTTGAAACTATAGTCGGAACCCTCTGTAACAAGTCAGAGACATATTACGTGAGTAATTCCTGTGTTTTAAATATTCATAAAGTTTAGAAGAGTGAATCAATCATCATTATAGATATTTCAACGTTCATGACGATATTGATCCTTGATGCCAGTAAATAGACGATACTGATTCTAAAATTAAAGTTATGAATACGCTAGAGTTTAAAAATGGATATACATATATAAAATAAATATATGATCCTTATTCGTGTATGTTTTGTATATTTGTACATGGGAAATAGATTCCATTATCTGCTGTATTTAGAAATTCTTGATGTGTACACTATTTGTATAATTACACGATGTACCCTAGTATGCGTTTCATGCATTTTGTAAAAACCATGCAAGTTCCAAGCAGTTCTAAAACCCTAGGCCATTAAAGGCCCCAGGTTTGAAACCTTAAGGACGAGTCACCAATTCAATGTGATAGATGTACTAAGGTATTTCATTTTGATTTTTGTGAGTTCTGAAATTGAGATATCTCAGAAATTATTTATTTGTCTTATATATATATTTATAAATATATTTGTTTAATATATTATTATGCTGTTAGACATGTAGGTATGTCGTACTTAAGATTTTTTTTTATAACATTCTACTAAAGAATATAATTTAATATTGTCTTTATATTTGCTTCTATTTTAATTATCTATTAAATAAAAACATATTGAGCTTTCGACAGACTAAAAATCATTATGACTTTTATCGACATTTTATTGTTAATGTTTATCGATATGTTCCCAACACTATTTCTTAAATCATATTTAGACCAGTGTTAAGTAGCGAAGCGAACATATTTTGATGTAGTCTCGTATCGTTTATAAACGAATTTGAAATATAAACTATTCAGTTTGGTATACGACGCGAAACGCATTAATTCACTTTGTGACAGTTCAAACCTGAGTACAGCGGGGGTTGTCAACTTAAATAAAATAGATATAGGTACTAATATATTATTCATTTACTATTTCTATTACACTACTTAAACAGCAACAAAACTGTTTTAACGACACAGCAACACTAAAGCTACTTGACAATAGATGGCGTTGTTGGGCAACATTACAGCTAATAATTTAAATAAATAATTACCGAAGACATCCCGGACATCACCCTATACGAGACTAGGATGGCTCTGAAGCAGCTTAAGAACAACAAGGCACCGGGTGACGACGGAATCACATCAGAGCTTCTGAAAGCGGGTGGCTCACCGACACTGAAAGTCCTTCAGAAGCTCTTTAATTCCGTTGTCCTTGAAGGGTCAACGCCGGAAGCATGGAACAGAAGCGTAGTGGTGTTGTTCTTTAAGAAGGGTGACAACACATTGCTTAAGAACTACAGACCCATTTCGCTTCTGAGCCATGTTTACAAGCTGTTTTCAAGAGTCATCGCGAATCGTCTCGAACGTAGGTTTGATGACTTCCAGCGTCCCGAACAAGCCGGTTTCCGAAAAGGCTACAGCACCATAGACCACATCCATACGCTGCGGCAAGTTATACAGAAGACCGAAGAGTATAACTTGCCCTTATGTCTAGCGTTTGTGGACTATGAGAAAGCCTTTGATTCGATCGAGACGTGGGCGGTGCTTGAGTCTCTCCAGCGGTGCCGTATTGACCATCGGTATATCGAAGTGTTGAAGTGTTTGTACAATTACGCCACCATGTCGGTCCGAGTACAAGAGCAAATTTCGAGGGCGATTCCATTGCAAAGAGGCGTGAGACAGGGAGACGTTATTTCTCCGAAACTGTTCACTGCCGCATTGGAAGACGCCTTCAAGCTCTTGGAATGGCAAGGATTCGGCATCAACATCGACGGCGAGTACATCACTCACCTTCGGTTTGCCGACGATATTGTGGTCATGGCAGAATCGATGGAAGACCTCAGCACGATGCTCGAAGGCCTCAACAGAGTTTCCCTAAGGGTGGGCCTTAAAATGAACATGGACAAGACGAAAATTATGTCAAATTCCCATGTTGCGCCCGCCCCCATATCAGTTGGGAACTCGACTCTCAAAGTTGTTGACCATTACGTCTACCTAGGACATACAGTCCAATTAGGTAAGTCCAACTTTGAGAAAGAGGCCAATCGTCGAATCCAACTCGGCTGGGCAGCGTTCGGAAAGCTCCGAGACGTCTTCTCGTCCAAAATACCGCAATGCCTGAAAACGAGGGTCTTCGAACAATGTGTGTTACCAGTGATGACTTATGGAACTGAAACGTGGTCTCTGACTATGGGCCTTCTGAACAGGCTCAGAGTCGCACAACGAGCTATGGAGAGGGCTATGCTCGGGGTTTCTCTACGTGATCGAATCAGAAATGAGGAGATCCGTAGAAGAACGAAAGTCACCGACATAGCCCAGCAGATTAGCAAGTTGAAGTGGCAGTGGGCAGGGCATATAGTTCGAAGAACCGATGGCCGTTGGGGCCGAAAGGTTCTCGAATGGAGACCACGGACTGGCAAGCGCAGCATAGGACGGCCACCGACTAGGTGGATAGACGACCTGACTAAGATCGCAGGCAAGGGCTGGATGCGGGCCGCTTCCAACCGGTCCAGCAGTGGACGTCCATGGCTGAGATGATGATGATGATGATGACAGCTAATAAGGTTTTCGGTTTGAGGTTAGACCAAGAAAATCAATCGTTTATTTATATTATTGAAAAACCGAGCAAAGCTCGGTCACCCAAATATTAGTAGATATGTCAGTCACTAGTTGTTTACATATTCATATTACATTCTAAAGTATATTATTCTTTACTAGCGGTCCACCCCGGCTTCGCACCGGGTAAAAATTACCCAATCAAAAACAACAAGGATATCTATTTTTTTTGAAAATCTGATATAGCCTATGTCACCATCCTCCCAGGATGTAATAACATTTTTACTTAAAACACTTACAACTTAGAACGTAATGGATTACTTAATAAGTGTAACTATTTTGTTGTCATGTCTGTTATATATTAATAAAAATCATTTCACAATCGCACTCGAGTCCCAAGATACAGGCCTTGTGCTTAGTTTGGGGCTCGCGGGGAACAGGTCTAGCTCGTACATAATTACATATTATTCTGCAAATTCTGTATGATGTCTAATAGTACCCTTTTTGGCAATAAATATATCTTGTATCTTGTATCTTGTATTTATCATAATCATTATCTGTGATATGCATAAATGTTTGTTATCGCGTCTGGGATGTTTGTGTATTGTGATTGTGTGTGTCCATACCTAACGTGACACAGGGAATCCTAGTGCGGGGTAAGAGTATGTATGCGTTTATTGTGCATATATTTTATTACTTATCTTACACTAGTAGCGCGCCGCGGTTTCTTCGAGTAAATCGGTCCGATACCTTAAAATTTGAACGACACCCCTAAACTAGGGATCCCCCTTACATTCCAAGAGTTCCCGACATCCTAAAAGCAAATCTTTTGTCAGCGAACCTAAAAAGAGGAAATGCCTTTAAAATACAAGCCAGCACTCAGAATTTTAGCATTATGCGGCCAATTTGAGGGGTGTAATAGGTCAGTTAAAACTTGAGAGGGTGTAAACTTTCATATTTTATATCAATTTCAATAAATATAAAATAAAAAAATAAAGGATTGCTATTATATAGATGTATTATCCGGATTTACTCACGTTTATAGTACGCTGCCAGATCGCGGCGATTGCCAGTGGTCGCCGCCATTTGGCAGCGTAAACTCAACTGAGGATGAGCATCGGACATGCCCGAAACCTAGGTCGAAACTTCGACTGTAAACATGAGTAAAGCCGGATAATACATTTAAGCTATTGCTATGTCTCTTTATTTTCTTTCTTTCTTATCAAAGACTCCAGACGGCGCCGTGGTGGTACCGGCCTAGAATAGTACTCCCCCATCTCTTCCCGTAGGTATCGTAAGAGTCGGCTAAGGGATCACGTACCAGGAGGTGGGCAGCAGCGCCTTCTGAAGATGGAAAATAATACTGCGCTCGCCAACCCGCTTGCCAAGCGTGGTAAGTATTGGCAAACCCCCTATTATGGGGGAGGCATATGTCCAGGAGTGGACCTCCTATGGCCGCGATGATGATACCTCGAACTTTAAATGAATGATTTAATTTGTTTGAATTGATTAACATTTAATGAGAAAATAGTTATGTTCTCTCGAAAATTCTTCTTGAACAGTTCTTATAACTTTATTAGACATGCAAGACCTTCATCAAAATAAGTTGAAAATACTTATCATTGTCATTGTCTATTTAGCAAACGATCAAGTCTTAATTACATATCTGTCTGTGAAATTATGATAATTAGAACGAAAGCTGCAAGTGTTCACTACAGAGGGCGCTGGCATCGCTTGATTCTAGAAACCCGTCAATATCTTGAATTGAGAAAAATTTAGAGAAGAACTGCGCCATTTTGTGACTTTTTATTTATTTATTATAAGCTTACGTTTGACCACTGTCTCATCTGATGTTAAGTGACGACGCGGTCTAAGAAAACTGTGAAAAATAATGTGACACTATGATTGTCTTATGAAAAGTTTTATAAAAGAGCTACAAACGGTAAAGCGCCAAATTATCGGATGTTAAGTCCTCTGTCTTTCAAGTAATTAAACTTGGAACATATAAAATAAATAAGCGTCCATATAGGGTTTGCTTGACACCACACATGTGTCAAGCAAACCCGGTGAAAAACCAAAAAGCTTTGCGTTTTCTATCCCATTACAAGTGTTTTAAATCTTTCAATGATTCTTCTTCTTCTCTCAGCCATGTGCGTCCACTGCTGGACATATGCCTCCCCCATATAGGGGGGATTTGCCAATACTCGCCACGCTTGGCATGCGGGTTGGCGAGCGCAGTATGATTTACAATCCTCAGAAGGCGCTGCTGCCCACCTTCTGGTACGTGATCCCTTAGCCGACTCTTACGGCACCCGCGGGAAGAGATGGGGGAGTACTATTCTAGACCGGTACCACCACGGCCAAAATGATTACTACTACCAAACTGCTACTACCAAAGTTGCACTAGCTCAATCTCTTTTACTCCCCATTTTAGACTATGCTGACGTCTGCTATCTAGATCAGAACAGAGGATCAGCTAAATAGACTTGAGCGTCTCCAAAACTTCACTATCAGGTTCATATTTGGTTTGCACAAATATGACCACATATCAAAATTTCGTCATAAACTCAAGTGACTTCCTATTCACCTTCGTCGGAAAACTCACGTTCTTTGCATGCTTTACAACATACTGTATAACAGATTCTCCCCACCATATCTTAAAGAACGATTTCAGTTTACTGAATCAGAGAGGACATCAAAACGGCTACTGTTGAAAATACCCTTACACAGGACATCGTTTTACAATAATTCTTTTACAGTGCAGGCTGCTTGTTTATGGAACCAACTGCCAGTATCGGTTCGCACTTCACAGTCACTATATATCTTTAAGAACAGACTCAAAGAACATTATTTGTCACAAATAAATGTAAGCGAACTTTGCTAAATAAGTATTAGATATTTATATCTAATCTATCTATGTATTATATCTATCTATCTATGTATATATATCAGTATATATTTATATTTATCAGTAGTTATATAATATGTAGTATGTGTAAGTATATTATTTATGCTAAAGTTTATACATGTACCTATATTATGTATGTATCTATTTAAGTAGAAATTGCGGTGATTTGCCGCCCCTTTAAATTCATGACAATTCCTGTATGTTTGGTTGCCTGGAAGAAATCGCTTTAAGCGATAAGGCCGCCCTTTGTATAACTTTTTTTTTTTAAATTCGTAACCTAACATTTCCTAATGAATTAATGACGGCCCCACACTAGGCTCAAGGCCCGTGTCGTGGAGGCCAGTTTGAGTCGATTTACAAACAGTTTATAATTCATATATATATCTGTTTGTTTGTATTCTTTATGTGTGTGTTTATGGAATAGTGTGCAAATAAAGAGTTTTCTATCTATCTATTATTTGCATCTTTTCTGTAAAATTTTCCCGCCACCAATAATACTTTCAAAATAAACAAAAGAATGAGCCTGTCGACGAATCAAAATGGCGGCTGCCACAGAGTACCACAGAGTACCACAGACTAATGAATTGTAGATGAGCCACTTGGGAGATTGCGGACGTAGCATAGGTATATCTACCTACGATAGTACCTATCTACTCAGTGAAATATCGGGAGTTGTGATTCCCTGGTGTCCGACTTATTTATAAAACTTATTGGTATCGGAGAAACGTACTTTAGCCGCTGGTAAATTGCGTCTAAGTTTAAGTACTATCATTGTATTTTTTTAATGTGAGATCTTAAAGTAGGCTAGATTTGACTTAGCCAGTTTTTATCAGAATTATTTTTGTTTTTTATTAACATTCACACAAGGTCTTCAGGTCCCAAACTAGGCAGAGCCTGTACTATGATAAATTGATGACTGATATACATATACACACCCGGACACAGGTCAAGCAGACATGTTCATGCACACAAATTTTTGACCTGTCCGGGAATCGAACCCGGGACCAACGGCTCAAAAGGCAGAGTGCTACCAACTGCGCCAACCGGCCAGTCAGATTTGTTCGGTACTGCGCCCTTCGCGTCCTCAATTTCGCCCTGGACCACTAGTCGCTCCACAGAAGTGTCATCTCGATGTGTAATACCAAATTTGCACGGATTTAAAATGTAATAGCACTTTAGGTACAATGCTTTCATGCCATATTGTTGTTTTTATTGACGTGATAACGTTTTATAAATTGATGAATACCAGCGACACTCATGAAAAATAGTAACGTTCCGCGTAACGTTCCACCTGAGTTTTGTATTACATACAATAATCAAAGTCAAAGTCAAAGTCAAAGTCAAAATCAAAGTCAAAATCAAAGTCAAAGTCAAAGTCAAAGTCAAAGTCAAAGTCAAAGTCAAAGTCAAAGTCAAAGTCAAAGTCGAAGTCGAAGTCGAAGTTGAAGTCGAAGTCGAAGTCGAAGTCGAAGTCGAAGTCGAATTCGAAGTCAAAGTCATAAATGATTATGACGTTATCACGTAAATCTATCGTCCGTAAACCGACTTTACAGACAACCAATTTTTTATTTTTTTTTATAACAATTTAATTAATTTAAATATATTATAAATTAATATAACAATATAATTATGATTGTGTACCTACACGAAATGCATTGCTCAATGTGCAATATATAATTTATCATTTTATTTCTAAGATTTACTTGTAACATAGGTGTTATTAATAAATTATTTGTATTTGTATGACGGCCACCGACCAGGTGGACAGACGACCTGACTAAGATCGCAGGCAAGGGCTGGATGCGGGCCGCTTCCAACCGGTCCTTGTGGAAATCAATGGGGGAGGCCTATGTCCAGCAGTGGACGTCCTATGGCTGAGATGATGATGATGATGATGATTTGTATGACATTAGGTGACAAAACAAGTAAAAGCCCCACATAATGTTAAGTGGTAACCACTGTCTCAACAAATGCAGCTTATAAAGAACTGCACTGCGCCCAAATTAATTTTAGTTTTATCATTAGAAGCTCCACCCCACGGTTTTACCCGCGTGCTGATGAAGAACAGTGACGATGGTGATGATGAAAATAAGCCTATGTGTAAATCCAAGGTATAACGATATAACTCATTCACGCCTGAACGGCTGGATGGATTCGGACGAAATTTGGTATGGAGATAGTTTATACCTTGGATTAACACATATGCTTATTTTAATCATCACCATCATCATCGTTTTTATCACCACACGGGTAAAACCATGGGGCATAGCTAGTTAATAATATTAGTAGGATAGGTGACATACGAATTACGGCTTTATTGTAACGGTATTAAAGCTGTCTTTAAATAAAACCATTTTAGTTATTTTAATTAAGCAACATAATCTCTATCATTATTTTGCAAGTAAATAAAAATAAAATTATGATTTTTGTATTACGAATCATCAAATCAAATTCTTTATTTACTAGAATGTTGTAAAAAACATGGTGGTAAATATAAATTACGTCCAGAACATTCTACCATTACAATGGCGCGCAAACAATAAACATTACATCAAAAAATTAGAAATATAAATGAAAATTGTAGATGTCAAAAATTAAATGTCCTATAAAAATCACAATGTCAAAAAGTTAAATGTTCAATAAAATTAAATTAAAAACTACATATTAAAAAAAAAAAGATTATAGAAGCATTGGTCCAGTAGCCATAGTGAAAGCTTTTTCTTGAACTGTAATAATGGTAGCTCTTTAAAAGTATCAGGTAACTTAAGGAAACGAAGGATAATTTTGTGATTTTTTTTGTTAAAATTATTTTGTAATGCAAATTTTCAACGTGGATACCTTTCTCACAACCGCTCACAATCTAACAACCGCTACCATAACACCACGTACACACCTTTAAAAACGGGTAATTTTTTTTTCATTTCCAATGCGGTGTCTTTGTTGTATTTAATCTGAGGATTCTGAGGTCATAATATGTGTAAAGTTCGCCGACGACGGCCACCGAGGTGCAGTGGTCAATGGTCACTGACTTCTGTGTCTCCGGAACTCTGAGTTTGAATCCCGGCAGGGGCAAACATTTGTGCGATGATTATAGAAGTTTGTCCCGGGTCTTGGTTGTTTGACCCGCGACACAGGGAATCCTTGTGCGGGGGTCTGAGTGTGATAATTTTTTTTTTTAAAAAAGTACTCACCAACAGTTGTGAGCAGCATATTGTCCAGCAGCAGGGCGATGGCCACGATGACGAGGACCAGCTTCCTGGACTCTCGTAGAGCGGCAATCTTCGCGCGCCACCTGCCGCCGTACCCGTCTGAAGCTGCTCCCATTGTGGAGGTGTTTCTGGGGGTGATCCAGATGGTCAAACTCGACTTCACAACTGCACAATACCGTGTCTGGTACTTTGCCTACTAAGCTATAGCCGCAATCCACAAGCATTCCCAATCTATTCCTCAATTTTAACATCTGCTACTGACTGACTAATTAAATAAATTGAATTCAGACTGACTACTAGTTTTTTTGGCAAAGCGACAGGCAAAGTTTGTTGTTGCCCTGGGTTCAAGTTCCATGAATGTGGGTTCAAAACTGGTCTATAGAACACTTTTGAGGCAGTGATAGGCTGATGAGTCAATCTTTGTTAAAAATGTACCTAAGCCTACAAAATTATATAATAGTGAATGTTAATGCACATTTTAGAAAGAAGAAAGAAGAAAGAAAATAATTTATTACTGACATAAACAACACTACATACAATACACAGATTTATATACATTCAAAAAACTAAATAATACTATAAATATATAATGTACTTAGTGTTGCGTAATGCCAGAAATGAGTCCCTACTCAGCGTTATGCGAGGGTTTGACAACCTTCGCGCTGATTTTCAGTAGGAACTCATTGACTGGCATCACGAACGCACAAGAGATTTAAAAACAAACAAAAGACAATTTTAAAGGTTACCTACCTTGTATCGTACAAATAGCGATATCTGACAAAGCTAGCAAATAGATCCACCAAAGTAAACTAGATGGCGTTAGACATCGGTGCATGAATTTGACATTATACTTCGCGATTATGTATACCGAGTAAAAGCAATTATCTATACTAATATTATAAAGAGGAAAGATTTCATTGTTAGTTTTTGACGTGATAACGTTTTATAAATTGATGAATACCAGCAACACTCATGAAAAATAGTAACGTTCCGCGTAACGTTCCACCTGAGTTTTGTATTACATAAAATAATCAAAGTCAAAGTCACAGTCAAAGTCCAAGTCCAAGTCCAAGTCAAAATCAAAGTCAAAGTCTAAGTCATAAATGATTATGACGTTATCACGTAAATCTATCGTCCGTAAACCGACTTTACAGACAACCAATTTTTTTTTGTATTGAATAGGCTCCGCAACTACTGATGCGATCTGAAAATTTTTTCACTGTTGGGAAACTACACTATCCTCGGGTGACATAGGCATTATATTATCAAAAAATTATGGATCCTTATAATTGTAGTATATAGTTTTTTACCCGTGCGAAGCCGCGGTGGACCGCTAGTGAGTATTCAGTGGTACCGGCCTAGAATAGTACTCCCCCATCTCTTCCCGCGGGTGCCGTAAGAGTCGGCTAAGGGATCACGTACCAGAAGGTGGATAGCAACGCCTTCTGAGGATAGGAAACCATACTGCGTTCGCCAACCCGCTTGCCAGGCGTGGCGAGTATTGTTAAATCCCCCTATATGGGGAGGCATACGTCCAGCTGTGGACGTCCTATGGCTGCGATGAATGAATGAATATTCTTTATGTATTTGCCATTTAAACTCTTTCATTTTCGTTTTCATTTCTTAATCCGTATCTTAGACCACAAGAAAACAAAACAGAAATCACCAAATTTCTTAAAAAAAATATTTATGTATTTTTATTTATTTATTTATTTATCAAGCAATACATCTATCATTACCGGCTAGTTCCTAATACAATAGAGTAGTTAAAATTTGACTGGCCGGTTGGCGCAGTTGGTAGCACTCTGCCTTCTGAGCCGCTGGTCCCGGGTTCGATTCCCGGACAGGTCAAACATTTGTGTGTATGAACATGTTTGTTTGACCTGTGTCTGGGTGTGTATGTGTATATAAGTATGTATATCAGTCATCAGGTTACCATAGTACAGGCTCTGCCTAGTTTGGGACCTGAAGACCTTGTGTGAATGTAAAAAAAAAAAAAAAAAATCGTAACAGTTTACTGTAGTCAGACACATAAGTTTCCATAACATAAATTATACGTAATAGTCCTTACGAACTCGCTCAGTGAACAGTGGAACAAGTCAATATTCTTTGCGGCCTGGTTGAGTGCTTTAAGCGTTCAAGTGCTTTAAAATGATTCGTTCTCGTCATTCATGTGTCAAATTGACGTTGAAACAGGTTTCCTCAGTCGTCCGAGATATCGCATGACCCGGAGTGTATCGAATAGACAGGAAGTGCTTATTCTATTTTCGGAATTGTGTAGGATAGATGATTGCTACAATTGTAATGCAGATTTCTCGGACTTGATATACGAATACAATTTTTGCATATTGAGCTCTACCGCCCTTTTTTATACTTTACTAGCAGCGCCCCAGGGTTTTACCCGCGTGGTGATATGTATCCCACTAATATTATAAATCTGAACGTTTGGATGGATGTTTGTTACTCAATAACGCAAGCACGGCTGAACACTGGTAGGTATGTAGATAGATTAGATTAGATTAGAAAATACTTTATTGTTACACCTTTAATATAAAAAAATATTTAAAATAAACATAAATTTTCATAGAGTGTGACAATGGGCGGCCATATCACTAAAAGTGATCTCTACCAGGCAACCTTTGCATGGAGAGGATCGAAAGAAATTTAAGAAACGGGGATGTTACATATCTTAAAAATAAATAAAATAAGTGAGTATATAAAAATAAGAAAAACAAAGAGAAAATAAGTGTATGTGTGTAATCTTACACATTACATAATATTCGTTTTCGATTCTAATATAATACACAACGTGATATATATATATATATATATATTATATATATATATACATATATATATATATATATATATATATATATATATAATATATAGTACGTAGATACTTCTGGTCCCGGAATAACACATAGGCTACTTTTCATCATCATCATCATCATCAATTATGTTCAAGTTTTCACTTCTACCGGCGCGAGCGCACCCGGTTGTTTTTTTTTAAATCGGTTAAACGTCGCATACGAAAACTCTGCTACGAACGCTTCCATCGGTGCCAATCTAAATTATAGCAGTCCATAAAATCGTTTGTTCGCGTCAGAAGATAAGTTAACAATATTAAAAAGGCCCAGGGATTTAAAATAATTTAACTTTATATCTCAATTGGCGCGAATTGGAGGAATTCTTGGCAAAAATCTTTCGTAATAAGTCCAATTAAAATTATAAAACGACAAAAGCACGTTTCACAATGCAAGATGGCGGCCGGAAATGAGACCGCGCGCTAACGACGCGCTTCCACACAATATTGCGGTGCTTCCGGTGGCGCCTCTGTCACTGCTGTTTTTGGCTTTAAATCTTTATATACTATACAAGTAGCGCCCAGCGGTTTCACCCGCGTGGATTACGGTTTTCCCGTTACCTCAAGTATCCCACGGGAACTATACTTTTTCCGGAATAAAAGTAGCCCATGTGTTAATCCAGGGCTTTAACTATCTTCATACCAAATTTCATTGAAATCCGTGTAGCCGTTTGAGCGTGAAGAGGTAACAAACATACACACAAACTTTTGAAATAATATAACTAGGATAATTCTTCTGTCCGTGTGTACGTCACTGTACTCCTCCTAAACGGCTGGACCGATTTAATGAATTTTCAGTATGCGTTTGGGTGGAGCCCTGGATTGTTTAGATTCACAAAAAAACTAGAGTGTTCAAGTCGCGTGTGAATCACTTAACATCGGGTGAGACAGTGGTCAAACGTTACCTTATAATCCTAAAACAAAGATCATTTGGGTAAAGTTGATTTATGGTGTGAGTGATTGAAACCTGACCAAGCGAAGGTTTCAAAACACGAAACGCCAAAAAATTTAACCATGAGTGAAACACAACATTTTCTCCACACAAGCACTAACTAGCGAAGAACTTGCAAAGCGCGTGGCGGTGTGCTCTCTGATTGGTCGGTGGGTTGGCATTAGCTTTTTCAAGGACTTTCTCAAATTAAAAAACAATATCTACTTGCTTGTGACTAAAACACTATTTTCCTATCAGTTATCTGAATAAAACTAGCGATTGACAGCTCGCGTGGTGAGAAAGCTTTTTAATTCTGAAATTTGATATAATATTGCATGATTCGCCCTTTTCAAAATGTATCAAACACCGGCAAATAGTCCGAAAGGGTAATGCTGAAGGACAGTGCAGTCTGAAGGTATACTCATATGCTGAGTATAACCCTTGTTGCCTTATAAAAAAACATGTCATATCGCTTGTTATAATAAACGGTATTCGGTTAACATCAGGTGGTTTGTCAGCTTGTTTCCAACCAATTACAAAAAAACATCTTTAACCATAGCTACCACCCTCAAGTTTGAAAAACTGTCACCAAACACATAGTGTGTTCAGGCAGCAGTCCTTAAGAGCCAGTGAGCATTCTAGATCTAGCGTGTTAACATCTTCGACCACATCGTCACTGACCATCAAGTAAGATGCTGAACAAATGCTAGATCTATACAGAATATTAATAAATCGATCAATCAAAATTTTATTTCAGATTATAATAATTCCATCGGGTTTTTCAATTCACTTAACATCAGGTGGGATAGTGGTCAAACGTAACCTTATAATCCTAAAATAAAAAGAACATTTGGGTAAAGTTGATTTAAGGTGTGAGTGATTGAAACCTGACCAAAGAATCAATTTTACTGGGCTGCGTTCAGGAGCTTCGTCGGCCAAATATTGATCGACCAATATTTGATCGATGTCTCACTCGACAAACGGCTACTTCATTCGTGTCACAGAAGAAGAAGAAGAAGAAGTCATTTACGTTGTTCATAGTGACGTGATAGTTACTACTGCATATGTCACTTTTGACAGCCGACCAAGATTTGATCGATGTCTCACTCGACGAACGGCTACTTCATGCATGTCACAGAAGAAGAAGAAGTCATTTACATTGTTCATATAGACGTGATAGTTACTACTGCATATGTCACTTTTGACAGCCGACCAAGATTTGATCGATTCTAGAGGTAGAAAGATTATGGTCTCCTCGAGCTTAATTTGCTCTGACTGGTTGACGTGAACGGTTATAATCGATATTGGGTGGAGCAAATTTTGCTCTAATTGAGTTCGTGAACGCCGCATATCCGCTGTCAGACCAAGATATGGCTTGGCCGAAGCCGCTCTCGAACGCAGCCTGGATTCGTTAATTCATAGATTAAACACCCACAGGATGCGTTGGGGTTGCCATTTTCGGGACCAGACGCTATGCTCTCTGACCTCTTACAACAATTACTATATAATCTATGACAGCTTCCGCAAGTTGAAGAGATAATCCGTCGGATCCATTTGTTCTGTTCAGTCACAGACGGCACTCCCTTGAGAAATTATGTCAAAAGCCGCTATTAAGATAGGAATGCGGAAAATATCTTCGAAATTTTTCAGTATTTGGTTTTTGTTACCAATAAAATGTAGTAGAATTTAAATTGGACATTCAACGCTACACTTTATCTATATTACACTAGCTGCGCCCCGCGTGGTGATGATTGATAATGATGATGATGAAAAATAGCTTATGTATTATTCCGGGACCTGAAGTATCTACGTACCAAATTTTATCCAAATTAATACAGCCATTTAGGCGTGAAAGAGTAACGAACATACATCCACACGTCGATTCTCAACAATTTTTTGTTATATTTTTAGTTCTAATAAATAAACTTGAAATGTAGACGAAGTCAATGAAATACGCATTATTAAGGATAACTCAAACAGTTCAAATCTTGGTCAAATTTAAATGAGATTAGAGAAGGAAATAAATCAAATTGTTTAATAAAACAAATTAAAGTTGACCAAGCTTGAAAATCAAACTAAAAAAAATCCGAAGGCTTTCACGGCCGGCGTTGCATGTTGTATGTATTGCTTCCGGGCTGTTTGGCCGTGGTCTAAGTGAAACTTGTGTTCCAGACGTTTCGTCGATCACTGCGGTCGACATCTTCAGTGGTTCAGGTCCGAGCGGCGACACGAGCGTAAAACTCTCCTTCGCGGCGTCTTCTCGGAAGTCTCAGTATCAGACCACGGCCAAAAAGCCCAGAAGCAATACATACAACATAAAAAAAATCCGCTCAAACTGAAGCCGGATACGACATCTATATGATAATGTGTCAAACTCGCGAGAATTTCCAATTAAAAAATTAAAAACAATATTCAATAAACTTAAATGAAAGATTTTGTGTTTAACAAGAAATATTTTTATTGTAAAAAAAGTGCGATGGCAATTGTTATAAATATTTTATTGACATATACTGGTTGTCCTTTTGAAAACATCTTAAAAAACACCCCATGATCTTAACAGTATAAAAAAAATGTGTATAAGAACGTGCGTATTCCTCTCTGAATGCCACATCAATAGTTGCGTGAACTCGAAAATATTATATCCCGATAGCTTAACGGTGTTTATTCTGCTAATAAATAAATATTTATATTCCTGTGTCCTTTAGTCATGACATAACCTGGGAATGACTGCCGATTTCATTTACCTTTTTTTTTTAAAGTTTTCTTTAACCTACCGTTTAGAAGATCTCTTACGCAAAGACTGGTTGGTTGGCGCAGTTGGTAGCACTCTGCCTTCTGAGCCGCTGGTCCCGGGTTCTATTCCCGGACAGGTCAAACATTTATGTGTATGAACATGTCTGTTTGACCTGTGTCTGGGTGTGTATATGTATATAAGTATGTATATCAGTCATCAGGTTACCATAGTACAGGCTCTGCCTAGTCTGGGACCTGAAGACCTTGTGTGAATCTTAAAAACAATAAAAAATAAAAAAAATCGAAGAATATTCATAAATTCCGGCAAAATATTCAATAGCAGAAAACCTTATCCTTTTTTTATATATATATGGGACAACATTCACACAAGGTCTTCAGGTCCCAAACTAGGCAGAGCCTGTACTATGGTAACCTGATGACTGATATATATACTTATATACATATACACACCCAGACACAGATCAAACAGTCATGTTCATGCACACAAATGTTTGACCTGTCCGGGAATCGAACCCGGGACCAGCGGCTCAGAAAGCAGAGTGCTACCAACTGCGCCAACCGGCCAGTCATTCTTTGCGGGCTAGACCACGAAGCGCGGCAAGTTGTTACAAAAACAAATAAAACATTTATAAAACGCCAATCTAAAAAGTAGAACGAATATTCAAACAATAAAAATTGTTTTTTTGCTAATCACTGCATTCTAATCTCGAATCTGTTATTTAAATTATTTTTTATATTAAGTTAGGTCTTTTATAAATGTGTATATTTGGTTTTTAAGCTCTTTTATGCCCCGAATTGCAAATACAATATGACCCATTAACATCAGTATGGGCAAGTCTAAAATTATTAGACATAGAAAGATCTTATGTTCAAATATTCGAAGAAAAAAATTCGACTGCTAGTGGGACTTGAACCCACGACTACAGAATACCGTCATGTCGCTCTGTCCAACTAATTTTTTCCTTCAAATATTTGAACATAAGTTCTTCCTAGCATATGGTTAATGCGATACACAATAAAAAATCATAGAAAGATCTGTTCTTAGGAAAAATCGAATCGATTTTAGTGACAAGAAAAACTGCATTCATCTGTTAAAAAAAAACCTTTGGCTCCATTCAGGAATCTAAAACGGCCGTATTGAAAGTAAATGATTACATTATTTCTTTTAAGCCGTATTTACTAAACTATCCCACTATTAGCTATCTCTCTCTACGATACTGTTATTGAGCTCTCTTTGTATGATGTCGTCGTGTCATGGCGCAGGGCGCCAGGGTGACCATAAATATTATAGCAGCAATGCTGCGTTTGAGCGAGCCCTTACTAAGTTGCCTTTATTTAATATCTGATGCTTTTTATTTGTTGTAAATTCATTTTGTAATTATTTTTTTTATTTTTATTCCCATGTTTCACAATTAACGTTATGTATGTTGCACGTTATGCTTGTATTTAAAAACCAGTGCTTTTATACATATTATATTAACTTCTACTCGTATATTAGTTACTTGTACGTTCGTGATGCCAGTCTGAGTTCCTACTGAAAATCAGCGCGACGGTTATCCAACCTTAGCGTAATGCTGAGTAGGAACTCATTCCTGGCATCGCGCAACACTACAACATAGATTTAGTTAAAGCTATATGTTATTACTTGTATGTATTTATATGTTCTTAATATTACTGTGTGTTCTTATATATATATTTTTTATACTGTTGTGGTGTTGCCTATGTCACGAATGTATTTCTTTCTTCTTTCTTTCTTTCTAATATTATAAGTATCAAAGTTTGGATGGATGGATGGATGTATGTTTGTTACACAATCACGCCAGAACGGATGAACGGATTTGGATCTGGAAATTTAGCACAGATATAGATTGTAGTCTGGAATAGCACATACTACTTTCTTTATATTTATAAATATTATTATTATTAACATCAGGTGAGACAGTTGTCAAACGCAAACTTATAAAATGTAAAAAAAAAAAAAAACTTTTTATCCCGGTTAATTGTATGATTCCCGTGGCATAATTGATGTAGCGGGAAAACCGTAATTCACGCGGGTGAAACTGCAGGGCTCTACTAGTATAATATATCCTAGAAATTTTCTTAGTATTTTTCAAGAACTAAGAAGTCTTTTTTTATCGGATATAGGATACGGATATAGGATACGGTAGGCTGAAAAACACCGTTATGGTCTCTACATTGTGGGAACATGACACATGCTGAGCCTATCCCTTTTGCCATAGATATTAGGTTAATTTTTTTTTTTTTTTTTTAACATTCACACAAGGTCTTCAGGTCCCAAACTAGGCAGAGCCTGTACTATGGTAACCTGATGACTGATACATACATACTTATATACATATTAACACCCAGACACAGGTCAAACAGACATGTTCATACACACAAATGTTTGACCTGTCCGGGAATCGAACCCGGGACCAGCGGCTCAGAAGGCAGAGTGCTACCAACTGCGCCAACCGGCCAGTCAATAATTAAACATGTCCTGTATAAATATTTCTTTTTTTGTGGCAATAAATGATTTATTATTATTATATAAAAAAATGCATATTCTGAACAGCCTGATATATAATAATATATATTATAATTGGACAAACTAATTATATTATAGTATTATCTTTGGCCCTTCATTATAAATGTGCAAAGCTACAAATGATTCGGAGTTTAAGTGACAAAGTTGCCAATACATACATCCAGAGTTGAAGATAAGAAAAGCGTGTTAAAAACCATCCTTTTTTGTAACAAAATTACCATTTTCTCTCTCTAACACAGAAATTTTTCGTTAAAATCGCGAAAACGAAAAAGAAAACAAACAAAAATTGTCCGCGTATTCTAAGTAATAAATCTCTCATCAAAACGAATCTATTTTCAATAGCTATCGATTATCACGATATTATTTGAAATTACTTAAATTTTTCCGTTTCGAAATTATTTATAACTTTAGTAAGACTACAAAAAAATAACTTACTCTATATGGATATCTTCAAAGCACCCCTATACTTCATTTTCTTCAATTTAATAAAACTAACTAAAAAGACGTCTTGCCGCTACAAGCTTCTTTGAGCGACTGAAGCCCACTGAAGCTAAAGGCTGGAATCAGAAGGTTGACCAGAATAACTTGAACCGAGAGTCAGGATTACACATCCCTTTTATCTAAGGGTTTATTTGGTATTGGACGGGACGGGGAAGGTCTAAGCATTTTGGACAGTTGTTATCAAGCTATCCTAATGATGACGTGGGAATTTCTGTCTAGATTCTCACAGTTAAAGTTCATTTTGGCATCATATGGAAACGATTTCTGTTACGACTATTTATTGTAATGGAAAATAGTGCTTAGAATCTACTATGTAAGGTGTGAAATGGTGTAGTAAGGAGTGGAAAGCCACAGGTCTTCGATAAGTTAGCTCTGAAAGTGCGCGATAGCGAATTTTGTGATAAGGATGTAATAGCATTTTTTGATTTTATAGGAAAATATTAATTATGACTTCGTCTGATTCTTTATTAATTGGTCAGTTCACAAAAGTGCCCTTCACACATTATAAAAAAGAAGAACTCCCTTAGAATCACTTGTCATGTGAATACTCACAAGTAAGTCGAAATATCGTCATATATATATATATATATATATATTTAAACATTCACACAAGGTCTTCAGGTCCCAAACTAGGCGGAGCCTGTAGTATGGTAACCCGATGACTGATATATAAATATACACACCCAGACACAGGTCAAAGAGACATGTTCATGCACACAAATGTTTGACCTGTCCGGGGATCGAACCCGGGACCAGCGGCTCAGAAGGCAGAGTGCTACCCACTGCACCAACCGACCACTCAATTATATGAATTATATGAAATTTAGCTAAGTTTAAATATAAACCGTTTAAATTATATATTATATCCTACTTTTATTATAAATGCGAAAGTTTGTGAGTATGGATGTATGTTTGTTACTCTTTCACGCAAAAACTACTGAACGGATTTGAATGAAATTTAGTACACAGATAGCTTATACCCTGGATTAATAATGGCACATAATTGATCACATTAACAAGGTAACATTAACATAATTTAAAAATAATTTAGAAAATCAATTAAATAATCTAACTTAAAATAAAAACCTTAAACATTTAATAAAAACTAAATTAAATCTAAAACGGGCCCCTGCGGCATTGTACCCAAGATGCTGGCAGCGTTTCCTCTTTGTATTGCTAGGCTAATACGTTGAGCGAGGAAGCTGCCAGCTCTTCGGTCTCCTGAGACGTCAACCAGTTGTTTTAATGTTGTGAATGTATTTGGGCACAGAATATCCTAAAAATCTAGGTTACATCGAGTTTAGGCGAAGCTAACTTATTTATAGTATAGATATAAATACTTCATTACGTTACATATATCAAATTGAATTACATAAGCAACCATTAACAATGGCACTCAGTGATTTCCCAGGGAATTTCACCCATAATATTTTAAACCCATATCTTTTAAGCACTAAAATTTTTATGGCAACATATTCCAGTAAAACCATTTCGTGCCGTGATACACTCACGGCTTTATTCATCACGACCGACCGAAGAGGTCCTTAATTTGTTTCCCTGTCTCTTTCTCATCCGTGTACATGTATATATCTGTCCCTTATTACACTTTTAAGTGGCGTTCCATCCTCTCCCAGACTATACTCGTTATGTTTTGTGGGTTTTCTCATTATTCTAAAATTTTGTTCTTAATTTTAGGTCATAGTGTAATTGGCGATGTTAGTTGATAGACAGTGACTAAATACATATGTTCCTATAATATAACGTTAATTCTTGTATTAGGAACCATGTCAGTTTTACATTTAAGCTGAGCCAACAAGAAAATGGCAAAAATTAGACTGCTAAGTCAAACTGACTCAGGTTGTCTGCTAAGTCAAAGCGGCTTGAATCTATGCTCGGCGTGTGCCGATTTAGTAGGGCATATGACACTTTAGGTGCCAACAGACTAGGAACCGTATTGTAGGTATTGCTTCCGGGCTGTATGGCCGTGGTCTATGTGAAACTTGTGTTCCAGACGTTTCGTCGATCACTGCGGTCGACATCTTCAGTGGTTCAGGTCCGAGCGGCGACAAGAGCGTAGAACTCTCCTTCGCGGCGTCTTCTCTGATACTCACGCTCGGACCTGAACCACTGAAGATGTCGACCGCAGTGATCGACGAAACGTCTGGAACAAAAGTTTCACATAGACCACGGCCAAACAGCCCGGAAGCAATACATACAACATGCAACGCCGGCCGTGAACGCCTTAGAGTTTACAGACTAGGGACCAAAAATAAATTACTTCATACGAATTATTGACTTTTTGACATTTTAACCCCTTCGTGGTCATAATTGTGAGACACCCTCCCCCCTGGTGTTACCTCACACATTGTGCAACTTATCATCTCGAAATTACTAAATTATTAATTTGAATAAAAGAATTGAAATCTTTAGATCTACTCTTACCGAAGAAAAAATTTTGACAAATTATAGATTATCCTTGTTCTGGAAATTACTAAATATATATTTTGATTAAAAAAATTGAAATCTTTAGATCTACTTGTACCGAAGAAAAAATTTTGACAAATTATAGATTATCCTTGTTCTGGAAATTACTAAATATATATTTTGATTAAAAAAATTGAAATCTTTAGATCTACTTTTACCGAAGAAAAAATTTTGACAAATTATAGATTATCCTTGTTCTGGAAATTACTAAATTAATATTTTGATTAAAAAAATTGAAATCTTTAGATCTACTTGTACCGAAGAAAAAATTTTGACAAATTATAGATTATCCTTGTTCTGGAAATTACTAAATATATATTTTGATTAAAAAAATTGAAATCTTTAGATCTACTTTTACCGAAGAAAAAATTTTGACAAATTATAGATTATCCTTGTTCTGGAAATTACTAAATATATATTTTGATTAAAAAAATTGAAATCTTTAGATCTACTTTTACCGAAGAAAAAATTTTGACAAATTATAGATTATCCTTGTTCTGGAAATTACTAAATTAATATTTTGATTAAAAAAATTGAAATCTTTAGATCTACTTGTACCGAAGAAAAAATTTTGACAAATTATAGATTATCCTTGTTCTGGAAATTACTAAATATATATTTTGATTAAAAAAATTGAAATCTTTAGATCTACTTTTACCGAAGAAAAAATTTTGACAAATTATAGATTATCCTTGTTCTGGAAATTACTAAATATATATTTTGATTAAAAAAATTGAAATCTTTAGATCTACTTTTACCGAAGAAAAAATTTTGACAAATTATAGATTATCCTTGTTCTGGAAATTACTAAATTAATATTTTGATTAAAAAAATTGAAATCTTTAGATCTACTCTTACCGAAGAAGAAATTTTGACAAATTATAGATTCTCCTTGTTCTATGAGATACAATCAGTCTAAACCTGAGTTTGTCTTCTGAATCATTGTCAACTGTTTATTGTATAGTCAATTTTAGCTTCACTTATTTCTATATCTTTGTATTTATACTATTACTGTGCAAATTGCAGCTAAGTGAACCACAGCTAGGCTATTTCAAAATTGTAAAAAGTTAAAAAGCTGCGCGGGCGCAAACTGTATAATAGGACGGTCGGTATAGACCGATACGAAGGAGTCACAAAATGATGTGACTCCATAAGTTTAGCTTTAAGATATATAGAATATAAGTTTTATGAAAAAAAAAAGTAATAAAGAAAAATGACTGGGAAAAAAAAATAATTCAAAAAAAAACAAAAAGATGTAAAAGTTGTGGCAATAAAACAGCCACAGACACACACACATAACAAGAAAAAAAAAAAAAAAAAAAAAAAAAAAAAAAAAAAAAGCCTGAATTTGTCGTCTTTACCGTCGCTTACCGACGGCCGCTAAATGCCAACTTTTAATTGTTAAAATTACAATATGACATGTGACGTCACAATGCTTAAGACTACCCCCATTTCTATTCATTGACCCCCTCTCTCCCCCTTAAGTTGTGATGTAATTTATGGATGGCCCCCAATGGAAAATAATGCCCAATGTCATTGTATCAAGTATCCTACTAATTAGTAATTAATAAATTATAAATGCGAAAGTTTGTGTGTATGTTTGTTACTTCTTTACGCTCAAACGGCTACACCGAATTCTATGCAATTTGGTATGGGGATAGTTTAAGCCCTGGATTAACACATAGGCTACTTTTATCCCGGAAAAAGTAAAGTTCCCGTGGGATAATTGAGGTAGCGGGAAAACCGTAATCCACGCGGGGCGCTACTAGTTGAATCATAATTGACTCGAACGAATTAAAAATAGCAGACTACCAAAGCTGTCAAAATTAGCCCTTGTGAGCCGAGAGTATTGCCATATTGAATAGTACTACTAAGGCTACTGTTCACCAACATTTCAAACGTCTGATTATCAATTTAACCGTCGGTGAAACAGCTTTTACCGAACTGTTTGACCGACAGTAAATTGATAATCGGAGGCTTCACGCCCAAGGACAGTCGCCTAGGCACAACAAATATCTCATATGGCTTCAGAAGTTACGAGTTATGTATTTTGAAGCAAAATACAATTTTTCCCAAAAAATGGAACCGATTTCAACAAGTTATTTCACACTTTTGAGTGTTGGAGTCGGTTCCTTTTTTTGGTAAACATGGTTGAACAAGAGAATAACTACCAATATCTCTCAAACGACGGTCCCGTGGTGCAGTGGTTTGTGTCATCGACATGACTTCTATGTCACCGCGACCTTGGGTTCGAATCCCGGCAGGGGCAAACATTTGTGCGATGAGTGTAGATGTTTGTCCCGGGTCTTGGATGTTTGTGTGCTGTGATTGTGTGTGTCCATGCCTCCCGCGATACAGGGAATCCTAGTGCGGGGGTCTGAGTGTGATTAAAAAAAAAACACACGAAATGATTAACTATGAGTATAGAGATAAGTATGAGACTACCGCAATTAACGGGATTAAGGGAAAACTATTATTTAAACGTATATTTTTACCACCATCATCCTCGGACCTAACATAATATATTAACTGACTAATACTATTTGACGGTCGCCGTGGTGCAGTGGTTAGTGTCATTGACATGATTTCTATGTCACCGCGACCCTGGGTTCGAATCCCGGCAGGGGCAAACATTTGTGCGATGAGTGTAGATGTTTGTCCCGGGTCTTGAATGTTTGTGTGCTGTGATTGTGTGTGTCCATGCCTCCCGCGATACAGGGAATCCTAGTGCGGGGGTCTGAAAAACTAAATGCAAGAGTTTGGATCACAGATCTGAGAAACAAGAAGACTAGACATCTTTGTTTGTTAGATCTGGGGTCTGGATAGATGAATGTGTGTTACTCAGACAGAACGGCTGAGTAGCACACTGTGTGTTTGGAGACAGATTTTCAGTCTTGAGCTAGTTGGACTATAAAGTATGAAACCACCGTGCAAAAGGTATTAAACAAGTATGTGTGTGTCAAGCACCATCCCGTCATTTCTTCGTCCATAAAATCCAGGAGTAGTAAACATTTTACTGCGGGCCCATATGGTAGATACTTATATCAAGATATACCTAAAAGGTACGTTATTTTATATACTACTTTAAATGGTAGGCATGTTTCTATTATTAATATTTCTATTATTAGTGGTTCAGCTATACCCAAAAAGCTTACAATTCTCTGCGAACTCAATGCCGATTGTATAAACATAAGCTACAATTAGTATAAAATACACTTTTAATGTACTTTTTATGATTTGCAATAAAGAGTTAATCTATCTATCTAACTCAATATAATAATGCGTTTAGGGCGCTGTTACGGCTTCCGCGGTTCTGCAGCGCCTCAACTATGTTCACAGGGGCTCGTACTGATTGTTTAGACGCCATTTGGCGCAAAAAGACCGCTTCATTGCTGATCAGACTTCGCCCAAGCAGTAGCAGCATCCTAAAGGCGATAGCTGAGAAATTTGATTGTCCTTTGGTGTGGAAGATGATTGAGAGGACTAAATCACTTTTGACTGTGAGATATTGACACTATTGTTAGTATTTAATTATCTTAATTATATTGTTATGTTAATATGGGCTAAGTTGTCTGAATAAATAAATTTATTATTATTATTTATTATTATTAATTCGGCTAGTAAGAAAATGAATTATCACGTTAAGGAGATAAGAAAAACTAAACTACATAATCACAAATCATATTAATCTATGTTAATATTATAAAGAGGAAAGATTTGTTTGTTTGTTTGCATTGAATAGGCTCCGAAACTACTGAACTGATTTGAAAAAATCTTTCACTGTTAGAAAGCTACACCATCACCGGGTGATATAACTTTATTATACTTAAAAAAAAAATAGGGATCCTTACTAAAACTCAAATAATGTAATAAGGTGTAAAAAAATTACCTAAAATATTATTTACATAGCTTAGGCTCCGAAGCTACTGAAACGATTTGAAAAATTATTTTATTATATTTTCAAAAAAGTCAGGGATGCTTCTGTTTTTTTATTTTGAAATGTTTTACCCGTGCGAAGCCGGGGCGGACCGGTAGTCAGTAATAAGTATATTTTCTTTCTTTATTTCTTTCTAAATGTTACCCTCTGAATGTTCAGATATTGTTTCATTCATTCATCGCAGCCATAGGATGTTCACTGCTGGACATATGCCTCCCCAGGGGGGATTTACCAATACTCGCCACGCTTGGCAGGCGGATTGGCGAGAGCAGTATGGTTTTGATTTCCTCAGAATGCGCTGTTGCCCACCTGTAGGTGCTGCGCACCCACAGGAAGAGATGGGGGAGTACTATTCTTGGCCGCTACCACCACGGCGTAAGATATTGTTTATTTGAAGGTAAATCAACTGTTGGCCGTGGTGGTACCGGTCTAGAATAGTACTCCCCCATCTCTTCCCGCGGGTGCCGTAAGAGTCGGCTAAGGGACCACGTACCAGGAGGTGGGCAGCAGCGCCTTCTGAGGATTGGAAATCATACTGCGCTCGCCAACCCGCCTGCCAAGCGTGGCGAGTATTGGCAAATCCCCCCTATATGGGGGAGGCTTCTGTCCAGCAGTGGACGCACATGGCTGAGAGAGAGAGAGAGAAATCAACTGTCTCTTCAGCAATATGACATGTATCTTCCTCTATTGGAATCAATTGAACATCAGAGCACGACTGGCCATGGCAATTAGTGCACTGGGTTGTGTTCCCAGTGTTGTGTCCCCAACCCTACTCTTCTTCATAATTATTTTTTACCAAATAATGAAACCGACTTCAACACTCAAAAGTGTGAAATAACTTGTTGATGTCGGCACCATGATAGTTCAAAAGTAACTATTATCAAAATATTGTGAGCGAGGTTCCGACTTCGACAAATTATTTCACACTTTTGAGTGTGATTTACCTTTTGATTTATCGGTTAGCACTAACCGATTCGTAGAATACTTTAAAGACAGTCACAGTGGCCCTCTGTAGCTGTCTACGCGTGCCTACAAACATCTACGTCGTAGCATTATATACAAAGACTCCTACGACGTAGCAGAGCTACGAAAGCTTTCAAAAGTTCACATTTTCTTGCTTATGCATTAGATGATGACGAAGCAGGTGGGCCACCTGTTAGTAAGCGATCACCGTATCCTCCATAGGATATACACACATATGCACAATCTCGTACAGTACAGTACCTCGTACCATTAACATCAATACAGTATAAAAAAAATCAGCTTCGCATTTACATTGTAGGAAACGAAACGCTGTTCTTCATTCTACCCCTCTTTCTCGGACTAAGATAAAAGCTTCCTAGAATTATTTCTCTTGTGCAAATATCTATGTTAATGTTAATTCAGTAGTGGTGTATGTACGTCTGTCTTTGATTGATTAACTGTTGATACTCCAAGCGCTTCTAGTGGATTCACTTATGTGCTGTTATCCACTGTGATTAAGATATACAAAAGATATTAAATGTTCATTACAAAGATATCCTATTAACCCCATTGGTGTGGCGGATGCGGTTTCTTAGGTATCTTAGGGATGCGGGTTATGAATGCGATAATGGCCACAGATAGACTGTAGAAGGTGCCTGGAGAGGATTCGCAACCTGTCAACATCAAATACAGAATGAAAGGCCAGGGGCAAAAGCACTCACCGAAAGTCAGCAATATCCCTTCGCCCGCAGTGCAATCGCCATGTCTCCAGGAGCCCTGCGTGGGCGCACTTTCCCCAGTGCTATCTTGTGGTTTTATTTGTGATGATGCGTGGAAGCGCGGTACGTGGCGGTAGAGCGCGAGCGGTAGGCTAGCGGAGCCTATTAGTACATGTAATAATGCGTGTCAAGTCAGCAAGCGGTGCTAACGACTCGCGGTGCGATGTGCGACTGATTCCCTCGGGGATGCGCGGCCAACTCCGGGTTGCGAACGGCTGTCATTCGAAGCCGCGTCGTTGTCCGGCGATGTTTTGGGATCTATTGCATAGACTTGCGTAGTTCATGCAATTTACCCTAGGTGGCAATACCATGCAAATATTTAACGCTAACAAGGGCGCAAACACCCATCCCACTAATATTATAAATGTGAAAGTTACGATGGATGGATGTTTGTTACTCAATCACGCCAGAACAGCTGAACGGATCTAGATGAAGTTTGGTATGGAGATAGCTTATACCCTGGATTAACACATAGGCTTATTTTCATCATCACCATCATCACTGTTTTTCATCACCACGTGGGTAAAACCGCGGGGCGCAGATAGTATTATAAATGCGAAAGTTTGTGTGTATGTTTGTTACTTCTTCACGCTCGAACGGCTAGAACGATTTCGATGAAATTTGGTATGAAGATAGCTTATACCCTGGATTAACACATAGGCTTTATTTCATCATCATCATCACCACTGTTTTTCATCACCACGCGGGTAAAACTGCGGGGCGCAGCTAGTAAATAATATAGCATCCTCAATTGGCTTGGGTTATTTCCATTTACTTCAATAGTACATAGTTAGACAAGGGGCTGAAATGATCCATTATATACTTAAGCGAGAGTAAATAGAAATGAAGTTTAAAGGGCTTTTAGCGCCGTATTAAGATAAAAATGTTACCAAAAAATGGAACCGACTTCAACACTCAAAAGTGTGAAATAACTTGATGAAGTACTTCGACAATTTATTTCACACTTTTTAGTGTTGAAGACGGTTCCATTTTTTGGTATTTTTTTTTAATGTTCTCTCTTCGATAGTTTTCGCAGCATACGTAAGTATGTAAGGAATTTTAGGTTATTTTTCACCTTGAGTTCTTTTTTTTATAAAGGGCTTAGTCGCTGAGCGACCACACCGCCCTGTAAGATCACAACACAAAATGATATACATAATAAATCCTTAAATCAACGCTTAGCTAAAGCTAACTCCAACAATTTATATAACACCTTGGCTTCCACTGACAAAGGATACACTAAAATACTATTACAAAGGCCAACATCCATACCTCTCGAAGCACTAAAATGTCTACATCTAAACGCCGCGTTACAAACATATTCGCATAGTATATGCTGGACGTCTTCTGTCACTCCGCACTCATCGCGAACGCAACCTTGAGTTCTCTTATTGAAGTTTTAGTAAAAACACCTAATATAATATCTAAGTAATAAATTTAACTATGTAACTCAATGATAATGTAGCAAGTAATGGTGATAGAAATATAAAATCGGTCCTGTGGTCATAAGAACATTTCTACGTAGTTTTAACATAAAGTCGAAAGTCGACAACGCATCAGTCTAGATAAATCTTACTTAGATTTGAATCAACTATGAAGTATTTTTTTATGATGAAAATAAATATATATTTTAAAGCTCAATATGCTATCAACAATGTAGTAAAAAAAGTGACGACTGTCGCTGTGGCTCAGTGGTCAGTGACATGACTTCTGTGTCTCCGGGACCCTAGGTTCGAATCCCGGCAGGGGCAATCATTTGTGCTATGACTATAGATGTTTGTCCCGGGTCTCGGATGTTTGTGTGCTGTGATTGTGTGTGTCCATGCCTCCCGCGCCTAATGAGGGGGTTAAAGTGTAATAAAAAAGTGTCTATTTTCAATTTATTTCACTGTGTAGCATATAAATATAAAAAAATCATCTTGCAGTGGAGAGTTACCCTTAGACGAGCGGTTATCGCTGAGTGCGGACCTGTGTAGCGGTGAGAGCTATCCTAAAATCTATGGAGTCGACACTATATTTATTGTTACTTAACTTTCGTAGCATATTGTGTGTACCTAATGGTACTTGCATTTATAATTTTCAGTATTCAGCGCAGGCAACACTGTCAGTTAGCGGTCGAGCAGAGCCGGGCGATTTGATTGTTTCACCGCTCTTCATACTTTGGTTCACTGTAACGTGCAGTGAATAAAGGAGTCCGGTTGACAACTAACTTTATTAGACTACCCACATTTTAAAAATTTATCCTAATATTAATTGTTAGTCGAAATGGCGAGTCGTATAAGATTTATTGGAGTGGGGAAATCAGGAAGTTGTAGATAATATATACTTTAAGGGTTACCAGCAGTCAACAGAATCAGCTGCCACTAAGGAGAACTGCAATGGTATAAAGTGCTAGTTCCCAAGTTAAGTTGCCAGTAGTCCAAAATCAAAATCATAGTCCAAATAATATCCAGTAGTTTGAGTCTGAAAACTATCGCGAGTTTCTTCCATAATTGTAATGTAACAAACCGACTAGGATACCAGTCTTAAATATAGGCAATACATCCGGGCTATGGAAACATGAGGACGACACGACAAGCATGGTGTGTAAACCGGCCTCCTACCATCATCATCACCAAAGTGACAATGACAATGAGACTTTCAGTGACAATGACTCAAGTGACAGTGCGCACCGGGACAATTTGACTGATGCAGCGCAGCCGTCTCAACGCCAGTTACGTGCTGAGGCTCGCGCTCGCCGCCTGACACGATCATAACTCCCAGATGAAGAACTGCAAATAAGTTCGAAACTGGTCGGAGAGTAATTTTCCAGTGTTTACCACGTGAGTCCTAGTCGGTTTGTTACATTACAATATCCAGTAGATTAATTTATTCACACCATACTTAAGGGACTTTCTGTCTTAAGTTATTACGTAATTAGCTAACCTAACTACATTTTATAGTGAACATATCAATATAAAAATCTTTTATCTTTTAAATAAAAAAGATTTACTTGTAGGACAACAATATAAGCTGAAAAGACTGATCTGTTGATGAAGTTATCTATTTATACTATAGTAAAATAGTACTTTATGAAACTGTATAATATGAGGGTTCTTAAAATAAGAATGTATACGATAGCATCACACGAATGTTGTAATCGAAAATCTCATAAAATAGATAATGGCCCTAATTCTGTTTTTTTTTTTTATTTTTTTATTGAATATGGGACAACATTCACACAAGGTCTTCAGGTCCCAAACTTGGTAGGCAGAGCCTGTACTATGGTAACCTGATGACTGATATATATACTTAAATACATACTTATATATATACTTATATACATATACACACCCAGACACAGGTCAAACAGACATGTTCATACACACAAATGTTTGGCCTGTCCAGGAATCGAACCCGGGACCAGCGGCTCAGAAGGCAGAGTGCTACCAACTGCGCCAACCGGCCAGTCATCACACGAAGTGGCTAAAATTTACTACAATTCTTTAAGTAAAACAGCTCGTATTCTATTTTCGCTAAAATTCAAATTCGTATAACTCCATACAACGCCCGCTCTAATATTAGACAAGTTTTATTCCATTTCTGGCCGATTGCGGGTAGTTTTAGTAGCCACCAAATAAGTGGCGACTTAATTTCGCTAAAACTACCCGCAAATTTAATAAATACATTTAATTTTAGTGATGTTATTGGTAAGTCTCATACTAATTTAGACTTTATCGTAACCGTATAAGAACTAATTCAGTTTTCCAAAATTTTAGTTTAGTTCAGTTGAATAAGCTAATCACTACCATTAACATATACGTAAAATTACAGCATATGTTTGCATTTATTTGTAAACGCATAGCGCCAAAATCCATTTGCTAATCGCGCATGCATTTTGTGCCGCGTCCACAGACTACATGTAGAAAATCTGCATTGCAACCTCCTTGGTCCAGCTGAAATTGTATCTTAAATGTAAAAAAGTAATATATCGATACAGATGTCATAGAAGAGTTGTGTCATAATGCTATAAAAAAACTCGCCTACGGCTCATTTTTTAAACTTAGACTCGTGTTACACTGGTGCTTTAATTTTGCACAAGCGAAGTATAGATTTTATATCGTATCGTATTTCAATACGTTTAGGTCGTATTTATTTAGTATATGAAAAAAAAAAAATCCGTCAATCCATTTCTACTCTCTAGCTTTTCTAGTCCATTTGGCGTAGCCCAAAGGCCGCGCTAAGTGGTAGAAAGAGATGGCGTAACATCGACAGAGATAGCTGACGGTCCGAGGTTTTAGATTACAATTGTTGAAGGTTTTATTTGATTTAGAAAATAGTTTTTTTTAACTACTGTAACGAGAATGTCTAACTTCTCTTTTTAAATACTATTGTAATGAGGATTTTATTCATTTTATTTATTTATACATCACACTCAAACCCTCGCACTAGGATTCCTTGTGTCGCGGGAGCCATGGACACACACAAACATCCAAGACCTGGGACAAACACCTATACTCATCGCGCAAAGGTTTGCCCCTGCCGGGATTCGAACCCAGAGTTCCGAGAACACAGAAGTCATGGCACAAACCACTGAGCCACGGCGACTGTCGTGGTTTACATGTTCGCCTCGCAATTCTACTTGTACAGTTATACAGTATTGAAGCGATGATAGCTCAGCGGTGGGAGCGCCCGCTGTCAAATCGACGGAAACTGGTTCGATCCCCAACAACAGCCTAAGCTTCCGGTGAAGGTAACACCGTTATCAAATTACCAGCATGGTGGTAGGGTACTCTCAAGTAACTAACCAATTGGCTAGCTACCACCCTCAATTTTGAAAAACTGTCACCAAACACATAGTGTGTTCAGGCAGCAGTCCTTGAGAGCCAGTAAGCATTCTAGGTCTAGCGTGATCTTCGACCACATCGTCACTGACCATCAATTGAGATAGTGGTCAAAACCTATCCAGTATAAAAAAATGCGAAAGCATACTTCTGTTCAATAGATAAACGAGCAAAGTTTATAGATTCAGGCGTTACTTTGCGCAAATCCATATCAAAGAAATATTAATAAGCAATATTTAGTTTTAATTGCTCGACGTTTAATTATTCCAGCAATCTTACGTAACCGGAAACTCTTCTATGTCCTGGGTTTTTTTTTCCACACAGCCAGACCCCCGCACTATGATACCCTGTGTCGCGGGAGGCATAGACACACACAATCACAATACACAAACATCCAAGACCCGAGAACAAACATCTTTGCTCATCACAGAAATGTTTGCCCCGGCCGAGATTCGAACCCGGGGTCGCGGTTCCAAATTCAGTGTCGCTGATCAATGAGCCACGACGACCTTTAATTAAAACTGAATATTGTTTGTTGAATATATCTTTTAAACAGACGAACCCTGCTCGGGAATTAGAGATAATGGTTCAAATTAACGACTATATAACTTTAGAAAAGTTTCCACAAGACGTGGGTGGAAAGGGGTGCGTTCACCGAAGAGGCGAAATTTTGGAGTTGAGTTTGGAAACGGGATTTTTACCGTTTTGATGTTTCGCTACCTTAGTTGTGCGGGGGCATTACATTTTCGAGAACAAAGAGTAGCCTATATCCTTCTCCAATGTCTCATCTATTATTCTCTACCAAAATTGGTTCAAAGGTTTACGCGTGAAAATGTAAGACAGACACTTGTCACTTTCATATCCTATCCTATCCTTCCTACTAATATTATAAATGCGAAAGTTTGTGTGTATAACTCGGTCAGAATATCTGTGCACCTCGCTGGAATGCGGCGCCTCTCCCGCTTCCCCTGTCACCTCTCCGCGCACTCCCCGGTGCGACAGTACGGTTGGCATCTTCGTTGCCGATATACGTCCCGATAATTGTGATATTTTCGCTTTGTTGTTGTTTTGTTTTTTAATATTTATTGTTAAGTTTAGACTGCTTACTGTTAAGTTCGGACCAATCGGAAAAGAAAATAGAACAACTTACAAAAGATGCGATTAAGTCAATTACGCCAGCTGACTGGAAAAAAGAAGTGGATCACGTGGAGAGACTACAGCGAGAATACTGGGAAAAGGATCATATAGCAGATGACAACATCACACAACTTTTAATATCACTAGGGGAAGACAGTTCGGAGAGTTCAGAAAATGAGAGTGAGGAAGATACAATGTCAGGCATAGAGTCAATAATTTATATTGACTGAGCTTAATAATAAAGGTTTTTGTAATCAAAATTATTGTTTTTTAATAACAAACCCTTCATCAATAATACATTGATTTGAAAAGGTTAGTAATTTTTTTTTACCTCCACATTTCTCGAAAAAACTTTTTTTCACACCGTACCCAGACCGCCGATATGACGTCACGAGGTCAGGTGCACAGATATTGTGACCGGGTTGCATGTGTGCATGTTTGTTACTTCTTCACGCTCAAACGGCTACACCAATTGCAATGAAATTTGGTATGGAGATAATTTAAACCCTGGATTAACACATAGGCTACTTTTATCCCGGAAAAAGTATAGATCACGTGGGTGGTAATTGAGGTAGCGGGAAAACCGTAATCCACGGGGGTGAGACCGCGGGGCGCTACTAGTTTATGATATTACTACGGTTATACCCGCGTTGTGATGAAAAACGGTGATGATGGTGATGATGAAAATTGCCTATAATATATATATAGTGTGAGTATGGATGTATGTTTGTTCCTCTTTCACGCCTAATCGGCTGGATGGATTTGGATGAAATTTGGTATGAAGATAGCTTATACCCTGGATTGACATATAGGATTGTTTTATATGGCATATTATATATATATATATATATATTTAAAAAATATATATAATATTATGCTATGTTATATTAGTATTATTATATTAGTAGTATTTTGATTTTGATAAGTTTCAAAGAAACGAGTTTCTAAGTTTCATCTTTTTAACCGACTTCGAAAAAGGATATTTACTACTTTTTTATGTTTGATACCGTAAAATTTTCGCATACTCGGAGAACATGACTCCCCAGGATTAGTTCAATAGTCTAGTTGTCACGTCGTTGCTAGGCAACCGACTCGGATACTTACACCCATTGTTCTATCTACAATGGCTTGCTAAGACGAAATGTAAGCAGATACTTAGATATCTTCGGCTATCTATGCGTAGGGAAATTTATTAAAATTTATTTTTTACCATCTGTATACTAGTTGAGTCGATGATCAGTTACCTTGAGTGAGTAGACCTAGGAAGAATAATAAATAAATAAATAAAATGTTTTTATTGCGTTCACAAAAAATACATTGCATTCACATGGATGAAATCTCCTTTTAAGTAAAAAATACCTGTCATAGGAGATGTCGCTCTTGCCCAGATCTATTTCTTTATTTTACAATATGGTTAATAAATAAAAACAAAGTGTGAGTGTGCGTGCGGTGAGTGTTGATGTGTGTGTGTGTGTGTGTGGATACGCGTGTGAGGAAGAAAGAATCTTATGACATTAAGAACACTATGAACGATAGAAAAAAGTACAATAAACTACATATTTGACCAGTTTGGGGTCGACACGTTGGACCGGTAACTCATCGGATTTTCCAAAACTTATCAGAGCGTTTGGTCGAAACGACGCGTGACCAAAATGCTGGCACATAATTATTTGGAAAACCTTAGTCCACGCGGGTGAAACCACAGGGCGCTACTAATTATAAATAACTAGCAGCGCCCTGGGGTTCTACCCGCGGGTGATGAAAAAGGTGATGATGAAAATAAGCCTATGTGTTAATCCAGGGTATAAGCTATCTCCATACCAAATTTCATTGAAATCGGTGTAGCCGTTTGAGCGTGAAGAGGTAACAAACATACACACATACACACAAACTTTCACATTTATAATATTAGTAGGATACGATTGCACGATGTCAGAAATAATTCTGTAACTATGTAGAGCTCACTTAGACCTAGAATTCGAAGAACGAATTGACTGATTAAATGATAAGATTAAATGAAATACTGATGGAATGAATGAAATGAATTGAACATGAACATTCTTGACATTTGACCTTTTCTAATTCTATTTTCTATGTAGATATTGTAAACATTACTTTGTTAGTTAATTGTACTATTTTTTAAAAAATTTAAAGGAGTACTGTGAGTTTTGATGTATATTTGTGCACCTGTCAACAGTGATGTTTTACTAAAGATGACGTATATTCATAGCGCGCGGTGCTCAGATTTTGTTCCTTTACGACATAAACATGCTTCCTGCGACAGATAATACGGTACAAATAATATAGAACAGGATAGCTATATGTTTAGACTTGCGCTTGAAATACGCGTCGTAATCAAAATTACTACAAATGTAAACTCTAAGGCTTTCACGGCCGGCATTGCATGTTGTTTGTATTGCTTCCGGGCTGTTTGGCCGTGGTCTATGTGAAACTTTTGTTCCAGACGTTTCGTCGATCACTGCGGTCGACATCTTCAGTGGTTCAGGTCCGAGCGGCGACAAGAGCGTAGAACTCTCCTCCGCGGCGTCTTCTCTGATACTGAAGATGTCGACCGCAGTGATCGACGAAACGTCTGGAACAAAAGTTTCACATAGACCACGGCCAAACAGCCCGGAAGCAATACAAACAACAAAATTACTACAATTGACTTAATTTTGCCGCCTCAGTTTCCGCGCGCTTGTGCAACATCTACCTCATATAAACATATAATATCATTGCCTGTCAAGGTACAATGTTTGATACTTAACAAAAAAATCTACTATATGGCAATATCTTTTGAAATAAACCTATTTTGTTTAATTGTTTGTTTGTTTGGTTAGCTAGAATGACAGAAATCATATAGGTTATTAGTAGTTTGATGGCGTATTTTCGCGCTGAAAAATTCAATTGTAAAATACTAGCTGTGGTCTGCGGTTTCGCCCGCTTGGAGTAGTGTTTTAAAGTGAAAGTGTTAGTAAAATAACCTGCGACCTTGATTGAGTTTGATAACTTTGCCTAATGTATGACGTCACGAAGGCTTAACTTCGATGTGAAGTTCGATCCGTCGACCGTCTCATGAACTGGCTCGCTAGCCGCAATCCTATCATCGCTTAGGACGAAAATTGAATATGATAGGTTTCGTCACTACAGAGAAATAACTAAGAAATAACTTGGCAAGAATACTCTGCGTGCAAAAATGTACCAGGCTCGCAGCATTGGTGAGAGGTTGTACGACTTTATTAAATAGCGGACGCTCTCAGCATTCCTCACGGTGTCCTAGCGGGTGTCCATGGAATTATGACTCTCAAGATATGTACCTATAAGTATTTATTTAGTTATTTTTATTAGTGGCTTCATACGTATTCAACGTGACGTTAGAGTCTTTGTCGAATCTTAAGAAATTGATTACTAAAAGACCCGCTCAAAATCGTTCATTTAATAAAGGCTTTAGTCAATAATAAGTCGGTGTTTATTATATTACAGTAAATGTTTAATATAATAGAGCATATGCATCAAACACAATGACAATTAAAACACTGTTTAAAAATAATCCTCCATCTAAAATGTGCCATGGTAACTATTGCGAATTTAAGAATAAGAATAATAATAATAATTCTAGGTTTCTCTTTATATTTCTTTGTTTATTTGTCTACTTTTTATCTATTTAGTGTTATATCCCTCAGATAACGAGAATTTTTGACGTGATAACGTTTTATAAATTGATGAATACCAGCAACACTCATAAAAAATAGTAACGTTCCGCAAAACGTTCCACCTGAGTTTTGTATTACATAAAATAATCAAAGTCAAAGTCATAGTCAAAGTCAAAGTCGAAGTCGAAGTCGAAGTCGAAGTCAAAGTCAAAGTCATAAATGATTATGACGTTATCACGTAAATCTATCGTCCGTAAACCGACTTTACAGACAACCAATTTTTTTAGTAGAAGATGTGTTCCAACTGCTAAGAACCTGGAATACGTAGTAGGTAATATATTATGAAAAGACTGACAGTGACAAAACAATATCTCATTCGGAAACTGTGTGTTATGTGTGTAAAGAACACAATTGTTGTGTGTGATAGTGGCAGTGGTACACCATTAAACGCAACAGACGTGAAAAATGGTTTGTTTTTATGTTTTTTTTTTATTTTATTTTTTTATTGGGGACAGGCAGGCGTTTGACCACTATCTCACCTGATGTTAAGTGATGATGCGGTCTACGATGGAGCACGCCTGCCTAGAAGATACCTATTCACTCGTGACTTGAAGATACCCATACGAAAATTCAAAGTAAGATTACAATAATACTGCTATAAGAGTTGGTGGTAGCCCTGGTCGTATTTTTTCGGAAATACAGAGTTAGGCAATGAGTTCCATTCGTTAGCTGTACGCACTAAGAATGTGGAAGCAAAACGCTTCGTGCGACAAGTTGGAACGTCCACCATGTATGGATGTCGCATTGCCGTCCGTCTGGTCGTCCTAAGATGGAATGGGGATGGCGGAATCAAATTATGCAACTCCAGAGCGTACTCCCCGAAATGTATCTATACATAAATATATATGTTTGTCTGCTCTTAGCAATACCTACCCGCAGTAAATTTATTTCACTCGTGAACTTGACGTATGCCATTTCAAAACATAGCTGGCCATGTCCACACATGACATCAAGATGTTTTTTTTTCTAACAACATATCATAGTCACCCTACACGCAACTTAGTTCAGACCCTAACACAAACTCAACAACAGAATTTTCACCTCAACTCCTTAAGTTTAAAGACTACGTTTGCTTGGCAAACTTTACAACTTATACAAGTTTTGCTTCCATTTGATTTTGACTCTTACCGCTCTACGATAAAGTAAGTTGTCATATATAGAGATGGAACGGGCCTAAACGATGGTTGCTATCCGACTTTAAGACCTATACCTGTACGTTAGAGTGCATTTTGAAATGTAAAAAGTTATTTGTAACCAAAAAGGTTGAATTTCTTCACAATAGAGACGGAGGGTAGAAAACGTATAAATTTAGAGTTAAATAGGTTACGAGGGACGACTCATTGGATTAGAAAAGGAAGATCTTTCGAAACCGGGCTATGACGTCATACATTGATGGTGTTTTATTTCTTTTCAATATAAAATTGAAGTAGTGAAATGGCTAAAGCTATTAAACTATGATGAAACGGAAGCACTTTTCCGTATAATCAGGTAACACTTTCTACTACCTTAAACATAAGGTCACATTGACGGTCACCGTGGCGCAGTGGTTAGTGTCATTGACATGACTCTGTGTCTCCGAGGTTTCCGGGTTCGAATCCCGACAGGGGCAAACATTTGTGCGATGAGTGTAAATGTTTGTCCCGGGTCTTGGATGTTTGTGTTCTGTGATTGTGTGTGTCCATGCCTCCTGCGATACAGGTGATCCTAGTGCGGGGGTCTGAATGTGATAAAAAAAAAATCTGCAGTTTATTCCCATGCACACTCACACACATATCCGTATAGTACACACACATAACATGCACTCACACACCTGACACCAGACTATGTTTTTATTCTTATATCAATTTAATTGCACTTGCCTTGTGAATTTATGGGAGGTGAATTTCAATCCATAACACTGGGAAACCTAGTTTGACAGTTAACAGCTTATTTTTATCCCAAAAAAACTGATTATGATTCATCAAATATGTGAAAAGGGAAAGCGCAGATGCCTATATTACAGGTTTTACAAAGCCTAGCTTAGACATCTGGGATTCTATGTATATTCAGCAACAATGTTATTTGTATCAATTATGATTTATAGTGCAACACAGAAAATTATTGTAAAATTTAAATAGTGACTATAAAATTATTTGATTTGATTTGTTTTGATTCGATGGTTCCTCTGGGATACAACTTTCACATTTATTCAATACTGCGCCCCGTGGTTTTACCCGCGTGGTGATGAAAAACGGTGATGATGGTGATCATTAAAATAAGGCTATGTGTTAATCCAGGGTATAAGCTATCTCCATACCGAATGTCATCGAAATCGGCGTAGCCGTTTGAGTGTGAAGAGGTAACAAACATACACACAAACTTTTTCATTTTTAATATTAGTAGGATAGGATTATAAAAGTGAAAGTAACTCAGTCTGTCTCTTACGTTTTCAGGCCTAATAGGCTGATCAAATTTTGATGAATATTGATACTAACATAGGTGGTACTTTAGAGAAGGACGTAGGTTATATTTTATCCCGAAAAAAATCCCGTGGGGTAATTGAGGTAGCGGGAAAACCGTAGTCCACGTGAGGAAAACCGTGGGGCGCAGTTAACTGTATAATATTAGTGTCACACTAAGGTAAAGGGTAAACGTAATCCTAAAAATTATGACTGAGCTTACAGAAGAAAAACTCTAATCAACTATAATACAGGTTTTTAATTAAAAACGCATATTATAACCATGTGGAAGACCTTTATTAAAATAAAATACTTACAACTAATTACAATACAACAGCTACTACAAAAACATTTGAGCAATCCAGTAGCTGTTGTCAGCCTATAGATAACTCAAATGCTCTAACCCGCTACCAGTTGGCAGCGTACCCAGAATGCAGCATTACTGAACATTACTGAAGCAGTTAACGCACGAGTTTCAGCAGGTCGACATTTACCATGACAGCTTAAGGACAATTATATGTCATGTAAATTTGTTTTTAGGATAAATGTATATAATAACATAGTAGTCGTTCCGGTTTTTAACTGTAAGCATACTTTTATAATTAAGAAAAAAACATAGATAAATTACTTTGTTGAATTGAAAAATGCAATTTTGTTAATTATAAAAATAGAAATATTTTTTATTTACCAAAAGATTATAACCTTAATAAGCTAAACATGTCATTAGTTATATATTTATAATATACAGTTACTTAGAATATAAAGTTATGTATATACAACCATTGTTACTCATAAAGGCCCTAAGATTTTTGAATTTGATTCCGCCATCCCCATTCCATCTTAGGACGACCAGACGAACGGCAATGCGACATCCATACATGGTGGACGTTCAACTTGTCGCACGAAGCGTTTTGCTTCCACATTCTTAGTGCGTACAGCTAACGAATGGAACTCATTGCCTAAATCTGTATTTCCGAAAAAATACGACCTGTGTATCTTCAAGTCACGAGTGAATAGGTATCTTCTAGGCAGGCGTGCTCCATCGTAGACTGCATCATCACTTAACATCAGGTGAGATAGTGACAACCGCCTGCCATTTCCCAATAAAAAAAAATAAAAAAAAATGAAACATCAATTTTGAGAAACAGCTATCTCGGCAGTTTGACTTCTCGCCATACAGTCCTCGCTATTAGAATACTGTAAGGTCACGAATCCATCTAATATTCAGACGGTTATCGGTACAACCGCAGATATTTCATTAAAGCATTCCATCGTCATATGGGACGCGTGACGCGGTATCTGAACGCGACCTTACCCACCGAACAGTCTCCACAGATACGAACCTCATTCAAAGACTACCTACGAGAACAATAACATATTTCGTTATTTTAAACACAGATGTCTCTGTGATTTTAATCGTGTTCACAAAGGAGGTTCTCAGGTTGAAGTTGATGATTACTTTTTTTACATTACATTCACACATTACTTACCTACTCATAATATAAATGAGAATGTTTGTTAGTTCGTCACGTTCAAACGGCTACACCGATTTCGATGAAATTTGGTATGGAGATAGTTTAAGCCCCCTTTTTTATTTACAAGGGGAAAATCCAATTACGCACTTCCGCCTACCGGGAGAGCAGGCGGAGTGTGTAGGGCTCGCTCGAGCATCGCATCACCGTGATCTACCGCTCCCTGGGGGGGCCCTCGGCCCTCAACCCTAACTGCGCCCACAACAGCTAGGGTCCGTACCGACTAAAACCCACGGTGTCCGTCCTGCCGCTATAACGGAGGGAGCGCGGGATGGCGATAGCAATACCGCGCCCCCACCACGGCCGTCCGTTTCCGGATAGTCCTCCAATCGCGACCGCGCCCGGACCACAGCACGGCCGCACTACCACGGGGACCACACAGTGCAATGAACGCCAGACTTCCCACATCCGACGCTCGTGGTCCCCTGCGATGGGCCAGATGTAGCAGCGCCAAAATCAGTCAAGCGGTTTTGACCGCTCATGGCACCGACTTCGAGAAGTTATTTCACACTTTTCAGCGATCAAGTCAGTTTCATTTTTTTTAAATTTAAATTTATTAGGTTATATACTAAATATCTACTCTTTGCCAGTTCAATTACAATCCTCTCGAGTCAGCTGCGGCAGACGTCTCATTCCGCTCGCGTTCTGCCTCTATTATCACGGAATGCGGCGTGGGTGCGCTCAATTATCATATTTATCTATAAACGCCTTTTTTGAACTGGCATTTTTTTTATTTTAGCTACGCATGATCTGTGCACGGAATGCGGCGTGGGTGCGCTCAATTATCATATTTATCTATAAACGCCTTTTTAAACTGGCATTTTTTTATTTTAGCTAAGCATGATCTGTGCAAGGAATGCGGCGTGGGTGCGCGCAATTATCATATTTATCTATAAACGCCTTTTTTTTACACTGGCATTTTTTTTATTTTAGCTACGCATGATCTGTGCACGGAATACTACGTGGGTGCACTCAATTATCATATATATCTATAAACGCCTTTTTTTAAAATGGCATTTTTTTTATTTTAGCTGCGCATATCTGTGCACAGAATACGGCGTGGGTGCGCTCAATTAACTTATTTATCTATAAGCCTACTCTATAAACGCCTTTTTTTTGAACTGTTAATTTTATTTTATCAAGGCTTCGCATGATCATGCTGTTAGCTAAGATTAAGTAATCGATTTTCTATGGATTTTTGGATCTAGTGATCGGCATAGGTATTTCCTCGGTTTTTATTTCATGCAGTGTAATAAGTTTTAAATTTAGACTGTGAGAATCTGAAGAGTTAATTATCTGAATTCTTAATTCTCATTTAGTAAAAAATGTATGCCATCGCTTTTTTTATATGCTCTATAGATCTAACTTTTGACTATGATGACGTTCGTTGCTTACCAATAGGTAAGTTTGTGGCCAAGCGACCTGTGATGTAATTACAAAACACGGTATGTGCTGCTACGTACGTATCTCTATCAGCATCTAAATTGTCTACAGAGCGTAGCAAACCTCTACGAAAGTTTGTAGAGCATTGACATTAGCTTGTTTAAATAAATAATTATTACAACAATTATTATTTACATGTATTTATTTATAGATTTATTTATCCTTATTATATAGATGTAGTATCCGGGTTTACTCACGTTTATAGTCGAAGTTTCGACCTAGGTTTCGGGCATGTCCGATGCTCATCCTCAGGTGAGTTTACGCTGCCAGATCGCGGCGACCACTGGGCAGCCATCTGACCATCTGGCAGCGTAAACTCACCTGAGGATGAGCATCGGACATGCTCGAAACCTAGGTCGAAACTTCGACTCTAAACGTGAGTAAAGCCGGATACCACATATATATATTAATGTGTCAAACTCACGAGAATTTCCAATCAAAAATGTATTACCTTAATTCTTAGTAAATGCGGTAGTCTATATCCATGGACGTTTGTTAAGAACGGCCGTACAGATACGGGTGAAATTTGGCACAGAGACAGATTAAGGTCTGGAATTTAGGATACGCTCCTTTTTAACTTTAAATGTCATTGAAACAGTACCTCTACCATTCTACGGTAACCGTCCATGCTTATTAAAAAGTACTCAATACAGGCGAAACCGCAGGACGCAATTATTATATATCCTACTAGTATTATAAATGCGAAAGTTTGTGAGTATGGATGTATGGATGTTTGTTCCTCCTTCATGCAAAAAATACTAAACGGATTTTGATGAAATTTGAAACACAGATAGTTTATACCGTGGATTAACACATAGGCTTATTTTCATTACCACACCATTTTTTATCGCCACAGGCCAACCGCAGGGCGCAGCTAGTCACAAAATAAAGATAAGTTATGTAAGTTAATGTAATTAATTATATGAGTGGCCCCAAAGATTATTACCGTGAAGGAATGATTAGGTACATACAAATCAATCAGCTCAACCAAGCGCGACAGTTTGTTGCATGTGATCAATTTTCACCACTGACAAGCTGCCTAGACAGACCAACTATATTTATACCTACAGAAAAATATTATTTGGGCAAACGTAATACAATACCGTGCCGTGGTGTATATATTAAATAATTTAAATAATTTGCCGTGGTAGTACCGGCCTAGAATAGTACTCCCCCATCTCTTCTCGTGGGTGCCGTAAGAGTCGGCTAAGGGATCACGTACCAGAAGGTGGGCAGCAGCGCCTTCTGAGGATTGTAAACCATACTGCGCTCGCCAACCCGCATGCCAAGCGTGGCGAGTATTGGCAAATCCCCCCTATATGGGGGAGGCATATGTCCAGCAGTGGACGCACATGGCTGAGAGAAGAAGAAGAATACAATACCGCGTGGACTACGGTTGTATGGTTAATGTGCCGATGCCTCTATTAAAATAAAATACTAATAGCTAATTACAAGACTGCAGCTACTACACAATTATATAAGCTCACATTTAGTCAGATTTCCCTTATCCAGTTTAGGCTACTACATAATGTAATATAACTGAAGAAATCGCAGAATCTACGACACAAGAAATATATTATCTTAGTGTAGGTTTTGCACGACACAATAGATAGCAACATTAGTCGACATAGTTTTGTAATTGTTTTCGTTACTACATTATATTTATGTTGCTTTTGTATCCTGTATTTACTGTTGAAATAAACATCTAATATATATAAATCTCGTGTCACAATGTTTGTCCTCAATGGACTCCTAAACCACTTAACCGATTATAATAAAATTCGCACACCATGTGCAGTTCGATCCAACTTGAGAGATAGGATAGTTTAAATCTCAAATTATAGTCGCAATTTTAATTTATTGCTAATTATTTGTCTGTTATTATTTGACAGTCACAATTATCTGTTAACTCCAAATGATTCTAACAGATGTCGATACCTTTCGACTGGGTTGAGTAAGTAATCAATAGATGGCGCCACATGGTCACAGCAACGCGTGGCCGGGTCAGTTAGTAATGTAATATAATTGAAGGAAACGCAGAATCTACGACACAAGAAATATATTATCTTAGTGTAGGTTTTGCACGACACAATAGATAGCAACATTAGTCGCCATAGTTTTGTAATTGTTTTCGTTACCATATTATATTTAAGTTGCTTTTGTATCCTGTATTTACTGTTGAAATAAACATATTTGTATATGTATTTGTACTACAATAACATCATGAGCAATCCATTAGCTATTGGCCGCCTATAGATAACTCGAATGCTCTAACCCGCTACCAGTTGGCAGCGTGCCCAGAATGCTACTAGCCTTACCACATTGAATTGAAATGCTGATTCGTTGAGCCAAATATGTGCCAGCATTTTGGTCATGCGTCGCATCGATCAAACGCTCTGATAAGTTTAGGAAAATCCGATGAGCTCCCGGTCCCCACGGGCCCAATGTTTTGACCTCAAACGGTTAAAATATGTTACCAATACCTAGGTTAGCTTTTTTTCGCCTTTACTCTTAGACATATACGAGAAAAAGTACTATCCTCGGTATCATCATCGTCTCAGCCATAGGGTGGTAGCTAGCCAGCCAGGTACTCGAAAGAAACCACCATTCGATAATGGTGTTACCGTATCCGGCAGCTCGAGCTGTTCGCGGCGTTCGAACCAGTGTCCGTCAGTTTGACAGCCGACGCTTCCACCACTGAGTTATCATCGCTTCAAACCTTTGTAGAGAGGAATTAACATATGAAAACCTGTACAATAATATAATATACCGAATATTCTTCTTTTTTTTTCTTTTCTCAGCCATGTTTGTCCACTGCTGGACGTATGCATCCCCCATATAGGGGGGATTTGCCAATACTCGCCACGCTTGGCAGGCGGGTTGGCGAGCGCAGTATGATTTCCGATCCTCAGAAGGCACTGCTGCCCACCTCCTGGTACGTTATCCCTTAGCCGACTCTTACGGCACCCGCGGGAAGAGATGGGGGAGTACTATTCTAGGCCGGTACCACCACGGCCTATACTGAACATGCTCTGTATCAATTATTTATAATTATGTCTGGGAGTGGACTAGAGCAAAACATTTTGCTAAACCAGTAATGATTCGGTTCACCGGCGATTCGTCAATAGGTATATATGTGCCGTATATATAGAACTCTTGCGTGCGTGAACCACATCGTCTGTTTGTCTGTCTTGTGAAGTGATTGTGTGTTAAAATGAGGGTTGGTATTTTATAATTTAAGTCGTTATTTCTTATTAAAAAAAATTAATATATAATTAGTCCAACGTTTCCACAGTAGCGGGACTTGCTTAAAACATGGCCATGATGGCTGTCTGATGTGAGCCAATGTTAATGGTTTTGTAATTTTAGGTTTAAGTTTTATTTATTTATTTATACCCCAACATAACATCGTAAGCCGCGGTGGTACCGGCCTAGAATAGTACTCCCCCATCTCTTCCCGCGAGTGCCGTAAGAGTCGGCAAAGGGACCACGTACCAGAAGGGGGGGCAGCAGCGCCTTCTGAGGATTGGAAATCATACTGCGCTCGCCAACCCGCCTGCCAAGCGTGGCGAGTATTGGCAATTCCCCCCTTTATGGGGGAGGCATATGTCCAGCAGTGGACGCACATGGCTGAGAGAAGAAGAACCCCAACATAATGTACACTGATACAAGAAACTAAGAAAATGCTATAGTATAATAAATGCTAAGTGTCACTATAATTATAGGGGAAGACAGCTTGCGTAGAAAAGTGAGCGAGCAGTGTCTAGCTTACTATTGATGGCCACTGCCACAATGTGGAGTAACATTTAAAAGGTTGGCCATCAATTTACAATACAAAGAGAATAAAATTTATAATCTTAACTATGGACTATGTCTGAGCATAAATAAATAACTTAATTTAATTAATTTAATTTAAAAGGGTGAGGAACGTATTGTGATGCCCCCAGTGATACAGATACCCATAGACGACGGTGATCGCTTACCATCAGGCGGCCCGTCTACTTGTTTGTCATTTATTTCATTTTAAAAACCGGCTAAGTGCGAGTCGTACATGTACTTGGCTAGTTTATTTACAAAAGTATGTCATTAATCACTGTCTGCCCTCCCCTTGCCCCCCTCCTATTCCTAATACGGCTCCCAACGTCCAGTAGTTCCTGGAGTACGTTTGTAAACATGATAGTGAAGTGGCCATCATCAGGGAGTTTGGTGCTTTTGATACTCATCATATTCCTATTTGGAATCAAATGCATTGTGAGTAGACTGGTGTGGGCTAGTTGGCTGCTCAACTATTATTTTACTTTTTAACCGACTTCAAAAGAAGGAGGCTGCTCAATTCGACCGTTTATATTTTTTTTGTGTGTTCGCGGATAACTTCGTCGTTTATGAACCGATTTTGATGATTCTATTGTTACTTGTTGTATGTATTGCTACCGGGCTGTTTGGCCGTGGTCTATGTGAAACTTGTGTTCCAGACGTTTCGTCTATCACTGCGGTCGACATCTTCAGTGGTAGTGATACTGAGTCACGTGACTCAGTATCAGAGAAGACGCCGCGAAGGAGAGTTCTACGCTTTTGTCGCCGCTCGGACCTGAACCACTGAAGATGTCGACCGCAGTGATCGACGAAACGTCTGGAACACAAGTTTCACATAGACCACGGCCAAACAGCCCGGAAGCAATACATACAACATGCAACGCCGGCCGTGAAAGCCTTAGAGTTTACATTCTATTGTTGTCTGATAGAGTATATAGTAGATATATGGTAGATATACCACCTATACGCACGAAGCGTTATGCTTCCACTTTCTTAATGCGTACTGCCAAGGAATGGAACTCGTTGCCCGAGTCTGTGTTTCCCGATATGTACAATCCTGGAGTCTTCAAGTCGCGAGTGAATAGGTACCTTCTAGGTTTGCGTGCTAAATCCTAGACAACGTCATCACTTAACATCAGGTGAGACAGTTGTCAAACGCAAACTTATAATATATAAAAAAAAAAAAAAAAATACTTCCGAAGTAGTCCAATTTAAATTTCATCAAAATCGGTCAAACGGTTTTTAAGTTACTCTCCAATAACTGGAAAGTGCTACGCATACCTCGACGACATTATAGTTGCGGGTGAAAACATCGATGAACATACACAATGACACTTGATCCCGTGAGTAGGGTACTGGCACTGAACAGGGTGAAAAAAAATTTTACCAAAAAATGGAACCGACTTCAAGACACAAAAATGTGAAAAAACTTGTCCAATATACCCTACCATGCTGGGAATTTCATAACGGTGTTACCTTCACCGGAACCTGAAGCCGTTGTTGGGGATCGGACCAGTGTCCGTCAGTTTGACAGCCGACGCTTCGGCAGCCGAGTCAACATCGCTTCAAATCTATGTTCACCGTCGTAACCGTCGCAACTAATGCGTGCGATTTTGAAATATATATTTTTTTTGTATGTACCTACGTTTCTGTGTGCAACCTTTACGTGGGAAAGGGACCACCCATTTCAATTTTACAGAAACCGGTTAAGTAGTTATGCAGTATCGAGGAAAATGTTAAAAAAAAAATACCACAAAATGCAACCGACTTTCAAGAACCGACAGATCAAGGAAAAAGTTTAAAAAAAAGATACCAAAAAATGGAACCGACTTGAACACTAAAAAATGTGAAATAACTTGTCGAAGTCAGTACCATGATAGTTGGAAAGTAACTATTATCAAAATATTGCAACCATGGTACCGGCTTCAACCAGTTATTTCACACTTTGTGAGTGTTGAAGTAGGTTCCATTTTTTGGTATCTTTTTTTAAACTTTTTCCTTGATCTGTAAGCAATCGTCAATTCCACTATGAGCAATGTGCTCATAGTGGAATTGACGTTGGGACATCTCAGCAGATAAGAAAATAAACTTGACATACTTATCGTAATTTACGTTTATGACGTTTTGCATTGACCTTGCCCTAATTCTGACATTATTATACATACATTGTTTGCTAACTTAAAAGTTTGCGGATCAAATCAAGACACTTTAGAGGCACACTATAGAAAAGAAAATAAGGTTACTCTCCACCCTTCGGTACTATAGTAAAAACAAAAATAGTACTATATGCTTATATATATGTGGATTACAATTTTTGTAACAATTCAACTATAATGTATAATTTATTAAATTTTTACTTTTGTACGACTTACGAGTTCACTATATTACACGTGATCCCACTGGTAAACATTATGTACATTTATTTTTAATAAACTATTTATATGTATTTTTATTATGTCTCTTTATTTTGATAACCGACTTCAAAATAGGAGGGGGTTCTCAATCAACTATTTTTTATGTGTGTTACCATTTCTTAGTTTATTAATATCACAGTTAATATCACAGTTAAACCCCCGCACTAGGATTCCCTGTATCGCGGGAGGCTTGGACACACACATTCACAGCACACAAACATCCAAGACCCGGGACAAACAACCTACACTCATCGCACAAATGTTTGCCCCTGCCGGGATTCGAACCCAGGGTCCCGGAGACACAGTAGTCATGTCACTGACACTAACCACTGCACCACGGCGATTGTCAAAGTTTATGTTTATATTTCAATTATGTGTATGATTTTTTTACAGTTAATCTGCTTCTGGTGTTTCCTTCTGGGCGCGGCTGTGAGAGCTCAAAACGACTACTATGCACCACAAACATACAAACAACATGTAAGTCAATCAATTAATCAACACAGACATCCAGACAGGACCTTGATGTATATGTGTATTACGTCAAATATTTGAACGTAAGTTCCGCCTAGCATGTTGTTAATGCAATAAACCATAAAACTCTTGAGATAAGGGTAGGTTGCCTTCGCTTGATACGATATCAACTGTAATGTTGGTCTATCAGTCCTATTGATTAATTGTTCATACAATTAAAGGTAGATGGCGCTAATAACATCCCCGCAGATGTTAATAAGGGAGGAAGTAATTTGGTGCTAGTGGTATGGGCTGCTATAGCATAGTTGGACAAAGCGACAGGACGGTATTTTGTAGTCGTGGGTTCAAGTCCTACTAGCAGCCGAATTTTTTACTTCAAATAATTGAAAGTAAGTTCCGCCGAGCATGTTGTTAATGCAATAAACCATAAAACAATATGTTTATATTTTATACTTCATCTAGCGTTTGACTATTTCTATCTCACTTGATGGTTATTGACGATGTGGTCGAAGATGCTATCACGTTTGATCTAGAATGCTTAATGAATCTCAAGGATGCCAGAACACACTATATGTTTGGTGACACTTTTTCAAACTTGAGGGTGGTAGCCAGCTAGGCGAGTATTCGAAAGTACCCTACCACCACGCTGGGAATTTACACAACAACGTCATTTTTTTGATAGAGTGTACCTACCTCTATTTAAATTTCATCAAAATCGGACAAGTGGTTTTTGAGTTAAACTCCAATAACTGAAAAGTGTTTTTTGTGGTAACTTCATTGTTGAGGGTGAAGATATGGAGTAGCCAAAGGTCACTAAAAAATATTTAAAAAAATAATTTTACCAAAAAATGGAACCGCGACTTCAACACTCCAAAGTGTGAAATAACTTGTCGAAGTCGAACCTATGAGCACAATATTGTCATGATAGCTGCTTTTGAACTATCATGGTACCAACCTCAACAAGTTGTTTCACCTTTTGAGTGTTGAGGTGTTTTGGCAACCTTTTTTTTAATCTTAATCAAATTTAAAGATTTTTGTTGTATCCATATGGATGGTTCCATATGGATACAACAAAAATCTTATAATCTTACTAATCCTAATAATATTATTAATGCGAAAGTTTGTGTGTATGTGTGTGTGTATGTTTGCTACTTCTTCACGCTCAAACGGCTACACCGATTTCGAAGAAATTAGGTATGGAGATAGTTTAAACCCTGGATTAACACATGGGCTTATTTCAATCATGACCATCATCACCGTTTTTCATCACCATGAAGTAAAACCGCGGGGCGCAGCTAGTAACATTATATATGTGGAAGTAACTCTGTTTGTCTGTTACGTTTGTACATCTAAACCGCTGAATGTTGATGAATATTAGTATAGATTGTTATTAAATCAAACGGGGCTTAATCGCGAGAAAAACATTTAGTAATTTATTTACCTCGACGTTTCGACCAAGTTGCATTGGTTGTGGTCACGAGAAGACTTAGTATAGAGATAGATGAGACCTTGTAGAAGGAGATAGGACAAAGATAAAGTTTGCAGACCCTCCTAGGGGGGCTCAAGACTTCAAAGTGGCCTTAAGAGCGTTATCCTAAAACAACAACCAGAGTATCAATTCTACTAAAACATTGCTCATAGATTGGCAAAGAATCGTCGTTTTTTTCTAGTTTTGCTATTCTACTTGGAGTGTAATTGTAATAGCTACACAGATTTAATTTCTACCGCAATTCAATTGTCTACAATGCAATCGAATGCAATTGTTATTTTAGCGGAATATCAAGTTTATTTATGATAACATTTGAACGACTATTGCATTGTTTATGAATGGATTGTCTTAAAAAATAAGAGAATTCGCACCCAGAACTGATACTCTAAGACAACCATTTTCCAAATAGACAATCTTGACTCTTTTCAGCTAATTTTGTTAAAAGTCCTTTGTGTCTAAAAACATTTTAAAAAATACCACTTATGAGAAAAGTTCATGGAAGTTAATGCTGAGAGAACGATGATAAATGATTTGCATTTGCATCAAGCAATGATGGCTCAGCGGGGGGAGCGTCGGCTGTCAAACTGACGGACACTGGTTCGATCCCAACAACAGCTTGAGCTTCCGGTGAAGGTAGCACCGATATCAAATTCCCAGCATGGTGGTAGGGTACTTTCGAGTACCCGCCTGTCTACCTACTCCCTCAAGTTCACAAAACTGTCAGTAAACACATAATGTGTGCAGGCAGTAGTGCTCGAGAGCTATTGAGCAGTCTAGCGTGATAACATCTACCACATCATCATTGATGATCAACTGAGATAGTGGTCAATCAATACTGTATAAAAAAAATAACAAAATTTGATTTCATCTGACGCCTTTATATAAATAAAATACTAATAATTAATTACAATACTACTGCTACTACAATAACATAGAAAAAGGTAAAAAAATTCCTAAATGGCCGTAAATACTCGACATACGATGTTAAATATATAAAATATTCTTTTCGTAGGAAAAAGGTATACAGTGCACTGTAGACCGTTTCCTAAGTGAAGGATTTTCTCAGACTTCCGGCCAATTTTAGATGCTATAATTTTCTGACTCACTCAGCACTACTTTCCCGACCGTGAGTCATGCATTTTATCATGATGTCATAATGACGTAGGCAATTTTGGAGCGGGCTCTCGGACTATTTATATATATTAGTTGCCTATGCGGTGGCTTTTGCCAGTAGAAGGATTAAAGTTATTTCAGGTTTGGAGCGAGCTCTCGGACTATTTATATATATTAGTTGCCTATGCGGTGGCTTTTGCCAGTAGAAGGATTAAAGTTATTTCAGGTTTGGAGCGGGCTCTCGGACTATTTATATATATTAGTTGCATATCTATGCGGTGGCTTTTGCCAGTAGAAGGATTAAAGTTATTTCAGGTTTGGAGCGAGCTCTCGGACTATTTATATATATTAGTTGCATATCTATGCGGTGGCTTTTGCCAGTAGAAGGATTAAAGTTATTTCAGGTTTGGAGCGAGCTCTCGGACTATTTATATATATTAGTTGCCTATGCGGTGGCTTTTGCCAGTAGAAGGATTAAAGTTATTTCAGGTTTGGAGCGAGCTCTCGGACTATTTATATATATTAGTTGCATATCTATGCGGTGGCTTTTGCCAGTAGAAGGATTAAAGTTATTTCAGGTTTGGAGCGAGCTCTCGGACTATTTATATATATTAGTTGCCTATGCGGTGGCTTTTGCCAGTAGAAGGATTAAAGTTATTTCAGGTTTGGAGCGGGCTCTCGGACTATTTATATATATTAGTTGCATATCTATGCGGTGGCTTTTGCCAGTAGAAGTATTAAAGTTATTTCAGGTTTGGAGCGAGCTCTCGGACTATTTATATATATTAGTTGCCTATGCGGTGGCTTTTGCCAGTAGAAGGATTAAAGTTATTTCCGGTTTGGAGCGAGCTCTCGGACTATTTATATATATTAGTTGCCTATGCGGTGGCTTTTGCCAGTAGAAGGATTAAAGTTATTTCAGGTTTGGAGCGAGCTCTCGGACTATTTATATATATTAGTTGCCTATGCGGTGGCTTTTGCCAGTAGAAGGATTAAAGTTATTTCCGGTTTGGAGCGGGCTCTCGGACTAAATGTTCGGTTGACTTCAGAAGTGAACTGTATTCTGTGACGCAACGAAATTTTCGCGTTAATTAACGAAACAGTTGACCAGCTACATTGGTTATATACTAATGAGTATTCACACTCGGGCGAGCAGCCGCGCGATACACTCTGATTGGTTTCAGGGCTAATTATTAATAAATTATCTACGTTCTAATTACAATTTGGATGATTAACGACGTCTTTGTTTTGCATCAGGGTGTCAAGTCTACTAATTTTATTAACCGACTTCGAAAAAAGGAGGTTACTCAATTCGACCGTATATGTTTTTTTTATGTGTGTTCGCGGATAACTTCGTCGTTTATGAACTGATTTTGATGATTCTTTTTTTGTTAGATAGAGTATACTTCCGTGGTAGTCCCATTCAAATTTCATCAAAATCGGATAATCTGTTTTTGAGTTATACTCCAATAACTGAAAAGTGCTACGCGTATCTTGATGATATTATTGTCGAGGTTGAAGAGGGAGGAGTAGCAAAGGTCACTGAAAGGGTGAAAAAAATCTGTCATGGTACCGACTTCAACAAGTTATTTCACACTTTTGAGTGTTAAGGCGGTTGCATTTTTTGTAAAAAAAATATTGTTCATTATAAACTACCACAAACATTAACATCAGCACATATTTGGATCAACGAATCAGCATGGTAATTCAACGTGCCAATGGTGCTAGCAATGGGGCACGCTGTGAATTGGTAGCGGGTTAGAGAATTTGAGTTATTTATAGGCTGACAATAGCTAGTGGATTGCTCAAATGTTATTGTAGTAACTGCAGTATTGTAACATTACAGTATTGCAGAATATTTACAAAAGACGAAGTGAAACTTTTCACTGACAATACAATAAAAAATATAGGTACCGTCAACAAAAAATAATCGAAAAACACACACACTTAATTAAAAAAAGGTGTTAATGTAAAGACGTAGGTTAGGTATTTATAATTCAGACCTTTTCTTAGAAACTATTTTCTTTTCTTTTATAGTTCTTAAATATATACCTACTGCTTATAGATCTTAAACTTAAAATAAAACACTTTCAAAGTTGTCTATTTCTTATTGCTTCTTTTGATGGGGTTCCCAGGTAAGAGAACCAGCGTTGTTCCAACCGATGCACCTACAGTGGGGAGCCAACGCTGATAAAGTAAGATTAATGTGACAATTACACTTACAAACATGACCACCAATTCTTTATGAAGTATAATTTAAGTCAAATTAGTCTTGAGCTGATACAGGCAAACTAAGTTTGGCTGGCCGGTTGGCGCAGTTGGTAGCACTCTGCCTTCTGAGCCGCTGGTCCCGGGTTCGATTCCCGGACAGGTCAAACATTTGTGTGTATGAACATGTCTGTTTGACCTGAGTCTGGGTGTGTATATGTATATAAGTATATATCAGTCATCAGGTTACCATTGTACAGGCTCTGCCTAGTTTGGGACATAAAGACCTTGTGTAAAAAAAAGTGTCAGCTTGACCTTCTAAATGCTTTGCAGCGTCAGAATCGTCAACGACCCCAAACTCACCGAAGAGCCACTCAGTCTTGCTTATGCGTAATGCCCCCAGTGTTACAAATATCCATAGGCGACGGTCATCGTTTACCATCAGGCGGCCGCTCTGCTTGATTGCCACCTATTTTTTGACGCAAGGCATAGATTTTGGTGGGTTACCAGATTCTACTTCTTCTTGTGTTTATACTATATCTATTTAAGTTATACAATTTAAGAGGTTTGTCAATGTGATGTTAATGTTTATGGGGGCGGCCATGACCCCTATGATTCCGTGTCTTGGACCGCCCTTGTTTAAGATATAGTTTAATTATCGTTGGAAAACAAACAGTGATCTTACCAATGATATTATATGTTTATATGAGGTAGATGTCGCACAAGCGCGCGGAAACTGAGGCGGCAAAATTAAGTCAATTGTAGTAATTTTGATTACGACACGCGCATTGATTATTTCAAGCGCAAGTGTAAACATATGGAAGTGGAAGCAAAACGCTTAGTGCGACAGGGTGGAACGTCTACCATATATGGATGTCGCATAGCAGTTCGTCTGGCGTTTTTTGATGGAATGGGGAAGGTACCAAGTTATGTAACTCCAGAGCACACTCCCCGAAATGTATCCGGTAAAATACCGATAAGCTAGCGACTCTACGTTGGTGCTGCAGGCTTTGAAGTCGTGTCTCGACTAAAGAATAAATAAATAATATTTATTAGTATAGATTAGTAAATCAATATAACACATATTTGTTGGGTATCCAATAATAAATGCAGTACGTGGAATATCAATACCCATTGTGATATTTGTAAATGTTACGTCCGATTTTGATGAATTTTAAATGGGACCACGTGGAAAGCACCAGCTTTCAAATAAAGGAACGATGTAAAAAAAGAAATCGGTTCACTCAGTTAAAAGTTTTTAGGTAACAAACATAAAAAAAAAAAAAAAAAACATACGGATCAAATTGAGAACCTCCTTCTTGTTTTGAAGTCGTATAAAAAAGGGAGAGGCGGCACCTCGGATACGGACCGCATAAATTAGGTTCTTTCACCAAATTTGCATTAGACGTTAATTAGGTGCATTTGCATGTTCTTTTGCAATGCACAGCCACAGAAGACATAAGACGCAGAAGATGAAAAATATAAATCACTTTCTGAAGAAGGTGAGTCCAGGGAGGCAAAACCACCTACTCGCCCAAAACTGGAACAGCTGTGCCAACAACCTAAAGCCATGCTCCGCTATGTAAAGGAGCTGGGATGGTTAGGGTAGTTGGCGGGGGAAATGTACAATACACCCCAAGCGGGACGTCAGTGCTAGACTTATCGCCCCCAGTCCGAATAAGAATAAGAATAAGGTGCATTTATTTTTCTTTCGAGACTAGTTATGATGAGTCAGTTTTCTAGATATCTAGAATCTAGATTAGTCTAAAACTTAATTGTAAATGCTAATACACTTTTAAAGTTTTTTATATGTAACATTGTGTTCTTGGTAATTTAAATCAGGAACTCATATCTGGTGATTTCCCCCCCCCCCCCCCACCAGGACTGCCAGTTTCTGAGATTTTTGCTGATTTTTTTGATTCTTTATTCCGTTTTCTGTAAGGTTATCTTATGTAACGCTTGCCTGGTGAGCCTTTCCATGGGTTTGAAAGGATAATGAGTAAACAGGTACAAGGGAAGAGACTCCTTTCGTGTGGGGAGTCACCTTATTAAGGTCACTTGTCAAACTGGGCCGTGTGGGGACCGACCTGAATAAGGTCTCTCTCCGCCATACATGTTTCTAGGGTCTCCAGTTGTTTTGGTTTCAATATTAATCAATATTAAGATGCGATGCTTAATGTTTTGTTGTGTTTTATTGTATCTATAATACCCAAGAATAAAGATACAATCAAAATCCAGACCCACCGCGGAACATATTTCATTTGTCATGATTAAATTTCGAAAAAAGAACGATTTCGGCCGGGTCTTGTCAAACTGGTTCTGGTTTTGTTTGTAAACAAACGTTGAGTCACAGAATATGGTTTCAACCAAAGAGTAGATATATTAATTGCCAGTCTAAATCAACATCATGCTCATTGAACTCGATTAAAATATTTTTTTGTCGATTTTTCAAAAAGTAACCTCCACCCAAAAATTGCAACATTAGCACTTTTTTTAGCTTAAATTCTCAAAAAGAGCCAGATGAAGGGCTCTTTTCTATTCACGTAATAAGAATGTAGCGCCTAAACTGTTTTCAATTAATTTTTCTTTTCTATCATCCTCCAAGTGACATTAAACGAATTTTTTCTTGCTTTAGTTTTATGAATAACTTTTTGTTACAGCTGGAAGGGTTCCAACGGGGTCTGTTCACGCCAGCATCAGGCAAAGATGTGATACCACAAAGCACAGCTCAGAGCTGGAATCCAGGACAAGCTAAAGAGCCTTGGAAAGGTGAGGATAAGTACAGCAGGCTACTGACTGAATACAGCATAACACCTTTACAGTAAGAAAACCAATACCTACAGTGCTATGAGTTTAAAAACAATTTTGACACTAAATAACATAACATTAAATACTTATATAAAATAATCAACTTCTTCTTCTTCTTCTTCTTCTTCTCAGCAATTAGACATCCACTGCTGGACATATGCCTCCCCCATATAAGGGGGATTTGCCAATTCTCGCCAATAACCAACTTAACACAATAAAATTGGTATGCTTATCTTAGTACATTAGTAATTATTTTCAGTACATCTTTGAGCCACTTCCGTAAATTTCGTCAGGCTACATGCAAAAATATCAATATCGTGCGAGATTATATTTAAAATACGTATGGCTCGTGATATCGGGGCAAACTTGAGCAGATCAGTCATATTATACATATGCCTACCATATTAAAATAAAACACTAATAACTAATTGCAATACTGCAGCTACTATGATAACATTTGAGCAATCCACTAGCTATTGGTAGCCTATAGATAACTCAAATGCTCTAACGTTCTATGCCTGCTTGTAGTTCCAATATAGAATAGGTAATATCATGGGGAAACACTGTCAATGCAATGAAACTTTTATGAGCTAAAACATTCCTGCTTTTGCCAACATCAGAGCTCCGTTTATCAATAAATTGAACTTTATAATTATATAAAGTGAGTAGAGATTAGAGAGTAGAGATTACTCTATCATGTAAAACAGAAAAACTAAATTCGTGACGGTCGCCGTGGCGCATTGGTTAGTGTCAGTGACATGACTTCTGTGTCTCCGGGACCCTGGGTTCGAATCCTGGCAGGGGCAAACATTTGTGCAATGAGTGTAGATGTTTTGCACACACAGGTCTTGGGCGTTTGTGTGCTGTGATTGTGAATTTCCATGCTTCCTACGACACAGGGCATCCTAGTGCCCTCCGCGCTAGGATTCTCTCTCGTCTGAGTGTGATATAAAGAAAAACTCTGAAATAAAAAAAAAACTGTGTTTTAATTACAGCTGTACAGCATACCATGATAGCTAGCAGCTTATCCTTTTAACCGACTTCAAAAAAGGGGGAGGTTATATGTTGGATTGTTGGTTTTTATGTATGTTCACCGATTTCTTCCCCATTTTTGGACCGATTAATAAAACTCATTTTTTGTTTGATAGAGTGTACTTCCGAGGTGGTCAAATTTCAATTTCATTAAAATCGGACAAGCGGGTTTTGAGTTACACTCCAATAACTGAAAAGTGTTTCGTCTTGGATGACTTCCTAATTGCGGGTGAAGAAATCGGTGAACATACACAATGACTATTGATCCCGTGAGTAGCAAAGGTCACTGAAAAGGGTGAAAAACATTTCACAACAAAAAAATTACCTAAAAATGAAACCGACTTCAACAATCAAAGTATGAAATAACTTGTCTAAGTCGGTACCATGTGCACATTATTGTAATAATAGTTTCTTTTGAACTATCATGGTACCGACTACAACAAGTTATTTACACACTTTTGACAGTTGAAATCGGTTCCATTTTTTGGCATTTTTTTGCATTGTAATATTGTTTGTGGGAGCTGATTATTCTGACGTCACAGCGTATTGGGCACGCATCTACAAGCCATTCATAAGTTTTAAAAAGTTGAATGATATCCATTGTTAAGTTGAATCTTCCAGCGCCACCACTTCACACGAATATTGGTGCAGATCCGTCCGGCACGTCTGGTCCCGTCACGTTCAAGTCCGAGCCCTGGAGACTACCATATGGAGTGAACAAGGAGCACCAAGCGAATATACTTCACCACAAACAAGCTTTAACTGCTGGTAGGTAGTCAATGTAGAAATGGTTATAGTGGCATGGCGATGATTGATGATAATGATTGATGATAACGATAATGATTGATGATAATGATAATGATAATGGTTGATGATAATGATGATGATTGATGATAATGATTATGATGATGATGGATGATAATGATGATGATGATGAAAAGTAGCTTATGTGTTAATCCAGGGTAAAGCTGTGACTATACTGAATTCTATCCTAATCCATCCAGCTGCTTAGGCGTGAAAGAGTAACAAAGATAGATCCATATATCCATATTCACAACCTTTCGCATTTAGTAGGGTTACGTTCAAATTGTTGAAGAAAAATTCGGCTACTCTATTGTTTGGATGGCAAAGCGACTGAATGGTGTTCTGTAGTCATGAGTTCATATCCCAAAGGGTAGCCAAGTTTTTCCTTAAAAAAGTTTGAACGTAAGATCCGTCGAGTATGTTGAATAAGCCATCAAACTCTTAGAATAATGGTATAGCGCCTTCGCTTGATACGATATCAACGGGAATGTTGGTCACCAGTCCTATTAATAGTTCATACAATCCAAGGTAGATGGCGCTAATAAAAACATCCCCTTAGATGTAATAGGAAGGAATAAATTCGGATGCTAGTGGAGTGCCCCTATAACTTAGATAGCAAAGCGGTAAGGTATTCAGTAGTGGTGGGTTCAAATCGATCCCATGTACGTACCTACGTATGTACCCAAAATGTAAACGATAGTTCCGCCGAACTTGATGTTAATGTAATAAACCATAAAACTCCTATATAGTAATTATTCATAGCAGTGCTCAATATGAATTACTAGCGGACTGCCCCGGTTTCGCACGGGTAGATATAGGTATTCAATAGATTATAAATGTACAAAACACGGGAATTTCTCACGTAATTAGTCAGAGGGTTCCGACTATAGCGGACGCGATCGCGGTTCGCCTAGTACAGTAATAGGTGAACCGCGACCGAGTCCACGAGCGCCCTGTATTCTCCTTGAAAAAGACCACCGAATGCGGTTGAAACTATAGTCGGAACCCTCTGACTTATTACGTGAGTAATTCCCGTGTTTTATACATTCATAATGTGTCAAAACCATGTCAGTATTATATTCGAACCCAGGGTCCTTGGGGACTAGAAGTCATGTCACTGACCACTGAGCCACGGCGACCGTCGTCCGCCTTACATCAGCTAAGTACTTTACTTTAACACCATACAAACCATTTCTACGTAAGGGGGCGTCCATTGTATATGTGATGTGTTTACGGGGGAGAGGGGGTAAAGACGTCTCTCACCCAAACTCACATGGGGGAGGGGGTGGGATCGACAAATACTCACGTAATTTTTTTTCCGCAAGGAATATTGTGATGTAGCGAGAAAGTTCGGATAAATTAGATAAAAATATTTCTTGTTGTGTGTCTTCATACCTACTACGATATTAATATTCTCAAATAACAAATTCTGATTAAATTCAACAAAATCAAGCATATATTCATTTATTTACATTATAAAATATGTATTTTCAAAAGTCTCACGTGAGATTATGGGTGGGGGGAGGGGGTCCAGCAAAATCTCACGACATCTCACCAAGGGGAGAGGGGGGCGTAATTTATGGACACCCCCTAATGAAAGAAATTTTCCCTTTTGTCAACAGATGGCGCGTTTCGTTTCGAATACGCTTCGGACAACGGGTTAGCGGCGGGGGAACAGATCGAGCCTGACGGTTCGAGGGTGGGGGCATACCAGTACAAGGATCCGAGTGGTCAGCTTGTCAAACTCAAGTACAGGGCCGGCAAGGACGGGTTCCAGGTAGGCTTCAAATTATATATTGGGTTGGGGGAAAAGTCTATTCGCATTATAGTATGTATATATATATAATTATATATTTTTTCACAGATTCTAGAAGGAAGTCATCTGCCTAAAAGTCCAGAACCGGTTGCTCCACAAGGTATTGTCCGCTGTATCTGCTATATCAGTTTGTGAGAATTGATGTATGGATGTTTTTTGCCGAACCACGCTAGAACGGCTCAACGGATTTGGATGAAATTTGACATAAATGTACCTATAGAGACCACGAATAAAATTAATATTTTTTTATATCTAAGAAACTAACTATTATATATAATATATCTAACTATTATTCTTTATTGCACTTTACCATAAATGTAATTATAAGTTGTTACAAAATGACTCTTAATTTACAAACAACAAAATATTACAAAGGGTGGTCTTATCGCTTAAGGCGATTTCTTCCAGAATATATCTGCATTAACATCAGAAGGCATAAAGTTCGAAGAACCGATGGCCGTTGGGGCCGTAAGATTATCTAATGGAGACCACGGATTGGCAAACGCAGCATAGGACGGCCACCGCCCAGGTGGACAGACGACCTGACTAAGAACGCAGGCAAGGGCCAGCCCTTGCGCGACTAAGTCCAGTAGTGGATGTCTTATGACTGAGATAATGATGATGTCTATAGAGATAGATAGAGGTTTTGCGTAGTTAGGAATGAGTCATGTATCACTCAGTCAGTTGTAACTCATCATAACATGGTTTTTTTTCTTGCTAGCATTTAATAATAATAATATGGGACAATATTCACACAAGGTCTTCAGGTCCCAAACTAGGCAGAGCCTGTACTATGGTAACCTGATGACTGATATATATACTTGTATACATATACACACCCAGACACAGGTCAAACAGACATGTTCATACACACAAATGTTTGACCTGTCCGGGAATCGAACCGGGACCAGCGGCTCAGAAGGCAGAGTGCTACCAACTGCGCCAACCGGCCAGTCAATTTAGTTTTAGTTTCACCTACCTTCAATTCTGTTCACACCTAATAAAATAGTTGGTACATGATGGAGGTAGTATGATAATCGTGGGTTTTAATCAATCATGCTTTTGAGTTTTATGGTTAACTGGGGGAATTAAATAACAGCCGAATTTTTCCTACAAATAGTTGTACGTAAGTTACGTACAAATAGTTGTACGTAAGTTACGTACAACTATTTGTAGGAAAAATTCGGCTGCTAGTGAGACTTGAACCCACGACTACAGAATACCGTCATGTCGCTTTGTCCAACTAAGCTATAGCGGCCCATACCACTAGGGTCGAATTACTTCCTTTTAACACATGAGGGATGTTGTTATTAGCGCCATCTACCTTCAATTGTATGAACAATTAATTAATAGGACTGATAGACCAACATTACAGTTGATATCGTATCATACGAAGGCACTCTACCTTTATCCCAAGAGTTTTATGGTTTATTGTATTAACAACATGCTGGGCGGAACTTACGTTCAAATATTTGAACGTAAATCATGCTTATCTTATTGTGTCAATAATATAAGATGTAAAAAAGGATTGTTAGCATTAAATGTTCGTTCACAGGAGGAAGACATTGGCAACTGTAGCACAGGTATACCTTGGCACAGCTGTCAATGATTCATATATGCACATTTTAAATTGAATAAATAATTATAGTCTTTTTTCTTGGGGCAAATGCCTTTATTAAAATAAAACACTAATAACTAATTACAATACTGCAGCTACTACAATAACATCTGAACAATCCACCAGCTATTGGCAGCCTATAGATAACTCAAATGTGCTAACCCGCTACCGGCTGGCAGCGTGCCCAGAATGCTAGCAGCATTGCCACGTTGAATTGCAATGCTGATTCGTTGAGCCAAATATGTGCCAGCATTTTGGTCACGCGTCGCATCGATCAAATTATATAATTTAATCAAAAATCAAATCGTAAACTCTAAGGCTTTCACGGCCGGCGTTGCTTGTTGTATGTATTGCTTTCGGGCTGTTTGGCCGTGGTCTATGTGAAACTTGTGTTCCAGACGTTTCGTCGATCACTGCGGTCGACATCTTCAGTGGTTCAAGTCCGAGCGGCGACAAGAGCGTAGAACTCTCCTTCGCGGCGTCTTCTCTGATACTGATGACTCACACTCACTTTCACATAGACCACGGCCAAACAGCCCGAAAGCAATACATACAACAAAAATCAAATCATTTTTAATTGTATAAATAATTTTGAGATTGAGTTTTAAATGCTTATTTTTTTCCTTTTTCAGATACCCAATACCAGCAAGCGTACGCGCAACAAAGACAGCAATACGATCTGCAACAGCAATATAATCAACAACCAATTCCTAACCAAAACTGGAGACAGGAACAGGTATATAGTTAGCTATAGTTAGCTATATGTATATAACAAGAACACGTGAACAATGTTTTCATTTTTTTTTTCGTTCATCGCAGCAATAGGACGTCCACTGCTGGACATATGCCTCCCCTATTGATTTCCACAAGGACCGGTTGGAAGTGGCCCGCATACAGCCCTTGCCTGCAATCTTAGTCAGGTCGTCTGTCCCCCTGGTCGGTGACCGTCCTATGCTGCGCTTGCCAGTCAGTCGTGTCTATTTGAGGACCTTTCGACCCCAACGGCCATCGGTTCTTCGAGCTAGATATGGGGTGGCCACTGCCACTTCAACTTGCTAATCCTCTGGGCTATATCGTATCCGTTCTTCTACGGATCTCCTCATTTCTGATTCGATCGCAGAGAAAAAAATAAAATAACGTGTAAAAATATCAAACCCATATTAAAAATGTATTACATTAGTAAAAAATAAACACCGGCATACATCGAATCTGGAGCATCCTATATCTATGTCGAACGAGCGCGCCAACTTCACAGCAGAGTACACCGTTGAATACTTTGGGAAGGGATGGACGCTTTGACAACCAACCGACTTGGGTCACTATAGATTAGGAAACGATAGTTACTTCCAAGTCGATCAAATGGCAGCTCAGCTGTGAGTTTGGGCGCGTGCGACGCTTGACACATAATATGTATCATTATTAGAAGGTCGAGAACCCATAACTGTCTGGATAAATCTAACTTAGATTTTAAGGCAGTATTTAAGTATCAATTATGTAAACGTGTTATTATGATAAATTAAAAAAAAAAAACCCGAGCATAGCCCTCTCCACAAATCGTTGGGCGACTCTGAGCCTGCTCTGAAGCCCCATAGTCAGGTCATAATCGATATTGTATTTATCTGAAAATGTTGTGTTACACGGAAAAGTCGGGTTCTTATAGTTTTTAAACTAAATATTTTTTGACGTGATAACGTTTTATAAATTGATGAATGCCAAAATGAAAAATAGTAACGTTCCGCGTGACGGTCAATGGTCAATGGTCAATGGTCAATGGTCAATGGTCAATGGTTAATGGTCAATGGTCAATGGTCAATGTCAATGTCAATTTCAATGTCAATGTCAATGTCAAAGTCAAAGTCATACATGATTATGTCGTTATCACGTAAATCTATCGTCCGTAAACCGACTTTACAGACAACCAATTTTTTTTCTAAAGTTCTAATGGTTTCTCATGTTTTTGACTATAGGAGGGGCAAGAAGGTCCAAAAGCCGCTGGTGGTCAGTACTTTGTGCAGAACTGGCAGCCCCAAGGAGGGCCTGTGGATGATGGACAGGTAATGCTGGATGTTAAGTCCTCAAAAATGTTTTTCAATCGGAAGTGGAGGATTTTCTCAGACTTCCGGCCAATTATAGATGCTATAAATTTCTGACTCACCCAGCACGCGCGGCACGGCCCTCTCAGAGGTGACTCCACGAAACTTCGCTCCGTAATTTTTTTAAAAGTTTAAGCAGTAAAAAGTTAAAAGCGACGTTGAAAGTTATACAGTTACGAAGCTATTAAAACGACGAGTGCAATAGTGGTGGTCCTGTTGAGATGTGACAATTACAAGAGGAGAAATTAATGAAAACATCTTCAAATTTTACGGTAACGGCCTTTGTTTCTACCTATAGCAATAATTGGCGCGCACTACGCGTCAGCCGTGTACAGACAGCCAGTACGAAAAGGTCATTCACCTTATACCACAAGTCCTCGAAGCGCGTAGCCATTTTTTGACGCTTAAATTATTAGCTGAGTGGCCGAGCGTAAAGTGTTGTAGACTTTAATACCAACAGTCGACGGTTCGAGTCTCACACGGACAATAATTTTTGGATCATTATTTTTGCACATATTACATTTAAACTATTTTTATTCCTTTCGACACAAATAAAAATGGAAAAAATGAATAGAAATCCTGGTACCAAAAATATCACATTCCGGACAACTCAGCGTAGAAGAGCGACCTCACTAGGTACGGGAAACTTAACAGACTCATCACTTGAGTCCATAGCGAAATTGACACTTTCCCAACAAGGTATGAACCTAAGTAGCGAATCGAACGACGCTTCAAATCAGAGAATACAAGAGTTAGAAGTTAAACTACAATCAGCTGATAACCAGATTGATATTTTATCATTAGAAAACTCAAGACTGCAAAAAGAGTTAAGTAAGAAAAACAAGGTTATAGATGTATATAGAAAAATCGAAAGCAGCGAAATCATAGTCTCGACGCCCTTAGCGGGAAGAAAAAGAAAAAAACCTTGTTTAACAGGTGAAGTCCTCAATTTATCAGCGCACACTATTGCTTCTACCTTACCCTCAAGAGAAGATCTATACCAGCGGATTGGAGAACTAGAAAAACAAACACAGGAGCTTAGTAAGTGGTTAGAAGAAGAAAAGAAAAAGTCATTAGATTTATTCACTAGGCTGAAATTATCTGTACCAGCTATAAAACCTGTCAAAAAAGTTATTGAACTGAAAAAGCTATCATCATATCAGAAGAAAATAAAAAAACTAACAAGGAGAGCCAAGTTCTTAGAAAAAAGATGTCATAAGTTAAACAAGCTAGAAAAGAAAATTAATTCAAAATTAGAGCATGAAGAAAATAAGAACAGAATTTTAGCAGAAATATCGAATCACAGCGCCCCTATTGTAGATAAAATCATTCTGAATAGACCGACAAATGTACCCAAAGGCTTGAATGTATGTGAAAAAAATATTCAAAATAGAGCTAAAAATAAACGTGAATGTGTAATTTTATCTGACGAAATCGGACGAGGATTGATATATAATCTTACTAAAACGAATGTACTAAATAATTTTATACATTTTTGTAAGCCAGGAGCAATGATGGACCAAATTTTGGACAATTGTGAAGAAAAGGCAAAATCTATTAAAAAAGGCGATACCCTAGTAATATTAATTAGTAAATTTCATGACAGTTACGCAAAAAATAATGTTTATGTGAAAAGATTACAAAGCATCGTTGAAAAATCAGACAGAGAATACAATATTGTAATGACAGGGCTTAGGTATGACGGTTGGAATGATAGTAACATTTACAATATAAATAACAAAATTGCTTCTATTGCTCATTTTAACAAGAATGTAAAATATTTGGAACTAAATTCAATTAATCTGTCTAATAATCAAAGATCATATAAAATCAAAGAACTAATAACAGAGCAAATAAGAACTGTACTTTTGCATAGTTTCCGTCCAACTTCTTCACTAACTTTCATTAGACAACTAGAACTAAATAGTAATCAGAAAACAATTTTTCACATAAATCAGCAGTCCCCCAAACAAAGATGATTATTGCATCTAACGTGCAAAGTATTCATAAGAAATATAATGTATTAGAAGACCTATTAAGTGTATATAGTTGTGACTTGTTCTGTGTAACCGAAACTTGGGCTTATGACCACCAAATTATAGGTATGAATTTAGAAAATTATGAACTTGCTACATACTTTAACAGACAAATATTTGAACATGGAGGTACGGCGATATTTGTGAAAAATGGTATAGATTACAAAATCAGAAATGATCTAAATTCAATGTCATTAGAAATGAATTGCGAAATTGCGGCTATTGAGCTACGTAGATCTAAAGAGGTGATTATAAGTGTGTATAGGCCAGACTATGATATAGACTTATTCTTTGACATCTTGAAAAAAATGGTATGTAAACTTGCTAGAGAAAACAAGAAAGTGGTGATTGTTGGCGATTTCAATGTAAATATTTTAAAGCCTAGTCCTAAGCTACGTAAATTTCAAAACATTTTAGACAATTATAACTTTAGATTTATTATTGACAAGCCGACCAGGACGGAAGGCACTAGTTCGACATGTATTGACAATTTTATCGTCAATTTTGAGTCATGTACAGGAAGTGTGATGGACGTTAAAATAGCGGATCACAATTCGATTATGTTAAATTTCCAAACCGAAGATTCAGACACCAAAGATAGTTGTTCGTACGTTTTGACTAGAACCTTTTCTGAAAGTAATATAAACTATTTCCATTATCTACTATTCACTGACTACGATAAATTATACGACGAAATTAAAGAAGCCAACACAGCTAATGGTAAAATGAATATTTTGATGGAAGCTATAACACATTTTTATAAAATAGCTTTTCCTCTGAGAAAAAAATACTCAAAAAGAACCCAAGCACCAAAATTTACAACAAAAGGCATAGAAGTATCGAGAAATAAGTTAGAAAAATTAGAAATACTTCAATCTGTTGATCCCAATAAAGATAGAACGTTAAGAATACGGAAATATAGAAAAATCTTTAGAAAAGTATTAAGATCAGCAAAAAGACTACAATACTGCTACAGAATTTCAAGATCGAAAAACAAAATCAAAGAAACATGGAAAATAATTAATGAGCAGATAATGAAAAAGACAAAAAAGAAAAGTAGTATATATTGTATCAAAAAAAACGGCCATATAATTAAAGATGAAACTTCAATTGCAAACTTATTCAACAACTTTTTCCTTAATATAGCTCATAACCTAACAAAACATACGAAGGTAGATAAAGATAAATGTTTAAGGTATTTAAGCAATATAGACAAACTACAGAGCTATATAAAGTTTGAGCCTGTAACCAAAGACGAAATAAGACGTGTTATTCAAGAAATTAAAAATAAAAATGCTCTAGATATAGATCACATGTCTGTTAAAACTATAAAAAAGCTCTTCACAAGAAGCGAACTCATATTAGAACTTCTCTATGAAGTCATAAATAAATGTATTGAAGAGGGGATTTTTCCGGATTCTCTGAAACGTGGACGAGTAATCCCTTTGTACAAAAAAGGAGATCACAGTGACCTTAGTAATTATAGACCAATATGCATACTCCCAATACTATCGAAATTATTAGAAAAGATTTTAAAAAAGAAAATAATTAAATACTTTGAAGACTATCAACTATTTACACCTGCTCAATTTGGATTCCGTAAAAATAGATCAACGGAAATGGCCATACAGGAAGTTGTCTATTACATATTACAGGGAATGGATGAGGCAAAAAAATGCGCTAGCATTTACTGTGACCTCTCAAAGGCCTTCGACTGCTTGCGGCACGAAATACTCATACCTAAACTTGAATATTATGGATTTCAGGGAAAAGAATTAAACATGATAAAGACGTACTTATCAAACCGAACCCAGATCGTTCAGGTGAATAAATGCTGTTCCTCTGTAGGTATAAACAATATCGGTATACCTCAAGGCTCAATACTTGGTCCTCTACTGTTTCTGATATATGTGAACGATCTCGCATATTGCCTACCTGATTGGGCGTCGGTAAATTTATTCGCAGACGATACACATGTTGGCATCAAAGAAAAAAACAATGACGCTTTAGATATAAAAATAACTGAGACCATGAACATACTCCATGAATGGTTCGAGGCAAACGGCATTATTCTGAACGATGATAAAAACGTTATAATGAAATATCATGCCAAAAAAAGGAAAAAAGACGCCATTAGCAAAACCGAACATGTTTTTCTTGGATACACTGTGGACTACACAATTACCCATAGTTCACACATAGATAAAACTTGTAAAAAATTAAGAAGTGCAAATTATGCCCTCTTTAGGCTTAAGCCCGTACTTGATACGAAAACACTAATTTCAGTCTATTATGCGTATATACACTCGATACTGAGCTATGCTATAATAACTTGGGGAAATGGTGCAGACATTAATAGGTTACTGGTGTGCCAAAAACGTGCTATCAGGATAATTAGCGGCATCACGCGCCGAACTTCAGCTCGCAAGTACTTCGTTAAACATAACATTATGACAGTGATAGCATTATATATATATAAATGCCTACTGGACGTACATAAAAATATTGACAAATACAAAACAAGAAAAGACAATCATACTGGATCTATCGCGACTATGAAAATGAGACATGAGGACAAACTAAGTATTCCTAAGACAAGACTCGTAAAGACCCAAAGGCAGGGCATATATACGAAAATAAATATGTACAATAAGTTACCTAAATCTGCTACTAAATTAGAATACCAAGAGACTAATAATGCATTCTATAAATTAGATGAGTTCATGGATATCAAACTTTCAGAAAAGTCTTTTCAGTGACCTAAAATTATAATAAAAATGCACTTACTCCTTATCGATTTAATTAAATAATTGACGTCATTATATCTACTTTCATATGGACCAGTCTTTAAAATATATATATTATTAATTAATTAATTTAATAAGTAATTATAAACATGTATTGACTTGCCGAAAATAACGAATGTTATTATGGTTAATAAATAATCTGAATCTGAATCTGAATCTGCACTACTTTCCCGACCGTGAGTCATTATGTCATAATGACGTAAGCAATTTTGGTGCGGGCTCTCGGACTATTTATCTATCTATTTAGGTATAATAGTTGCATATCTACGCGGTGGCTTTCGCCAGTAGAAGGATTAAAGTTATTTCAGGTAATGACGAAGATCTCAAATCATTATTATTAGAGTGCGCTGCGCTGCTAACAGATGGCGTTGCGTCACCGACATTTTTTTGTTATAAGCTTGCGTTTTACAATTTTACGCTTAGCTCGGAACGCGATAGTGTTTCGCTTGCTGGAAAGTGCGTGCAAATCGTATCTTGAGGCGAATTATCATTCTCAAAATTTTCATACTTTATGGTATGAATTGACTGGGGCCTAAGTCTACTATTCAATATGGCAATATGATCGGCTCACAATTGGTGAATTTGACAGCTTTGGTAGTCCGCTATTTATAATTCGTACATATTGAATCAATCTTGATTCAATTCTATATTCAATGACACAGCGCGTTATTTCCATAGTCTGTTAGCACCAGTTAGCACATTAAATGTCAAATGCCCTACTAAATCGACATAGGCCGAGCATAGATTCAACATAGATCGAGCATAGATTCAACCATAGATAAGTAACTGATTCAACATAGACCCAGGTTGCTATGACTTAGCAGACTACGGATTTTTGACGTTGTCTTATTGGCATCGGCTCGGCCTCGCAGCAGACTGAATATGAACTTTGAATTAGTAGACTTAACACCCTGAAGATGTGTGTTTTCATTTGCAGTACCGCGAGAACGAGGTTGAAAACAAGGGGCCGCACAGTTTTGGAGATGGGTACGCGTTCTCTTTTAAGGGATAAAATTATATAATGTCAATACTTAGGCACTTTGTTATTACCACTAGTTCTTATCCTTCACTAAATACATACAACCTTTATAAATACATAAACAATTACGTTTATTAAATACAGTTGTTTTTCTAAGAGATTTTTATTGTGTATCGCATGAACGCTATGCTAGGCAGAACTTCAGTTCAAATATTTGAAGGAAAAAATTCGGCTGCTAGTGGGACTTCAACCCACGACTACAGAATACCGTCCTGTCGCTTTGTCCAACTAAGCTATAGCAGCCCATACCACTAGGGCCGAATTACTTCCTTCCTTATTAACATCTGCGGGGATGTTATTAGCGCCATCTACCTTTAATTGTATGAACAATTAATTAATAGGACTGATAGACCAACATTACAGTTGATATCGTATCAAACGAAGGCACCCTACTCTTATTTTAAGAGATTTTATTGTGTATCGCATTAACCATATGCTAGGAAGAACTTATGTTCAAATATTTGAAAGAAAAAATAACCCACTAGCAGCCGAATTTTTTCCTTCAAATATTTGAACTGAAGTTGTTTTTCTATTTTTATATTTATATTTTGTTTTGTAATTTTGTGGTGTTCAATAGTGTTTTCATTGAATAACCGAAAACCTTAATTCGCAGGTAAAATTCCCTATAGTTATAGCAGATGTTTTTCTTTTTAAATTATAAAATAGCTTTGTTTGATATGATATCGAAAGAAAATGTCAAACGCTTGCATAAGGCTCCTGTGTTATATCTATTAGAAATATAAGACCTTTGTATATAAAGTTACTATGTATAAGTATATTAAACCGTGATTTTTCAAATATATACTAAATTAATAAGTCCAATTTATTTTATTTTATTGACTAGTTAACTGTCTGGTACAACAGTCATACTCATCATCATCTCAGCCATATAATGTCCACTGCTGGACGTATGCCTCCCCCATTGATTTCCATGAGGACCAGATGGAAGCCGCCGTCATCCAGCCCTTACCTGCGATCTTAGTCAGGTCGTCCGTCCATGTTGTCGGTGGCCGATCTATGCTGCGCTTGCCAGACCGTGGTCTCCATTCGCGAACTTTTCGATCCCAACGGCCATCAGTTCTGCCCACTGCCACTACAACTTGCTAATCCTCTGGGCTATATCGGTGACTTGCGTTCTTCTACGGATCTCCTCGTTTCTGATTCGATCACGTAGAGAAACCCCGAGCATAGCTCTCTCCAAAGCTCGTTGTGCGACTCTGAGCCTGCTCAGAAGACCTATAATTCTCAGAGACCACGTCTTCAACATGTTAATTAACACTTTTGAGTGTCGGTTCCATTTTTGGTAGTTTTTTTTTTTCACCATTTTTAGTGACCTTTGCTACTCACGGGATCAATTGTCATTCGCCCTCAATAAGGAAACCATCCAGCTAGATGTAAAACTTTTCAGTTATTGGAGTGTAACTCAAAAACCGCTTGACCGATTTTGATGAAATTTAAAAGGAACCACCTCGCAAGTATATTCTGAAGAATTTTGAGAATCGGTCCATAAACTACGAAGTAATCCACAAACACACATTAAAAAAAAAGCGATCGAATTGTGCAACCTCCTGTTTTTGAAGTCGGTTAAAAAATGACACGGACCCTGGAGTCTGTGTAGAATGGTAGTTTTATAAAAAAAACAAGATAATTAGAAAAAAAATAAGTATATTTTCATCACTTTATTATATCACAATTGTTAATAATATAGATTCTACAACATTATAAAAATCAATAACTATTAAGGGCAGGCAGAATCCGAAAGAATGTTTAATTAGATAAATAGTCCGAGAGCCAGGGCGACATATCTGTCGTGTATTTAGTCGGAGGCACGTCGTATGGCAACACTAGTCGGTGTTGCGCGTTCTCCTCTAGCGGGAATAAATCCTCATTTATCTGAAATATTAGAAAACAAGTGTAAAGTTTAATCATTTCATTTTTAACCGACTTCAAAAAAAGGAGGGTGAACCGATTTTGATGATTCACCGATTTTTTGACGTGATAACGTTTTATAAATTGATGAATACCAGCAACACTCATGAAAAATAGTAACGTTCCGCGTAACGTTCCACCTGAGTTTTGTATTACATAAAATAATCAAAGTCAAAGTCAAAGTCAGTCAAAGTCAAAGTCATTCAAAGTCAAAGTCAGTCAAAGTCAAAGTCAGTCAAAGTTAAAGTTAAAGTCAAAGTCAAAGAAAGTCAGTCAAAGACAAAGTCAAAGTCAGTCAAAGTCAAAGTCAAAGTCAAAGTCATAAATGATTATGACGTTATCACGTAAATCTATCGTCCGTAAACCGACTTTACAGACAACCAATTTTTTTGTTAGATAGAGCATACTTCCGTGGTGGTCCCATTCAAATTTCATTAAAATCGGTCAAGCGGGTTTTTAGTTACACTCCAATAACTGAAAAGTGTTACGTCTACTTGGACGACTTCCTAATTGCGGGTGAAGAAATCGGTGAACATACACAATGACTATTGATCCCGTGAGTAGCAAAGGTCACTGAAAAGGGTGAAAACAAATTTTATCAACAAAAAATGCAACCGACTTCAACACTCAAAAGTGTGAAATAACTTGTCGAAGTCGGTACCATGAGCACAATATTGTGATGATAGTTACTTATGTGAACTATCATGGTACCGACTTCAACAAGTTATTTCACACTTTTGAGTGTTGAAGACGGCTTCATTTTTTGTTAAAAAAATTGGTTGTCTGTAAAGTCGGTTTACGGACGATAGATTTATGTGATAACGACATAATCATGTATGACATTGACTTTTGACTTTTGACTTTTGACTTTTGACTTTGACTTTGACTTTGACTTTGACTTTGACTTTGACTTTGACCTTGACCTTGACTTTGACTTTGACTTTGACCTTGACTTTGACTTTGATTATATTATCTAGATCTAGATTAAACTTAGGTGGAACGTTACTGGAATGTTACCGTTACTGTTTTTCATTTTGGCATTCATCAATTTATAAAACGTTATCACGTCAAAAAATAATTGGTTATCTGTAAAGTCGGTTTACGGACGATAGATTTACGTGATAACGACATAATCATGTATGACTATGACTTTGACATTGACATTGACCATTGACCATTGACCATTGACCGTTACGCGGAACGTTACTATTTTTCATTTTGGCATTCATCAATTTATAAAACGTTATCACGTCAAAAATTGGTTGTCTGTAAAGTCGGTTTACGGACGATAGATTTACGTGATAACGTCATCATCATTTATGACTTTGAATTTGAATTTGACTTTGACTTTGATTATTATATGTAATACAAAACTCAGGTGGAACGTCACTATTTTTCATGAGTGTTGCTGGTATTCATCAATTTATAAAACGTTATCACGTCAAAAAAAAATATTTCTTTCTTTCTTTACAACATAAAGCCAAATATTTTTGAAGAGAAAACTTCTTTAGCGGCGTTGTGCACTAATGGATGGGTAAACAAATTTAACTCGCGTCAGGACACGTGACCTGATCGAAAATTCGTAAGACGGAGGGAGAGTAGACCGCCGGCGTGACGTAGGAGAGGAAGTAATAACCCCCTCTCTTTCTACCGCGCGGCGAAAATGTATGCTTGCTCCTGCTTTTTCGTTAAAGCGGCGCAGAGCGATGTAAAATAATTGCAATAGTTCTGAAGTGTTACATTTTTAATCTATACTAATATTATAAATGCGAAAATTTGTATTGTATGTGTGTATGTGCACGCCATAGGGGCGTCCCCCCATAAAGGGGGGATTTGCCAATACTCGCCACGCTTGGCAGGCGGGTTGGCGAGCGCAGTATGATTTCCGACCTTCAGAAGGCGCATCTGCCTACCTGCTGGTACATGATCCCTTAGCCGACTCTTACGGCACCCACATGAAGAGGTGGGGGAGTAGTATTCTAGGCCGGTACCACCACGGCACTATTTACTACATTATGTAAATAAATACTTACAAGAAATCTAGGCAAGAACAGCACACCCGCCTCGTAGCTCATAATCCTTAAGGCAGCGTTTCCTTTGTTGATAGACCCCCAAGCGGCCTGTAGATAAAGCAACAAAGTCTTAGAAAGTTTATAGATTCAGATCTTTGCGGAAATCCAAAACATAGACAATGGTAGTGATTCGCTTATTCATCGGAACTAAACTAAAATTTTGGAAAACTGAATTCTGATGCGGTTACGATAAAGGCTAAATTAGTATGAGACTTTATCAATAACATCACTAAGATTAAATACCTATATTGGAACGTAGTTCCTTATCGCGCGTTGCGAAAGAGGGCTAGACGGAAAAAAATGGGACAACAAGTTGTAACGACACTTTGTCAGAACGGCAACATCGCGTGGCATCCGTCGCTGCGTCGCGTCGGTCAGTAGTCGGTGCAGCAAGAGCCCTAGCCCGGCCAGAGCGGAACGGCAACGCCGCATCGCTTCTGACGAAGCAATTTATATTCAGGATTTAAAGTGAAATTAGACCGTAGTAACTTATCATAATAACAATAATGAATCCTGACAGTGTTTCTGCACACACACACACACACACACATACACACACACACACACACACAGGTAGTGTGTGAGGTTTTGTCGAAGTGTGAGGTTACGTCACACCTCAATGGGGTCGGAAAAGTGTGACAAAGGGTGGGGGGGGAGTCTTAAGCTTTCTGACGTCACCATGTCAATTAGATTTTTAAGCTATTGCATAGCTTCTATCGCGGGCCTTGAGCGTGGAGACAGAATCCAGAAATTCCGTAACGAAAATAACCTAACTCCCCCCACTCCGACCGGCACAGCGGTGATACATTTTAGTTTTGCCATCTATTGATGAATAGCAAAACTTTCAATGACTTTTTTGAAATATCACACTTGTCTGTTTAGTTCAGCAACTCGCTTCTAGGTGGCATTAGTTGTATCGGCGTTACTGCATAAATTATTAATATATTAATTGCATAATTTGATAAAAAATGCTATGCAATAGCTTTACCGCGGCAGTCCCCGAGTGCCACACGTATTTTTTTTGTTAGTACCTTGCTTACGTTCCCCGATGTGAGGAGAAAGTAAGCTGCGCGTTTGTTGTCCGGCGAAACTCTGGTATACGACTTTATATGCGGCATTGCTTTATCTCTCTTTGTGCTTTTCGCTCGCCATTGGCTGGAAACACATGAGAAATACATTATAACTTTTTTACCAAAAAATGGAACCGCCTTCAAGACTCAAGTTTTTTTTTATACTGTTTGGGTCTAGCGTTTGACCACTATCTCACTTGATGGTCAGTGACGATGTGGTCGAAGATGTTATCACGCTAAACCTAGAATGCTCACTGGCTTTCAGACTGCTGCCTGAACACACTACGTGTTTGGTGACAGTTTTTCAAACATGAGGGTGTTAGCTAGCCAGGCGGGTACTCGAAAGTAGCCTACCGACATGCTAGGAATTTGATAACGGTAAGACCGATATGGTAAGACGATAAGACGTAAGACCTTCCCCGTAAGCTCAATCTGTTTGTGGGGATCGAACCAGCGTCCGTCAGTTTGACAACCGACGCTCCCACCGCTGAGCTATCATCGCTTCAGTTATTTATTTATCTGATCTAGTGTTGCGTGTGCTAACAGTGTATGGAGTGTGTTGTTTGTATTGCTTCCGGGCTGTTTGGCCGTGGTCTATGTGAAACTTGTGTTCCAGACGTTTCGTCGATCACTGCGGTCGACATCAGTATCAGAGAAGACACCGCGAAGGAGAGTTCTACGCTCTTGTCGCCGCTCGGACCTGAACCACTGAAGATGTCGACCGCAGTGATCGACGAAACGTCTGGAACACAAGTTTCACATAGACCACGGCCAAACAGCCCGGAAGCAATACATACAACATGCAACGCCGGCCGTGAAAGCCATAGAGTTTACATTGTATGGAGTGTCACTCACAATAGATATTGATTGAGCCACGTCTGTTTGACGTGACAGCTGCCAGCGTACGGCAAACACCCGCCGCCCAGCAAACGGTCGTGGGACTGCTTCACGTTATCTGTACAATAACAGTTTAAAAATACAATTTATCTAATCACATACTGAAATACAAAGATATTTTGCCGAGCTCGCGGTTCTCGTAGTGAAATAAGCGGTCAAAAAGGGTACTGGACTTATTTGACCGCTAGTTTCCCATAAACGAAAAACAATAAAATGTTAAGAGTTTTTATTGTGTATCGCATTAACCATATGCTAGGAAGAACTTATGTTCAAATATTTGAAGGAAAAAATTCGGCTGCTAGTGGGACTTGAACCCACGACTACAGAATACTGTCCTGTCGCTTTGTCCAACTAAGCTATAGCAGTCCATACCACTAGGGCCGAATTACTTCCTTCCTTATTAACATCTGCGGGGATGTTATTAGCGCCATCTACCTTTAATTGTGTGAACAATTAATTAATAGGACTGATAGACCAACATTACAGTTGATATATTATTTCCTTCAAATATTTGAACTGAAGTTCTGCCTAGCATAGCGTTAATGCGATACACAATAAAATCTCTTAAAATAAGGGTAGGGTGCCTTCGTTTGATACGATATCAACTGTAACGTTGGTCTATCAGTCCTATTAATTAATTGTTCATACAATTAAAGGTAGATGGCGCTAATAACATCCCCGCAAGATGTTAATAAGGAAGGAAGTAATTCGGCCCTAGTGGTATGGGCTGCTATAGCTTAGTTGGACAAAGCGACAGGACGGTATTCTGTAGTCGTGGGTTCAAGTCCCACTAGCAGCCGAATTTTTTCCTTTAAATATTTGAACATAAACAAAAAAATGTTGACAGCATTGAAAATAGGATTTGTTTTAAATAATATGCACACCGTGACGGTTGACGGTCACCGTGGCGCAGTGGTTAGTGTCAGTGACATCTGTGTCTCCGGGACCCTGGGTTCGAATCCCGGCAGGGGCAAACATTTGTGCGATGAGTGTAGATGTTTGTCCTGGGTCTTGGATGTTTGTGTGGTGTCATTGTGTGTCTATGCCTCCCGCGACACAGGGAATCCTCTGCGGGGGTCTGAGTGTAATAAAAAAAATATGCTCACCTAAAGAAGGGTATATCAGTTTCAGTTCAGGCGGACTGGACAAGGTTTGTGGCTGTTCCTTTATCTTAGTGAAATGATGTAAGAAGTCTCCCGTCAGCCATAGCTGTAACAAAATTACCTTATTTTAGATATGTATGGACTGTGGACGAAATTAAGGCTGCGTTTCAATTTGCGCTCACAGTGCACACGTGCGTACGTAAGGATTTGGCTGTTCCGAGATGAATTTAGTAATGACAGTGCTGACGCTCGTAAGCAAATCGGAACGGATTTTTGTGTGTGAATGCGCGCGAGTTCTTTAAATATCAGTTCCCATTAAATTCATATTAAATCATTCTCTTCCGTACTTCATGGGCACTAAATGGGTCATTTTTTTCTGATATATAAAATTACGTTTTTAATTGTTTGTGGACGAACTACCAATTTTTCGACAGATTCTCTAAATGAGTCAGATGTTTGACTCTCAGTGCATAGTTATTTATCTATGTGTTTGACAGCGCTCACACTGCTCTACGTCGTACTCGTGAGCGTTCTAAGCACAGGATGATGACGTCTTGGATGACGTCATATACATTTTGTGTGCAGCTGTCAGTGCATTTCGGAATGACTTTAAGCACGCTCTCTGTGCTCAAAGCTCAATAAGAAACACACCCAAAGTCGTCTAAGCTGTCAATAGAATTAGTCATTTAATTGGGACCCAACGGAAGACCAGCGCTGGTTTAAAATCTAGCATATGCTGAGTTGGGGACCAATTTACGACATACACCATATCTTTCTTTTTGTTATTTTTCTTATTGTGTTCTCATTACCTGTGTGTCATGTCATAAGTAAACGTATTTTCTTTCTTTCTTTTTTTTCAACTTTAAGAGTATAAACTGTCAAAAAAATTAGATTTTGAAGAGATGGAGCGTCGGCTCAGCGGTTGGAGCGTCGGCTGTCAAACTGACAGCACCCTGGTTCGATCCCCAATAACAGCTTGAGCTTCCGGTGAAAGTAACACCGTTGTCAAATGCCCAGCATAGGGTACTTTCGAGTACCCGCCTGACTAGCTATCACCCTCAACTGTCACCAAACACATAGTGTGTTCAGACAGTAGTCCTTGAGAGCCAGTAAGCATTCTAGGTCTAGCGTGATATCATTGAGCACAATATTTTGATATCAGTTATTTTTGAACTATCATGGTATCAACTTCGACAAGTTATTTCATACTTTTGAGTGTAGAAGTCGGTTCCATTTTTTGGTAAATTTTTTTCACTCTTTTTAGTGACCTTTGTTACTCATGGGATCAATTGTCATTGTGTATGTTCACCGATATCTTCACCCGCGACTATAATATCTTCGAGGTATAAGCACGCACCTTTAAGTTATTGGAGTGTAACTCAAAAACAGCTTGTCCGATTTTAATGAAATTTAAATGGGATCATCGCGAAAGTGCATCCCATTAAACAAAAAAAGAATCACCAAAATCGGTTCAGAAACAACGAAGTTATATGCGAACAGACATAAAAAATTTAAAAAAATATACGGTCGAATTTGAGTAACCTCCTTTTTTGAAGTCGGTTAAAAAGGCACCATGCTTAAGTAAAGTATCTTTGGGTTTATGCTTACATTGGGTTTGTTACCATAGCTACCGATGCTCGACGCTTGCGCCAGTAGAGGCCAACGTTTCGTTTCTGAAAATAAAAACACTAAAATTACACAATTTAATTCCACCATCACCATTCTATATATATATATATAGTCTTACACGCCCCTAGCGGTAGTGGTGGGCGAGCGGCAGACTGGCTATATAAGCCAGACAGAACCGAAGCGCGCACACTTTTACTCGGGCGCTCGCCGGCATCGGACGTCGACGCAATGACGTAGCAAGTGGGAGGGACCGACGTTACGTCATAGGCGCGGCTGGCTTGGACGAGTCATTCTATTTCGGGACATCGAACTGAGCGGACGTGCCTTATTTAGTCCACTGTTGCACACTTCTACCTGGGTACTCGGAGACATCAGACTTGGCTTAGGAGTCTACGTGAATTGTTGTCGTGTTTGGTGATATCGCGTTTTGTTATTTAATTTCAATGAAAAATGTTGATAGTTCGCTTTGTATTTTCTGTTCAAAAACTGAATACACTTCTGATCGTCAAGAATATATATATGTATACCATTCTTCACATAGCTCGAAGAACTGATGGCCGTTGGTGCCGAAAAGTTCTCGAATGGAGACCACGGACTGACAAGCGCAGCATGGGACGGCCACCGACCAGGTGGACAGACGACCTGAATAAGATCGCAGGCAAGGGCTGGATGCGAGCCGCTTCCAATAGGTCCTTGTGGAAATCAATGGGGGAGGCTTATATCCAGCAGTGGACGTCCTATGGCTGAGATGATGATGATGATGATCACCATTCTATCATCGGTCTACGTTAGATGGACGTGATCAAAATAAATATAGTGTATATAGAGCTAAGACAACACTAATTAATAATATTGCAGTGTGTAAACTCTAAGGCTTTCACGGCCGGCGTTGCATGTTGTATGTATTGCTTCCGGGCTGTTTGGCCGTGGTCTATGTGAAACTTGTGTTCCAGACGTTTCGTCGATCACTGCGGTCGACATCTTCAGTGGTTCAGGTCCGAGCGGCGACAAGAGCGTAGAACTCTATTCTAGAGTTCTACGCTCTAATTAAAAGTAATAAGGGACCTGAAAACGAATCATTTAAAAACGGCTTTTGAAGCGATGATAGCTAAGCGGGGAGAGCGTCGCCTGTCAAATTGACGGACACTGGTTCGAACCCCAACAACAACTTGAGCTTCCGGTGAAGGTAACACCGTTATCAAATTCCCAGCATGGTGGTAGGGTACTTTCGAATACCCGCCCGGCTAGCTATCACTCTCACGTTTGAAAAACTGTCACCAAGCACAAAGTGTGTTCAGGCAGCAGTCCTTGAGAGCCAGTGAGCATTCTAGGTCTAGCGTGATAACATTTTCGACCACATCGTCACTGATCATCAAGTGAGATAGTGGTCAAACGCTAGATCTATACAGTATAAAAAAGTAGTTATATAAAAGATAAAATTCGACTACCAGTGGGACTTGTACCCACGACTACAGAATACCGTCCTGTCGCATTGTCCCACTTAGCTATGGTACTCCACTTTCCGAATTTATTACTTCCTTTAAACATCTGAAGGGAAGTTGTTATTAGCGCCATCTACCATTAATTGTATGAACTAACCGGTGGTCGATTTTTTCCCTTCATATAATATGAACGTAAGTTCCGCCTAGCATGTTGTTAATGCAATAATGCTCACACTGTTTGTTAGTGTTGAAATGAATTAATTGCAACACTGAAGTGTATGCGCCATCTATCTCTTCTCTAAGGAACTATGGAGCGATATATTGTCTGTACTGCCTACTACATTTTTTTTTTGGATTTACCGAATAAACGATTATTGCTCAGTTAGCGTATCTAAATTATTTTTCATAAATATTCTTTCAATTCTATCAGTTAGCTTCCCTGGGTGACATAGGCTTTATTATATTTTCCTAATTTAGTGTTCATTACTATATAGGTACTATGATCATGTTTGTATACGAATAGTCATAGTCAATTTTATTGGTAACATTTTGATTACAAGCCAGTGTTTGAATAAATATAAAATAATAAATAAAAAATCTTAACTTAATTATAAATTAAAAACTTCACGTTAATTAAAAAAAAAAATGGTTGTCTGTAAAGTCGATTTACGGACGATAGATTTACGTGATAACGTCATAATCATTTATGACTTTGACTTTGACTTTGATTATTTTATGTAATACAAAACTCAGGTGGAACGTTACGCGGAACGTTACTATTTTTCATGAGTGTTGCTGGTATTCATCAATTTATAAAACGTTATCACGTCAAAAAAAAAAAATATATATAATATAAAAGGTATATATATAATATAAAAGGTATCCAAAGATACCTGTCTTGTCTCATTTAAAATCTATGAATTCCTTGTTGGAATAGAATGCTTGGTCTATAAGCCATTTTTTCAATTTTATTATATATCTATTATTATATATTTTTTATATATCTATAATACATAGCAAAATGTAAATATACCTAGGTACATACTAAAACCATTAGTTACTTGTAGAAGTATTATTATCTAAAGTGAATATCGTAGCTTATAATGGTCACTGTACAAAGTGTGAATACATTTTTATCTGTATTGTGGTAAATGCCACAAAAATGAATTTAAAAAAGTTGATAAATAACATAAATTAAGTGTAATTTTGTCATAAGACTAAAAAAGGCGCTTTAACCTGAGTAGTCATACAATTTATGTTTATATAATATCTTGACTGTGTGTTGTTTTATATATATTTGTATTATATATATAGTTGATGACAAATAAAGATCTTTTAAAACAAAACAAACATTATATTTTCAAAAGAATAAAGGATCCTAATAATTTTTAATTTTGAAATTTTTCACCCGTGCTAAGCCGTAGCGGACCGCTAGTATAATAAGAAAAACTTAAATCTAGGTTACATCGAGTTTAGGCGAAGCTAACTTATTCTTAAAAGTAACTATGACAGTTCATTCATCTCAGCCATTGGACGTCCACAGCTGGACGTATGCCTCCTCATATAAGGGGGGATTTGCCAATACTCGCCACGCTTGGCAGGCGGGTTGGCGAGCGCAGTATAATTTCCAATCCTCAGAAGGCGCTGCTGCCCACCTCCTGGTACGTGATCCCTTAGCCGACTCTTACGGCACCCACGGGAAGAGATGGGGGAGTACTATTCTAGGCCGGTACCACCACGGCGCAAAAATTCCAAATTATATCCTAGCACTATGACAGTGCTAGGATATAATTTGGAATTTTTACAAATTAATTGTATATTAATATAAGTTAGTAAACTCGGGGAGCACAGTGCTCCACACTAGGTTGGACCTGTGTCGTGGAGTACAGGCTCTTCCTTACAGTCCTACGAAAGTTTTGCTTCCACTTTCTTAATGAGTACTGCCAAGGAATGGAACTCGTTGCCCGAGTCTGTGTTTCCCGATATCTACAATCCTGGAGTCTTCAAGTCGCGAGTGAATAGGTACCTTCTAGGTTTGCGTGCTAAATCCTAGACAACGTCATCACTTAACATCAGGTGAGACAGTTGTCAAACGCAAACTTGTAATATGTAAAAAAAAAGTTTCAAAACGTATGAAAGTAAGTATAAAATATATATAATAAAATCATACCCGCTGCCGGTATGGCGCAGTGTTGCCTCAACAGTGACCCTACCCTCGTCATGCCCCAATCCGTGTCGAAGTGGGAACCGGGTGCCGAGGCTATCAGGAACACACTGGGGAAACAACACGGGAAAACTAGCATCACTCCTTCTGATGTTCATCATCATCATCATCATCATCTCAGCCAAAGAACGTCCGTAGTCGTAGGTTCAAGTCCCACTAGCAGCCGAATTTTTCCTTCAAATAGTTGAACGTAAGTTCCGCTTAGCATGGTTTTAATGCAATAAACCATAAAACTGTTGAGCTGCTGACTGTTGAACAGATTCCCTGTGCCACGGGAGGCATGGACACACAATCACAGCACACAAACACCCAAGACTCGGGACAAACACCTACACTCATCACACAAATGTTTGCCCCTGCCGGGATTCAAACCCAGGGCCCCCGGAGACACAGAAGTCATGTGACTGACACTAACTACTGCACAACGGCGACCGTCGTCGCCTATATTAAAAATAAAGTTTTTTTTACTTATTATATGCTTGCGTTTGACAGCTGTCTCACCTGATGTTCAGTTACGTTCTTTATAACTAAACCTATATGGTGACTCAAATTAAATGAGCTTACTTGATATGAGAGAAATCGCATCTCTTCACCCTTTCGACGTAGGTGGATAGCGCGGGTGAGTGATAATGGTTCAAATATCGAAGCAGGGAACGCTTGAACATCGTCGGGGATTCCCCGTCGTGCGGCATCGCGGTACGTGGCAGCTCGGGGCATGGAGGACTGAACCATAGACTGAAATTTAGGAGAAAGTCTTTAATTTAACAACAAAAAGCAATCAAAATATTTTATTGACTTAATAGTGCATTATGCAAAGGCTGGGAAATAGGTATAAGTCACAATAGACAAATAGGTATAAGTCATTATAGTCAAATAGGTATAATTCACAATAGTCAAATAGGTTTAAGTTACAATAGTCCAACAGGTATAAGTTACAATAATCAAATAGGTACAAGTCACAATAGTCAAATAGGTACAAGTCACAATAGTCAAATAGGTACAAGTCATAATAGTCAAATAGGTATAAGTCACAATAGTCAAATAGGTTTAAGTTACAATAGTCCAACAGGTATAAGTTACAATAATCAAATAGGTACAAGTCATAATAGTCAAATAGTGAGAGTCAAAAAGTGCCACGTCATACCCGTAGAAACAGTGTAAAGTAATTATGAATGTGGGTTTTAATAATATTTAGAAAGATAAGACTACACTCTAATAACAACTATTCCTTAAATGAAATATTTTATCAAATCTCGTACTGAAATAAAAAGATTAAAAAATCAAAAACAAAACTTGAATTACAGTCTTTACAGACAAGGCATATAAATAAACTTTAAAAAAATATTTAGTTTATCAAGACTAGTTTCACACCTGCTGTGTAGTCTGCAGTCTTCATCTGCATCTTAAAAATTGTATCATAGTAATAAATGAAACATAATCAAAAAAGGTACGGGCCGTCTGTCTGCGTATTTTTATATAAAAAAAATACACAGACTCACGACCTGCTCTGTAATAAAACCTGTATTAAACTTTCCACCGCTGAACCGCCGCGTTTATTAATCTTGTTCGCCACCCTGAGCTTATCTCGAGGGACACGCGACAAAGTGTAATTCCTGCACGCGTCAAGCCGATTTACCAATTATGCTAACGTAATAACTCACCCCTGCGTATAAATTGAATATAACGTGTTTCCTACATCAACTTAGATAACCAATCAAGTACTAGCTACATCTTAAGATTTAGCGCCATCTACTTTAAACATCTAAAACGCTTTGACAACGCCATCTATCATATTTGTCATACACAAGCAACACCTTAACATTATAGTTAACGCCATCTATCTTACTTCAATATCAACACACTCCAACATACTTATTAACTCACCCCTGCGTCCTGTTCTCCCAATCGTCTAAGTACAGGTTGGCGGTCGAGACAACCACCCGAATGGATCCATCTTCATAACACAGCAGCATCATTTTACTAGAAATAAATTATTAAACCAATTAAACTACACATCCTACTAATGTTATAAATGCAAAAGTTTGTGTGCATGCGTGTAAGTGTGTAGGTGTGTATGTGTGTATGTTTGTTACCTCTTCACGCTCAAACGGCTACACTGATTTCGATGAATCGTACTAATGTTATAAATGCAAGAGTTTGTGTATATCTGTGTGTGTGTGTGTGTGTGTGTGTGTTACCCCTTCACGCTGAAACGACTACACCGATTCCGATGAAATTTGTTATGGAGATAGCTTATACCCTGGATTAACACATAGGCTAATTTTCATCATCACCATCATCACTGTTTTTCATCACCTCGCGGGTACAGCCGCGGGGCGCAGCTAGTATTATATAAAAGACAAAAAGCATACTATTGTGAATATAATTGAGTAACAAATAGATTAATAAAAGTATTTACACGAATCGGACTATGAATAAGACCAAAAAGATTTTATTCTGCTCGGTACGTAGAGGTTACCGAGGAAAATTCGTGCATTTTTCAAAATTTTATCATGCGCTGTAGAGATAACACGCACACATGTCATGTAAAACTAGGGATGTAACTAGTGGTACGGTTCATTTCATTTCATTTCAATATATATAACAACGGGAGGAACGTCGCCTGTCAAACTGACGGACACTGGTTCGATCCCTAACAACAGCTTGAGCTTACGGTGAAGGTAACACCGTTATCAAGTCCCCAGTATGGTGGTAGGGTGCTTTCGAATACCCGCCTAGCTAGCTACCATACTCAAGTTTGAAAAAACCGTCACCAAGCACATAGTGTGTTATATACTTAGTTCTTGAGAGCCAGTGAGTATTCTAGGTCTAGCGTGATAACATCTTCGACCACATCGTCACTGACCATCAAGTGATATAGTGGTCAAACGCTGGATCTATACAGTATAAAAAAAACTAACAAGTGCCGGATTAGTCACGTAGAAAGAGTAACAAATGCTACGGGCCCCGCGCATTTGGGGGCCCGTGCACTAACGCTACCTGACTGTAAAAAGCATCTATTTATATTAAAGCTTGATAATATTTCTTATATATATACTGATATGGATCATGTTATTGACAGCAAAGCTCAAGAAGCACGAGTTTAAAGTAAAAAAAAAAAACGGGTTGCACTCCGGGAGTGCCGGCAGAAGTGAATACTTGCATTTATGTGATAACAGTTTTCATTTATTGCGCTATCATACACAAACATGACAATAGGTATTCAAGTTTATCGATTTTATGTATCTACACATTGAACACTATAGTGAGGGCGATAGAGCATACAATAGAATGAAGACAAAATCAACATGTTAAACGGGCGAGCGAGGTGAGCGCAATCTACTTCAAAAAGGTCGAATTATACCTACCAACAAACGAAAATGTTCCATATTCCTAACACATTTAAGTAAGACAAGACAGACAAGACAATTTTTTTTTTATTTATTTATTTATTAACATTCACACAAGGTCTTCAGGTCCCAAACTAGGCAGAGCCTGTGCTATGGTAACCTGATGACTGATATATATATACTTATATAGATAAACACACCCAGACACAGGTCAAACAGACATGTTCATGCACACAAATGTTTGACCTGTCCGGGAATCGAACCCGGGACCAGCGGCTCAGAAGGCAGAGTGCTACCAACTGCGCCAACCGGCCAGTCAAAATAGATAGTTAAGTTTAAATTTCTCTACGCTCCCTCCGTCTTACGAATCGATGACATCACACGCCTGACGCGAAATATCATGACGCGAGTTTAACATTTTCTCCCCATACAAAGTGCACAGCGCCACTAAATAGAATAGAAATACTTTATTTGTATAAACATGGTATGTATACATGTACAAAAAGTACAAGATAAGATAAGATAAGATAACCTTTATTTGCAGTGTGTATACAATGTGGTATTTATATTTAGCCAGTGCGACACATGTCCTTGCCATATTTGGCATACAAATATTTTAAATAACTTATTTATAAGTGCTTTAATACTATAGTACACAAACAAACATTAATTAGTGTCAGTGACATGACTACTGTGTCTCAGGGACCCTGGGTTCGAATCCCGGCAGGGACAAACAATTGTGCGATGAGTGTAGGTAGATGTATGTCCCGGGTCTTGGATGTTTGTGTGCTGTGATTGTGTGTGTCCATGCCTCCCGCGATACAGATAATCCTAGCGTGAGGGTCTGAGTGTAATAAAAAATTAAAAAAACAATTTACAGAATCAATCTAAAGCCCCATTCTCCTTGGTATGGTACGCGGCGCTCGACGAAGCCCTAGGGCCGGCGGCACCCCAGTCCCGGCTGTGGACCGAACGGGGCTCCATATTGGGATACACTCCGATGCACCACAACTTCAAACTGCAGCTGGAGACGCTACATGGTAAGTCTCGGATTTTTATATGACCTCAAGAATAGAATAGAATAGAAATACCTTATTTGTATGAACATGGTATATATACATGTACAATAAGTATACAATGTGGTATTTATATTTAACCAGTGCGAGACATGTCCTTGCCATATTTGGCATACAAATATTTTAAATAACTTATTTATAAGTGCTTTAATACTATAGTACACAAACAAATATTAATCATATATAAAATAATAACGATAATAACTCAATATGTATTTATAATTTAGTATAATTAAATTTTTTTTTTTTTTTTTTTTTTAAAGATTATAAGCTTGCGTTTGACCACTGTTTCACCTGATGTTAAGCGACGACGCGGTCTAAGGTGGAGCACGCAAACTTAGAAGGAACCTATTCACTCGCGTCTTGAAGACTCCAGGGTTGTACATATCGGGAAACACACTCAGGCAGTGAGTTCCACTCGCTGGCAGTACGCATTATAAAAGTGGAAGCAAAACGCTTCGTGCGTAACGGTGGTATATCTACCATGTAGCGGTGGCGAATAGTCGAAAAAATTTAATATTACTATAATTTTAATACCTACCCTGTCCACTGAAAGTCAGCTTGTTAGTCATTATAAGAAAGAACTAAACTAAAGAACTTTTCACTTCAATGAAACTATATTTGAAGCTTACGTGTGATGTTTGCCAAAGGGTGTCCCCATCTGAACGAGGTGGGCGTCCACGTGGGGTTTCTTTTTACTAATATCCTTCAAGTCCGAGCATTCCTCCCCGTACAATAAAGTTAGTTTTTTCTGACTGAAACAATAACCAACATTTTTACATAATTATGTGCTGTGTCTCAGTCTTTAGTGGGATGACTTCAGGGGTCATCCGCCTAAAAATATTGCTTTGACTATTGCTATAGCTTTCGACTTTCCTTCTTTCTTTTCAAACCTAAGAAAGCTTCAACAATTACATCTAATTATTGATGTGGACAGTGGACAGACGACCTGACTAAGATCGCAGGCAAGGGCTGGATGCGGGCCGCTTCCAACCGGTCCTTGTGGAAATCAATGGGGGAGGCGTATGTCCAGCAGTAGACGTCCTATGGCTGAGATGATGATGATGATAATTATTGATTTATTAACAATTGTTGAAGCTTTCTTAAGTTCGAAAAGACGGAAAAACGTTCCAACTTGTCGCACGAAGCGTTTTGCTTCCACATTCTTAGTGCGTACAGCTAACAAATGGAACTCATTGCCTAACTCTGTATTTCCGAAAAAATACGACCTGGGTATCTTTAAGTCACGAGTGAATAGGTATCTTCTAGGCAGGCGTGCTCCATCGTAGACCGCTTCATCACTTAACATCAGGTGAGATAGTGGTCAAACACCTGCCTATTCCCAATTAAAAAAAAAAAAAAAAGGAAAGTCGAAAGCTATAGCAATAGTCAAAGCAATATTTTTAGGCAGATGACCCCCTGCTCTAGTTATGAAAATAATTCCACAGAATAAGACCATGTTCTATCATACCTGTATCCGGCAAAGTAATACTGCGCAAGCAACCAAGCGATTTCCACCATGAAGTTTATTTGCAACGAACATTTCAATTCTCCCAAGCTCCGGTCTAAGATCTCTGTAATGGAAGCGAAACAATTATTGTAATAAATCATAGTCATCACTTAACATCAGGTGAGACAGTTGTCAAACGCAAACTAATAATATGTAAAAAAAAAAAAAAAAAAAAACTTTTTGTCATTTACACACACTGATATTCTAATCCTACTAATATTATAAATGTGAAAGTTTGGATGGATGGATGCTTGTTACTTTCACGCTCAAACGGCTGGACGGATTTGATTGAAATTTGGTATGTAGATACTTCTGGTCCCGGAATAACACATAGGCTACTTCAGTTAAATATTTGAAGGAAAAAATTCGGCTCCCTCAAATATTTGAACTGAAGTTCTGCCTAGCATGTTGTTAATGCGATACACAGTAAAAACTCTTAAAATAAGGGTAGGGTGCCTTCGTTTGATACGATATCAACTGTAATGTTGGTCTATCAGTCCTATTAATTAATTGTTCATACAATTAAAGGTAGATGGCGCTAATAACATCACCGCAAGATGCTAATAAGGAAGGAAATAATTCGGCCCTAATGGTATGGGCTGCTATAGCTTAGTTGGACAAAGCGAACAGGACGGTGTTCTGTAGTCGTGGGTTCAAGTCCGACTAGCAGCCGAATTTTTTCCTTCAAATATTTGAACTGAAGTTCTGCCTAGCATGATGTTAATGCGATACACAATAAAATCTCTTACATAGGCTACTTTCATCATCATCAATCATCACAACGCGGGTAAAATCGCGGGGCGCAGCTAGTATGAAATAATAGTCTAATATGATACAAGTGAACTAATTACACATGAGGTTGTGGGTTGCAGTGGGAGCCGCAGATCTATCCGTAGCTCCAGCCGGGCCATCCATAAATTACGTAACACCTTTAGGGGGAGGGAGGGGCTCAGCAAGTGTAACATAGGGTACGTTTCTTTTTGCGCTTTGAGCACAAATAACGTGCTGAAGAACATGCTGAAAGTCATTCCGAAATGCACTGACAGTTGCACACAAAATTTATATGACGTTATCCATGTCATCGTCCTGTGCTTAGAACGCTCGCGACTACGAGAGGTAGAGCAGTCAAACATCTGACTATCATTCAGAGAATCTATCGAAAAATTTAAAAAACGCAGTTTAAACTTTAACAAAAAAAATCCCATATAGTGCCTGTGGAGTACGAAAGAGAAATTATTTAATATGAATTAAATGGGAACTGACATTTATAACATTCGCGCGCTCACACACAGTCAATCCGTTCCGGTTTGCTTACGAGCGTCAACACTGTCAGTACTAAATTCATCTCGGAACAGCTAAATGCTTACGTACGCACGTATGCACTGTGAGCGCAAAAAGAAACGCACCCATAGTGTGACAAGGGGTGTGGGGAGTCTTAGGCTCTGTGACGTCACCTGTTAAATTTTTCCGCATTTAGCGCCCGACGGTAAGCGCCGATATAAAATCAAAGACGAAAAATTCAAATTTACAGTTAATGTCAAAAATCTTCAATTTAACAAAATTACTTTTTCATTTAAAGTATCAAAACATTTATCGAATAATTTCGAGCTTTTTTTTTTTTTTTACAAATTATAAGTTTGCGTTTGACAACTGTCTCACCTGATATTAAGTGATGACGTTATCTAGGATTTAGCACGCAAACCTAGAAGGTACCTATTCACTCGCGATTAATTGCTTGGTGTGTGACGTCACACCAGGAGCTAGGGATGGTCCATGGAGGGGGGGGAGGGGTCAAGTCATTAAATCCGTGTGACGTAATTTATGAATGTCCCCTAAGGGGTTCATTAAACCGAGTGTGTAATGGGCAGGGCTCACGAGTCAACACATTTGCGCGGAATAAGCAAACATATTGTGTAAAGTTTAATTATTAAATTGAGAATTTTAATTTTGAGGAAGTAATTCTATATGCGTGTGTATAGCTCAGTTTATGGCCCTAGAAGGGGTGTAGGTAATAAGGCTCATTTTACGTAAAAGTGTGTTAAATATTATATTTATCTAATCTCTGATTGATGCTTGAGATGATGAAAAGGTTACAATATGATACAGCTATATAGCATATAGCAATTCGCCATCGCTATATGGTAGATATACCACCTATACGCACGAAGCGTTATGCTTCCACTTTCTTAATGCGTACTGCCAAGGAATGGAACTCGTTGCCCGAGTCTGTGTTTCCCGATATGTACAATCCTGGAGTCTTCAAGTCGCGAGTGAATAGGTACCTTCTAGGTTTGCGTGCCAAATCCTAGACAACGTCATCACTTAACATCAGGTGAGACAGCTGTCAAACGCAAACTTATAATATATAAAAAAAAAAAAAAGCTCTTCTACAGACAACTGTAACTTTTTTTCCATTAAGATACAACTTCAGCTGGAACAAGGAGGTTGCAATGCAGTTTTCTACATATAATCTGCGGACGCGGCGCAACACGCATGCGCGACCAGGAAATGGATTTTGTCGCTAAACGTTTACAAATACATAAACATAAGCTGTACATTTGCCTAAATTTCATCATTTGGTCTTAAAACACTTGTGTAATTATTATGATACAGTTTCATATAGTATTGTCAATCATACTAACTAAAATAAAGAGTTTTATCTAATCTCATACTGAAATATAAAAATTAATGAAGTAAACTGTCAGATTCAGATTCAGATGCATTTTATTGTTAACTGTGTGTACATATAAAGTTCTTAAAAATATCAAATAATTGTTTCAACAGTTACATCCACAACGACATACAATATTTGCTTAATTAATTAATTAATGTTTAACAATGTCAGATTTATCTAAATGTATACATAAAAAAAGTCAATTGGATAGTTTATATTATTATTTCTTATTAATTGCGTCAATCTTACTTTATGTCTTACCTATGAAATAAACTATTTTACCTATTAAATAATCTTACCTTGAAAAGTAATAGAGTAAGGTTGGTTATGTGTTTCTTTCGCCGCAGTTATAGTTGTATAGAATATGTAGTAAGGAGCCGCAGCAGCATGTTTGGCCGCCATCTTGCCTTTGGCCACTACTACGGTTAGATAGTCTTCCACCCGACGCGTGGGGGGTACTATTGGACGGTAGTCCGAATCTGAAAATTATTTAATTAATTATTTATTTATTTAATTAATTACACAGCATAACCAATCACATAATTAATCAGAACTTAATGCTAAATAGTATGATTAAAACAATGTAAATGTCAATAAAATGTGAAGTCTTAAACGCTATATATTATTTAAATGAATAACTGGGTCAATTTTTTTTGGCATATTTATCACACACAACATTATGTCCCAGCCAAAATTCTTAACAGGTCAAAACTACTTTTAACTGGAGAAAAATAGGCAAAGACCCTTTGGTAGATAGCGAAACTAAAGCTCGGAATGATCCTGGAGATCCTCGTAAGGATAATGGAATAAACTCTTTAAATTTTTGCACTGTCATTGGTCCTTGATAAATGCAGTTTCGAATTGATGACATTTTGAAGAGGGCGACGTTTCCGTTACAAAATACAGGTGACACATACAGGTACAAGTACAGGTGGCTCTGGAGATTTTAAAAAGACGGTACAGATTAAAAGTAGATTCTACAGTTTTCATATCACTATTCGTCGTCTACATAACTCAGCATTTAATTACTTATCATATTTATTTTTATATTAATATGGTATAATATATATTAGTATGACCTTATTGATATTTATGTAGGATTATTATCAAAATAGAAATGTAGTCTAATTATAGTACTAATTATATCCAAAGGTTGCCTGGAAGAAATAGCTATAAGCGATAAGACCGGCCATTGTATGTGCCCTAGTTTAAGAGTGTATGTATATTATTTTTAAGATTATTTGCATGGTAAGTGCAATAAAGAATTATTGTATTGTATTAAGAAGCTAATGAAAGTGTTAATAAAAGACATACCTTTTTTCCTGCTTTCGTTACTATTACTAGAAACTGGCTTTTCTATATCAATCTTAACATTTTCATTGCCTTTTGAGGCAGGCTCAACTTGTTTTTTTAATTTATTTCTCTCATACTCTAGCTTTTTCTGTGCTCTTATTTCACTCATTTGTAAAGCAAGTGAATTTTTTTGACCGTCCATGGGTTTGGGTGAATTTCTTTGAGTCTCAAGAGGCTTGGGTGAATTTCTTTGACTCTCCTGAGGCTTAGGTGATTCTCTTTGTCTATCTTGAGTAGTTGGTGTTTTTTTGGACATTTGAGGTATATTTAAAGTATTTTGTGATGATCCCTGCTCCATTAGACCAACTCTCTCCTGGTGTGACGTTGTTGCACTGAAAAAAAAAAAAAAAAATCTAAATGACCAACAGCAACGGGCCTCTCAGTAGGCACTGAGCACCCTTACATGTGCCCAGGGACCCACTATCAAATCGAATCTCATGGCATTTGACATAACTGTCAGTTGTTTGACAGTCAAGACAGGACAATATCTGTCGGGTCAGCTAGTAACCAATGTTTATTACCATAAACATATAGTCTAAGATCCGCCTTAAGAAATATATCTCCCCATCTGTTATTTAATTGATGAGAAGGCTTGAATGTTAGATAACATGTAGGGGGATAAAGTGCACATGCTTTGCCGAGCTAAGCCCGGGCCTGTACTGTCAAATAACACAATAATTATAAAAAACATCCTTGTCTCTCACATGGATCAGCGCGCGCAACGCATCTCTGTCAAACTCCGTAGTCGTGCTTCAATCTGAACTTTACTAAAATCTTAGCATACATGACACAGTTTTAAATAGTCAACCTCATACTGTTCTATAGGCAATAAAATAAGCTTTAATATAAAAATAAATCCAGTCAAATAACACTGTTTTATCTTAAAGTTAATATTATTAAACAGTGTAGGTACGAGATTTCGCTAGACAACCCATGTGCAATGTATCAATCTACATATTAATTAACATATAATCAAAATCACAAGTAAATAACAGATGAGGGGATATATTTCTTAAGCTGTATCTCGTACTAATATTGATATTGTTACAATGGAACAATTTCATTAAATTATAATGATTTCATTCAGGCGACAAAGGGACCCATAATAGTAGGATATAAAAGTTACTTACCAAATTATCTAATGAACAATTTAAAGTGAATGTACCCCTTTACCCAGCAGTATAAGAGGTACTGTCTCTATCACTATTAAAGGGGTAATACACTCGCTTCGCAATCATCATCAGGAAAAGCATTAATTAGGTGCATGAACCTTATTTATGGTCCACCCCAGGGTTGCAGTTTATGTATGTACATGCATGTCATATTTATCATAATTTCAGCCATAGAACATCTACTGCTGGGCATACACCTCCCCGATTGATTTCTACAAGGACTGGTTGGAAGCAGCCTACATCCAGCCCTTTCCTGCAATGTTAGTCACGTAGTCTATACACCTTATCAGTGGTTGTGCTATGATGCACTTGCCAGTCCGTGGTCTCCATTCAGGAATCTTTCATCCCTTCCATCGCATGTTGTGCGACTTTGAGCTTGACCACAAGGTTCATAGTTAGAGACTGCATTTATATACCTATATATATATATTTTACCTCGTTTAAAACCCACAGTAGGAGAGTGCATATACAAGACACAAAATGATGTCTCTAAGCATTCAGTCAACAGATAGAATTCTTTCATACCTTGATGATTCACCTGCATCATTATTTTCATTTTGTTTATTTTTTTCTATACTCCATGGGACATAGATTTGTTTTTCCACTATAATATCTAGTTGTTCTTCAATGTTGAATCGATCCATACTGTAGTTGTCTGGTATTGTGTATGGTCCTGCACCTGTGTATGTGTCGAGGATTCTTTCTACTGAAATGCATTAAAAAAAGTCAAAATTATTTAATTACACTATTTAAGAATCCAGACAGACACTTATAAATGTCAAAAGATATACCTACTAATATTAAGAAAGACTGAATATAGCCATTAACGGAAAGCCAAGAGAAACTCAGGGGGGGTACAGACATGTTATATTACTTTAGACTGTAAGCTTTCAAGTTTCAGTACTAACAAAGTGCTATATAATGATCTAAGGTTAGTAACAATATTTCTTTTCCTTTGTATGAGCTATTAAATCCTAGTGCTTTTCGTGCACAAGGTGTTAAGAGTTTTTCCTTGTTGTTACAAGTAACAGTAACAGTACTACTGTGACCCTCCATCCATACAAGATCGAGTTTAACAGCTCTCGGATATTGTTTGGCAATCCAAACCATATCCGAGAGCTGTTAAACTCCAAAAGCAGTCATGTGAAAAACCCAGCTGTAGTCACAGCTAGAGCTTAAGCTCAATGCCTCTTCACCCCGAGAGGTTGACTTCACAAGTAGCCATTGTATCAGCAATCAAATCTAAATGCTGGAGTTGATGGGTAAAAAAGTTAACTAACTTACTTTATATTGAAAGTTATATACAGTTACTTATATTGTAATAAAATTAAGAATACATAAAAATATGTTTACTTACAATGAGGATGGCTGAACTCTCTAAAATGTGCAGGATTTTTTCTGTAACATTTGTCTCCATAGTCACATTCCTTTTTGATCCTTTTGGGCTTTGAATCATCTGAAAGAGAAAATGGTGAAGAATTTAATATTACAATTTTATTATTTCTAAATACTATCAAATAATATTCCAAAGAAACATTCCGAGAACAAAAGTTCTAGGAATGCTTCTGTGGAATATTGTTTGACCAAGATTTGTTCTGCTACTATCAATTAAAATGCGAGATCTATTTATTAAAATTACAGGTAGTTATAGGTAAAATAAGACAGTATTTTGTCAAAATTAAATAGATAGCTACCATTTGATGAGTATACAGAAGTAGGCATGTAGGATCGTCAATAAATAAAATAAGTAACAAGTGGTTGGTATGGTTAAACACAGTTACGTATATTTATAAGGTTATAGATAGTTTTACCTTTACGAATGTCTTTTCGTTTATTTGAAGAGTTCATGTCAATACACTAACGTCTATTTTAGAAGGCAGGCAGGATCAATAATTACTACGTTACCATGAATTATCTGAGATGTTATCACCAATAGCCAACTCAACTGGTTTGAATTTATTATCATTCACCAAAGTTAAAATTAATAAATGGCTGTAAACTCTAAGTAAACATGTCGGCAAAGAGATTACAATACTACGTAGGCATGTCGGGTCGGCATAGGGCACAGATTACTTAGGGAAACCTACGAAAGCATAGGGGTACACAGATTACTTCACAAATCGTCAATTTCAATTGAAATTCGCCATTTGATGGTGGTATATCAAATTCAACTTCAGGGAATAGATAGTTATGCACTGTTTTGCTAAGTTTCACTTTGCAATTTAAACATGAATCACGATTTCAAACTTCACCAAAATACTTATATTTAGCAAGAATGTACAATCAGCTTATTTCTCTGACATTAGCACACAAGCGTACAATTTGCGGTTTATTTTTGGTAGCGTGTATATCAATAATATTATATGTTTATGTGAGGTAGATGTCGCACAGGCGCGCGGAAATTGTAGTAATTTTCATTATGACGCGTATTTCAAGCACAAGTCTAAACATATAGCTATCCTTTTCTATATTATTTGTACCATAATATCTGCCGCAGTAAGCATGTTTATGTCGTAAAGGAACAAAGTCTGAGCACCGCGCAGTATGAATATACGTCATCTTTAGTAAAACATCATTGGTGTTTATAACGTTATGTCGATGAATACAATTTTAAACCGGGCGTATTCACTATGAGCACTGTATTCGAATACTCCAAAAAATAAACCACACTATTAGTAAATTAAATCACACGGTCACCTGGCAACACTGTCACTGTTAGAACTTTATTACGGTAGTATTTACATCATAGAGAAGTACTGTATTAATTTGAGATTAATGTAATAATTTACATTCACTGATTAGAAAGCGATTAATTAATTGTATCATAGTTAAGTACCTGAATTGAATACTCCAAAAAAAAAAAACCACAATAAGTAGTCTTTGCATTGTTTAAAATAATCTATTTCTTTTTCAACTTATTCGGTGAGTTCCCTTATTAATGATTTACCTACATTAAAAGATATAGATTAAATTATACCGAGACGCCCCACGTTTCATTGTTTTCTGGCTAGACAGCATCAAATTTAAAAATACAAAATATTATATTGTTTCTCGAAATTTTAAAATAGTGTTCATAGTCTTAGATACTATAATCCAAGAGGCGTCCCCAAAGTTTCAAAATATGTAAGTCCATAAGGCTCTCATTAATTGTGTTTGTGATGGACAATTGGCGGTTTTGGCAGTTTCCAACCGTACAAGCGCTCAAAAATACCCGAACAACACCAAATTTCATTCACACGAGCTATCAAATAATTACCACGATTAATGGGAATATTGTTGAGTGTTGACCTCGTAAACTAAAATGAGACCGGCTGCGACACCATACCCGCTGCATAACCACTCATTTATTTATTTAAAAGTAGTGCAGGGTCACCTCAACTTGTATTCTGTCAGAAACAATTGAATATTTGGACAGACTTCACGTAAAATGTGCACTCAAAGGTTAAATAAATGTTTTAATACATGTAATATTATTAAATAATAGAGGTCCGCTCCAGCTTCGCACGTTTGAAAATTTCAAATTATAAGAATCCCTATTTTTTTTGAAAATATAATATAGCCTATGTTACTCAGGGTGAATGTAGCTGTCAAATGGTGAAAGAATTTTTAAAATCCATGCAGTACTTTTTGAGCCAATTAGATACAAACATACTTACATACAAATCTTTCCTCTATATAATATTAGTATACATATGTATTATCCAGCTTTACTCCTGTTTATAGTATATAAGTTTCGACATAGGTTTCAGGCATTCATAGTAGATGCGTTGAAGCCATGATGCGTTAGCATTGTATATATGGTTTGTGGTTATATTATTATATATTTAGATACATGGGTGCCGGCAGCATGGTGCAATGGGTTTCACTCTCACCCCCCTTTAAGGAAAGAAAACGTATATTTTTGTAATATCTTCCTGTTTGAATAAAAACTAAAGGTATCTAGGTTGCTGTCCAAATTGGTTCATCACCTTGTCATTAAATTCAGTATCCTCGAAACTTATAGCCCTACACTATTAAGTTAAATCGTTCAAAACAGTTTAATATGTTCTTTAGAATTTTTTGATGTGAGTAGTATGTGTAGATGCAGATGCACCTCCCTGATTGTAATCCTGGCCACACCCATTTTTTGATACTAAATTAATATTATAGACTTTTTAAAGTAGGTACCTTTATCTTTTTCTGAGTAAATGTGTAGTAAAAAAATGTGGGTTGTTGTATGTAAAATAAGTCACCGCTTATTCGATGTCTACTAAAACTACCTGTAATTGTCCGGCAATGGAATAAAACTTGTCTAATATTAGATATAGCAATGAATGGAGTCATGCAAATTTTAATTTTAGCCTAAATATAATATGAGCTATTTAATTTTGAAGAATTTTAGATTAACAGAATCTGGGCCACCGATCAAGTGAGATAGTGGTGAAACACTATATTATCTATAAAGTATAAAACAGATAAAGAATAAAATGTAAAGAAATAATCAAATTTTATCGAACTTGCAGTGCCATGGATAAGTACATCTCCTGTCCGTATAACCCTCATCACAGAGTTCCACAGTCTCGTATTCAGCAGCACCTCATCAAATGTGAACTGGTAATTATTTATATATCATCACTCTTCTTGAAAAGAAGAACTTACTTTTATTGTATTATAAAAAAAAATTAACAAAAAATGCAATCAACTTCATCACTCAAAAGTGTGAAATAACTTGTCGATGTTGGTACGTGATAGTTCAAAAGTAACTATTATCAAAATATTGTGAGCATGGTACGGACTTGACAAGTTATTTGACACTTTTGATTGTTGAAGTCGGTTGCATTTTTTGGTAATAATTTTTGTTTACCCTTTTCAGTGACATTTGCTACTCACGTGATCAATTGTCATTGTGTATGTTAACCGATCTCTCCATCCGCAACTATAATGTCAAGATATACGTAGCATTTTTTTAGTGTTTGGTTTGGAGTGTAACTCAAAACCTGCTATACTTGAATTTTAATGCAAATTCTATTTAAACATATTTTCAGGTCTACCCTCGGCTCTCAATCTGTCCATACAATGCAACACATCGTTTCCCGGATAATAAAATTAAAAGCCACATTGCTGACTGCCCCTCAAAGGTAATTTATTATTGTTTTCCTATCAGGTTGTATATTTTTGTTGTAAGGTTATGAAGGGTTTCTTTGGTGATATTTCTTGGATGGGTCCACTGCCACTGATTCATCCAAGGAAACCCTTCATGTGGCTTTTTCAACAGATATTAATTCACTTCTGTACTCCACGGCCGTGCTAGTACTCCCCCATCTGGTGGGCAGCAGCACCTTCTGACGATAGGAAACCATACTGCGCTAGCCAACCTTCTTGTAATAAATAAAATATTATTATTATGTTTGACAGCACTCAAACTACTCTATCTCCTAGTCACGAGCGTTCTAAGCACAGGCTGATGACATCATATAAATTTTGTATGCAGCTGTCAGTGTATTTCGGAATGACTTTAAGCACGCTATATCTCAAAAACTAAGGGCCTCCGGAGGTGGAGAGTTGTACCAAGGGATAACCCCGTTCCCCCCAGCCCTCCACCCTTTATTCCTACAGTATATGATGGTCAGTTATGATGAGGTCGAAGGTACCCTGCCACCACAGGCTTTTATTTATACAGCATCTTTTACTGTGTATTCTTTTTTTTTATACTATATGCTTGCATTTGACCACTGTTTCACCTGATGTTAAGTGAAGACACGGTCTAAGATGTAGCACGTAAGCCTAGAAGGTTCCTATTCCTATTATGTCGATGACTTCTTTCTGGCATATATGTTTCATTATCATTTCAGGAACAGTTTCTTCTCGAAGACAAACCGGAGAAGACGAACGCCATACTGGTTACACCTCAACCGATCCCACAAAAAGAATATATTGACGTCAATGATCCTGACTATGAATATTGGGATGATTAGAAAACACTGACTAATTCTAAGAACAAACCATTTTAGGTAGGTTTGAAATATGACACATAATTGGTTTTACCCGACCTGAGAAATGCGAGCAGGTTCTCAATTTTCTCGTATATATTTTTTGTTTGTTTCGTCTGTTATTAATAGACCAAGTTATAAGAGGATTCAATTCCTCAACTGATCTGGAACCGATTTGTTCTAGTCTCTAAAAAAGTAAAACCTTTTTTCTACCGTTAAATATTGTCCGGTGTTAGTTTTTTTTTCATATAATCTACTCATCATTTACTAGGCTTATACGTCTTAATTATTTTTTTCAGTTTTTTATATCACTAATGTTACAAGCGTCGCAACAAGTCAATTTTTGCGGTGACACTGGTAATTTAAATTAGATATTTCAAAAACTATATAGACCGATTGCGTAGCTTTTATTTTATTTGTAAGGTTATACTGAGAGCATACCCAAGGTTGGCCCTTTAAAGGTTAAACAAATGTTTAGCATCTCTTTATTTTCTACTAGCGGCCCGCTCCGGCTTCGCACGGGTAAAAAATTTGAAAATTAAAAATTTTAAGTATCCCTAATTTTTTTGAAAATATATAGCCTATGTTACTCAAAGAGAATGTATTCCAATGGTGAAAGAATTTTTGAAATCGGCGCAGTAGTTTTTATATTCATTACAAACATACAAAAATACAAATTTTTCCTCTATAATATTAGTGTAGAAGTGTAGATAAATTGTTGAGCGATATACCACCCATAAAAAACGTCACACAGTTTTTCATGATTGACCCCTCCCCCCTTGTGACGGGTGGGGTTCACACCGATACGTCCTCCCCCATGGTGTGACATCAAATACAAATACAAAAGTTTATTGATTCAAATAATACAAGGATCGCTTTAGAAACATATACAAGAAATAATGTTTGTGTTTGCTTAAATTACTTGTATAGTCTAAGAAATGACATACAGCACCCACACTAAGAAAAAATCTTGTATCGTGGGTGTCTGCTCCCTTCAAGGTTACAAAATTTTATATACATCGGCCTTAACAATATATTTACGAACATTAATGTAAGCAATTATTAAATCTATTTGTGTATGCGTGTTGTGTGTGTGTGTGTGTGTGTGTGTGTGTACATCATACATTATACAAGTCTTAAGATCTAATTTTGACGAAGATTTTTTTTTTACTGAGCTCCAATGAATAATAGGATGTGTTTTTCGTTTTCTATCACATCGCCGCCCACGGACGGCCGCTAAATGCGGAATTTTAAGCGTTAAAATATGTATTTGAATTGTGAAGTTACAAAGCTTAAGACCACTCACTCCTGGCCACACTATGTCACACTTCTCACCATTAGCAGTAGCCCTAAAGGGCATCAAGTTTTCTGATAGTAGAGTGGGACAGTCAATAGAATTTGATAAAATGTGCGAAATTAGGCCTTATATAGTCTAAGATACGGCTTAAGAAATATTTACTCTTAAATGATGAGCAAAATTAAATGTTAGATAATGGTAGTGATTCTGATGTTCAACCAAACTATACTAAAATTGTAGAAAATAAGATAGTTCTTGTACCGTTGTAATACAGTCCAAATTAGTTAGTTTTGTTTTCATAAATTTGGTAAAATTTGGATTAGTTTGTAAGGCGTAACTTCTTTTGGTGCCTTTGACTAATATAAATGAAACGTAGTTTTAGTGGCCTTTTGGCCACTACAAAATTTAGTGAATTGTAACTTTTGGCTCTTCTGTGTTAATGAAACTGTTGTCGACCCCTGGCGTTAGCGTTTCGTTCGAATTGCATTGACTGTGGACAAGAGTAAATATCTAAGAGATGATTAGAATAATAAGTGCTAGAAACTTCGTATTGTAGTTTTATATTCAATATGTATGTAAGTACCTACATAGATTTATGTTATTTTTTTTAAAATGTATGTTTAAGTGAAATGTTGTCTTTAAATACATTTAATACGTGTTATCTATGTATGATTGTAAACGTTATGTAATTTAGGTAATCTAAATGGATATTATGTATATGATCTCAATAATATACCTAGTATATTGTTCATATTCAGTATCTAATAATTAAAAGATACATAATAAAACATATCCACGATAAGCTAAGTAAAAATGTTGTTTAGAAGTTACCTATTAAAAGTTTGTTAGAATTTATATTCAGTTTGTAAATTGTAAGTATTTACTTACGTAACTCATACAAGATCAGCGAAAAACAATTGTTTTGAAATTACCTAATAAAAGTTTGTAAGAATGTATACCCATGTTGTATGTATTGCTTCCGGGCTGTTTGGCCGTGGTCTATGTGAAACTTGTATTCCAGACGTTTCGTCGATCACTGCGGTCGACATCTTCAGACGTCTGGAACACAAGTTTCACATAGACCACGGCCAAACAGCCCGGAAGCAATACATACAACACACATATTTAGACTTTTCAATTTCCTTTCTTCTGAGGTATGACACTCATTATCGAGAGAATTTTGGAATAAGGGTCACTAAATCCTAATCTTAATCCCGGCAACGCCGGCCGTGAAAGCCTTAAGTTTAAATTTATACCCAGTTTGTAAATTGTAATTATTTACTTACATAATTCATACTAGATAAGCGAAAAACAATTGTTTTGAAATTACCTAACAAAAGTTTGTAAATTGTAAGTATTTACTTACGTAATTCATACTAGATAAGCGAAAAACAATTGTTTTGAAATTACCTAACAAAAGTTTGTAAATTGTAAGTATTAACTTACGTAACTCATACAAGATAAGCGAAAAACAGTTGTTTAGAAATGACCTAATAAAAGTTTGTAAGAATTTATACCCAGGTTGTAAATTGTAAGTATTTACTTACGTAACTCATAGAAGATAAGCGAAAAACAGTTGTTAAGAAATTACCTAATAAAAATTTGTAAGAATTTATACCCAGTTTGTAAATTGTAAGTATTTACTTACGTAACTCATACAAGATCAGCGAAAAACAGTTGTTAAGAAATGACCTAATAAAAGTTTGTAAGAATTTATACCCAGGTTGTAAATTGTAAGTATTTACTTACGTAACTCATAGAAGATAAGCGAAAAACAGTTGTTAAGATATGACCTAATAAAAATTTGTAAGAATTTATACCCAGTTTGTAAATTGTAAGTATTTACTTACGTAACTCATACAAGATCAGCGAAAAACAGTTGTTAAGAAATGACCTAATAAAAATTTGTAAGAATTTATACCGTTTGTAAATTGTAAGTATTTACTTACGTAACTCATACAAGATCAGCGAAAAACAGTTGTTAAGAAATGACCTAATAAAAGTTTGTAAGAATTTATACCCAGGTTGTAAATTGTAAATATTTACTTACGTAACTCATAGAAGATAAGCGAAAAACAGTTGTTAAGAAATGACCTAATAAAAATTTGTAAGAATTTATACCCAGTTTGTAAATTGTAAGTATTTACTTACGTAACTCTACAAGATCAGCGAAAAACAGTTGTTAAGAAATGACCTAATAAAAATTTGTAAGAATTTATACCCAGTTTGTAAATTGTAAGTATTTACTTACGTAACTCATACAAGATCAGCGAAAAACAGTTGTTAAGAAATGACCTAATAAAAGTTTGTAAGAATTTATACCCAGGTTGTAAATTGTAAGTATTTACTTACATAACTCATAGAAGATAAGCGAAAAACAGTTGTTAAGAAATGACCTAATAAAAATTTGTAAGAATTTATACCCAGTTTGTAAATTGTAAGTATTTACTTACGTAACTCATACAAGATCAGCGAAAAACAGTTGTTAAGAAATGACCTAATAAAAGTTTGTAAATTGTAAGTATTTACTTACGTAAATCATACAAGATCAGCGAAAAACAGTTGTTAAGAAATGACCTAATAAAAGTTTGTAAGAATTTATACCCAGGTTGTAAATTGTAAGTATTTACTTACGTAACTCATACAAGTTAAGCGAAAAACAATTGTTCTGAAATTACCTAATAAAAGTTTGTCAATTGTAATTATTTACACATACCTATTTGTATTATTTGAAATCAATTCATTTATTAGCCTAAATTGCTTTAAAAATAATTCAAGCGAATTAATGCAAATTTTTATTCATCTTTATTAATGCATCACCAGTTTTAGATCACATAATAAAATACACATGGCCACTGCCCATCAAGTGAGATAGTGGCCAAACGCTAGATCTATACAGTATAAAGAAGAAAAAATTGGTTGTCTGTAAAGTCGGTTTACGGACGATAGATTTACGTGATAACGTCATAATCATTTATGACTTTGACTTTGATTATTTTATGTAATACAAAACTCAGGTGGAACGTTACGCGGAACGTTACTATTTTTCATGAGTGTTGCTGGTATTCATCAATTTATAAAACGTTATCACGTCAAAAAAGATCAGCGGTATGTTGTTCAAATTAGTTTGTGTAAAAATCATCCATGGTTGGTTTGAATATACTTACAAAAAATCATCCACTAATCTTTAAATATTAGTAGCATTCAGAATATCCAATGCGCTAGTTCATTCGAAATACCGAACTTTATGACATACTCAAAGTAAGATATTTTATTGTGTATCGCATTAACATCATGCTAGGCAGAACTTCAGTTCAAATATTTGAAGGACAAATACACAATAAAACCTCTTAAAATAAGGGTAGGGTGCCTCCGTTTGATACGATATCAACTGTAATGTTGGTCTATCAGTCCTATTAATTAATTGTTCATACAATTAAAGGTAGATGGCGCTAATAACAACATCCCCGCAGATGTTAATAAGGAAGGAAGTAATTCGGCCCTAGTGGTATGGGCTGCTATAGCTTAGTTGGACAAAGCGACAGGACGGTATTCTGTAGTCGTGGGTTCAAGTCCCACTAGCAGTCGAATTTTTTCCTTCAAATATTTGAACTGATACTCAAAGTAAACACTGTACTACAGGAGATTAAAGCTCGGTGAAGTATAAACGCAAACTGGGGATGCACCCAAATTCTCTGGCAACAACTACCATCAACCTACAGTGACATCTACAGTGGAAAAACTGTAGTATCGCAGCAGAACGGCACGGAGTTGAGTTGAATTTCGAAGTTCAGAAAACAAACATAGGATGATAGTGAATCCAGCCCATAGATCAGATAGAATACACACATCGAGCCAATGAAGTTGACACTGACTGATAAGTTTTGGCTAAAGGACTTGTATCCAAAGCCGTAATTATTTTCTTAGCCATGTGCGTCCACTGCTAGACGTATGTCTCCCGCATATAGGGGGGATCTGCCAACACTCCCCACGCTTGGCAGGCGGGTTGGCGAGCGCAGTATGATTTCCGATCCTCAGAAGGCGCTGCTGCCCACTTCCTGGTACGTTATCCCTTAGCCAACTTTTACGGCACCCACGGGAAGAGATGGGGGAGTACTATTCTAGGCCGGTACCACCACGGCCAAAGCCGTAATATCATTTGAAAAAAAAACACCAACCTACAGGCCAAGGTATAAAAGAGAACACGTCATGCTTCCCTTTGAAAGTGGACCAGCATAAAACGAGGGGTCATTCTCAGTGGAGAAGTCCCTCAGCACCTGATATCTTAAAATCTGTTTAAAGTGCTTCCACTGATTGTAAATAATAAATAAACTAATCTTCAAATTTCTTAACGCAGTTAAAAGAAATGACACAAAACTTTAAAACAAGCTATGTATGTACGATTGTATCTACTTACAAAAAATCGAATTACATTTTTTTTATCTTATGGTTCCAAAATTGTCCAGAGCTACCAGACTAAAATATCAAGCAGGGGTGAGTTTTGAACCAGCTTCCATCGGTTTGCCTTATAAATCACTGCAATATAGTAGAACCATCACTCAGCCGTCTTCAAATCTTGCTTATCACTCAACTTTTGCTGTTCAAAAATCAATCTTAACTGTTCAGTAGCCGACATAGGTAATCTGTCATTTGCTCCAAATTTAGCATCTGGAAGCTTAGCTGTGTTTAATTCTGGATTCTTGAATGTGAATGGAGTCCAAGGCCCTTGGACTGATGGATAGTCAGTGTACTGGTATTTGCGAAGGTATTTTGATGAAGTATCCCCTTGCTGGGTTCGTAATACTTCAATCCATTTTGTGATTTCTGAATGGGTTTTGTTATGCATACTCATCCATACTCTGTCGCCGTTTACTGAAACATAAGTAACAAATATGTATATAGTGTTGCCAGTGATGACATAATAATATGGAAACGAAATGTGGTCTCTAGCTATGGGAGTTGTAAGCGAGCTCGAAGTTGCACTAGGTATGTGCTACAGTCCACCATGGACGCACTCCCGCCTGCCTTCCCGGGTAGGCGGGAGTGAGTACAGGCATTTCCTCCACGTAAAAAAAAAAAAAAAAAAGGTATGTGCTACAGTGAGAGCTATGCTCAGGGTTTCTCTACGACAAGATTTTCTTGTTAGTATAACAGTACTGTTTGTTGCATATTACTGTAATTTTTTCATTAATTATGTTTGCATGCTACACCCTAGACCAGGGATGGCAAACCTTTACGTATCAATGTGCCATTTTCTAAAGAAATTTTTATTGAGGTCACCGTCATGCCATCAAATGGTTTTGACTTTATGATTATTGGGAAAATAATAATAACAATTACTCAAAAGTGTATTTACTACAAAAAATAGGTACATTTTGCAATGTTTCAATTATATGAGTAATTGAAATTAAATAAATATTAGTGTGACTTCTGTTGATGCAGGTTTTTTTTTTTTTTTTTTTACATATTTTAAGTTTGCGTTTGACAACTGTCTCACCTGATGTTAAGTGATGACAAATAACGTTAGGGTTGTGAGATGTTTCTTTTAGCAGAATGCATGCTGTATCGATTTCATCATCGATTCAATTGAATCGGTCGCTCCACATTGCTATACCCTACCAGGGTCATATGTACGCTGGAAAAAAAATGTATTTAAGACCTGCATGTAACGCCATATGAATGCAATAAACTATTGAGTATTGAATTTTGTGAATAGTGACATGCCCATAACATTGTGTTGCGTGCCATTATTGGCACGAGTGCCATCGGTTCGTCTTCCCTGCCCTACAACAAAATCATCACTTAACATAGTTGAGACAGTTGTCAAACGCAAGCTTATAATGAATAAATAAAAAATTACACTGTGACAGGAAGCAGGTGCTTAGACACAAAAATATTTTTTTGTATACTCACAGTACTCCCCAACCACTATGGGACTCCGATGACGTCTGGGCTTCAAATATACAACAATGCCTGGATTTTCCCTTGCAAACTCTACCAAATCTTGTTCTATAAAATCTCTGAAATATATAAAAATATATGTTGTTCTTTGAATTTTTTAAAGGTTCTTCGCAATGCTCTATTTCTGCAGTCTAACAATGCAGTCGCAGTATTTACACATTATAAATAAAATGTTTAGACCTTTGCCAAATTCTCGGGCTCACTGTCCAGACTTTTCAATTTTCTTAATGGTAACCCTAGCTTAGATTGGCTTGGTTTGGGCAAGTCATCAGGAAGGATGATAAACATAAATCGAAAGATTACTGAGAATGTGGATGGATATTTATGACATTGTGTACTTTTTTTAAAAGTTAGCTTACATAATGACCGCTGTCTCACCTGATGTTAAGTGGAGACGTGGTCTAAGGTGTAGCATGCAAACCAGAAAGGTTCACTTGCAACTTGTAGACTCTTGGGTTGTACCTTTCGGGAAACACAGACTCAAGCAGTGAGTTCCACTCCCTGGCAGTACACATTACACCAATATGAGTAAAACAGTGTAATAATAAACAAATCAGAATTGAAACATATTAAAAAGAATTTTAGTATGCACTTAAAAATCAAACAAAACATTTAAAATTAATTTAAGTACAGTTGAAATGTTTATAATAAAATCTCAAAGGTATCAGTAACAAAGCTCACAGAAGGAATCGCTATAAGAAGCTACGAATTGAAGAACTATGATATTGTTCGTAGCTTTACAAACAAGTTTTAGAGAGCTACGCTCAAGGTTTCTTGTAATGATAAAATCAGAATTGAGATCTGTAGAAGAACCAGTCTCTGACAAAACCTAGTACATTAGCTAATTCAAGTGGCAGTGGGCAGGGCACATATCTTGGAGAATGATTGCCATTGATGTCGAAAAGATTTTGGAAAACAGCATTAAATTTTAAATATTAGTGAATTTATTTATGTCCACAAATATGTACTAGATGCACATCTATACTAATATTATAAGGAGGAGATATTGTTGGTTTGTTTGCATTGAATAGGCTCCCGTAACTACTGAACCGATTTGAAAAATTCTTGCTTCTTGAAAGAAGCTTCACTGCTGGGAAGCTACACTTTCCTCAGGTGATATAGAATTTATTGCATTTTCAAAAAATTAGGGATTCCTAAATTATTTACCCATGTAAAGTAGTATTGAATAAATATGTTTGCCTTGGGATAGGTTGAGGTCGCAAAACCTCTTAGACAGGTTAAGTCTTGAAGTCCATATCCTAGGCAGTCATGGGTCTACATTTTCAGGTAGAAGCTAGCCCAGACTCAGTTAATTAGCTCAAAATGAGTGACAGAACCAAACCAACACAATAGAAAAGGAAAGATAACTAAAATTTATATTTCCCATTGGGGATATTTGATGTGAGTGTGAATTGATTCTCTTAATTGATGCCACCATCGAAAAAGCTGCCTTTTTATACTGTACCTGCCGGGGGTGAAGGACTGGGAAGAGGGAGATGGTGTTTCACTAATTATAGTAATTGATATCAAAGTATACATAAGATTAACTTTTTTATATGTTGTCGAAACCAATGAGCAACTGGATGGACCCAAAAAATTATAATACCTTATAGTGTAGTCGCGGAACAAACTTCGCACACATTCACGTCATTTAGGTTCTGTCCGTGAGAACAGTACATTTGTCAGAGAGAACACTCCATACAAAAACCAACTAATAAGTTCAATAAGGATAGTGCACAAAGGTGCACTATCCTTATCGAATGGCGACCAGTGCCAGACTAGACTCCCTCCAACCATTTTATGTTTTGACTTGATTTTTTATGTGTATGTGCTGGACCCGTCCATTTATTTTACAGCGGTAGTTGGTCGAAACCTACATCAAGTGACACTGAAAGTTAATGCACTAGTGACACCATGTCTTTTCATTTCATCAAATGTTTGCATCTTACTACTAATTTTATAAGTTTTTTGTTTAATTTTATAGTTCAAATAAGTACAATGTATTATTTAAATATAAGGCTATGATGGGACTGTCATAAACTTCTAGATTATAAGCTCCCAGAAAAAAAAAATTAGAAAAGAAGAACTCTTGGATGTACTAATTATTCAAGTAGGTACTATAAATATGAAGTTGATTTGATATAGATATATGCATCATTAACCGTGGTAGTACCGGCCTAGAATAGTACTCCCCCATCTCTTCCCGCGGGTGCCGTAAGAGTCGGCTAAGGGACCACGTACCAGGAGGTGGGCAGCAGCACCTTCTGAGGATTGGAAATCATACTGCGCTCGCCAACCCGCCTGCCAAGCGTGGCGAGTATTGGCAAATCCCCCCTATATGGGGGAGGCTTCTGTCCAGCAGTGGACGCACATGGCTGAGAGAGAGATATATGCCACACCGGTATTGAATGCTGAGTTTTTTATAATGTAACAAGTGCCATTTATGTAACCAACCTAATTCCGCAGCTCCCTCCGTGGCTTTTACAAAATTTAAGCACCACCCTTTGCAGCTGACAAACATATCTCCCGACGCCATTCTGCAATGGTGCTCGGACGAACGCAGCTGGCAAAAATAGATTTTTAGCCGACATTTATTTGTAATGTATTTAGACGATTGTATATTTACAATTTTTTGAGGTTATAATTTACGTAGTATTATTATAACTCTTTCCATGCTTAGCATAGATTACATAGATCTATGTTGCACAGGGTAGCCAACTCGAATTTTAAGAAATCCCCGGGTGACATATGTTACATTATTATTATTTTTTATTAGGTATCATTACTAAAACTCAAATAATTGTAACCCAAAGTGCAAAATAATTATCTAAAATATTATTTACATCGCTTGGGCACTGAAACTACTGAATTGGGGCCTTACTATCAGCTTTGTAAAATCCATTCAGTTCCGAGCAGTCCTAAAACCTGGCTTAAACATGCCAGAGACAACAATAACTGTTCACCTTTGAGGATACCAATGTTCAAACCGTTCATCGAAAGAAGCGTGACGCCGTGGTGATGGTATGACTTTACACTAAGCGGATTAAGCCACTTTTTAGAACTGATCTTAACTTGAATGGATTTTACAAAGCTGATAGTAAGGACCCTGATATGAAAAATTCTTTCACTGTTGGGAAGCAACATCTCTCCGGGTGACATAGTCTATTCTATATGATACTTTAAAAAAAAAGGAATAATAATCCTATTTTTTTTTAAAATGTTTAACCTTTGCGAAGCCGGGGCAGCCGCTAGTATGAATAATTCTTTACGGGATGTGCCGTAGGGTAGTTCCATTCGCAATAATTTTCATAAGAGAGGGCGCTAGTGGAACTGGCTTCTATAGCTTAGTTGGACAAAGCGACAGGACGGTATTCTGTCATGTCATGGGTTCAAGTCCCACTAGCAGCCAAATTTTTTCTTCAAATAATTTGAACGTAAGTTCCTCCTAGCATGTTGTTAATGCAATAAACCATAATACTCTTACGATAAGGGTATGGCGCCAATACGATATCAACTGTATTAATGGTCTATCAGTCCTATTAATTAATTGTTCATACAATTAAAGGTAGATGGCGCGAAGAACAACATCCCCTCAGATGTTAAGGGAAGGGAGTAATTCGGCGCTAGTGGTACTGGCTGCCATACCTTGGACAAAGCAACAGAACGGTATTCTGTAGTCTTGGGTTCAAGTCCCACAAGCAGCCGAGTTATTCCTTCTAATAATTTAAACAGTAAATTAAAACACATTAACACCCTCAAATAGTATGACCATTCTCTTTCTGCACAGACTCTAATGAGGGTAGGCGGAAGTCGTAGACAGCAGCAGAATAAAGTAAAACAATATAAACTGTATTTCACACGTTTATTACAAAAAACGTAATATTTACATGATACATTTATAAAATAGCAACTAGATACAACTTTATAAATATTAAATAAATGAGTATCGTATTTATTCATTGGTGGTGAAATCGGAGCGAATAGTCAAACGAGAATAATGCAAATTTGATTCTTTCAATCAGAAACATCTACCAAATTTGATCAGTGTAGGTACACTAATCTAAGTTATTTGTATTTTGTGGCTTATTTTAACTTTACAATTATGGCGCAGTGTATTCATTAAATCTTATTCAAACTGTGAAGACATTATTTAAAGTTAATAGTTAAGTTTGAATAAAAGCTACTTTTTTTTCCTATTCTGTTATTGTATTCTACTAGTACGAATAGTAGCAATCGGTTTGAAGACTCCTTAGAGCTTACATTTGTTTAAATTTCTTTGTAACTTCTAAGTTTATGAGTTAAGTCTATTTCACGAAAGAATTCTCACGGCAGTGGCGCTAGTTTCTTTGTTAAAAGATTAAAACGCTATCGTTGTACATGATGTTTCAGTTAGTTCCACTGATTGCCGCGGGACTTCTTTTGTGAAACGCAGTTTATATCAATCTTAGGCGTGGCTCATGTGTCGGTACATTGCAATATATATTATTATTTTTTTCATTTCATTACTACTTTACGATTACTTTTACGCTTATAATATTTTTTCCTTGGGATAATCACCAAATTTGTTTAATTGCGTGATTGCGGATGAAAACTAAAAGACCTCATCAATGTTGTTTCCACAGCTAGTACACAGGGCTTCCTCACAGAGAGAAGTACTGGCCATAATACACCTCGCTGGACTATGCGGGTTGGCGAGTTGGTGGATAGGCCAGTGGCCAGCCCAGGCTGCCCAAGGGCCTCCAACATTACCTAACGACTGTTGTCCTGAGACAATAACTGGGACCGCTATATAACATCCCTCCGAAGCATAGAAACGCTATTGTAATTGGCATTAATCATAATATTATATTTTATAGATTTTTTTTTTGCTGTTAGTAACATAGAATGGAACAATACTTTGAATTTATGTAAGGATTGCCTAATATAGATTTTCTAATTTGAATCCAGTCAAAATATTATATTTTATAGATTAATTATTTTGTTTTGCTGTTTTATATTGTGAAAAAAATATAGTATACATACAACTTTATATGCATAAAGATTTTGTCTGTCCATGCCTTCATTTACTGACATTTATAATAAGTTTTGACCAAGGACCAAGATTTTGTGTTGCATAATGCAGTCGATCGGTTAAACATACAAACGTTTCACTGTAAAATAAACGCTCCTGCATTTAATCACTATAATGATATATGAAATATTTATTATACCTCAAAATGTATTTCCAAATTGACAATTTGAAAATTATATTCATAATATAATTTGAATTAATAATAATAAAAAACAATTATATTGATAAAGCGTTTATCCGCGTCTAAGATTGAGAAAAGTATGATTAGATGGTTTGGTCAGGTAGAGAGAATGAACTGAATCTGTAGAGATAAAAGTTGATAGGTTTCGAATTAACCCCCGATAATGGAACTCTATTGCAAAGCTAACATTAATGGACTATACCGGGAAGCATTAGCTTCCTAGAGTATTACTATTAATTTAATTATAAGACTAAGAAACCAATCACGATTGTTTCTATAAGTGACTTTATTATACACAACTAAGTACTTACATCCTCTTTTTCTTCGATGGATTTACACCAACAAATGAATTTAGAAGAGAATAAAGTATTGAATGTTTAATGAGGCGTTTTCTAAAAAAAAATAATCAGTTCAAAAATGCTCACGGTAAAGATCTTAAAATAAGTCGCCTTCGTAGGAGGTTAAGGAAAGGGGGAAGGAGGAGGAGGAGGAGGGCGGTCTACCCCCGCTTGCAGCCTGAGATGCATAGTTTCATTATTATTTGATCTTTAAGTTTTAATATGTTCATCATTATAATTAGTCACTTTCATAAGGGGACGAGGGGGAGGCCCGGAGCGGGTCCCTTTTCCCTTCACTACAACTTTCATTATAAGGTAATGCATAGTTTTTGGGTTATGCCTTGATATAAGACTCAAGCCATGCTTACTAGATGGCGTAATAGTCACAGAAATTTACATGTCATAGTTAATTAAGAGAATAATTTAGGAATAAGAAGACAATTGAGAGACTAATCAAGTAATAAGAGAATATTACAGGATCGAAAATGAGACTATAATGAAGAATAAACCTGAGTCATAAACTAGTAAGAGGGAACATTTTGTCATTGATATCTTGACGTGACCAAACGATTTTTCAAACTAAGTTTATAGTGCCATCTATTGAGTACTTTAATGACTACTAGTTTGTTCATTTTTAGAAAACGCCTCATTACGAATTGTACAATAATTATTATATCGGTATATTTTGTTATTAAACCTGACGTGATTTTGACACATCATGTACAGTACAAGGCGAAGCGTGACCGCGTCCGTGATCGCTCTATATACTGTCCTTGAAAAAGACCACCACATATGGTCGAAATTATAGTCGGAACCCCCTGACTTAGGTACTACGTAACTAATTCCCGTGTTTTATATACTCATGATACTTATATTGGTATGAATTACGTTTTGAAGCTTGATACTATGTGAAAATAGTTTTACTGAATAAAGGTACATTTCTTAATATGAGGTGCACCACCGAATGTTAAAGTTAAATCATAATTTTATGTAAGTACATTTGGTAATTAATAGAAAATACATTCATATAAAACTGTTATCCGAACACGAATAATGCAATTAATTTTATTATCCCTTATGTAAGTACATTATTTTTTTGTTATATCATAAAAGTTCTAATAAAAATAAGAACCAATCAGTCATATTATATATAGTTGTCATCTCGTAAAAATAACGCTAGTAATCGCCTGCGCACTGGATTCTAGTTCTCTTATATAATTAAACAATGCAATAGTAATTCAATTGTAATCATAAATAAGCTAAAGTAACAATTACATCTCACCTGCTTTATAGTTACAAATTAGATTTGTGTAGCCATTACAATTGTACTCCAAGTAGCAAAAGTAGTAAAAACGACAATTCATAAACAATCTATGGACAATGTGTTGAGTAGAATTGATACCTTGAGCGGTTTGACGATCAAATTGGTTGGATACAGGGGACGTGACGTGGTTACGCTCCGCCGCCAGTTTAATCTAGAACTTTAGGACGAGACTGCACTAGCAACACATCCCCTTCACTATCGCTCAGCGTTCTTCTTACTTGACGACAACTATACGTTTATGATAACACAGTATAGTAAAATACACTTAATGTTGCTATCTATGTGGGATAGGGGGCATCCATAAAATACGTGAGGTACTTTTGTTGATTTTTCAACCCCCCGTCTCCCCTTGGTGAGATGTCGTGAGATTTTGCTGGACTCCTAATCTCACGTGAGAATTTTGTACATGCATAATTTTAGTATATGGTTAATGGGTGCTTAATTGTGTTGATTTCTTTACAAAAATAATTTTCCTACAACGTTTAACCTATAGAATCACATCAAAAAGTAACAAAACAAAATTTAATTAGGTTGCCAGTTTTCTCGAAATTTTACATACTTACACTTTATCTAGCGGAAAAAAAGTGACATTTCTCGAGACCACCCTCTCTCCCACGTGAGATCGGATGAGGTTCGGTTTGACCCCCCTCCCCTGCCCCCCTTATCTCACGTAATTAATGAACGCCTCCTTATCAATACATTTCAAATAACTAACAATATTGCTTGTTACGAATGAACTATGTCACGTTCCTAAGTTTTTCTATATTTTTTTATATTTGATTTCAAGCAAGAATCTATTTATCATCCATGTCAGTGAAAAAATAAATAAAATTTCCCGTATTTATTTGAACATACCAAAATAACTATTCTCTATTCTTTCCCTCCAGTTGTTTTATTCTAACAGGGACCTGAACTGCGGGTAGATCGACGCTCTTGGCGCGCGGGCGGCCATCTTTGATGACGTCACACTTCAGCAGGTCTGGAAGGGGGCAGGTCCGTTTCCGGACGAGCTCGGGGGTGCGCAGCGTGCCCCCTGACAAAATAAATGTTATAAAATGGTGTTGGACTATCGTTCATGCAAGTCTGTGAGTGTGTGAAATGTATGAACAACATTGTCAGGACAAGCGTTGGAACGAGAGCTCGTCATTATTCCAACAATTAAGATTATTATCTGGATATGTACCATTTTCTTTACATATTATAAGCTCGCGTTTGACTACTGGCTCACCTGATGTTAGGGTGTAGCACGCAAGGCTATGAAGGTACCTATTCACTCGCGACTTGAAGACACCAGGATTGTACGTATTGGTAAATGTATCTTATTGCTTTCCTATGGAATGACAAAAGACCAAATAGTAAACAGGCGTGGATTTATTCAAAGTCTAGTTAAAAATGTACACGCGTAAATTTACATACTTGCCGATGTTTTGTGAGTATGGATGTGTGGATGTATGTTTATTACTCTTTCACGTCTAAACCGCTAGATGGATTTGGATAAAATTTGGCATGGAGGTAGCTTATACCCTGGGTATAAGCCACCACCACGGGCTCATGATTATCATCATCATCAATCATCACCACGGGCGTAAAACCGCGGGGTGCAGCTAGTAATACATATTTTTGTGCTTGTACTGTGTCAGCGTGGTGTCACTAGATACATAAAAATATGTATCAAAGCAGGTTAGATGCTACTCAGTAAAAAAGAAAACCCAGTCGTGAATATCAAGAACAAACTGCATTGGATATTATTATAATACAATGACTCAAAATAAAATAGAAGCATAGTCAGCCCAGCAGCGTACAAGAATTTTGAAATTAGCTTGAAAAATATATTACAAAAGAAGAAAAGAGAAAGAAAACATAACTGTACTTATGAAAACATACATAAATTAAATCTAGTACGAAGAAAATGGCGACAGATAACACGAAAATTATTTACAACTATAATTGGTTTTAGATGTTAGCCAAATAAAAAGAATATTTGAATAAAAATAAATGGACAGATGAAGATAGTATCTAAAGATGTAAAATAAACAAATAAAGATAAAGCAAATTTATTACTTGTAATTTGATTGCCTAGCGGCACAGACTGTCTTACATTAATGTTATACGTATATAATGGAAATCCATGTTTGGCTGCTACTGTAGGTAACAATAACAGAACATAAGAATAACAATAAAATATACACGCCATAAAATGAAAAAAAAGTGATATAAATAAAATATTTGATTTTCATTATCTTTTTGATTCATTAATATTCCAATATTGTTTCAATTTTCTCTACTGTATGTTATATTCGGTAAAACTGACGCGCCCTGCTCTCTTGTAAAGTTGCTGCCCGACAGGGTCTCTAATAAACTGTATTTTATTGTAATACCACCGACACTTGTACTATTAGAGATTGCAATAAAGATTTGAATTGAATTGACCATACTTCAAACTCTGCTTAATTAAAAGATGTGGATTTTGTAAAATAATATAAAAAAAATTGTTCCTACTCATATTTTTTTATTTGAAACATTCTGGGACGAGTACAATTAACAGGAATAGACTGAAGGTATTGTTGTTATATTGTTTATTGTATGTGGCCCACTTCACTTGTGATTCAGGTGAATGATAGACTGTACTTTACCGGATGAGATGAGGAGCAATGAGACGGTTTCCTATCTATCGAGTCACGCGTTCCTAATAAGCATCTAGGTATTCACTCTAGACTTTAACGCTCAAATCTATAAATCGTTCTTAGACTTCACGAAATCTTTGTTTATGGCAGTATTTGCTTAGCAATGCAAATACTTAAGTTTGATAAGGAGTGGATTACGAATGGATTCCACTTCTTTGGCTCTATGCACTATAAATGTGGAAAAAAAACGCTTATTACGAGAAGGTAGAATCTCAGCTGGTAGCTAAGTATCGTTCGTCTGGTTTTTCATAGTTGGAATGGGAATGAATCAAAATAGATAGATACATAGATAACTCTTTATTGCAACACCAAAATAAATCTAAGACCAAATTACAGACTTATAAGCTACGTGTCACATTTTTTTTTTTTATTAACATTCACACACGGTCTTCAGGTCCCAAACTAGGCAGAACCTGTGCTATGGTAACCTGATGACTGATATATATACTTATATACATAGACACAGGTCAAACAGACATGTTCATGCACACAAATGTTTGACCTGTCCGGGAATCGAACCCGGGACCAGCGGCTCAGAAGGCAGAGTGCTACCAACTGCGCCAACCGGCCAGTCAACGTGTCACAATTGGCAGTTTTATCGCTCAAAGCGACAGAACCACTAAATAATGTAGGCCTAAGGCATACTCCCTGAAATGTATCTAAATAAACCTTTTATAGGGGTTTTTACCCTTTAACGAAAAAAATTGGTTGTCTGTAAAGTCGGTTTACGGACGATAGATTTACGTGATAACGTCATAATCATTTATGACTTTGACTTTGACTGACTTTGACATTGACTTTGACTTTGACTGACTTTGACTTTGATTATTTTAAATAATACAAACTCAGGTGGAACGTTACGCGGAACGTTACTATTTTTCATGAGTGTTGCTGGTATTCATCAATTTATAAAACGTTATCACGTCAAAAAGAAGAGACTAAATACCATACATTATAATATCTACACACACACATGCAACGCGTATAATTTTGATATACATACACGTAGGTATACCTCTGACTTGACTTCATGTTTCTTAAAACAATTCATTAGATAAGTCACATTGTTACTAACATAACAATGAGGGGTAGAAACATAATATTATTAACATCCCTGGTACCTCCGTGATGTAGGGTGACAAGATTCAAACAAAAGTGCTAATTATAGGAACTACTGTTTTTGTAACAGATTGTATACTAGTCTATAGATATGTATAGTAGTATAAGGCAAGTTTGGGTGCGTTACATTAATAATGATTTTTGAAAAATTGAAAATTTTTGCGAATGGAACGCACCCTTTATGTAAGGAGTGCGTTCGCTCACTCTATCGGCTTAGGCTTATTTTGCTCTGATTGCAAATAAGCGGTGTTTGAGTACTCCAATAGACCCAATGCTAAACAAAAGATTCGATCATGCCTTGAATGTCTCTTAGGTAGGTAATTGTAAGGTATCCAAAATTATTCGTGTCATGTTGTTTTCGCCAAGACCATCGGCCAAGACATATTTTGCTCTGACTATGGATGGGCGGCGTTTACGCAATCCATTTGAGCATTATTTGATTCGTTAAATGGTTTCTATATTTTATAGATCAAGAGTTTGAGCACTATATTTTTAATGATCAGCGATGATGTGCTCGAAGGTGGAATCACGGTGAAGCTAGATATTTCACTGACCCTCAAGGACAGCTGTCTGACTGAAAATACTGTGTGTTTGATTGCAGTTTTCCCAACTTGGTATTTGGTAGGCGGCCGGACGTGTATTAGAAAGTATTCTACCACCACGGTGTGAGTTTGATAACCGTGTTACCATCACCGTAACCTCAAGCCGTTGGTGGGGATTGATTCAGCGTCCGTCAGTTTGACAGCTGACGTTCCCGCTAGGCTAGGCATCGCTTCAAATATTTGTAGGTAAATGTTTCTTTCGTTTTTCAGTCAAATCAAATATTGATGTAGAGACCGTTCGAAAGTCATCCATCAAAGTATTGTTTTTTTAAATTTTACTGTAATAAGAAAATAAGCAGCATAATATCGATTTATCGATATTAGATTTGGCCATTGCTGTTCACCTGTTCATTAAAAAAAAACTAAGAATCAAAGACACATCCCTCTGTGAATGTGGCTTAGACAAAGGTGACTTAGACCACATTTTCTTTTCATGATCTAAATTTGATCATGACCCATTATATACATCTCTAATACATTATAAGTTTCCACTTCCTGTTCATATACATAATATTCTGTGTACCTAATATAAATCGCATTACTATTAATATAATATCATCCTTCAATTATCTTTAAATAATATCGAGCTTTAGTATTAATCCATACATAATTTATTATGAGTACCTATACTGTATATAGGTACTCATAATAAATTATGTATGTTCTCTATTATGAATGTATAAAACACGGGAATTACTCGCGTAATAAATCAGAGGGTTCCGATTATAGTTTCAGTACTAGGCGAACCTCGAACGAGTCCATGAGCGCCCCGTATTCTCCTTGAAAAAGACCAACGAATGTGGTTGAAACTAAAGTCGGATTCCGGAATCCTCTGACTTATTACTTGAGTAATTCCCGTGTTTTATACATTCATAATGTGTCAAAACCACGTCAGTTTTAATAACAAAATATGTTCTATATTTTATTTAGTGTAAGTTGGTCAATCATTATTGTATGAGAGATATTATTCTTCGCTTATAAAAAAATTGCCTCCTTCAGTTTAATTTATTTTGCTTTTTGACGTGGTAACTGGCAATACATTTCTTTAACTTTTGCCATTAATTAATTAACTAACTAAGTATTGGTCCTTTTGTCCTCAATTATTGTATTGTTTCCTTTTGTTTCTTTTTCTGTGTTTTTGTGTATTTATTTATGTGGCAATAATGTAGTTGTGAGACAATAAATATAGTTTGATTTGATTTGGTCGATCACTATTTAGCGTATCGAGGGTTCAGATGGACTAAGGGCCAAGGGGATCTGAGGACCTAAATCACGGAGGCAACACAGTCCACACAAACATGCAAACAAACAGAGTGCTCACCTGAGTAGGTACGTCACATACCCTTCCTCCGAGGAGCTTCAGCCTTCAGCTCCTCCGTCAGTATCATCTCGCAACCGTCTGCGCGGGTTCTAGCGCCCAGCTTTGGTGAACTGTCCAAATATACATTTTCATTCCAATGCGAAGAAACGTTTTTGAATTTTTAGAATTTTGTCTGCACTGTGGCCTTACTATCAGCTTTGTGAAAACCATGCAAGTTCCGAGCAGTTCTAAAACCTGGCATAAACCGCTCAGTGTTAAATCATACCATCACCACGGCATTACGTTCCTTTATGTCTAACGTCTGGAAATGATTGAATGAGATTTAAAAAAAAATTAAAACCTTTTTTTTAATACTTTTGCATCCCTGCCTTAGGATTCCCTGTGTCGCGGGAGGTATGGACGGACACGATCACATCACAACAAACATGTAAGACCCGAGACAAAGATCCATGCTCATCTCATAAATGTTTGCCCCAGCCGGGATTCGAACCCAGGGTCGCGGTTCTAAAGTCAGTGTCTCCGATCACTAACGACTATCGGCCTTGACCATTTTCAATAAAGACTAATTTATACTGACCTCTGTTCCACTAGAATTTTAGTGAGTCTGGCAACTTCGCTCCTGAGCTGGTGGAGCTCCTTGTCTCTGGCTCGGGCCTCTTGCTCCGCGGTGCGTTCGCGCGCCGACAGGCGTGTGCGCATGTCGTCGAAGCTGTTACAATACAAACACCTGTGTACCCTCTATTTCAACGGATTTACAAAAAGGAGCAGGTAGTAAGTTTGGTTATATTTTTATTGTGCTTATAACCCCTTTTTTATTTACACTCCAATAACTGAAATGTGCTACGTCTATCTGGATGAATTCATAATTGAGGGTGATTGACGATTACTAGGTCGTGGTGGTACCGGCTTAGAATAGTACTCCCCCATCTCTTCCCGCGGGTGCCGTAAGAGTCTGCTAAGCAGCAGCGCCTTCTGAGGATTGGAAATCATACTGCGCTCGCCAACCGCCTGACAAGCGTGGCGAGTATTGGCAAATCCCCCCTATATGGGGGACCCATATGTCCAGCAGTGGACGTACATGCCTGAGAGAAGAAGAACAAGAAGACAATTAATACCGTGAGTAGCGAAGGTCACAGGAAAGGATGAAAAAAAATATTTTTTTCGAAAAAATGGAATCTACTTCTTCTGATTTATAAATGTAAAAGTAAATAAATTAAGTTAAATGTTAAAAAATGCCACGGACCCTGTGGAGAGTGATGTACTTAATATTTTTTTAAATGATGTATGTTGATTTAAAATATTAAAAATAAATGTACTTTACAGGTGACGGGTTTAACAAAATATTATTTTCACATTTTTAGATTTTTAATTTCCTTTCTTGTGAAGCACGATTGAAGCGCTTGTCACAGCGACAATTTTTGATTAAAAAAAAAAGATTTTTTAATAGTAAATTAGCAAATAAAATCTGTACTCATTATTAAAACTATTGTACTCGTATATGTGGTTTATACCAATTCATACGTCTGTAAAGGCAGATTTTGGCAGGACAGAACTATTTTATAACATCATGTATTACCCGAAATCTATGAATAAAGTTATTTCATTTCAATCAGAATTGACCTTCATAAACTGTTCTCATAAGTCGTATTTTTAAAGTTTATCGACATGTAGGACTTTAAAAAAAATGTGTTTAAGTCGTTTCCATTTTCTGGTAAAAATTTTATTTCACTTTTTTCAGTGACCTTTGTTACTCACGGGATTTATTGTCATTGTGGTGTAGGTATGTTCACCGATGTCTTCACCCGCTACTATAATATCGTCTATGTATAAGCACGCAATTTTCAGTTATTAGAGTGTAGTTCAAAAAGTGCTTGTCCGATTTTCATGAAATTTCAATGGAAAGCTTTTAAATAAAGAATTATCCAAATCAATTCCTCCAGTCGAAAGTTCTGAGCTAACAAAAAAAACATACGGGTCGAATTAAGAACCTCCTACTTTTTCAAGACGTTTAAAAATAAGCAGTAAAGACTCAAAATTGTCTATTTAACAAATGGTCATGCCTTAAGGTACGTACAATTATGATTCTAGAATTGTAATTTTCAGACTTTCGCGATTCGAACACATTGTTATTAAATCAAACGGGGCTTAATCGCGAGAAAAACATTTAGTAATTTATTTACCTCGACGTTTTGACCAAGTTGCATTGGTCGTGGTCACGAGAAGACTGGACCAAGTAAATTACTAAATGTTTTTCTCGCGATTAAGCCCCGTATGATTCTAGAATGTCTAGAAGAAATCTAGAGATATCTATAGAAATCTAGAATGTCAGAAATAAAATGATAGCACTCACAGTTTTCGCAAACACGCCGTTTTTCTCGTCAAATGTTCAATTTGTTCTTTGGAGTTCTTCTCGAGCTGTTTAATCTTCGTCGCGTCTTCGGATCTCTTTTCACGCATCTCTCTTTCTCTCGCCAGCGCTTCTCTATGTTATTAGGATAGGGTAAAAGGGATAAAAACGGGTTTGACATTATTAAAAAGCGGGGGAAAACATTTCGTTAATGCTGTTTTGGCTGTTGTGTCTAAGTTGTAAAGTTGCCAGGAGAATAAATAGTGCAAAATTTTCGTTTGTAAAGTAATTTATTGACAATTTGTATAAAAATATAAAATGTTTTTATAATACGAGACATTTGGTAAAATGTCTTACATGTGAAAACAAATAAACATAATAATATTCAACTTCGAAAAGTTATCAATCAGAATCTTAAAAAGCGTGATTAATATTTACATAGTTTGTGACGAAAATAACATAACACCAAGCAAAATGTGATAATAATCACTTATTGTATGCATTAGATATTATACAAATAATGAGCTAAATGACTAGAAATCGTAAAATTATTGTGACTATGTAATGGCAACATTGAATGAATGAAGATATTGTTAAAGACTTTTCTACAATAGTCCATTTTACATCAATTGGCAGTGTTATAATAAATTTAGTATTACTCGTGATAGTGATCTATGCGGGTATAATAGATTAGAATTTAGATTATTTTATTCATATAATATAGATGTAGAGGCAAACCGACGCAAAATTAATTTGGGGGGTACCTACTTAAATATCTGTAACCATGATATTTTAAAGGTTTCTTCTGCTTTTGGTATTCGCGTAACCCATTGATATAATGTGCAGGGTTAATCTTTATTCTTGTCGGGAAATACATGGATAACCTACAAATGATGTCTTCTTCATTTTATTCACCATTTATATTTATGGAAGCACTTATTCGTCAACGTACCTAGGTAATATTTTATGTTGTTTATGCTTATAAAATATAAATTAAATTTATTTAATAAAATCATTTAACAGTAAAAAATTAGCCTACAAAAGTGACGGTAATTAAAAAAAATGTATACATAGAAAGTTGCCATCATAAAACATCTCAACATATTTTTTACTATCTTATATCTTATATAAACATGTACTGAACAGGTTAAGAAAGGATTATTATTTATAATCTATTTTGTAAATAATTTTTACAACTTTACTCAGCAGTCACTTTTAAAATTTCGTGGTCGCAGATATGTTTTCTAAAAAGCATTAATAACGCTATTTTTTAAGATTTTCTCTATTTTTCACCAGATGCGTGTAAAAAAAGAGTGCGAGAGAGAGTAGCAGCGCGACGAGAGTGAGACGAAACGATCCAGTGAGGAGGCCAGCGAACACCGTCATTGCTGCTGTCAGAGCCAGCAGAGGTTTGCCACTGTTTTGAAAAGTGGAAAAAAATACAATTGCATAGAGCTAGAACTGCTGTAATCCAGACCCTTAACTATCTAAAATCTTAAAATTTGTGTTACAGGTTTGGTACAGACAATTTTATACATAGTCCATACGACTATGTAGGCGACTGTGCCACCACACAAAATAAAAAAATCAATAAAGCCTATTTTTATTGAGAACATAATTTTATCTTAGTCAAGTAGGTATTATGGAAAAGATGGATAATTTCCCCAAAACAAAAGATGCAACTGAACGTGATAAAAAAATTTAATCTACTAATAATTTCAGTCATTTAGGACAAGTGTTTGTGGGATCTTATTAAACATAGCTACAATAAAACTGTAAGGTATAGGTACATTACTTTACATTTAAAAATGTAATACATAGTCACTCAGTATAAAATCTGTTTTCGAGATAATAAATTAGCATTTAGTTCACAAACATGTTCTATGACTATTTTAGTAAATGCAAAGAAAATATATTAAACTAATTATGTACTCTATTTAGTCTCAGTTAGCGTGTGCTTGCTTTAAAACAATAAGAGAAAATCTCGTAAGCCATTTGAGAATTTATTATAATACTGCCTTTTGGACTTTTATATGAATATGATGAATTATTTGTATGATGTTTTTTATGACGTTGTGTGAATTATAAAGTTATTTACAGATTCAAAAGGCACAAATGTATTATGAAAAGTGATCACACAGATGTAAAATTTTGTCATGCATTTGGTAGCCAAATTTCGTCCAAAAGACAATATAGTGTAAAACTGTTAAATATTAGTTTAAGATAAAGATATTAGATTTGGTTTGGGGACTTAAATTCAGCTACCAATTTCACGTAGGCATAAAGTATAGAGAACTTTAATCTAATGCTGTTATTAGAAAGCTTTGATATACTGAACATATTTTTATAGCATATTACAAAAAATGTGCTGTTTCAGTCAATTTGAAGTTATTTAAGGATGTACAAATTATTTTAATCGTACCCTAGTGTCCAATTTTATATGTATATCAATGTAACCTACTTTTTATCCTATGCCAGAATAGCCGATTTCTACTAAAAAAAATGATGCTCGTTTTTTTCCCCTAGGATGTTATTTCATCAAAATATCTACGAATAAAGTCGAAAACTATCGTTATATAGTTCTTAAGAAACCCCATATACACCATGATAAAATAAGTTTCATTCAAAAATCTCAAACCATGAAGGTTGTATTTCAATTCAAAGTATCTATTACTATACAACGGCCATTTCATACGTAAAGCCCTATACCCCTTAAACCCCTAACTTCATGCGAAAACTATGATTTCATTCAAGTATATGAAAACGGTGTAAGGTTAGGTATGCAAAATATAATGTTAATAACGTATACATACTTCAGTTCTTGCTCCGTCACAGCTAAAGTACGCCCACATGCAGCCGCTTTCACTGCTAGATTGTCAAAATCACTCGATTTCGAGTGGATTTGAGACTTGAGTTCTGAAAACGGAATTTGTTTAAAGGCGTTAATCAAATCTTAAGATAGGAAATAGTTTGACGACCTTAAAAACTATTTTTATCAAAATCGTTGCTACGAATGGAAACTGTGATCTGTATCTCAGCCATAGGATGTCCACCGCTGGACATATGCCTCCCACATTGATCTCCACAAGGACATGTTGGAAGTGGGTCGCATTCAGCCTCTACCTGCGAACTTAGGTCGTCTCTCTACCTTTTCGGTAGAAGTCCTTCGCTGCGCTTGCCATGGTCCAAGCTCATGGTCTCCATCCAAGATCTTTGCAACCCGTACGTCCATTAATTCTTCGAGCGATATGCCCTGCCCATTCACTACCATTTCAACTTGCTAATCCACTAGGCTATGTCGGTGACTCTCATTCTTGAACAAATTTCTTCATTTCTGATTATATCACGTAGAGAAACCCTGAGCATAGCACATGGACTTGATGAGTGCCCACCAGAAATAATTTCCATATACACCTACGAAATACCAACAAATCCATTGTTCGTTTTACCATCTTCTGAAGTTTGATGTGTACTTTGATCTATCTTAAATAGTCTATCAAAACGGAAAATATTTTTTTTCATATATTCATTATGGAATAGGAAGGATTCTTATAGAGATAAAAACACAGCGAGAAAAATAACACTTTTATTTCTACAAGCAAATCGCAGCGTGGGAGAAACCGCGTGGCACAGCTAGTGTTCAAAAAAATTATTTATGTATCTGAAAGTTAATTATCACGTCATGGGATCAATAAAAAAAAGTTGCACTCGTGAAGTTTCCTCAATGGATAGATTGAGGAAACTTCACGAGTGCAACTCTTTTTATTGATCCCATGACGTGATAATTAAAAACAAAGTTAATTATCACGTCATGGGATCAATAAACAAAGTTGCACTCGTGAAGTTTCCTCAATGGATAGATTGAGGAAACTTCACGAGTGCAACTCTTTTTATTGATCCCATGATGTGATAATTAACTTTCAGATACATTAAATGCTTAAATAAACTTACCTCGAATTTCTTCTAGCAACTCCTTTTCTCTTTTTATCCTCTCCTCTTCTCCCTCTTGTCTGCATTCCATCTTCATTCTAGATAGGCAGTTTTCTTTGTCAGTCATGAACTGTTCCCATTGATCGTCTGCAAATGTTATATCGACAAAATGAGTAGGTTTATAAAAATAATATATAATTGCCTGTCTCTTGTGATGCTTTCATAATGGTATTAGAGAAAATTGCTGCGTACACCTCGGGCAGTACATCGAACCAATGATTCATACTTATCATATTCACATTTGTATGTTTGATAAATTAGTGTAAGAAACTTGCCCGCAAATGAATTTAAAAGGAAAATTAAGCAGTTTTTGGAATTTTATCCTTTTTATTCCATTAATGAATCTATGAAGCTGCGTTTAGTGGAATCCTCATTCTCGTATGACTAGATAATTTAGTTATGCCTCACTGTTTCATGTTAATATCATTTAAATTGTTGATATAATTATGAATACTTTCATTGTAAACTGTGACATCTTCCTTTAAACATAAACTTATGACATTGTTAATTTGGATATCATGTAAATCTGACTTGCCTAGTATAATTTTAAGATTATAAGGCTAATAAATATTTCTATTTCTTAAAAACCCTGGATGTGATATCCAGGGTTTTTAAGTAAGAATCGTTGGACCAGGCTCTATACCACCTGTCTAAAAAAATCAAATACTTTGGTCACATGGCCAGAAAGGAATGAGACAATCTCGAGAAATTCAGAATCACTGGAAACGTAAACTGCAAAAGAGCACGGGGTCGCAGCCCGAAGCGTTATATTTTTTTAATTTTATTTTTTATACTGTATAGATTTAGCGTTTGACCACTATCTCACTTGATGGTCAGTGACGATGTGGTCGAAGATTGTATCACACCCGATCTAGAATGCTCACTGGCTCTCAAGGACTGCTGCCTGAACACACAATGTGTTTGGTGACAGTTTTTCAAACTTGAGGGTGGTAGCTAGTCAGGCGCGTACTCGAAAGAACCCTACCACCGTGCTGAGAGTTTGATAACGGTGTTACCTTCAGCGGAAGCTCAAGCCGTTGGTGGAGATCGAACCAGTGTCCGTCAGTTTGACAGGCGACGCTCTCCCCGCTGAGATATCATCGCTTCTAAAACAGCATAGCGTTAATGTAATGAATAATAAAACTCATTGAGTTTCTCACCCATCTCCTGCCGATGTTTCTCCTTCAGCTTGTTGAGCTGGTCAACTCTTTCCGCTACCAGCTTGGACCTGGTAGTTTCCAATGCTCGTCGAGCTTCATCAGCCGCCGTCGCCGACTGCTCTTCGATTTCTTTCACCTTCTTCGACCATTCTTCAATTAGTTGTTCTGAAAGAAGTTTGAAATTTCATATAGCTCATTAATAAATAATTGTAGAAATCAATGAGGGAGGCATATGTCCAGCAGTGGTCGTCCTATGGCTGAGATGATAATGATGATGAATAAATTATTGGCTTGCGGATAAAAGTATAGGATAAAATAATTAAAGCTTGAATTTTTTTATACTGTATAGATCTAGCGTTTAAGCACTATCTGACTTGGTAGTCAGTGACGATGTGGTCGAAGATATAATCACGCTATACCTAGAACTCTTACTGGTTCTTAAGAACTGCCGCCTCAACACACTATGTGTTTGGTGACAGTTTTTCAAACTTGAGGGTGGTAGCTAGCCAGGCGGGTATTTGATAACGGTGTTATCTTCACCAGAAGCTGTTGGTGGGGATCGAACCACCGTCTGTCAGTTTGACTGCCGACGTTCCCAATGCTGAAAAAAAATACACTGAAACTGAGGCGGCAAAATTAAATCAATTGTAGTAATTTTCATTACGACGCGTATTTCAAGCGCAAGTCTAAACATATAGCTATCCTTTTCTATATTATTTGTACCGTATTATCTGTCGCAGTAAGCATGTTTATGTCGTAAAGGAACAAAATCTGAGCACCGCGCAGTATGAATATACGTCATCTTTAGTAAAACATCATTGACATTCACCCTTTTGCAGGATCATGATCAACAAAACAATTACCTCTCTCATTCTCGAATCGTTGCGTCATATCATCCACCTTATTGGCATAGCTGATGTCAGCCTTGTCTAACAAATGCCGCAACTGGAGAATGTCCCAGTCAGCTTTGCTGTGAGCCTCCGCTATGGCCGCTTCGAACTGGGCTTCTTTGCTCGCGAGGACTTCTTTCAAATTCTCGAACTGAAAATGTCGGGAACAAAATCCACATTATTTAATTTTTTTTTATGCTGCGATGCTATCTAGCGTTTGACCACTATCTCACTTGATGGTCAGTGACGATGTGGTCGAAGTTGTTATCACGCTAAACCTAAAATACTCACTGGCTCTCAAGGACTGCTGCCTGAACACACTATGTGTTCGGTGACAATTTTTCAAACATGAAGGTGTTTGCTAGCCAGGCAATTACTCGAAAGTACCCTACCACCATGCTGGAAATTTGATAACCGGAAGATCAAGCTGTTGTTGGGGATCGAACCAGTGTCCGTCAGTTTGACAGGCGACGCTCCCCCCGCTGAGCTATCATCGCTTCAATTCTTTCAGAAAAGGCGGCGACGGCGTTTGACGAAGCTCGACTAGCGTTCGAAACTACCAGGATATCAATTCTACTAACACATTACTCATAGATTGTTGATGAATTGTCGTTTTTGCTAGTTTTCCTATCCTACTTGGAGCATAAATTAGAGTGACTACACAGATTTTATTCCTACCGCAATACAATTACCTACAAGGCAATCGAGATGCAATTGTTATTTTAGCGGAATACCAAGCTTTATTACGATAACATTTGAATCGCTATTGCATTGTTTATGGATGGCTTGTCGTATTAAATAAGAGAATTGGCGCCCTGGCTGGATGAAGGCCGCACCCATCCGTTCCTTGTGGAAATCAAAGGGGTTGGCCTATGTCCAGCAGTGGACGTCCGCGTCGCTGAAATGATGACGATGAAAAAAGGAATATAAGATCTGTATGTTTTTTTATGTATATTCAGTTCACTGATTTCTTCACAATATAAGGACAGATTCTCAAAAAAAAAATTGTGTTATGTAAAGTATACTTACGAGGTGGTTCCATTTAAATTTCATCAAAATAATTTGTTTGGAGTAATTAATTAATTATCAGAATTATCGAGATTCAAATATAAAAATATAGTATTATCAGATTTGGGCACGGCTAAATCAAAGAAATGGAGACGTTTTGTGATTTCACTATATAGTCCTCATACATAAATACAAAAACTCCTGCACACGACAGATTCAAGATCGATTCATTTATTCATTCATTAGAAAAAAAGACTTACCCTGGTAGTAACTTCTCTCAACTTCCTATCAGCATTCCTGGCTTCCTGTTCTGCCTCGGCTCTGAGCTGCGCGAGGGCTGCCCTGGTCCTCTCCGCATGGCTCCTCTCGAGGGCAGTTCTGGTGGATGCCATGGATGAGGCATGCTCCGATTTCAGAGTTTCGATGGCTTTCGTCTGACTCTGTTCTAGTCTTTGGATCGTCTGGAAGTTTCAAAGTCACTCGAATGTAGCATATAAAAAACAACATAAAATGGAACCGACTTCAACACTCAAAAGTGTGAAATCACTTGTTGAAGTCGGTACCATGAAAGTTAAAAGTAACTAATATCAAAATATTGTGCTCTAGAAGTCGTTAACATTTTTTTTTTAAGGACAAAAAACAATAGTCATTATCACAAGACCTGTAAATGCCGTTCTTCTGTTTCTTTCTTCCCGTTCTCTTCTCTTTCGAGTAGATCCTTCAGTCTATGGACTTCCAGCTTGAGCGATTCTTCTCTGGTCTCCGCCCGTTGCAGCTGCAACGTTAGCGACTGTACGGATCTTTGTTGTTCCGAAGCCAGCCCTCGAAGCTGCTGCAGCTCTGCCACGTGGGCTGGCGAGGGTTTAGGGTTCTTCTCTAGATTAGTTACTGTTTCTGTCAGCTGTAAGAGAAAATATAATATAAAAATATCAGAGCGTTTGATCGACGCGACGCGTGACCAAAATGCTAGCACATATTTGGCTCAACGGGTCAGCATTGCAATTCCACGTGGCAATGCTGCTAGCATTCTGGGCACGCTGCCAACTGGTAGCGCGTTGTAGCATTTGAGTTATCTATAGACTGACAATAGCTAGTGGGTTGCTCAAATGTTTTGTAGTAGATGTACCTAAATATTTCTTTTTAAACGGATCATCAAAAAGTACAAATATATTTATTGCTTATTAGGGTAACGTTTTACATGATTAGAGTAAAATAACTTTAACCTATAATGAATGTATAAAACACGGGAGTTACTCACGTAATAAGTCAGAGGGTTCTGACTATAGTTTCAACCACATTCGGTGGTCTTTTTCAAGGTGAATACGGGGCGACCGCGTCCGAATGTGGTTGAAACTATAGTCGGATCCCTCTGGCTTATTACGTGAGTAACTCCCGTGTTTTATACATTCATAATGTGTCAAAACCACGTCAGTTATAATAACAAAACTTTAACCTAATGTATAATATTATCTAAATTAAAATACAGAAAAATATGGAAAAAAATACTTAGGTATAAGTAGTGCTTAGTGGTAGAAAATTTGATTTATTGATTTAATTACCGTACGAAACGGCAATTTCCGTACTTTTGGCAACGCTGACCACTATGATGGGCGCTGAACGAGCGAAAATCGTCCCCTCCTTCTTCGATCCCGTCTGACATCAGACCCCCACGCTCCTTTAGCAGTGACTTTTGTGATTTGTTACGCAAGGCCAATGCAAGTAAACTGCTGCGCATGCATCGACCTCGATACCCTACCCAGCACGAGGCGCAGTGTTAGCACTTGACGATTGACGTCAATCGGACACCGCGAGGATGGAATATTTTAGTTTTAAAGACATTCTTGCTTCCTACTTCGAACAAGTCTCACGTCTTAAATTATAATTGTAATTTTTCCTTAATTAAGTACATGTAAATTAAAAATAAAGTTTTTTAAAAGCATCCCTCTGGGCCGACGTACGTAATTCCATCAAGTGATATAATGGTCAAACGGTATCTATACAGGATAAAATAAACATAAATCCGGGATAATCAGCGCTCGACTTGTTGGAGGAATAGGATAAACTTTGCCTATGACACCGCTCACAGAAATTTCGTTGTCGAGTAATCTCACTGTCCAATATAGAAAGTTTATAGATTCAGGCGTTACTTTGCGGAAATCCATAACAAAAGGATATTGATAAACGATATTTAGTTTTAATTCACTCTTCGACACGTGTTTCTCCTCTTCACGAGGCGTCCTCACGAGCTGTTGACTCGCTGACTACCGGGACGACTCTCGTCCCGGCGGTCAACGGTCTCAACAGTTCCTGAGGTTTTTTTCGACCTATTCGAGTTTCGTATTTATTTTAGAAATGACTTAATGCTGTTTACCACATGGGGTATTTACGGCTTCACCGGACTTTTGGCGGGTGCAGAGGGCACTCAGCCGATTTTGGGTTGGGGTGAGGGGGGGGGGGGGAGCGACAAGCGCAAGGGCACCTCAGGGGTTCGGACCTCGGCTTGGGCTATCGCTTAAGCGAGGTAGCGTCTGTGTGTGTGGACGTCGCGGACTAAGGCGCGTCCTATCGGTTGGGGAGCCACCAAGATGGGTAGTAGCTGAGTGATGAGTGATACGTCTAATCGGGGGATCGAGTTTCGTAATATTACTGGAATAATAAAACTAAATATCGATAATCAATACCCTACTGTCTAATATGGCGCCGGCAATGATGCTCCATCCTGCTCATATGTCCGATTGCCCCCATTAGGCGTGTTCGAGATGGACCAGTGGCGTTTTAGCAGTGTGTAACTGAACAAGCGTTCGATTTGAAAATGTGGCATTTGTGGCAACAACGATCTTTCCCAACTCGAACGACGCATACGCGTCATTTATATGAGAGCTGTCAAGTACGACGATTCATTTGAATATTCATGACCTAAAAATGTTTCAATACCTATAATATTAACTTGAATCATAACGAGAATTACATTTTCGTAATGGAAATAAAAAGAAAACATTACACTGGCGCATTATTTCACGTTTGTTTATCTACTTAAATCAGCTGTAGCTGTCAATCTCTCAGCTGTCTAAAAATGCAAAGACCCAGTCTCGGAGGCGGGTCAAAAGTGACAGTTCACGGTAGCATTTTTAACACTTTTTATGCATCTGGAACGGGGATCGAAAACAGTTCGGAACAAGAATTCCGCATTCATTTTGGCACAGGTGCCCGCCCTAAACGCTCTATTAACGGACTAATGCGTTTGCCTACCGGCATTTACAGCTTCACCGGAGGGGGAGCGAGCACAGATGGTGCTCATCCCGGTATTTGTGCGGGCGCAGAAGGCGCACCGCCTAGTGAGGCTGGCGCTGACGGCGCTGTGCCACTAGGAGAGGACGAGGCGACTAGCTCAAGGGCACCACTGAGGTTCGGACCTCGGCTTGAGCTGTCGCCAGGACAGGGAGTTATCGGATCGAGGTAAACGCTCTTGCGTTTTGGGCGTTTTTAACTGTTCTCTAGCCCATTTCGAACGCAAGGTCTGTGTGCGCATGCCGTCTCCCTCACTTGTTTGTTGTCCCGCTCGGCGTCCCTGGCGCGCTTCTCCAGCTCGCGCATCTTCCACTCGCAGTCTGACAGCATGCGCTCGGCGCGCGCGGCCGCCTGCGAGCGCGCGGACTCGTGCGCCAGCCGCCACTTAGCCGTGTTCGCTTCCGCCGCCGCTAACGCCTGACCACAACAATAAATATTCATTTATGAAACTGTTTCATAATAAGGGTTCTTAAAACACGAGTTATCTAAAAACGAGCCGTACGCGAGTTATTTTATAGTATTTTTTTTTATTATTATTAACATTCACACAATGTCTTCAGGTCCCAAACTAGGCAGAGCCTGTACTATGGTAACCTGATGACTGATATATATACATATACACACCCAGCCACAGGTCAAACAGACATGTTTATACACACGAATGTTTAACCTGTCCGGGAATCGAACCCGGGACCAGCGGCTCAGAAGACAGAGTGCTACCAACTGCGCCAACCGGCCAGTCGACACACACATTACACACAATGATATTATATGTTTATAACATCATTGGTCCGAGCGGCGAGCTACGCTCTTGTCGCCGCTCCGACCTGAACCACTGACGATGTCGACCGCAGTGATCGACGAAACGTCAGGAACACAAGTTTCACATAGACTACGGCCAAACAGCCCGGAAGCAATACATACAACATGCAGCGCCGGCCGTGAAAGCCTTAGAGTTTACAGTAAAAGCAGTGTCCATCAGTTTGACAGAGAGAGTAAAATATATACCTCGGCTGCTTTCTGTTCGCTTTGCGCTCTCTCCTGCTCTAGCCTGTCCCTTTCTCGCTCTAATGCTATCACTCTCGACTCCAACTCGGCTCTTCTGGTGAGTGCGTCTTCCAACTCCCCTCGTATTTCTCGGAGATATTCCTCTGAAATTTGATATAATCACATTTTTGTACAAGAGGCATAGAGTATTTTTTTTAATGTATATTTTTGCTTAATATAATAGTAGTCCTATAATGCGTTTCAATTTGGGCTCACAGTGCACACGTTCGTACGTAAGGATTTGGCTGTTCCGAGATGAATTTAGTACTGACAGTGCTGACGCTCGTAAGCAAATCGGAACGGTTTTTTAGATGAATTTAGTACTGACAGTGCTGACGCTCGTAAGCAAATCGGAACGGCTTTTTGTGTGTGAATGCGCGCGAGTTCTTTAAATGTTAGTTCCCATTAAATTCATATAACTTATTATTTTATTATTCACTTCCGTACTTCATGGGCACTAAATGGGTCATTTTTTTCTGATATATAAAATTACAGTTTTAATTTTTTGTGGACGAACTACCAATTTTTCGCCAGATTCTCTTAATGAGTCAGATGTTTGACTCTCAGTGCATAGTTATTTATCTATGTGTTTGACAGCGCTAACACTGCTCTACGTCGTACTCGTGAGCGTTCTAAGCACAGGACGATGACGTCATGGATGACGTCATATACATTTTGTGTGCAGCTGTCAGTGCATTTTGGAATGACTTTAAGCACGCTCTCTGTGCTCAAAGCTCAATAAGAAACATTCGCTCCTCGCACTCGCGTCACTTCACTTAAAGTACCTATTTGCTAGTATTTTATCCTATAAAAATCTATCAAATTAAACTTAAGGAATCTTAATCTTACCTAGTGTAGGATATGGACAAGAAGAATAAAACTTTATCAAGTAATACACAATCTCACGGGTATATTAAAGGCCAAATTCTCTTGCCTAATCTGCGGTATGCATTGTGGAAGTACGGTAATATTATCTATCAGTATTACCGTGGTGGAAGTGAAATTTCTTACCATTCCTTTGTTTGAGCTGGTCAGCCAGGTCCGCGGAACAACTCCTGGCTGCAGACAGCTCCTCCTCGAGGGAGCGGCTCCGTTGTCGAATCATCTCCGACTCTTTGTACGCTGCTGCTAGCTCGCATTTTAATTCTGAAATCAATAATTGTCAATATTCAATGGATTTTACAAAATTTATCATTTAGTCTGCCTCACATTTGGCATAAAGAAAAAGCATTAATAATAAATAATAAAATAATAAAAAAAAATATTGCAGGTTATAAATGCAATAAATAAAAATAAAAATTGCTCTATAACAGGTCATTTGCGATTTTCGTTCTGGTGGACTGACACCCAAAATTTGAAGATCGGACTACAAATATCTTCTCCTAAAGACTTCAGGATTGCATTACTGGATCCTCGTATTCTGTTCCGAAAGGACACAATACGAGATCTTATAACTGCAAAGAAATCGGGACATTGCAATTCAAGGGAGCATTTTTTTCATTAATAGGCAAACGTTGACCAACATCTCACCAGGGCCTTACTATCAGCTTTGTAAAAACCATGCAAGTTCCGTGCAGTTCTAAAACCTGTTTATTACCTGTTAAAAGGGTTTCAATCTTCTCAATGGGAAGGAAAATCCCCATTTTGAATTTGAGCTTTTGATGAATACAACTATTTTTATTCAGCAAATGTACAGACGTTAGACGGGTACTTTTTCAACTACCCGTATTTTGTTATTAAATCAAACGGGGCTTGATCGCGAGAAAAACATTTAGTAATTTATTTACCTCGACGTTTCGACCAAGTTTGATTAAGCCCCGTTTGATTTAATAACAATGTGTTCGAATCGCCAAAGTCTAAAAATTACAAATACTTATGTTTCATTGTTATTAAATCAAACGGGGCTTGATCGCGAGAAAAACATTTAGTAATTTATTTACCTCGACGTTTCGACCAAGTTGCATTGGTCGTGGTCACGAGAAGACTTGAACTTAATCATTCTATTAAGTTCAAGTCAAATACATTCTTACGTCAGCCGTACTCTTTTTAGTAAAACTAGTTTATTTTCAGTGTAAAAGCTAATGGATTTGCAAAGAAGTAATTAATTCACCAGATTTCGTACGTGGGCGGGTTTCCGTTGCATTCCCCAGGGGTTAAATATAGGTCTGACCGACAAACATTACTTTGCTAAAGGTCAGTACATACTAATCAGCGCATGAAAAAGGAAGCATTGCTAGTGATTTTCTCGTTCAACTAAATATGTAGAATGAAATAAGTGAGATAAGTTCTTACTTCATATAAATCCCATCCAACTAATATTATAAATGTAAAAGTTTGAATTGAGTAACAAACATACATACATCCAATGATGTTTTACTAAAGATGTATATGCATACTGCGCGGCCGCTCAGATTTTGTTCCTTTACGACATAAGCATGCTTACTGCGACAGATAATACGGTACAAATATTATAGAAAAGGATAGCTATATGTTTAGACTTGCGCTTGAAATACGCGTCGCAATGAAAATTACTACAATTGACTTAATTTTGCCGCCTCAGTTTCCGCGCGTTTCCGTTTGTGCGACATCTACCTCATATAAACATATAATATCATTGCATACATCTATCCGGATGTATGTATGTTTGTTACTCAATCACGCCAGAACGGCTGAACGGATGAAATTCTTTATTAACAAAAGCTAAAAATAATAGAATATAATAGCTAAGAATTCTCTGAAACCCCACACTAGGTTACCCTGTGTTGTGGGATTTAGAGCTCCACATGAGTATAGAATAGGACGCCTGAGTATACCACATATATTATACAGTACGTACCAATGATATTATATGTTTATATGAGGTAGATGTCGCACAAGTGCGCGGAAACTGAGGCGGCAAAATTAAGTCAATTGTAGTAATTTTCATTGCGACGCGTATTTCAAGCCCAAGTCTAAACATATAGCTATCCTTTTCTATATTATATGTACCGTATTATCTGTCGCAGTAAGCATGTTTATGTCGTAAAGGAACAAAATCTGAGCACCGCGCAGTATAAATATACATCTTTAGTAAAACATCATTGGTACGTACGTATATTACTACATTCTAAAAATCTAAAACAAATACAGCAAGTGAAACCACATTCTGATCATGTGTGTGCATAGTATAGGTACGTAAGTATAGGGTTGTGTGAAATAAGTATTGTGTGTCTGGAATTACACATAGACTTTTTATCCCGGTTAAATGTATGATGGAATAATTGATGTAGCGGGAAAACCGTAATCCACGCGGGTGAAACAGCGGGTCGCTACTAGATTACAATAAATTCCATATTAGTATAGCCCTTATCATTATCAACGAAAATATTATAACTTTGTATAATAATTGCGGGTAGTTTTAAGTAAAATAAGTCTTTATTTATTTTTAAAATGAAATAGCTCGTATTCTATTTACACATAAATTCAAATGCGTACCTATAATAAATAAATAAATAAACGTTTATTTCGGAATATAGGATCCATAATAAATGTTCATTTATTGACGTGATAACGTTTTATAAATTGATGAATACCAGCAACACTCATGAAAAATAGTAACGTTCCGCGTAACGTTCCACCTGAGTTTTGTATTACATAAAATAATCAAAGTCAAAGTCAAAGTCAGTCAAAGTCAAAGTCATAAATGATTATGACGTTATCACGTAAATCTATCGTCCGTAAACCGACGTTACAGACAACCAATTTTTTTTTTATTATACGCATTTGAATTCAAGTAATAGAATAAAATAATAATAAATAGAAGACGAGCTATTTCATTTTAAAGAATAAATGAAGGCTTATTTTACTTATAACTATATATGATGATGTATAAACTGTAAAATGATGTCACTAATATTAGACGAGTTTTATTCAATTGCTGGCCGACCGCGGGTAGTTTTTGGTGCTTAAAAAATATTTTGGCTTCATTCAATGATAGACCGGAAGAAGTAGCGGCGCATTGTATTGTATTACATCATATTATGGTAAATATTTGATAGAATTATATTATCTTTAAGGCAAAAGTACTAACAAACATATACTCTGTTATATTGTAAGTGGTATTTCCCTTAATAAATAGTGCATTAAGCAAACTAAGCTATCTAGATACTAATAAGATTTGTTGTAATGTAACTATTCTTGGTGAAATCAAATAAATAAATAGATAGACCAGCCATTAATATTATTGATAATAACATTTTAATAACGGGAAGCTGATGTATTAAAAGTAATTTATAGATTAGCGCAGATCCAAGTCTACGTCATGACTTGATGTCAAATATATATATTACAAAGAGTCTCTGAGAAATAAGATCACATGCTGACATCAGGCCACCGGAAACAGAACACTTGTAGGAAAAATATCATATTGAGCGCTGTTATGCTTTTTAATCGACCGATATAGTATTTAAACGACCTATAAAGTTATAGATCTGGGCGTTTGAAAACTATCTCACTTTATGGTCAGTGACGATGTGGTCGAAGACGTATCACGCTAGACCTAGAATTCTTACTGGCTATCAATCGATACCCTAAGAAAACAACGGGTTGCACTCCGGGCGTGCCGGCAGAAGTGAAAACTTGAACATTGACATTGTGCATTTTTTAATATTTTGGAATGGTTAGGTAATAATTTCGCATGAATTGTTTTATTTATCAGGGTAAAAGTTTGTGGTAAAATACATAATTTCTACTCAACCTCCGTCTTCGTCGACGACGGCGGTGACGTCACGCGCCTTACGAATTTTCGATCAGTGTTACTTGACCTGACGCGAGTTCACAAACTATTTAATGATGCTAATGCATCGAGTTTAACATTTTTTCCCCATACAAAAGTGCACAACGCCAAAGAAGTTCTTACTTCATAAATATCATAGATTGACATACGTCACAAAGAAACACTTGCTTTGTAAAATAAAACACATCTCAAACTCCCGCCATAACATCTATCGATGATTTATTTATAATCATAACAAGGAAAGTGCAATGAAACTGAACACTGTTTGGACTCTTTGCTAATCTGTGACAATGTACGGAAATAGATATATCACATGTTGCTTTTGTTGAATGAGGTCAAGTGCGAGACGGTGTATATTATCGGGTTCCGTACATAGCGCAACGAGAGCGCTCTTGCGGTGGGGATATTCGATGGTGAAGATCAACGTTTCCTTTTGTTTTAGAAAAAGAGTTTTTCTTCGGTTGTTAATCACACTAATATTATAAAGGCTAAAGTTTGTTGTTTGTTTGTATATTGATAATCCTTCACGCTAAAACACCATGACAGATTTGCATGAAATTCAGAATGAAGATACGTATACTCTGGAATAACACATATTAGGCTACTTTTTCACCGAAAATACTATTCCCGTGGGATTACGGGAAGACCCAAATATCTTCAAACACGTTTTCACCTTCTTCACACTCCAAATTCACCGAAGCCACTCAGTATGCGTGTTACATTTATGTGTATATTATCAATGTATAAAACACGGGAGTTACTCACGTAATAAGTCAGAGGGACCGACTATAGTTTCAACCACATTCGGTGGTCTTTTTCAAGGAGAATACGGGGCGCTCGCGGACGCGGTCGCGATTCGCCTAGTACTGTACCCAATACTAGGCGAATCGCGACCGCGTCCGCGAGCGCCCTGTATTCTCCTTGAAAAAGACCACCGAATGTGGTTGAAACTATACTCGGAACCCTCTGGCTTATTACGTGAGTAACTCCCGTGTTTTATACATTCATAATGTGTCAAAACCACGTCAGTTTTAATAACAAAATATATGTGTATACTTTAGTTTCTTGTTGCACACCGCCGTGTATCTATCTTTTATATATCCATCCCAAGGTTGTCTGTAAGAGATTGCATTAGCGATAAGACCGTCAATTGCTATACTATTTTAGTGTAATATTTTATATTCTTGTTTGTTTTACATGGTATGCAATAAAGAGTATTTGTATTGTATTGTATGCGTAAAGACATTATATTTTAGAGTATTTTCTACAAGCACAAAACACGGGGACTGTTCTGATACTTACTAATTTATTTCGACATCACGGTTTTATCATCACACTAGCCGGAACCGTTTGAAAGCTCATCCACACTATACCGTGCGATTCTACCGATCGTTTTCGCCACACACATGCGCATTGTGGAACGAGCTTCCCCTCTTGGTATTCGCGAGTAGCTGGGATTCTTCAAAAGAAGAGTTAAGATGGTTCGATTTGTTATCAGGCACATCTCTATTAGAAGTGTAGCACAACACTAACATATGAAGTCTGTGGTTAGATGGTGAATAATCACACTTGATGTCTATGTCCTAAAAAATGTAAAAAACGTGTTCTACGATTATAATTATAATAAAAAAATTGGTTGTCTGTAAAGTCGGTTTACGGACGATAGATTTACGTGATAACGACATAATCATGTATGACATTGACATTTGACATTTGACTTTGACTTTGATTATATTATCTAGATCTAGATAAAACTCAGGTGGAACGTTACAGGAATGTTACCGTTACTATTTTTCATTTTGGCATTCATCAATTTATAAAACGTTATCACGTCAAAAACCAGTTTACTCATAATAAAAGGTTCATTTAACGGGTCTTTTTTCCATGTGAAAAGAGAGTATATTTTAACGATGTTTAATCTGTGGTTGGTTTTTTATTGTTATTGGTCATTATTTTCTACAATGAAATGTAAAATTCGGTTTTATTTCTACTATTATTCTACTATTTTCTTCAATGAAATGCGATTTGCTGAATTGATGATTTTTTAGAAGAAAAATACTTTTGATGGAAATCGAACCAACATGAATAAACATTGTCGTAAAAGGATTTGCAACACATGGCCCTCATTGTTCTAGAAGGCCGTTCTCCTAACATGTCTGTATAGTTCTGTTTTCTGTGTTATTTTGTTGTAACGTCCAGTTTGTGAACCTAATAAAAAATATATATATATTGTTACACAAACCCATTTTCATATGCGTCAGTGATCGCTTACCACAAGGTGGTACAGCTGCTCACTTGCTACCTACTGCATAAAAATAAAAACTCCGTTTGGTTCGAACCTAATAGTTACAACATAAAACACCTAAAAGTAGCAAACGCCCGAGAAACTCAATACAACTTTCCTCGTTGTAATTTACTGTGCAATATATACTATTCATCACTCAGTACATAAACACTGCAATTTGACGTGAAAGAAAGCAGCCAACGAACTATTAAATACAATTATTTCGACACTAGATGAGTCATTACACGCGTGACAGCGGAGACAAAGCGAGGGATCCTGGCCTGGTGCCAGCTGACAGCTGACAGGTATGCGTGGTGACTTGGAGAGTGCGTGGCAGACGTCGCGCTTTGACATATATATACCAACTAGGTACGCCCCGCGGTTTTACCCGCGTGATGGTGATTTTCATTCATTCATTCATCTCAGCCATTGGGTGTCCACTGTTGGACAAATGCCTCCCCCAATTGGGGGGAATTGCCAATACTCGCCACGCTTGGCAGGCGGGTTGGCGAGCGCAGTACGATTTCCGATGCTCAGAAGGCGCTGCTGCCCACCTTCTGGTACGTGGTCCCTTAGCCGACTCTTACGGCACCCGCGGGAAGAAATGGGGGAGTACTATTCCAGGCCGGTACCACCACGGCGCGTGATGGTGATTGACGATGATGATAATGAAAAGTAGCCTATGTGCTATTCCAAGAGCTGAATTTCATTCAAATCTAGCTACGCCTCGCGGCTTTACCCTCGTGATGATGATTGATGATGATGATAATGAAAAGGAGCATTTGTGTAATTCTAGGACTCGAAGTATCTACATACCAAATTTCATCTAAATCCGTTGAGCCGTTCTGGTGTAATTGAGTAACAATCATCCATCCCTCCATCCAAACTTTCACATTTATTATTATTAAGTGGGATGCAAAAAAAAACCCGAAAATCTTTTGTTTCCGAATAAAATCTCCGTAAAGAAGACACCTTAGAAACCTAGAAACCACAGCGTCGATTATGATGAGAAATTAATTTATCGGTTTAGAATCAGGCTCATTATAGGGGGGGCATTCCATACACGTTAATGGGCCTTAAAATGAACATGGACAAGACGAAAATTATGTCGAATGCCCATGTTGCGCCCGCCCCCAATTGGGAACTCGATTCTCAAAGTTGTTGACCATTACGTCTACCTAGGACATACAGTTCAATTAGGTAAGTCCAACTTTGAGAAAGAGGCCAATCGTCGAATCCAACTCGGCTGGGCAGCGTTCAGGAAGCTACGAGACGTCTTCTCGTAAAAAATACCGCAATGCCTGAAAACGAAGGTCTTCGAACAGTGTGTGTTACCAGTGATGACTTACGGATCTGAAACGTGGTCCCTGACTATGGGCCTTCTGAGCAGGCTCAGAGTCGCACAACGAGCTATGGAGAGGGCGATGCTCGGGGTTTCTCTAAGTGATCGAATCAGAAATGATGAGATCCGTAGAAGAACGCAAGTCACCGATATAGCCCAACGGATTAGCAAGTGAAGTGCCAGTGGGCAGAGCACATAGCTCGACGAACTGATGGCCGTTGGGGCCTAAAAATTCTCGAATGGCGACCACGGACTGGCAAGCGCTGCATAGGACGGCCACCGACCAGGTGGACACACGACCCGACTAATATCGCAGGCAAGGGCTGGATGCTGGCCGCTTCCAAAAGGTCAATGTCCAACAGTGGACGTCCTATGGCTGAGATGATGATGATGATGATGATGATTCCATACACAGACACACAAATTTTCATCACTTATTGAACCCTCACTTTTTGCACGAGTTGGAATATTTTTTGAGACCCTTTCCTGGATTGACGTCACATACCTATTATGTAGTTTTTTATCTCAAAAATATGTTTTGATATCCTCAGATTTAGTTTGACGACGAAAACATTTTTGGCAATTATAGATTCTCCTTGTTATCCGAAATACAAACATACTACTTTTCAACCGACTGGAGGAGGTTCTATGCTCAACTATATATACCTATATGTTTTTATGTATGTTCACCGATTTCGGTAACCACAAAGCAGGTTGTTGCTTACCACCTAAGCACTGCAATACCAATAGATGGCGTTGATGCTCAACAGTTTGTACTGAACAATATTGCTACAGTTAATCGTCACAAATACAAGTATTAAATAAACTTAAATGTACTATAGGACTCAACTATTTAACGATGGGGTAAATCTGATTTAAAATATAATATTTTAATTCAAATGCATTTTCTATATCTATTTTGCTATCTATTGTAACGTATAGGTACGTAATTAGAACTCAAATAGAAAGATAAATAATTTAAAACTTCTGATTATATACGTTTTTTTACTATGTCCCGCTTTCGACGAAAGAATCCCCCTCTATTTTTACTCAAAATGTTCCAAAATTCCTACTTGGCTAAAAATAAATCTGGCAACGCTGCTGTAGACCTACCCCCTTACTAAAACATTGATTAAGCTCCGAATAGTAATTCAGTGTTGTGTTCCGTTCTATCAACGTCAAACTGTCATACAAATGACAAAGACAAAACACTAAATAACTACTCAGAGGTTATACAACGTTTATTAGAGAGCTAGTGAATAAAACACTATTAGCAGTAAATATATTCATTTATAAAAAAATAAAATTCGAGCATCAACGCCATCTAGTAGTGTTGCAGTGCCTAGCTGGCCGCAAGCAACCACCTTTAAGACTTACACTACTCTTTGTCACACTTCACTAATTCCTCACTCCCTGTCTTAAAGACAACATTACCATTCCTAAAATTCAAACGGTTTTATTTGATTCTTTGCAATTTTTAGCTACTTATTTACTTTAAACTACGCACAATTTTATTGGAACATCCAATTTCAGTCATTACCAGTGAGGTAATGATACGCTTATGATCATACTTAATATGTTATATAAGTCGTTTTTGCGTGAAAGAGTAACAAACATACATCTATACAAACTTTCGCATTTATAATATTTTATTTATTTATGAAATTTTAGGAAGACTATCAACTACTAACTATAAGGCTAGGATAAAGAAAACTTAAAATTAAAAAGTTATTTACAAGTCTCCACTGATAGACATGGATTATATATATATATATATTAGTAGGATAACATAATATATTTGTAACTTTGTTGTGTAACAATGTTTAAATGTTACTATGATAGTCTTCGCCATATTTACTGAGAGTATTAGTTATATTTATAGACAAACAGCTGTTGAATATTATATTAAGGGCGGCCACAGACGTTCGTTTTCCTGATCAGAATTCAGAATCGGAAATCTGAATGCTCTACTCACATAAAAAGATGGCGCGCATGTTCTTATTTTTTACGAACGGAAAATGTGCTAAAGTTGTACAAAATACGTAGTATAACCCGTCAACTAGGGATTTTAAAACAACAATGGCCGCTTGGGGGCACAAGATGGCGGGCACACACAGCGGCCGTTCGCGCGCTTTTGGCTGGATCACATAGTTGATTTCTCAGAACCACTTAAGATTGGGTGTATTCCAGACACACTTATTGAGACAACCAAATTTGTTCATAGATGAATAAAAGAGCGTAATTCTTACTATTCAATATGGCAATATGATCGGCTCACAATGGCCGATTTGGACAGCTTTGGTAGTCTGCTATTGTTAATTCATCTATATTGAATTAATCTTGATTCAATTCAGTGACGTAGTACGTGATTTTTCGTTGTCTGTTAAAATCTAAAATGTCAATTTCGTACAACGCCGACATATGCCGAGCAATATATTGTTCAACATATATTCAGGCCGCTATGAACTTAGCAGACTGCGGATTTTCGACGTTGTCTTAGGGGAATCGAGTCGGCCTCGCGCTGGACTGAATATGAACATGAAATTAATAGATTTGACACCCAGGAAACTGAACGTCTGTGGCCGCCCTTATGTACAGATTTGTGTTCCGCTAATGAAGCGTGCGTTGGCAATACGTCAGTGACCACTGACATAGTGGACGGAATAGTGGTATGAGCTCACGTTCGACAAAGGTCGCGCTAATTACGTGAAATATAACCGACCTGTATCTATTTTCAAGAGTAACGGCCTAATTACTATTATCAATTAGCATTTTATTTAAGCACGTATTAAATTAGAGAGACTATTCAAAAAATTAAATATTGAAATATAAATGAACTGACCCGTGAGAAGTCACTCAATGCCATAAGGTCACATTAGAAAAATAAATTTTGTCAAAAAGAAGGTTACATTAGAAAAGAATTAACTAAAGTAAGAAAACTTAACGACCATAGTTAAGTTTTCTTAAATTTTCTTATGTTCCGGTCAACTATTTTTTCCAATTTCAAAAAGGATTTGTTTTATTCAGAACTTTCGACTGGGTGAATCGATTATGATCGTTCTTTTTTTATTTGAAAGCTGGTGCCGGCCTTTCACGCGTGATGCCGATGATCAAGGGAAATAGGCATTCATTTTAATACATAGAGATATATATTTTCTTTCTAGTTACACTGTCATCTCCACACTAGTATGCGTGGGTCGCGTGAGGTATGGACACAGATAATGACATCACAACATACATCTAAGACCCGGGACAGATTTATTTTTTTTCTATCGCACTAATACTGTTTGCCTCTACCGGCATTTACAGCTTCACCGTAGAGGGGGCGAGCACAGATGGTGCTCAGCCCGGTATTTGTGCGGGCGCAGAAGGCGCACCGCCTAGTGAGGCTGGCGCTGACGGCGCTGTGCCACTAGGAGAGGACGAGGCGACTAGCTCAAGGGCACCACTGAGGTTCGGACCCCAGCTTGAGCTGTCGCCAAGACAGGGAGCTATCGGAACAGACCTCCTTGCTCGTCACTTAAATGTTTGTCTCTGCCAGTATTTTAACCCAGGTTCCCCGGGTACAAGAAGCCGTACTACTTATGACTGGGCCCTGGTAACGGTCCATATGTTTTTCAGATAAATAAGAATCATTTACAAAACTATTCTAGAACCATATTTATATGTGTCTTAAGTCTGATATAAATATAATCAATTTTTTTTTATCACACTCAGACCCCAGCACTAGAATTCCCCTGTATCGCGGGAGGCATGGACACACACAATCACAGCACACAAACATCCAAGACGCGGGACAAACATCTACACTCATCGCATAAATGTTTGCCCCTGCCGGGATTCGAACCCAGGATCCCGGAGACACAGTAGTCATGTCACTGACACTAACCACTGAGCCACGGCGACCGTCGATTACATTTTCACTTGTTTCACTCACGTTCTATCTCCAGGTCTTTCCCTTCCAGCTGCTTCCGGCACGCCACCAGCAAATCCCTCGCGCGGTCTGCTTCATCAGTTCTAGCTGTACCAAGCTGTGTGAGGGCAGCCACGTGCGTGCAGAAGTTGTTCTCCTGCGAGACCAGGGACTTCCTGCAGAATACAGATAGATAGATAGAAAACTCTTTATTCGCACACTATTTCAAAACCACACACATAAAGAAAACAAACAAACAAATATAAAGACAGTGATACAAAGGGCGGCCTTATCGCTTAAAGCGATTTCTTCCAGGCAACCAAATACTAATACTTGTCGAGAGAAATATTCTTTTATATGCATGGGGGTGTTCAATAAAAACATAAGATTGTTTATTTTTTTTATAATAAATCATTTAGCGTAGGGTTAAATTATGGAACGAACTGCCACTAGAAATAAAACGTTCTAAATCATTAAATATTTTTAAAGATTATATTAAAAACTACTATTTTACAAAGTGTTAGTCAAATTTTGTCCAATCTTATATATTAGTTATATTTTCATTTTATTTCTTAGTCAGGAATAAAATAATCTAACTTAATATAAAAACCTTAAAAATTTAATAAAAACTAAATGAAATCTAAAACGGGCCCCTGCGGCATTGTGCCCAAGATTTTTATTTTTTTATTTTTATTGTGAATAGGTAAGCGTTTGACCACTATCTCACCTGATGTTAAGTGATGACGCGGTCTACGGTGGAGCACGCCTGCCTAGAAGATACCTATTCACTCGTGACTTGAAGATACCCAGGTTGTATGTTGGTTGTAGATGCTGGCAGCGTTCCCTCTTTGTATTGCTAGAGCGAGGAAACTGCCAGCTCTTCGATCTCCTGAGACGTCAACCAGTCTCTTGGAAATTTCCTTGAAGAAGTTGAGCGCGCTAGGACCCCACGGGCCAAGGGTCTCGACACCGAAAGGAACAAAATTGTATTCCGCGCCGAGACCGCTGTATTTAGCTACTTTTGCCTTTTCGGCCGATTCTGCCGCCGTTCCTGGCCTCGTGGAGGTTTGGTGGACATGGGAAAGTTTTTTAGTCTAATTGTTAACATAGTCTTATATATGCTATTGTCATATACACCTAGCTGTAAGTTTTTCGTTTAATTACTCAGCATGTTTATATTTTTAGTACTTTAATGATGTTTTTTAGCATTAAGCACCTACCTCGTTTCACTGAAATCTCCTTCAGAAATGGGTTCTCTGGAAGAGATCGCTTTAAGAGATAAGACCGCTCATTGTTACACCGAGATATATCTTATGTAAAATCTTCTTTTGTTGTGTTTTAATAAAGTCTTCTCTATCTATCTTTTTTTTTATTTCCAAACTGGTAACATTTTTACTTTTTCCTCTCGATTCGATTCCCTCAAATACATCTGATGTAACCTCGATACTCGTATAAATAATTAATTGTTATTTTTAGAAAAAGTGTTTCCATGTTCTTAACTGAGCAGGGGGCAAAAATGCTCATGGACCGCCTGATGTTAAGCGATCACCGTCGCCTAGTAGGGAATAGGGATGTGTGTAACATTGGGGACATTATCACATAATTAGTATATTATTATTATTTTGTATCCGATATGTCTCTATTTGAAGAATCCCATATTGTAGCTACTCGGAAAACTTTACACTGTTTTTTACGGGTATAACGTGGTACTTACGCGTAGTCGATATCACGATCGACAATTGTTTCGGCTTCTTCCGGAAGCCTTCATCAGGATCTTAAGTGCGGTGCGTTAGTCGTAACGTCCCGTCTCGCACTGGATTCTCTCTCTCTCTCTCTCTCAGCCATGTGCGTCCACTGCTGGACAGAAGCCTCCCCCATATAGGGGGGATTTGCCAATACTCGCCACGCTTGGCAGGCGGGTTGGCGAGCGCAGTATGATTTCAATTAAATTAATTTTTTCAATTTCAATTTAATTTCGCACTGGATTGGATCAGAACAATTGTCGATCGTGATATCGACTACGCGTAAGTACCACTATATACCCGTAAAAACAGTGTAAAGTAATTATGAACGTGAGTTTTAATATTATTACTCGGAAAACATTGAGACAATCCGGTTTTTTTTTATATATTTTTTTAATTTTTACTACTCAACTAAAAGGAAAAGATAACAAATTGTGTTCTTCTAACATCTTTTATATAAGGTACTTGCTAATGTCTAATTAATGTACTAATTTTACGGGTAGTTTTGGTGCTTTCAAATGCTTTAACTCAGCTTTGAGCGGAATTGTTTAAATCAGGTGAAAAAGTTATCTAAACGACGTAATCCAAACACCGACTTATTTGCGAGTAGTTCGGCGTCAATACACACGGCACTAACCAACACTCTCGTTGTACCTTACGACATTAGCCATTAGTTTTTTGTATTGTAAATTGTATCTATTTTTTCTAGACTTTAAATGAAAATGAAATGAAATGAAATGAAAAATCATTTATTCAAAACAGTACCGCACTCAACAAAATAAAATACGAACTAGATGGTTACGGACTGGTGTCATATGCAGTACTGCCAGAAAAGGTCAGAGCTCAGCATTATGCCGTGAGTTGGCCCACGGCGCTGGTTTTCAGCACTGACCCACAGCGACACACGGACACGAAAACAATACACAAACAATATTACAAATTCAAGAGACACAGTTCTACAGTTCTACAGTTCTCACATATTATATATATATATATATATATATATTAAAACAACATATTAAAAACAAAATTAAATTAAATTATGAAAGCACACACAAGAGGCAACTAAAGGAACTAGTAATAATAATGATGGGAAAATGTACTATTACTACTTTATGTACTATTACTGTATCCCCATTATCTGTGGAGACTTGTAAATGGCTCTTCCTTATAATATTTGTTGTGCTAATTTGTAACTCTAGCCGTAAGCCACCCTAAGAAAATAAAATATAAGTATTTAATATATAATTCCAACCGGTCCTTGTGGAAATCAATGGGGGAGGCCTTTGTCCAGCAGTGGACGTCCTATGGCTGAGATGATGATGATGATTTAATATATTGTATATGAGCTGTTGGTTTTCCAATAAATAAACCGTCATGTTGTCATTATGATAGAAATTTGCAGATTATGAAATCCAATTTTCAATAGTTTATTAAACAAATATTACAAAAAGATTTTTATAAATTTATTTTGAAAACCATCGCGAATTTCTCTGACCGAATTACTCTCCGACAACTATTTATCCCAGAAAAACTATAGTTCTCGTAGAATAATCGAGATAGCGGTAAAATCGTAATCCACGCGGGTGAAACCACAGGCCGCATATAGTTACATATATTGTAATAACTAACGTAAAAACATGTTTTGATGCAAATAATGTTTATGTATTGTCTATAATAAAGGGCCATTGCAGAACTTTCCTGAATACTGGAAAAAACAAGTTGTATTACTTAATATGCATCATCATATCATCATCATCATCATCCTTCTAGGTTTGCGTGCTAAATCCTAGACAACGTCATCACTTAACATCAGGTGAGACAGTTGTCAAACGCAAACTTATAATAGTAAAAAAAAAAAAAAAAAAAAAAATCTCAGCATAGCACGTTCATGGCTGGACATACGCCTCCCCCAGTGTTCTCCATAGGAGCTGGTCGACCGCATCCGCATTCCGCATCCAGTAATATACATAGCTGTCATGAGATAAAAATTAATAAAAACAATATTTTGTTCGTAGTATTTTGAAAAACGCCATCTCGCTATCGAAGATAGAAAGAAAGAAAGAAATACGTTTATTCGTGACAATAAACTCTAAGTTGTTCACCTGATGTTCGTGGTTCACTTAGACATCTTAGGCTACTGTTCATCAAAATTTAAACGCCCGGTTATCAATTCATAATCGGATGTTTTAAATTTGGTAAACTCCACCCTTAGGTTGTTGAAATGAACAATCACTAAAATGCTACTACTTATATTATCTTCTTTGTAGAATACTTGTGATTTGTATAAGTAATAATTAGTAAAATAAAATACTAATAACTAATTACAATACTACAGCTACTACAATAACATTTGAGCAATCCACTAGCTATTGGTAGCCTATAGATCACTCAAATGTTCTAACCCGCTACCAGTCGGCAGCGTGCCCAGAATGCTAGCAGCATTGCCACGCTGAATTGCAATGCTGATTCGTTGAGCCAAATATGTGCCAGTATTTTGGTCACGCATCGCATCGATCAAACGCTCTGATAAGTTTTGTAAAATCCGATGAGCTCCAGGTCCCCACGGGCCCAATGTCTCGACCCCAAACGGTTCAAATATGTAACCACTACCTAGGTTAGCTATAATTAGTTATTTATGAATATGTATTTGTTTTTCGTCGTGCCTCTAGTTGTTTGTGTTATAAAAAAAATCTTTCTTTTTTCCTTTTTTCTAAATCTAACTAAGATTGTTTAAAACACAATAGTTATTAATCTAATTACGAAAAAAACATGATTGGTTTTGTTAAAGAATTTTATTTATTAATCGACTTTACAACAGAAAAAAAACACCATTGAAAAGTTGTATCGACAAAATAAAATACCAAAAAATGCAACCGATTCAACACTCAAAAGTGTGAAATAACTTGTTGAAGTCGGTACCATGATAGTTCACAAAAGTAACTATTGTCAAAATATTGTGCTCATGGTACCGACTTCAACAAGTTATTTCACAATTTTGAGTATTAAATTTGGTTCAATTTTTTGGTAAAAAAATGTTTACCCTTTTCAGTGACCTTTGCTACTCACGGGATCAATTGTCATTGTGTATGTTCTCCGATGTCTTCACCCGCATGTTTAATACGTCGAGGTATGCTTAGCACTTTTCAGTTATTGGGGTGTAACTCAAAATTATTTTGTCCGATTTTGATAATATTTAAATGGGACCACCACGGAAGTATATTCTATTAAACAAAAATCATTAAAATCGGTTCATAAACGACGAAGTTATCCGCGATAACACATCCAAAAAAAAAGTACGGTCAAATTGAGTAACCTCCTTTTTTGAAGTATGTTAAAAATAACAGAATTGGTCCAGTATGTCTGTATTTCTAATATCTTTTTGCATATAAAGTGGGTAAGAAAACATTCTTTTACCACGATTTATGTGTTTATTTTTGTTGAGAAAGAACATTTATTACTGTATAGACAGGCGCGGGATTAAAAGCTTTTGCGCGTCATTTCAGATTTTTTATATCACACCGATAGTTTTAGAGTTCTCCAGTAGTGAAGGAATCGATCTCCCGAATCGCAAATTCCTACGATCCCGACGACATTTGAATTCCGAAACATAGGTAAATAAAATTTTACCAAACTATTAACATTTTCGGAATCAGAAAGTTTTGTTCCCAAAATAAAAAATAGTTTTGGTAAGAAAAAAGTTTACTTCGTAAGTTCCTTGCCAACTCCTATGCACTTATGCATTCGGGTGAACCAGCTTTCAAAACATTTCAAATACGTATCTTGCCGAATGTCGAAAAATAACCGCAGAAATTCTTCGACGGCCTCGTCTGCCGTTGAATTTTCGCCCACGAAGCATTATTTTTAAAGTTGGATATTGAAAAAAAAAAACACATGTAGTTAAATCTGGGCTGTAGGGAGGATGGGGTAAGATTTGTAGCCCCGAAGTTGTCATATAGTCCATGGTTCTAGCAGCTGCGAAAAGCTTCCCGCGAAACGTCCCTTGTTCCAAATAAAAGAAGAGTGATATATAAGGTTTAATAGTATTTAAAAAAATTGGTTATCTGTAAAGTCGGTTTACGGACGATAGATTTACGTGATAACGACATAATCATGTATGACATTGACATTTGACATTTGACATTTGACCTTTGACCTTTGACATTTGACATTTGACATTTGACATTTGACATTTGACATTTGACATTTGACTTTTGACATTTGACATTTGACATATGACATGACATATGACATATGACATATGACATGACATATGACATATGACATGACATATGACATATGACATATGACATTTGACTTGACTTTTGACTTTTGACTTTGACATTTGACATTTGACTTTGACTTTGACTTTGACTTTGACTTTGACTTTGACTGACTGACTTTGACTTTGACTTTGACTTTTACTTTGACCTTGACCTTGACCTTGACCTTGACCTTGACCTTGACTTTGACTTTGATTATATTATCTAGATCTAGATAAAACTCAGGTGGAACGTTACAGGAATGTTACCGTTACTATTTTTCATTTTGGCATTCATCAATTTATAAAACGTTATCACGTCAAAAAGAACTACCCATAAGTAGCTAATGATTTTCACCAAGGAGATTTGTATTGAAATAAATTTAAAATAGTTTCAGGAAAAAAGAGGCTATATTTATTATGTGGCTAACAATTTTCGGAATAACCTTATCTGGGTTATTCCGAAAATTGTTAGCGACTTTGGCGTTGTTTAGTATGTCAATAACACGTAGGTATTTTATGAAAGCAATTTAAGTGAAATTTCCGGTACTAGGCAGATAAATATCAGTGTTCCGATGGACAGAGATGACACAAAATGCGTATGTACCTACAATCCTCTTGTTTGCGGCGGCTTACATAGTAACCGATAACAAATTGCAAATTCTGTGTAAACATAACAAAGCCGGAATCACGTTCGCGGGAACTGGAATATATAATATTTATTAAATATATTTAAACAATAAATAAGTTTTCAGCTTTATGTTTACCACGTGAGTCCTAGTCGGTTTGTTACATTACAATTATTTATTTTTTGACGTAATAACGTTTTATAAATTGATGAATACCAGCAACACTCATGAAAAATAGTAACGTTCCGCGTAACGTTCCACCTGAGTTTTGTATTACATAAAATAATCAAAGACAAAGTCAAAGTCGAAGTCGAAGTCAAAGTCAAAGTCATAAATGATTATGACGTTATCACGTAAATCTATCGTCCGTAAACCGACTTTACAGACAACCAATTTTTTTTTTAGTAATAGGCGAGCCACAGTAAGCTGATGTGCCTGTATCACACTATGTCAAAATTTTATTTAGGCAATCCACATAATGTGGACTGTGCAGTGCGTGTTTTGAGCAGTCTGTAAACACGCAATCTGGCATTTTTATACGTATTGTATGTGAGTAAACACGACTCGTCTCGACGGGCGTTGGATACTCACTGCGGATAGTTGCGGTACGCTGTACCGCAACTATTCGCGCTAAACCATGGTATACGTTGTCAGCTCTACCATATGAATTATCGAAATGTCAACGTGACACGACACTTCATTTACTACTTCACATCAATGATCGACGGTTTAATTACCTGGATTGTTCATACAAAAAATTTAAAATTGAGAAAAATACATTTTTACCAAAAAATGGAACCGACTTCAAAAGTGTGAAATAACTTGTTGAAGTCGGTACCATGATAGTTCAAAAATAACTATTTTCAAAATATTGTGCTCATGGTACCGACTTCGGCAAGTTATTTCATACTTTTGAATGTTGAAGTCGGATCCATGTTTTGGTAAAAAAAAATTATCACGCTTTTCAGTGACCTTTGCTACTCACGGGATCAATTGTCATTGTGAGTGTTCAGCGATTTCTTCCCCCTCTGTAAGGAAGTATCCAAGTAGACGTAACACTTTTCAGTTATTGAAGTGTAGGTAACTCAAAAACCGCTTGACCGGCTTAGATGAAATTTAAATGGGACCACACGGGAAGCACCAGCTATCAAATAAAAAAAATCGTCAAAATCGGTTCGGTCGAACGTTCGTGGATTCTTCAAGTCGCGAGTGAACCTTCTAGGTTTGCGTGCTAAATCCTAGACAACGTCATCACTTAACATCAGCTGAGACAGTTGTCAAACGGAAACTAATTATAAGTAAAAAAATTGGTTGTCTGTAAAGTCAGCTTACGGACGATAGATTTACGTGATAACGTCATAATCATTTATGACTTTGACTTTGACTGACTGTGACTTTGACTTTGACTTTGACTATGACTATGACTACGACTTTGATTATTTTTTGTAATACAAAACTCAGGTGGAACGTTACTATTTTTCATGAGTGTTGCTGGCGTTCATCAATTTATAAAACGTTATCACGTCAAAAAAAGTTGTGAGGTAACAAACATAAACAAACGGGAACCTCCTTCTTTTTTTGAAATCTGTTAAAAGTTCATAAAACAAACAGGGTTCTGAGCAATCATAAATAAGTAAAAAAAATACAACCAACCGGAGCAGCTTTTTTTCGAACTTTAAAATACGCATTCCGTAGTAATGCTCGTAATAACTGAGCCACTTCATACAGACAGACAGACAGACAGAAATATCTAAGGTAGTTATTAAACTGGCTGATCACGCAGTCATATGACGAGACGGAGAATATTATAAAGCTATAAGTTTCGATCTTGCACTCGATCACACACACACACACACACACACACACACACACACACACACACACACACACGCACATTCAACATTCACAGACTATATTAGTTACTTCTTCTTCTTCTCAGCAATTAGACATCCACTGCTGGACATATGCCTCCCCCATATAGGGGGAATTTGCCAATTCTCGCCACGCTTGGCAGGCGGGTTGGCGAGCGCAGTATGATTTCCGACCCTCAGAAGGTGCTGCTGCCCACCTTCTGGTACTTGATCCCTTAGCCGACTCTTACGGCACCCACGGGAAGTGATGGGGGAGTACTATTCTAAGCCGGTACCACCACGGCAGCTGGTACCACCACGGCAATATTAGTTACTACACGTTGTAAATGTAAAACTATCTTTAATGGTAAATTTCATATATAGAATGGCTCCCGACACCAAATATGTAATACCAACATGAACCACGGTATCCACGACACGGGCCTTGAGCCTAGTGTGGAGCCGCTGCATAAATCCTTCGATATCGCATCCCATTCTAGCTTGTATTGTAAAATATTAAGGTCTTATGTAATGTTTTAGTTATGTAATTAAATAAATAAAAATAAAAAGTTTGATAGCAACACCCACAGATCAGATAGAATACATACTAGTAGTGGCAACACCGATGAGCATCGCACGTGAAGCTTAGTGGTTAATACAAGCTCATCGTTAATCGATACGCATTTAAATTAAGATACATCCTATCCTACTAATATTATAAATGCGAAAGTTTGTGTGTATGTGTGTATGTTTGTCACTTCTTCAAATCAAATCAAATCAAATCAAAAAGTTTTAGTCGCAAGAACACATCGTATTGTCTATGGTCTTAAAAGTATATTGGTTAGTATGTATTCAGCCTGCAAGCAGGCGTGCAAATATTATATGAAGATACCGTAATAATTAAAATTGTCTACATAAAATATAATGTCAAGTAAGAATTAAAAGTGTCTACTTATAATACAATCTTAAATGAATGTCAATATCAAGATTATTTAAAATTATTACAAAAATGTCAAGAAATTAATAATTAGAATTTACATATAATTGTCATGAATGGGTTAAATATTCTTTCACACTATAAATATATTTTTTCCGCCAGCCATCTATTTAATTTAGACCTAAAAAGATTACCGTTCAGGATTTTTAGGTCATTTGGTAATTTATTATATGTCACATTGCACATATTAAATACGTTTTTTATGTATATATCTTTACGACAAGGAGGTTGGTATAATAGGTTCACGTCACTTCAATTCATATAATTCTTGACACAGTCCATCCATACCTTCTTCGGCTTTCTTCTACCTCTATATCCATCCACTTTCATGTTAAGTAATTACTCTTTGTACACGAGTAGGTACTTCAATCCATAGATATGTAATTGTTGCTCGATGATGCAGAATATCTTTGATGGCAAGATTCAGATGGCGTCTCGGTCATGCGTCATTAATTACGGCCAAGATGGCATTGAGCTGTCAAAAAAGTACATGATACGCGCGTTAAGTGCGTTAATATGTTATTTTAATATTGACATCATTGAAAACAAAGGTGAACAAAAGCGATGCTAATTTTAACCCTAGGTTATTTTATTATTTTTACAGTGATTTCTTTGTAAACATTACAAAGAGTTCATTTGTTTTGGCTTCTGTTGACAGGTCAACGACAATGTTATTTAGTTTTCCTTTTTCTTCATTTTGGCTCCGCACGATATGTAGGTGCCAGTCAAGAAAAAAAGTCAATAGACTTTTAAGCTATTGCATAGCTTCTATCGCGGGCCTTGAGCGTGGAGACCGAATCCAGAAATTCCGTAACGAAAATAACCTAACACCCCCCCCACTTCGACCGGCACAGCGGTGATACTTTTTAGTTTTACCATCTATCGATGAATAGCAGAACTTTTAATGACTTTTTTGAAATATCACGCTTGTCTGTTTAGTTCAGCAACTCGCCTCTAGGTGGCATTGGTTGTATCGGCGTTACTGCATAAGTTATTAATATATTAATTGCATAAGTTGATAAAAAATGCTATGCAATAGCTTTACCGCGGCAGTCCCCGAGTGCCACACGTCTTTTTTCTTTGTTGCATGAATTAGGTAAGAGTGGGCATAACATGGATGATTAATCGAATATTCTATCTCCGTTTCCTTTGTCATTCAGCCCTTTTATCCAGCAGTTAGATCTTTTTAAAATACCTTCTTGGTCAAATGGTAAACCGGCACTCACGTTTTTGACAGTCACTACAAGTTAGACAACATGCTAACAATATTTTTATAATAGTTAATTTTGAACTATCATGGTACCGACTTCAACAAGTTATTTCACACGTTTTAGTGTTGAGGTCGGTTCCATTTTTTGGTAATTATTTTTAAGGTTATTAGACATTTTATAAAGCAAATGTTATAAAGCCTTTGGATAATTCGATTGCGACATCAAATTACATTATGACTAATTTTACGTATAGAAGTACAAGTAGCTTATACTGTTGGCTACAATGCTATTATATGTTTATATGAGGTAGACGTCGCACAAGCGTGTGGAAACTGAGGCGGCAAAATTAAGTCAATTGTAGTAATTTTGATTACGACGCGTATTTCAAGCGCAAGTCTAAACATATAGCTATCCTTTTCTATATTATTTGTACCGTATTATCTGTCGCAGTAAGCATGTTTATGTCGTAAAGGAACAAAATCTGAGCACCGCGCAGTATGAATTTACGTCATCTTTAATAAACATCATTGGTTGGCTATCTAAGTATATAATATTCAATCAGAATGGGCATCTGGCAGTTCGTCATTCTGCAAAAAAAACATGTTATGCGATGTAATGGCGTCTGGACTTGATGTACATTCGTGTGGAGAGAGTTTTATTGACCTCGTGATCAATGAATGTTTTTTTTTTAATATAAAGCGTATACACTCACACCCCCGCACTAGGATACCCTGTGTCGCGGGAGGTATGAATACATAATCACAGCACCCAAACATCAAACAAACGAGAACAAACATGTATGATTATCATAGAAATGTTTGTCCCGGGATTCGAACCCGGGGTCGCGGTTCTAAAGTCAGTGTCACTGATCGATTCTGAAAATTTAGGAAGGCCATGGCGCTGTAGTTCTTTGTAATTATTTGTATTCTTTGTTTTATTTTTATCTATAAATAATATATAGCATATAATGTATAAGCTGCTAGAATTCTGGATACTTAGCCAATGGTAGAGGATTAGAGCATATTTTGAGCTATCTACAGGCTTGCAACAGCAGTACCTAGATTGAAAAAGTAATATATAAAAATAATAGTTCGTCGACAAAAGTTCAGTGATTTTTCACAACTCAAAGATAGGCACCCATACAATACTCGCGGCAGAAACAAGCTATCAATCGTATTTCGAAGACTGAATCGATCGGTGAAACTAGCGTACGTTAAGGCCCTCAAGTTTATAACAAGTTGTCTGTTAGTGCTACCAGCGGGCCTATGATGCGACACCCGAGATAATTTATGTCTACTACAATTCATTAGAAGTAAGAAGACTCTTAGATCAGATGACCATGTGTTGCAAAGTTCTTAGAGGAGCAGTGGACTCCCTAAACTTGCACAACCTACTTTGCAGGCTATATGTACCAGATAAGTACAGGGGCCTAAGTCTACTATTCAATATGGCCATATGATCGGCTCACAATTGGTGAATTTGACAGCTTTGGTAGTCCGCTATTTTTAACTCGTCCATATTGAATCAATCTTGATTCAATTCTAGATTCAATGACACAGCGCTTTATTTCCGTAGTCTGTTAGTACATTAAATGTCAAATGCCCTACTAAATCGACATAGGCCGAGCATAGATTGAACATACTCTCAGGCCGCTATGACTTAGCAGACTACGGATATTTGACGTTGTCTTACTGGCATCGGCTCGGCCTCGCAGCAGACTGAATATGAACTTTGAATTAGTAGACTAAACTTGACACCCAGGCGTGCCAGGCGACATGTGTTGTTTAGCGTGCCTTCTTGTCGCACAACGGCTCGCGACAATTCTCCTTTGTGTCGGTCTCTTCGCCACCTCAATGCACTTCTGGATGCCAACCCTGATATCGACTTTTTTATTGACAACTGGAAGGCTATTATTGACGTCTGCTTGACATACTGTGAGAAACAGTAATTCACCCTGACATTATATGTATGATAAATTGATAATTTTGACTTAGTGTATTTTTCTTGTTTTTGTTCGTTTGCGTTATATAACTGTTTATATTAACTTTATGCACTCAATGTAATGTGGTAATTGTAATTGCTATCCTGCGTTTTTATCACAATAAATAAATAAAATAAATAAATAAATGTCGTGGTTTTTCAAAGGCAATCACGACATAAATTATCTCGGGTGTCGCATCATAGGCCCGCACCACACCAAGCCTTAAATTATTTGAAACGACAATAAAGAGCTGGCTCGTCGAAAAATCATACTATTCGGTACATGAGTTCATGATCGAAACTAACTAGCCATCTAGTGATTTGTAAGACTATATATATATATACTATATACTATATATATACTATACTACTATTGATACAAACTGTTGATACACTGTACTGTTGATACAAACGTGAGTAACTTACTTGATTTTAGTTTAGTTCGGTTAATTAAGCGAATTACTACCAATGGTAGTAATTCGCTTAATTAACCGAACTAAACTAAAATGTTGTTTTCCAACATTTTAGTTTAGTTCGGTTAAACCGAACTAAACTAAAATGTTGGAAAACTAAATCAATTCTAATAAGGTAACGATAAAGTCTAAATTAATATGAGACTTATCAATAACATCACTAAAAATTAAATATATTTGTTAAATTTGCGGGTCGTTTTAGCGAAATTAAATCGCCACTTATTTACAGGGCGCCATTTATTATAGTAGGGATACTAAAACTACCCGCAATTAGCCAGCAATGGAATAAAACTCGTCTAATATTAGTGAGAGCATTGTATGGAGTTATAGGAATTTGAATTTTAGCGTTAATAGAATACGAGCTATTTCAATTGTCTGTGTTTTTAGTGAATTTTAGCTAGTTCGTGTGTTTAACAGAATTAGGGCCAATATGTTTAAACATCGTCTTACCTGATTTACTATGTGGACAATTGTATTTTTTATATTTTATAATACGTTTATAATTTGTATTTTGAATTTACCAATTCCCTTGACTTGTAATTTAATAATTATGAATAAAAATGTTTATATGTTTATCTGCAACCAACACTCCCACCGCTAAATATCATCGCTTCAATATTGTTATTAATACAAAAAAACAAATACAAAACACTTTATTGCACACCAGTCACAAAAAAAAACAACAATAAAAATAAAACATATACCTAACCAAAGTACAATTGGCGGCCTTATCGCTTAAAGCAATCTCTTCCAGACAACCATTCGACGGAAATAATATATTAGGAGACTAGAAGTTCTGTGATACAAAAACAGCATGTCTAATATAATTAACATTGTATACAATAATAAATAATATATTATAATATATATTATAGTGATAGTTAATATACAATAATATTAACTATCACTATGTTTAGTTACTAATAACGAATACAATACAATTAAAGTCTTCAAAATATAACTGTTATTGTGAGTTATCTATGTATCCCGTGTTTCCGTTCTATCTCAATGTGAATGTTACTTATTTGTAACATTAACATTGAGATAGAACGTGAATGTTACTTATTTGTAACATTAACATTGAGATAGAACAAAAACACGGGATATATTCTTCATTTTATTTGACATAATGAACAGTGAGTGCATGAAAATAATAACACTGCTAAAAAGGTGTGTTTAAACTCTTGCTGCGAATATATTTTATAAATAGTTTTGACCATTATCTCACATGACGGTAGGTTACGATGTAATCGAAGCTGAAATCGCTCTGGGACTAGAATTTCCTACGTCTATAAAGGACGCAGAGTGTATTTAGTGTAGTTTCCAAAATTAGGGTGGTAGCTTACCAGGCGTGCACTCGAAGTTAGACAACAACCATGTTGTCGAATGACAACGATATTAACTTCAATAGAACAGCTTAAATCCGTCGAAAGTAATAATTTATCCTTTTTTTCATTAAAAATCTTATTATAAAGTACTTACGCGTCATCTTTCTGGTTATTCGGCTCTTCCTCTTCCTGGAACACCTCAATCTCCTCTTCAATTATCTCCTCAATGGTCTCCTCACCGTCACTCTCACTCACATCACTCTCCCCACTCTCACTCTTCACACTAGTCAAGTCATCACCGGAATTGTTTCTATCGCCTATTTCTAAGAATCCACTATCACTCACGCTATTGTCACTATGGAATTTTTCGAAATTTTGATTGTCACTATTAGCTGTCACAAAGCTGTCATCTGTGCTTTCGATTTTTATCGTTATTGGTACGCTTTCGTTAACGTTAATCACTGTTTTGTTATCATTGTCCAAATTTAAATCAGATGTATATGTTTTGTTTTTATTTAATGGAATTTCTTCTTTGAGCTCTTTGTCTTCATTATCCAAAGCAATATCTTCTAAATATTCCTCTTCAGAAGTCAGAGATTCAAATGAAGAATCATCATCATCATCAGTCTGCTGTTCACCATCATCGAAAACTATATGCTTTCTAAACGTGACTCGTTTCCTTCCATTGTCCGAACGGTCATCGTCCGAACACCCTTCGTTATCCGATTTTGGTGGCTTCAAATTTGACTTTTTAATTGAATTAGGAGATTCTTCGGTAACTTGACCTTCTAGTATATTCAATTCCTTTGTTAAACCGTTTTTATAACTATCAATTTCACTTTTTTCTTGTATAGTTTCGTATGCATGCTCGCTGTTCTGTTTGCTCTCAGCGGTACCCATTTCATTGTTGAGTTTGTCGACGGTGCAATCTATACTCCTTGCAATCTCACGCAGTAATGCCTCCGCGTGTCGTTTCTCTTCCAAATCGGGCTCGTTCGATACGTACACTAAAGACACGTGTTGATTGTTTTCTGTGGGTGTTTTTGCGTATTTCTGCAGTACTAGAGCTTTGACGAACTCGGCGGGATCGGCGTCCGCGCGCGCCGTTGTGCTATTTTCGTCGGGCGCGGGCGCGACGTCAGTCTTAGCCACGACGGATGAACTCCTCTGGAGTGCTTGCGTCTCTTTCGGCGGGCTCACGCGACAGGACTCCGTCCTTTTCCTTTTTCCGCGTTTACGTTTTCCAGCCATGATTTGCAGTATCGCACCGACTCCAGTTTTTTGATTGTAGTCCGTTTGAGGTATGAGTAAGTTAACTACATCTTTGCGTGTTGTGCGCTCGTTATTGCTTTCGTGCGGAGCGCGCGCGTCGACTGATTCCTCGGCAGCGGTCGGAAGTTTTCGCGCGCTTTCGTGCTCGACCTTGCCGCCTTTTCGTTTGAAAAACTGGAACATTCTGTCAATTTCGTTCGCTACTCATGTCCGTGCGGTGCGGCGTTGTATCACTAAATGTTTTTGAACGGATCGACGCGAAGTGCTTTTGATTTTTATTTATGTTTGCGTTTTGAGATGTTATGTTGACGTTATAATGTAAGCGTGAACTGTCGCAGTTCTGAACCGTCTCCGACGTGAGCTGAATTCAAAACATACGAAAATACAATGATATTATATGAGGTAGATGTCGCACAAGCGCGCGGAAACTGAGGCGTCAAAATTAAGTCAATTGTAGTAATTTTCATTATGACGCGTATTTCAAGCGCAAGTCTAAACATAAAGCTATCCTTTTCTATATTATTTGTACCGTATTATCTGTCGCAGTAAACATGTTTATGTCGTAACGGAACAAAATCTGAGCACCGCGCAGTATGAATATACGTCATCTTTAGTAAAACATCATTGACGAAAATAGCAATATTTGTTACCAATCTTATTGTAAATAAATACACTAAGGGCTAAAGTTAAGAAACTTTCTGATAATTAAAATTACTGCAATTATATATTATGCTATTCCAATAGCACATTTATAAAAAAAAACTTGTTGATGGAGATCGTACATAATAATCAATCATCACGTAATCTTTTAACTGTCACATTAAACATTTATGAAACAATGCAAAATTAGACTTTACTTTCGTATTTGTAAAGTCTAATTTTGCATTGTATCCAAATCACACCAGTCGTAAACGATTTATTACAAGGGAACATCTTAAAATGCCGGCACCTTCGTTAGAGCTCTTTAGAAAAAACTGCATTTACATATCACCTCTTATTTATAATAGCATTCTAAAACATTTATTTGAATTGCCTAATCATAGATTATTATTTTATTATTTATATACATTATTTATTTATATAGATTATTATTTTATTATTTATATACATTATTTATTTATATAGATTATTATTATTTTATTAAATTATTATTCCCAGAATTAAAAAATTCGGGAGAGTTTTTATTCTGTCAAGGATTTCCTGGAAAAACATCTTGCAGATATTATGTTTACCATGACAAATAGCTACTAATTTTAATATATTTTGTATTTATATAGTTTTATTTTAACATTTGCATACCTCGTATGAGGTTGTTATGGCGGACTACAAATATTGTTACTAATTTTATATCATAATGTACCCATATTCATGCAAATAAAAAAAAAACAATACATATTTGTAAAAGGCTTGGAAAAGTATGTATCTCTTTTTAATAACATTTTTTTTTTGTCTCAGCCATAGAACGTCCACTGCTGGGCACATGCCTCCCCCATATAGGGGAATTTGCCAATACTCGCCACGCTTGGCAGGCGGGTTGGCGAGCGCAGTATAATTTCCGATCCTCAGAAGGCGCTGCTGCCCGCCTTCTGGTATGTGATAACAATTAAAAAGAAAGGTTAATTAACCACTAAAAAGACATATAATGATCTTAAAGAGCGTTTTCACTTCTTGCACGACACTCACTCTCTATCCTCATGCTGTTCTGATAATCTTCTACTTAGTACGCCTATGCAAATAAAATAATTATAATATCATCATCATCATCATCTCAGCCATAGGACGTCCACTGCTGGACATAGGCCTCCCCCATTGATTTCCACAAGGACCGGTTGGAAGCGGCCCGCATCCAGCCCTTGCCTGCGATCTTAGTCAGATAATTATAATAATATACAAAAATATATTTCATGAAAATGATTTTACATAAATTAGAATAGGATTTATAATTTCTTGGCATTATATAGAAAGAAAGAAAGAAACCACATTTATTCAAGACACTCACAACACACATTACACAAGAGATACACACAAAAACAATAAAGAACAGAGTAATAATGATGTTGTGAGTGTCATGAATATGGGCCCCGACTCAGCATAAAACTAAGGCAAAAGCATCAGTCACTGATTATATATATATGACTGATTATATCATATATATATATATATATATCTGACACCGCTAATCGTTAATGTTTGGTGACAGTTTTTAAAACTAGAGGGTGGTAGCTAGCCAAGTGGATACTCAAAAGTACCCTACCACCACGGTGGGAATTTGATAATGGTGTTACCTTCACCGGAGATCCTAGTGCGGGAGTTTGAGTATAAGACAAGAAAAAAAAATACAATTTGAAACTACCTGAAAATACTGTTTGTTTGATAACAGATTACAACTTCTACAAAGTCAATGCTTTTAACGCATTTTTTGACTAAAAGATAATGTTTTGCAACTGGTTGTAACTGGATTGATTTGCCTATGAACAATTAGTTAGATATGATATATAGATAGTGATAGGAAACAAAACTATCTTGGTTGCCTGGAAGAAATCGCTTTAAGCGATAAGGCCGCCTTTTGTACCACTGTATCTATATTTGTTTGTTTGTTTTCTTTATGTGTGTAGTTTTGAAATAGTGTGCAAATAAAGAGTTTTCTATCTATCTATCTATCTATTTATCAACGTTTTTTAGTCATTATATACCTATTTTCTTTTTATTTCTCCTCCATTTTTCTTTTTTTTTTCATTGTATTATATAAAGAAGATTAGATTATATAAGTAACTGGAGAATAGTTTTATATGTGGAAACTGTATTAGCTTGTTCGTACTACACTAATTTTGTCCTATATACTTATTCATTAAGCTGTTTGTTTTCCATTAAATAAATAAAAAAAAATTTTTTCTAAATTGTAAAGTAGCTTGCCAGGATTTCCTAATAAGTACCCTACCTAATACACGGAACTCTATAAATAAATCCATAGAAGGAATAATAGTACGTACAATGTTGTATTCTATTAATAATAAAATCAATATAAACAATCAATTCCAAGACCACGTGTCCAAATTACGAGCTAGACGCACTTTTACAAATGTATTACGCTTAAATTGAAGTATTGTGTGGTATATAGCCATTTATAGTCATGGAGATGGATGACATATTTTCGTAAAATCTTTTCAGCGTCTATAAAGATAACAATGAAAAGAAGACTATTCATTATTGTTATTAAAACTGACGTGGTTTTGCACACACATTATAAATGTATAAAACACAGGAGTTACTCACGTAATAAGTCAGAGGGTTCCGACTATAGTTTCAACCACAGTACAGCACAGTACAACTAGTACTTTACTAGGCGAATCGCGACCGCGTTCGCGAGCGCCCCGTATTCTCCTTGAAAAAGACCACCGAATGTGGTTGAAACTATAGTCGGAACCCTCTGACTTATTACGTGAGTAACTCCCGTTTTTTATACATTTATAAAGACCATTCATGTAGACAGTATAAGACGCGCAAGATAAGTCCCGCGGCTAAAATTGGAACTAACCGTTTACTAAATTAACCTATAAATTAGAATAGAAATACGTTTATTCATGGCATTCATACCTACTAGTAACTAATAAATATATTTTAATACTTATTGCAGTGTTGCGTGATGCCATGAATTAGTCCCTACTCAGCATTATACTAAGGTTGGATAACCGTCGCGCTGATTTACTTAATACTAACCCCCTTACTTATAAACGTTGAATAAGTTGCGAATAGTAATTCAGTGTTTTGTTCCGTTCTTTCAACGTCAAACTGTCATATAAGCGACAAAGACAAAACACTGAATAACTATTCAGAGGTTATTCAACGTTTATAAGTAAGGGGGTAAATTGCTAACTTAAATACTAAGCACGCCACCAGTAGCGCGCAGACTTACCTTACGCGCACTTTAGTAGTAGCACAGTAACAGGTAACATTTTTTTCTGTATATTTACCATAAATTATAGTATTTGTTTTCGTAACTCTATATTTCGGTACGGTTATTAGTTTCATGCTTGAATGTCGAAGAAAGACAAGGGATTGACCAACTTTATTGTCATAAAATCATTCATTATTTAACAGGTTAGTTAGTATATTTAAATAACCTTGTACCTAGTGGGAGTAACAGATTGTTATATATAATATATATAATAGGTGACACAGTAATATTCTTTCCGCCATTGCGGGCTTCCGGCACGTTCCGAAATATACAATATTGTTTTATTTTGGGTTGGCAAAACGCAACTTTTTAAATTTTCGTGGTATTATCGTCTAATCCTTCCGACTATAATATTATAAATGCGAAAGTTTGTGTGTATGTTTGCTACTTTTTCAAGCTCAAACGGCTACACCGATTTCGATGAAATTTGATATGGAGATAGTTTAAGCCCTGGATTAACACAGGCTACTTTTATCCCGGAAAAAGTATAGTTCCCGTGGGATAATTGAGGTAGCGGAAAAACCGTAATCGATGCGGTGAAACCGCGGGGCGCACCTGGTCGATATAAAAACCTTAGAAAGAACTACACCATCTCTTCATATTGAATGAGACAAACAATAGAATTAGGGCCATCGAATTGGCAGCGGAGTGTCGCAATTTCGCGTGACGATTGACACTGACAGATGATAACAACGTCAATGTTGTTGTGCAATAATGCGTTGTGTGGAAGATGTTTATTGGACGTTTTGGCGAGAACTGAGATGTTGATGTAGTTATATTATGGGTTTTCAAAATAAATAAATATTCTATATTCAGATTAAGGTTCAACTAGTATAAAGTTCAAATCACTTTTTTATATGTAAACTCTAAGGCTTTCACGGCCGGCGTTGCATGTTGTATGTATTGCTTCCGGGCTGTTTGACCGTGGTCTATGTGAAACTTGTGTTCCAGACGTTTCGTCGATCACTGCGGTCGACATCTTCAGTGGTTCAGATCCGAGCGGCGACAAGAGCGTAGAACTCTCATTAGCGGCGTCTTCTCTGATACTGATGAAAGACGAAACGTCTGGAACAAAAGTTTCACATAGACCACGGCCAAACAGCCCGGAAGCAATACATACAACACACTTTTTTATACTTTATAGATCTAGCATCTCACTTCATAGTCAGTGACGATGTGGTCGAATATGTTATCACGCTAGACCTAGAATCATTACTGACTCTCAAGGACTGCTGCCTGAACACACTATGTGTTTGGTGACAGTCTTTCAAACTTGAGGGTGGTAGCTAACTAGGCGAGTGATCGAATAATATCACCATGCTGTGAATTAGATAACGGGGATCGAACCAGCGTCCGGAAGTTTGACAGCCCACGTTGCTCAGCCATCATCGTTTCAAACGTATCTGTATCAGCCAACTAGCTTAATCAGCCGTTCACTTAACAGCCTAGCCTCTTTACTAAACGGCGCCGTTTTATGTATAGTTATAATTCAGGCCGCTAGTTGAACGGCGCCGTTTAGTAAAAAGGCTAGGCTGTTTATTAAACGGCTGCTTAAGCTAGTTGACTGCGACATACATATAGAAAGAAAGAATAATATAGACACACAGTTGTTGAGAACACAGAAAAAAAATAAGAAAAATAACATAAAGAAAGATATAGTGGTTTTTTTACCTTTTTTTTAAAGATTATAAGCTTGCGTTTGACCACTGTCTCACCTGATGTTAAGCGACGACGCGATCTAAGGTGGAGCACGCATACTTAGAAGGAACCTATTCACTCGCGACTTGAAGACTCCGGGGTTGTACATATCGGGAAACACAGACTCAGGCAGTGAGTTCCACTCTCTGGCAGTACGCATTATAAAAATGGAAGCAAAACGCTTCGTGCGTAACGGTGGTATATCTACCATGTAGCGGTGGCGCATAGTCGTACGTCTGGTTGACCGATAATAGAATGGAGAAGGTGGAATTAAATTGTGTAATTCCAGTGCTTGCAGTGTATGTCGTAAATTGATCCCCAACTCAGCAGCTAGATTTTAAACCAGCGCTGGTCTTCCGTTGGGTCCCAGTTAAATGACGACCTTAATATCAACCTTGGTATGTTAATCTTTGTTTAAGTCACGACTCAACCGTAGTTCAACTGCACAAGACATAATTTATTTATTTATTTAATGGAAAACAAACAGCTTAATGAATAAGTATATAGGACAAAATTAGTGTAGTACGAACAAGCTAATACAGTTTCCACATATAAAACTAATCTCCAGTTACTTATATAATCTAATCTTCTTTATATAATACAATGAAAAAAAAAAGAAAAATGGAGGAGATATAAAAAGAAAATAGGTATAGTGACTAAAAACGTTGATAAATAGATAATTGAGTTTCCTATCTCTATCTATACATCATATTTATCTAATTGTTCATAAGCAAATCAATCCAGTTACAACCAGTTGCAAAACATTATCTTTTATGTTGTATGTATTGCTTCCGGGCTGTTTGGCCGTGGTCTATGTGAAACTTTTGTTCCAGACGTTTCGTCGATCACTGCGGTCGACATCTTCAGTGGTTCAGGTCCGAGCGGCGACAAGAGCGTAGAACTCTCCTCTGCGGCGTCTTCTCTGATACTGACCGCAGTGATCGACGAAACGTCTGGAACAAAAGTTTCACATAGACCACGGCCAAACAGCCCGGAAGCAATACATACAACATGCAACGCCGGCCGTGAAAGCCTTAGAGTTTACATTATCTTTTAGTTAAAAAATTCGTTAAAAGCATTGACTTTGAAGAAGTTGTACCTTGCATTAAATAAATTAACATACTCAGTGTATTTAGAATGAAAAATACTACAGACTCTGATAAAGTATAGTTTGTGGAACACAATTCCACATGAAGTATTAAGTGGTTTCGTCTAGATACAGTACGATGAGGCACCTGCAGTTTGATGCGTGATACGAGCTCACAGCAATCCACCCTACCGAGAAAGATACTATGGAGATAATTATGTACTGTATAAATGTACTGTATGCTTCGAACACATAGTATATGTTCGAAGACTGTATGCTTCGAACACATAGTATATGTTCGAAGACTGTATGCTTCGAACACATAGTATATGTTCGAAGACTGTATGCTTCGAACACATAGTATATGTTCGAAGACTGTATGCTATATTAAGCAGATTGGGGAAAAACCATTGACCTTCACCTCAAAAGGGGAATTTCGATTCAGTTCCTTTATTTCACGAATAAAAATAAATGTCGCTTTGTTTACGCTTCACTGAGTTATCGGATGTCTTTGTTTTTGGCGTTATTTTTGTGTCTTCTCATGTGAGTCTTTTTTTGATTGATAAATGTCACGTGAGACAAAACAAGTCAACATGGTCGCCGTGGCTCAGTGGTCAGTGACATGACTTCTGTGTTCTCGACCCTGGGTTCGAATCCCGGCAGGGGCAAATATTTGTGCGATGAGTGCAGGTGTGTGTTTGTCTCGGGTCTTGGATGTTTGTGTGCTGTGTTTGTGTGTGTCTATGCCTCCCGCGACACAGGGAATCCTAGTGCAGGGGTTTGAGTGTGATTAAAAAAAAACAGCTCCTGAGGATGCCTCGTGCAGAGGCGAAACATGCGTCGAAGAGTTTCAGCCCCCGATCCAGAACTCTTCGATAAGTGACGGTCGCCGTGGCGCAGTGGTCACTGTCAGTGACTTGACTTCTGTGTCTCCGGGACCCTGGGTTCCAATCCCGGCAGGGGCAAACATTTGTGCGATGAGTATAGGTGTTTGTCCCGGGTCTTGGGTGTTGTGTGCTGTGATTGTGTGTGTCCATGCCTCCCGCGACACAGGGAATCCTAGTGCGGGGGTCTGAGTGTGATAAAAAAGAAAAAAAAACAAGTAATCGAATCAATTCGTTTGTTTCATTCATCGCAGCCATAGGATGTCCACTGCTGGACATATGCTTCCCCATATAGGGGGGATTTGCCAATAATCGCCTCGCTTGGCAGGCGGTTTGGCGAGCGCAGTATGATTTCCTATCCTCAAAAGGCGCTGCTGCCGACCTCCTGGTACATGATCCCTTAGCTGACTCTTACGGCACCCACGGGAAGGAGATGGGGGAGTACTATTCTAGGCCGGTACCACCACGGCACCATCCGTGGTGTCGTGGTGGTACTGGCACCACGTTATTCGTTTATGTAAAAATTCCTTATTACAGTCTTTCCATCTAACAATTTCAACCATTAGTTAGACAATTGAGTTTATGATAGAAACATACAATAGAATAAATACCTTTACATTTATGAAATTTATCAGCATTAAAAAGTTTCTATTTTTTAAAGAATAGTACTCCCCCATCTCTTCCCGTGGGTGCCGTAAGAGTCGGCTAAGGGATAACTTACCAGGAGGTGGGCAGCAGCTCCTTCTGAGGATCGTAAATTATACTGCGCTCGCCAACCCGCCTGCCAAGCGTGGCGAGTATTGGCAAATCCCCCCTATATGGGGGAGGCATACGTCCAGCAGTGGACGCACATGGCTGAGAAAAGAAAAAAAAAAGTTACGAAATTTAAAATATATGAACAACTAGCTGGGCCCCGCGGTTTTACCCGCGTGGTAATGATTGATAAGGATGGTGAAAAGTAGCCTATGTGTTAATCCAGGTCATAAACTATCTCCATACCAAATTTCATTGAAATCGGTTTAGCCGTTTGAGCGTGAAGAAGTAACAAACATACACACATACACACAAACTTTCACATTTATAATATTAGTAGGACTAGTAGCTCCCTACGGTTTCACCCGCGTGGATTACGGTTTTTCCGCTACCACAATGACACTACGGGAACTATACTTTTTCCGGGATAAAGCAGCCTATGTGTTAATCCAGGGCTTAAACTACCTCCATACTAAATTTCATCGAAACCGGTGAAGCCGTTTGAGCGTGAAGAAGTAACAAACATACACATATACACACAAATCCACTGCATTTCATGTCATGTCAATTTTGTCCAAGATGGAAACAGGCTAGACCTAGGCTGTTGTATTCAACGTGATTGAGAATCACCACCGTTTTTGGATGCCATAAAATAAAGAAAAGCGTCAAAGCGTAACTCTTTAATAACTTCTAGCGCTATTTCTTTATTTCCTGCCCTTTGATTTCCCACAAACTCGTCAAGAGCAAGTCGTCTATAAATAGACGACATTTTGTTTCCCGGCGCCTGACGTTTGACGTCATTAGGACTTCCTTGAGTCGGGTGTCCATGACGATTTTTTTCCTGGGACTGATTTTTTTTTTTACTATGAAAGCCTCTGATAGGCAGAGAATTGACGCTTTCGAAATGTGGTGCTGGCGTCGAATGTTAAGAATACCATGGACTGCATTCCGAACTAATTTATCCATCCTTAAAGAGCTTAAAATCCACAATAATAACCGCCTGTCCACCATGTGTTTTCAAAGGATACTCCGATATTTCGGCCATGTAGCTCGTAGAGACGGTAACAACCTGGAAAAGTTAATTATAACGGGTCAAGTTGAGGGCAAAAGGCCTAGAGGGCGAAGCCCAAAACGTTGGTCTGACCAGGTGAAGCAACAGCTAGAGATGCCAGTCCACGTAGCACTCCACGAAGCAAAAGATAGGAACAAGTGGAGGGACGCAGTGAAATCCATCGCACTTCGTGGGAAGTCACGATCCTCATCAATGAGGGAACGACTGAGGAGGAGGATTTTTTTAGAGTCTGAAAACTATCGCGAGTTTCTTCCATAATTATTGTAATCGTGTATCGCCGTTAGTCAGTGCTGAAAACCAGCGCCGTGGACTAACTCACGGCGTAATGCTGAGCTCTGACCTTTTCTGGCAGTACCGCATATGACAGCAATCTGACATGCACATTGATTTGTTTTTGTGTTACTGTTATATATAAGTATACTTTTTATTGTATTCAATTATATTAACCATCTTGTTCGTATTTTATGTTTTTGTGTGCAGTTCTGTCTTGAATAAATGATTTTCATTTGTTTTCATTTCATTTTATAATCTATGAACTGACTTTTCTTTTTTTTTTTACTTATTGGGAATAGGCAGGCGTTTGACCACTATCTCACCTGATGTTAAGTGATGATGCGGTCTACGATGGAGCACGCCTGCGTAGAAGATACCTATTCACTCGTGACTTGAAGATACCCAGGTCGTATTTTTTCGGAAATACAGAGTTAGGCAATGAGTTCCATTCGTTAGCTGTACGCACTAAGAATGTGGAAGCAAAACGCTTCGTGCGACAAGTTGGAACGTCCACCATGTATGGATGTCGCATTGCCGTCCGTCTGGTCGTCCTAAGATGGAACGGGGACTAGGACTCGCGTGGTATATACTGGAAAATTACCCTCCGATCAGTTTCGAACTCATTTGCAGTTCTTCATCTGGGAGTTATGATCGTGCCAGGCGGCGGGCGCGATAATTACAATTATGTTTTTTTTTCAAACCGAAGAACTACTTATTTTAAGATGATTCTATACCAAACAATGTTTTCACGTTGTAGCAATTTAGGCAAACGTATTGCTATCTCATTCCGCATTCCCCTAACCCCCTATGCAACCGATAGAGAAAGAAGATTGGTTTATTATGGGTTTTCAAAATAAAAAAATATTCGATATTCAAATTAAATTTTTTTTGATCACACTCAGACCCCCGCACTAGGATTTCCTGTGTCGCGGGAGGCATGGACACATACAATCACAACACACAAACAACCAAGACCCGGGACAAACATCTACACTCATCGCACAAATGTTTGCGCCTGCCGGGATTGGAACCCAGGGTCCCGGAGACACAGAAGTCATGTCACTGACACTGACCACTGGGCCACGGCGACCGTCAACTAGTACAGATTTCAAATCACTTTTTTATACTTTATAGATCTCACACTATGTGTTTGATGACAGTTTTTCAAACTTGAGGGTGGTAGCGAGCTAGGCGAGTACTCGAAAGTACCCTACCACGAGGCCGGGAATTTGATAATGGTGGAACCTTCACCGGAAGCTCAAGCTGTTGGCGGTAATTGAATCAGCGTCCGTTTGACAGCCGACACTCCCACCGCTAAGCTATCATCGCTTCAAATTCAGTTAATTAGTAAATGCTATGGCTAATCCTAGAAAGTGAAGAAGTATGGCCACCTGTCGTCGTTAGCGATTTTCATGCTATGTTCTGATGCGGCGAAGAATTACTTATTAAAGATATGACGTAGGTTCCTATAGTTTTGTATTTGTTTTTAATTTTAAAAGCGGGATCACTACTGTGTTTATGTGGAGACTATAATAAGAGTTTCCGATGTTTGTTGATGGAATTGCAGCAATATCGAAGCGACGATAGTACAGCGGGACGGGATGTCAGCTGTCAATATGACAGACGCTGGTTCGATCCCCAAAAACAGCTTGAGCTTTCGATGAAGGATGAACACTTTTATAAAATTCCCAGCATGGTGGTACTTTCGAATACACGCCTGTCTACCACCGTCAAGTTTAAAAAACTGTCACCAAACACATAGTGTGTTCAGGCAGTAGTCCTTGAGAGCCAGTAAGCATTCTAGGTCTAGCATGATAACATATTCGACCACATCGTCACTGACCATCAAATGAGATAAATAAAATAATAGAATATTTTCCCTTTTAAGCTATTGCATAGCTTCTATTGCGGGCCTTGAACGTAAAGACCAAATCCAGAAATTCCGTAACGAAGATAACCTAACACCCCCCCACTCCGACCGGCACAGCGGTGATACTTTTTAGTTTTGCCATCTATCGATGAATAGCTAAACTTTAAATGACTTTATTGAAAAATCGCGCTTGTCTGTTTAGTTCAGCAACTCGCCTCTAGGTGGCATTGGTAGTATCGGCGTTACTGCATAAGTTATTAATATATTAATTGCATAAGTTGATAAAAAATGCTATGCAATAGCTTTACCGCGGCAGTCCCCGATTGACACGCGTCTTTTTTTAGTTCTATAGATGATTGATGAATGATGATTTAGTTTATAGATCTAACATTTGACCACATCACCTAATGATCAGTGACGATGTGGTCGAAGGTGAATTCACACCAAAACTATAATGTTTTCCTGGCTCTCAAGGACTGCGTTAAATCTTATCCAGTCCGATCCACTTGTGCCAAAAATATCATTACTACACTGAGCTTTGCACAGTTTAGACCATGAGCAATAGATGTTGTCAATTTCCAGTGGATATGGCATTATGAACAATATATCTGTCATAATTAATAGAAATAGAATTAGTGCCGGTTTTTGAAGTGAAAACATCTTTAGCGAAGTTGTGAACTTTTGTATGGGGAAAAAATGTACTCGCGTCAGGACGTCAGGACGTGCCGTCATACGTAAGACGGAGAGAGAACGCTGTTGAAACTAAAACGTAAATGGGTTACGAATAAAGAACATTTCCGTTTGTTAGTAGATTTTGATAAAATTGTTTTGTTAAAACTATTATTGGGTTCGGTTATGAAAACGCCGATATAATAAAGAGTTTTAAAAAAAACGTCATCATGTTAATTCTATGTGTAGGTACATAAAGTCAATTAACTTAATGGTAATTAAGTTTTTTTTTGACGTGATAACGTTTTATAAATTGATGAATACCAGCAACACTCATGAAAAATAGTAACGTTCCGCGTAACGTTCCACCTGAGTTTTGTATTACATAAAGTCAAAGTCAAGGTCAAAGTCAAAGTCAAGGTCTAAGTCAAGGTCAAGGTCAAGGTCAAAGTCAAAGTCATAAATGATTATGACGTTATCACGTAAATCTATCGTCAGTAAACCGACTTTACAGACAACCAATTTTTTGTACGTGTAGTTTTGTATGTGTAGACATAGAATTAACATGATGACGTGGTGATGTATTGTCATGTTTGTGTACGATAGCGCAATAAATTAATATTGTATTTTACCACATAAATGATAGTACTTTTATACTGATAAATAAAGCAATTCGTGCGAAATTATTCTCTAACCATTCCAAAATATTCGAAAATGCACAAGGTTAACGTTCAAGTTTTCACTTCTGCCGGTATTTTATTAAATTTACGTTTTATTTTATTTTTTTGGGTAATACGTGGCTAAAATAAAAACCAGCCGCCAAAAACTATATATCTTCGGTTCGAATCCCGGACAGGTCAAATATTTGTGTGTATGAACATGTCTGTTTGACCTGTGTCTGGGTGTGTATATGTATATAAGTATATATATCAGTCATCAGGTTACCATAGCACAGGCTCTGCCTAGTTTGGGACCTGAAGACCTTGTGTGATTATTGTCCCATATTATTATTACTATTATTCTGTATAACTATAACAAAACGCAAACTATATATTCTGTATATTTAATTTGTTACTATTATTATCTAGTTGGTGTTTTGTGTAAGTATTTATAGAAAAGATTATTGCGTTTAACTACAAATGACTGAATTCTGTACAAAAAAACCTATATAATTTGGCAATAGCTATATTATATATATACATATTTAATGTATGAAAACATTTTAATCAACATTTTAGTTTTTTAAACAAGAAATTAACCTTATAGTTTTTATATAGTATTATTTTGTGTATATAATTAGTTATTTTATTCGTTTTTAATAAATCAAATCAAATCGTTTATTTGCGAATATAGGTAGCACAATAGTTGGTAATTATATGGTTATGATCAGCTATATTCTGCCATTTGGCGTGCAAATATTAAGAAGGTAGGTACATGACTACATATAACATTTACATTATAAAACTTATCTCTAGAATTAATGTCAAATTTCATTACATGTCCAGTTAGCAGTCATTCTATCATTTAAATATTCAAAATCAGTGTCAATCTCTAATATTATTCTCACCTCTCCTGGAGAAAGGTCGTCTCACAATTCTTCAAAAAAAAAAACTATAAAAATGCATAGGAATTCTTTTATCAAAGAACTCTCTCATCAGCACCCCAGACATAGTTAAAAATTTAAAAAGTAGATCACGGACATACATTTTTATTTAACTTTATATGTTGGAGCCAACGTTTATTGCCATTTTCAAAGTCTTGCCAAGCACGTCCTTACACAGTAACACTCCTTGACCATATCCAGCTAAATGCATTTATGATTCAATGGTTTCGATTGGTTCTATAATTGTCTGATCGATTGCCAAAGTAAACGATATATTTGCACGATTGATAGAATAATGGTTAAGGCACATTCATTTTTTTATACTGTATAGATCTAGCGTTTGACCACTATCTCACTTGATGGTCAGTGACGATATGGTCGAAGATATTATCAAGCTAGAGCTAGAATGCTCACTGGCTCTCAAGGACTGCAGCCTGAACACACTATGTGTTTGATGACAGTATTTCAAACTTGGTGGTAGCTAGCTAGGCGGGTACTCGAAAGTACCCTATCACGATGATGGATTTTTTTTTACATATTATAAGTTTGCGTTTGACAACTGTTTGATAACGGTATTACCTTCACCGGAAGCTCAAGCTGTTGTTGGGGATTGAACCAGTTTCCGTCAGTTTGACAGCCGACGTTCCCTCCGCGGAGCTATCATCGCTTCAAAGATCATATGGCACTTGACACATGCTGAAGAACTCATCAACCTTATGCTGACGCTGCACTATTACAAGCGCACTATTAGCTGTCACTGCATATAGCTCTTCAGCTATCTAGGTTTAGCGTTTTTACGTCTTCGACCACATCGTCACTAGGATAGTGGTCAATCACTAGATCTATGAAGTCAAAAAAAGGGAAAGTCAGCATCAATTGAGCTATCTCGCCTTTTTATAGCGTTCGAAGGTGTTTAACAGATTTTAATGTTAACGCTATTTGCGTTGAACGTGCATTCTTTAAGAATTGCAGAGAATTTTAACAAGTTTGAGTGATTAACAGAATTAGGGCCAATGACTACTAACTAACTACTTAACTATTAAAATAACTACTTAACGTAATAAGTAATAACTACTTAACTATTTATTTTATATGGAACCTTTTCTAATGGAATATTTTCTTCCTGTTAGTTGCTCAACGTTATCAATGTAATCGCTGACTATATTTTTTTTTTATAAATATGTACACGAATAACATATTGAAAAAAAATACAATCTAATTTAGAATCTCCTTATTGTACGTCGCGTCGTCGGTTGAAAATGTATTACGGGCACTGATGTGAGCGGCTGAATTAAAAATAAACTGCCCCATACGGGAAACTCTATAATAGTTTTGAGTTATTCTCTGAATGCATTAGTTTCGTATCGAGGAGGAAGTTGTCAACTTCAAAGAGGTTCGAAAGGAAGAAATTAAAGAAAAATATACAAACTTTTTGCAATCAAAAACAGATCAAGGTTCAAAATACCTGCCAGCTTCGACAAGTTATTTCACACTTTTGAGCGTAGAATCGGTTCCATTTTTGAAAAAAAAAATTGTATCCTTTCCAGTGACCTTTGCTACTCGCGGGATCAATTGTCATTGTGTATGTTCACCGATGTCTTCACCCGCAACTATAATATCATCGACGTATGCGTAGCACTTTTCAGTTATTGGAGTGTAACTCAAAAACTCGGTGTCTGAATTTGATGAAATTTAAATGGGACCACCTCAGAGGTACACTCTATCAAACAAAAAGAATTTTGAGAATCGAGAATATCCAAAAATAGGGAAGAAATCGATGAATATACATAAATACAAATACGAGAGATAAAGATTATAACCTCATTATTTTTTTAAGTCGGTTAAAAATATTAAAAATAAACCGCTTGTCCGATTTTGATGACATATAAATGGGACCACCACGGAAGTATACTCTATCAAACAAAAAACAAAAAAAGAATCATCAAAATTATTTCATATACGACGAAGTTAAAAAAAAAGGTTAAATTGAGTAACCTCCTTTATTTGAAGTCGGTTAATAAAAAAATATATGCATCAACATTGTCTCTTTAGCAAACGGTCAAGCTTCAACAGCAAGTGTTACCGTTAGAGCAATAAAATACAACCTTTTTCTACTAAACCTCCTTCGATAACTGAGCTACAGCATTTTATAGTACCTTCATAGTAGAGTAGAGTGCACCCCGTTTTTTTTGGCACATGTAACATTTGAATTCAGCCTAATGCAAGAAGTTCCATCACCGACCAGTCAAGTCGGTCCGATACAATGATAGTATATGTTTAAATGAGGCAGATGTCGCACAAGCGCGCGAAAACTGACGCGACAAAATTAAGTCAATTGTATTAATTTTCATTGCGACGCGTATTTCAAGCGCAAGTCTAAACTTATAGCTATCCTTTTCTATATTATTTGTACCGTATTATCTGTCGCAGTAAGCATGTTTATGTCGTAAAGGAACAAAATCTGAGCACCGCGCAGTATGAATATACGTCATCTTTAATATAACATCATTGGGTCCGATACACGATAAGTAACTGTTCAAGTGAAGCGGTCTGAAACTCGTTTCTAAACGGGACTGAATATAACATAGATTCAAGTATTTATGTAAATTAATTGCGCAAGACACAATATCTGTAGAATTGATATTCGAACTATGAATCTTTTAACATTGTAACGGAATCGAGAGCATCAAAGAATTTCATTAACAGCCGATTTTCAATATTCGATCGAATATTTTCTTGAAAATAAAGATAAATAATGAACAGATTTTAATGACATTTCTATTAGACTAAACTTACTACTAGTATATACTAATAGATTCTAATAACTAGCAGTCCGCCCCGGCTTCGCACGGGAAAAAGAAATCAAAATTAAAAATTATAAGAATTTAAATTAAAAAAATGAAATTTTAAATTTATAATAATTATAGCCTATGTCACCCGGGGATAGTGTAGCTTCCCAACATTGAAAGAATTTTTCAAATCGTTCCAGTAGTTTCAGAGCCTATTCAATGCAAACAAACAATCAAATCATTCCTCTTTATAATAGTATATAGATTTTATTTTATTTATAATAACTATACCCTATGTCACCCGGGGATAGTGTAGCTTCCCAACAGTGAAAGAATTTATCAAATCGTTCCAGTAGTTTCAGAGCCTATTCAATGCAAACAAACAAACAAACAATCAAATCATTCCTCTTTATAATAGTATATAGATATAGATGAAAACATAATTCGTCGGTATTTTTTTATTTTTTTATTCACAATAGACAGGCGTTTGACCACTATCTCACCTGATGTTAAGTGATGATGCGGTCTACGATGATTCACGCCTGCCTAGAAGATACCTGTTCACTCGTGACTTGAAGATGCCCAGATTGTATTGTATAGTGAAGTAACATTTATAAGGTAAGCATTTGAGTTATCTATAGGCTGGCAATGGCTAGTGGATTGCTCAATTGTTTTTGTAGTGGCTGTGGTATTGTAATTGGTTATTACTATTTTATATTAATAAAGGCGAACTGATGGCCGTTGGGGTCGAAAGGTTCTCGAGTGGAGACCACGGACTGGCAATCGCAGCATAGGACGGCCACCGACCAGGTGGACAGACGACCTGACTAAGATCGCAGGCAAGGGCTGGATGCGGGCCGCTTCCAACAGGTCCTTGTGGAAATCAATGGGGGAGGCGTATGTCCAGCAGTGGACGTCCTATGGCTGAGATGATGATGATGATGATTTTATATTAATAAACGCATCGGCCCAGTAAAAAAAAATGTATAATCATATAGAATCTGTAGCCCTAGACAAAGTAACATTCTATAAGTGTTAACGCTGAGAGAAAAGGTAAAAATTGTATGCGATTAACACTTCAAATCAATATATCATGTGATCAACGAGAACGAATATTCATCGTTAGCGGTTTGAGAAAGAGAATCGCTATGAAGCGATGCATCTTGTCTAGACCCGCTTTTCCATTTCTTTGCAAGCTGATTGAACCAAAGTAGGTTCTTTGTGTTTTATATATACTTACTGATCATCATAATCTCAGCCATATATAATATGGGACAACGTTTACACAAGGTCTTCAGGTCCCAAACTAGGCAGAGCCTGTGCTATGGTAACCTGATGACTGATATATATACTTATATATATATATACACCCAGACACAGGTCAAACAGACGTGTTCATACACACAAATGTTTGACCTGTCCGGGAATCGAACCCGGGACCAGCGGCTCAGAAGGCAGAGTGCTACCAACTGCGCCAAACGGCCAGTCAAACAAAAAAAAAAACCGCCATAGGATGTCCATAGTGCCACCTATGCCTCCTCCATGTAGGGGGCATTTGCCAATACTCGCCACGCTTGGCAGGCGGGTTGGCGAGCTCAGTATGAATTCCGATCCTCAGAAGGCGCTGCTGCCCACCTTCTGGTACGTGATCCATTAGCCGACTCTTACGGCATTCGCGGGAAGAGATGGGGGAGTACTATTCTAGGCCGGTACCACCGCGGCACTTACTGATCAATAACGATAAACGCTATATACATTACATGTGAAAGTGTTCCTAAAAATTAGAGAGTCCATAAGCCATGGTTTTGGAGGTCATTACCCCGGAGTGCTAAAACAAGTTTTCGGATGCGGCATATTTTTATTTTTATAGGTCCAGCGGTTGACCATTGTCTCACTTGGTCACAGTGACGATTTGATCGAAGTTGAAGTATTGGTAGAAGTAAAGTGTTGACCCATGTCTTCAACAAATAGTGTGTTGTTGGCTCTCAAGAACAGTTACTCGAACACACAGCGTGTTGTGACAGTTTTTCAAAGGTACAGGAACGTTCCTCACCACCATTATGTGTTCATGATTCCTCTCCATCCAAAGGTTGTCTGGAAGAGATCGCTTCCCAGTGATAAGACCGCACATTGTACAAAATAATTTAATTTTTCAAATATTATTGTAGTATACGCAGTGTAAAGTTTATTATTTTATTAGATGAAATGTGTACTAAACCAAACTGTCAATTCAATACTGTAGGTACGTTTTAGGCGTGTTTAGTCATTAAGGTAATTTAGTCAACTTCCTAAAAGGGAGAAGGTTTGTGAGATTCGAATGCCTTTATTTAAATAAAATACTAATTACTATACTACAGCTACTAAAATAACATTTGAGCAATCCACTAGCCATTGTCAGCCTATAGATAACTCAAATGCTCTAACCCGCTACCAGTTGGCAGCGTTCCCAGAATGCTAGCAGCATTGCCACGTTGAATTGCAATGCTGATAAATTATTATTGTTAATTTTATGTTGTGTCAGTATATAATATGTGTATTATGTACAATAAAGAGTTATCTATCTATAGTTTTGATAACGATATTAACTTCACCGATACGATAGCTCAAGCTGGAAGTCAATCCAGCGTCTAGATTTTTTTTTTTTTTTTAAAGATTATAAGCTTGCGCTTGACCCCTGTCTCACCTGATGTTAAGATTGACAGTGTTGTTGCCATGTCGGACTGTCTTGAGTGGTCTAAAAACTGCGACAGTGAACTAGAATGGGCTAAGAGCTAAAATGTTAGTTTCACGATATTGATTAAGAATGAGATATTATTCTCTTACGAGTGGACAAAGAAATTATGTGAATGTTTGAGTACTGTGAGGCAAAATTAAAATACTATCTTTTTTTCAAGCCCTCATTAATACTTTTATGTAGAATTTTTTTTTTTTTTTTTATTTATCAACATTCACACAAGGTCTTCAGGTCCCAAACTAGGCAGAGCCTGTACTATGGTAACCTGATGACTGATATATATATACTTATGTACATATAAACACCCAGACACAGGTCAAACAGATATGTTCATACACACAAATGTTTTATCTGTCCGGGAATCGAACCCGGGACCAGCGGCTCAGAAGGCAGAGTGCTACCAACTGTGCCAACCGGCCATGCTCATATCTATAATCTGAAATTTGCTCAATATTAGTGCTCATAGGTTCGTTTAGATAATGTATTGCGACGCTAACTTTTATTTGCTTTAGCGTTTAATTTAAAACCATCCACGGCTACTAACGAAACGAAGTCCTCAAATTTGATAACCCATTCTTCAAAACCGCGCAATAAAATAAACATCATATTTCTCTGTGTCAAGATAACATCTCAAAAATCTTACAGTTAAACCATTAAGGCTTTTATAAAATAAACACCATTAAGTCGTTTCCCGTCCACGCAATCGTAACCACAAATCACACTTCTGATTAATTATTTTTTTTACAGTCGCTGTAAATATCTTTGAGTCACCGTGTAAACAAAACGCTGTTTTCTTTCTCTTTGACACTGGCCACACAGTTGCAATAGGCGGGAAATCTAACGTCACTTTGACACTTCACTGCACTTTTGGAACTTTATATTGCACGTTAAAAAAGGCGGGAACGTGTTGTTGTTTTTCTTTTTGGGGTGAGAGCATATGTGTCGCGCCGCGTTCGTCCGGCCGTAGCCAGAGAGAGACTGTAAGCGTCAAGTTTCTTTGGTTTGTAAATAGAAAATTGTATTTGCGTTTCGTTCTGTTTGTGCGGTGCATTTTGCACTTTCTGTTGCTTTATAACGAAGCCGGCCGGTGGGTCTGTGAGTCATTGGAGCTTGACGGATGAGTTATATCGAATGCCGTTCTGCCTGTTTGGACATTTATAACAATTTACATTTTATTTGTTATTTTTAATGCCAGTAAAACCTGTATATCTTATAGAACAGGGTCGATCATTTTTTAAAACAAAAAAAATAATAGTAGGATAAAACCCATTAGAAAAGGAAGAGAATATTATAAAAATGAAAGGAAAAATAATTCACGGGCGAACTGAGGTCGGGAAGGGGATGGGGGTAAGTTTTTAAGGGTAAAAAACGGTTTTTCTCGATTTCCGGCAAAACTAAAAGTCCTATGGAAAAAAGACAGATGGCAAAGTTGTAGGTAATAAAAAGACCTAAAACTGTTGTGCAAACACTTTTTTCCCATAACCTCAAAATTTGTGTGAAAAATACAAAAAACCATTTTTTTAGTTTTTTATTTTTATCTTTATTAAAAAAATATTTTTTTTCACGAAATTTGGTGAAAACTTACCTTTTTATGTCCCAAATACGCTGTAATTTATTTGATTAAAAATATTTATTTTTTCACCTTATTTTGAATTAATATCGAAAAAGCACCCTAATTTTCAATCGAAAATTCACCCGTCAAAATATCAGCTTTTTTCAAAAAGATGGTATGTTTTCTGTTTGTTGAAATCTCTACTTTCCGATGGTGAAAAAAAATATATATGTTGCCATAGTAAATCTTCTCAGAAAATGCAAAGAAACTTTTGGAATCTACATAGCAAGGTACATACTAACTATATTTTAATCTGTATCAATCAGCTCTAAATTTTAAATAATAGTGTTTTCTGTTATAACACTGTGCACCACTGAGTTTACTAATAACTCAGGGCTGTGCACCGAATTTAATATATTTTATTTAAATATGGTGATGCAGCGACATCTATCGATATGACGAGTACCAAACTATCGATATCGATAAGACGGTTGTCGTGGCTCAGTGATCAGCGCCACTGTCTTTGGAACCGCAACCCCGGGTTCGAATCCCGGCCGGGGCAAACATTTCTGTGCAAATATGTTTGTTCTCGGGTCTTGGATGTTTGTGTATTGTGATTGGGTGTGTCTATGCCTCCCGCGACACAAGGTATCCTAGTGCGGGGGTGTGAGGGTGTGGGAAAAAAAATGAAATGAAATTATTGACAATATTTACGTCGATAGCGTTGTTTTTTTACTAGTTGAGCGCGGCTTTGCTCGCGCGACCTACTATTACTGTAATAAATTATTAATAATCCTAATTTCTTAGGGTTTTCATTCTTTATTAGTGTTGATAGTGATTATTTAATATTCTTTTTTTGATTATATTTACCTACATGAATTAAAATTATTTTTATGTGCACGCCGATATCCAAATCAAAGCAGCAGTCCATTTTCTATGTTTTTTTTTTTTTATTGGGAATAGGCAAGCGTTTGACCACTATTTCACCTGATGTAAAGTGATGATGCGGTCTACGATGGAGCACGCCTGCCTAGAAGATACCTATTCACTCGTGACTTGAAGATACCCAGGTCGTATTTTTTCGGAAATACAGATTCATTCTATGATTTTAAAAATAGTTTGAATACAATCCCAGCAGAAGAATCCTTAATCACAATCATATGTAGCCTATGTTGGTCACGAGAGATCACTAACTGTCATATTTTATCTAATACCCTAGTATATTTTTTTGGGGCAAATGCCTTTATTAAAATTGAGTTATTTATTCCATACATTCACAACATTAACAAGGTTTAAACATAATTTAAAAATAATTTAGAATAGCAATAAAATAATGTTACTTAAAATAAAAACCTTAAAAATTTTAATAATTTATTTAATAATTTTATTAAAATAAAACACTAATAACTAATTACAATACTGCAGCTACTACAGTAACATTTGAGCAATCCACTAGCTATTGGTAGCCTATAGATAACTCAAATGTTCTAACCCGCTACCGGCTGGCAGCGTGCCCAGAATGCTAGCAGCATTGCCACGTTGAATTGCAATGCTGATTCGTTGAGCCAAATATGTGCCAGCATTCGGTCACGCGTCGCATCGATCAAACGCTCTGATATATTTTGGAAAATCCGATGAGCTCCCGGTCCCCACGGGCCCAATGTCTCGACTCCAAAAGGTTCAAATATGTAACCACTACCTAGGTTAGCATATTTTCGCCGTTTCAATTATACCCTAGTATTAGATAAAATATGACAGTTAGTCCCTCCCGGCGTCGCACGGTGAATTTAAGATTGAAGGTTGGTATTTTTTCTTGCAAAAAAATATAGCTATATGTTTTACTCATTGATAATGTAGAATTATAATGGTTAAAGAATTTTTGAAATCGGTCTAGTAGTTTGTGAGTTTATCAGTTACAAAGGTACAAATCTTTCCTCTTTATAATATTGGTATTCTTAGCTATTAGCCAATCACTGGCAACATTGTCACAGGCAACATTAATGTCCCACTGTCACTTATAAAAGCAAGCGCCCGGTCGAGTACCGCCACAGCGACCACCCCGACACACCCGCACCTTCAACCCCCCCGACGACGCCGCCCTAGGCACGTATTGGATGACCCGGACGACCCCATCGCTGTCGCCTTGTCGCTAGCTTTAGCGTCGTCCCACGGTCATCCCGGTAGAATACAAGGTCGAGAGTCCCTGGTATACTCAGTCAGACACCGAGCTCGACGGCGAGCTCGAGGCAAAAACATCCTGGTTAGATTCTCTCCAAATAGTCAAAGAGCATCCTTAGGGCCCACTTACGGACCACTCTGGTACCGGGGCAAGTCCATCCGATAACTCCCTGTCCTGGAGACAGCTCAAGCCGAGGTCCGAACCTCAGTGGTGCCCTTGAGCTAGTCGCCTCGTCCTCTCCTAGTGGCACAGCGCCGTCAGCGCTAGCCTCACTAGGCGGTGCGCCTTCTGCGCCCGCACAAATACCGGGCTGAGCACCATCTGTGCTCGCCCCCCCCTCCGGTGAAGCTGTGAATGCCGGTAGAGGCAAACAGCATTAGTCCGTTAGAAAAAAAAAAAAAAAAAAAAAGAGTACCGCCACAGTATTCATTCAGCTACTACCCATCTTGGTGGCTCCCCAACCGATAGGACGCGCCTTAGTCCGCGACGTCCACACACACAGCCGCTACCTCGTTTAGGCGATAACCCAAGCCGAGGTCCGAACCCCTGAGGTGCCCTTGCGCTAGTCGCTCCCCCCTCATCCCAACCCATAATCGGCTGAGTGCCCTCTGCACTCGCCAAAAGTCCGGTGACGCCGTAAATACCCCATGTGGTAAACAGCATTTAGTCATTTCTAACATAGACATAGAGAGTACCGCCACATTTTGTTCAGTCGTCGGTCGGTAAGGTGCTTGGGCTCGACGCTGCATACCGTAAGATCGTTCCATTCTAATGTATGCTGTCATTTTGTGTCTTTGTATAAATGTTCCATTTTAACATGTACTTGGTTAAACCTTTTTGTATAAGACTAACATTGTAATACAATTCTACATCATGTTCTTTCTTATTTTTAATTCTTCTGATTTTCAAGATTATATATAAAAAGTACGCACACTACAAGTAGAAATCGGTATAAAATTAAATTAAAACACCGTAATTACTCGTAATTTCATTGACCACTCCGAATTGTTATCTAATTAATCTATGAGAGCAAGTAATTCCAACGAATGGATTTATTTACATACCCATAAACAGCTTATACCCAAACTTGACTTTTCATTCGACTCATCGCAATGAACTTACCGAACACATAGTGTGTTCAGAGCACATAGTGTGTAGTAGTGTAGTGTAGTAGTAGTGTCTTGAGAGCGGGTAAGAATTCTATAGGTCTAGCGTGACAACATCTTCGAACACATCGTCACTGACCATCGAGTGAGATAGTGGTCAAACGCTACTAGATCTATACATGACACGAATCATACTCACGAATCGAACTCATGAACGAAGACTTCATCACCATGTGAATGTCGAGGCTGTCCAGCTTCTCGACAACACGGCCATAGTGAGAAGACTTACACGGAAAAAACCTTTTGAGTTAGTGTAGTGAAGTGTCAGTGAATAGCTAAGTTAGTGCTATCTTAAAGAACACAAGAAAAAGGTGTCTTCCCCTTAATAGAGACAATAAGATAGGTGTTAATGTTAATTAAGATGGGAAACAACACTTCAAGGTTAGCTTTTCCGTTCTTTATTTTGATAGTCCCAATGAAATTTCTGTTCTGGGTATAAGCTCTTTCACGTACCCACTACAGTGGCGGATTAACTACGTAGCAAGAGTAGCAAATGCTACGGGCCCCGCGCGTTTGGGGGCCCCGCATACCAACAATTTCTGGCCGCAAAAACGTATCCATTTATATCGGAGTGTGAAAATATTGAATAAATATGTTTTCTTTTCTCTTTCTAGAAACACATAATAACAAATAACGTACATATAGCAATAAAATAATCTAATTTAATATAAAAACCTTAAAAACTAAATTAAATCTAAAAAAGGCCCCTGTGGCATTGTGCCCAAGATGCTGGCAGCGTTCCCTCTTTCTATTGCTAAGCTGATACGTTGAGCGAGGAAGCTGCCAGATCTTCGGTCTCCTGAGACGTCCACCAGCCTCTTGGAAATTTCCTTGAAGAAGCTCAGCGCGCTAGGACCCCACGGGCCAAGGGTCTCGACACCGAAAGGAACAAAATTATATTCCGCGCCGAGACCGCTGTATTTAGCGACTTTTCAAATATTATTTCTGATGTGACTAACTGTAATATTATAGATAGAAGCAATATACTCTTGAACTGCAATTTTACAAGTTTAACATAAATTATTCTTCGCAATCTTGTTTCTCAAACGTCGAAATCTAAATACTTGTTAAAAATTAATTGACGTAGAAACAAAGACGTTTTTATGACCTCACTTTTATTATATATATTTTATTAAATTTATTAAATATTGTACACGATTTAGGTACTTAGAGAATTCGATATGAACAATATTATTTATAAATTACCGCATTTTTAAAAAGTTTCATTTAATTTAATACCACAAACTTGATGACCTAAAGCAATCTAAAGTCCCCATGATAGAGTTAGGACCCGCGCAGACTTGATCCGGCCCTGACCTAGTTACTAAGTATTACACGTAATTGTACAAGGAATAGATTACAATTATCTGTTGATAAGATACTTGGTATTTTGGTATTTGCGAAGGTTTTATTGTCACTCGTAAAGTGACCACGTTAGTGATTGATTTTTTTTCTTTTGTTTTAAAATGGGTGATGTGAATGTTACTGACGGGGAGGAACGCGTTTTAGTACGTATTTATATCATATATATCATTTCAATTTCAATCATTTATTGCATCATATTTTTTTTATTAACATTCACACAAGGTCTTCAGGTCCCAAACTAGGCAGAGCCTGTACTATGGTAACCTGATGACTGATATACATACTTATATACATATACACACCCAGACACAAGTCAAACAGACATGTTCATACACACAAATGTTTGACCTGTCCGGGAATCAATCCCGGGACCAGCGGCTCAGAAGGCAGAGTGCTACCAACTGCGTATATATATATTACATATATATGTAATTAGGATGTTAAAATATAATAACAGTTCACAAATGACCCTGGAAGGGTATGGCAATATGGGTGAGAGCGGATCAATATACCTTAGTGAGTTTACATTTATAATATCTAAGCTAGTTGCCATATTTATCCTCAAAAAATTTGTCGAGATCTTTATAAAAAAAAATTAATAGGAATAATTTTAATTTATTTTCAAAGTGTCTGTCATTTTCTTCTGCCTTCAAGCTACTTGGAATTTTGTTATATACTTTCACAGCCATGCTGGAAGGCCCTGAGCTGTGTAGGCTTAAGTTGGAAGTATTAAATTATTTTTGTATTTTTGTCTAGTTCCGTCAATGATGTTTTACTGCAGATGACGTATATTCATACTGCGCGGTGCTCAGATTTTGTTCCTTTACGACATAAACATGCTTACTGCGACAGATAACACGGTACAAATAATATAGAAAAGGATAACTATATGTTTAGACTTGCGCTTGAAATACGCGTCGCAATGAAAATTACTACAATTGACTTAATATTGCCGCCTCAGTTTTCGCGCGCTTGTGCGACATCTACCTCATATAAACATATAATATCATTGAGTTCCGTGGCGTCGCGGCATGGCGGTATTTTTGTCAAAGAAGGTGGGGTTTTTCTTACGAATTTACATATTTCTAGGATGTATATGCATGTCAAAGTTACTATTTTTAATTTAATAAAACGAGGTTTGCAACTGTCAGTGTTTTTTATGTTAGTCATAATACGTATCTACGTATACCATCATCTTCATCATCTCAGCCATAGGACGTCCACTGCTGGACATTAGCCTCCCTCATTGATTTCCACAAGGACCTGTTGGAAGCGGCCCGCATCCAGCCCTTGCCTGCGGTCTTAGTCACATCGTCTGTCCACCTAGTAGCGCTTGCCAGTCTGTGGTCTCCATTCGAGAACCTCTCGACCCCAATGGCATAGATAGGTGCATTTATGTATTTACATAGATACATAAGGTGTTTTAGTCATAATATAATCTACCACGCACATCTGTGGTCAATGCGTGCTGGCAGACAGGCTAATAGCTAGCGCTATATAGTGGAATTGTGTTCCACAAACTATAGAAAAAATTCTTTCTTTATCAGAGTCTGTAGTATTTTTAACTCTAAATACACTGAGTATGTTGATTTATTTAATGCAAGGTACAACTTCTTCAAAGACAATGCTTTTAACGCATTTTTTAACTAAAAGATAATGTTCTGCAACTGGTTGTAACTGGATTGATTTGCCTATGAACAATTAGTTAGATATGATATATAGATAGAGATAGGAAACAAAACTATCTATTTATCAACGTTTTTTAGTCATTATATACCTATTTTCTTTTTATTTCTTCTCCATTTTTCTTTTTTTTTTTCATTGCATTATATAAAGAAGATTAGCTATACCTAAGTAACTGGAGAATAGTTTTATATGTGGAAACTGTATTAGCTTGTTCGTACTACACTAATTTTGTCCTATATACTTATTCATTAAGCTGTTTGTTTTCCATTAAATAAATAAAATATCTCCAATTTTTATTTGATATGATTGTATCGATATACGATGTTATCGATGAAATCTGTCAGACTTATTTCTAAATTCCAATTACTTAGAAGCTCAAACTCACTTTGGCTAGCTACAAAGTACAACAATATAATATTATACATTTTTTTACATTTTTTTTAAGCATAATAAATATATTTTCTTTCTTTCTTTTCATTTAGGATCGTCACCGTATGTAACGAAAAGTTAAGAACTGTTAACGGAAGATTGCATAATTTTTCTTTTATTTAATTGTATTTTTTTTTTAATATTATCCAATATCATCAAAACCCCCGTTTTTGTGTCCGGAGTTTTAATTTTTCCTGGTAGATGGTGAAGGTGTTGTGGCAAAGGCCATTTTAAAAAAACTTTCATGTTTATAACATGGGGAGAGATTGCGAACAGACACTAACGGATTATGTTACAAAACATTTGGATTAAAACTTTTTTTAATGTACTTCAGTAATACTACTTAACTGATCAGTGCTACTTATAACTACCACAGATAAAAATAAAAATTCTGCAGAAGTTTCTACACAGTACTGTGTAGAAGTATAAATTATTCTATTCTATTCTATTCTACTTAAATATTTATTTACTTATACAAGTGAAGTAAAGTTATATAGTTTTTTTTTTTCAAATTCCAGGTGGCTGAGGGTGTGATCCACATAACTGACAGCGGTTTCCATAATCCAGTTTTCGGTGGAGGGGTCAATGTTGCAGATGGGGGGTACCCTGGAGGGGTCAATGTTGCAGATGGGGGGTACTCTGACGGGGTCAATGTTGCAGATGGGGGGTACCCTGGCGGGGTCAATGTAGCTGAAGGAGAGTACCCTGGAGGCGTTAATGTGGCAGATGGGGGTTACCCTGGAGGCGTGAATGTAGCAGATGGGGGATATCCTGGTGGGGTCAATGTTGCAGATGGGGCGTATCCTGGCGGGGTCAATGTTGCTGACGGATTTCCTGGATGTGGTTTTCCAGGTAATTCAAACTTTTGGGCATTCATTATGAGCGTTTTTACAATTACTATGAGTGAGTTAGCACTCACAGTTTCGATTGCATTGCATACATAAAACAAATTTGTATTCACTTTCAACAATCAATCTTTACTGATTTTTAACCGACTTCACAAAATGAGGAGGTTCTCAATTCGTCTGTAATTTTTTTATGTTTGTTACCTCAGAACTTTGGACTGGGTGAATCGATTTTTATGATTCTTTTTTCTATTTAAAAGCTGGTGCTTCCCGTGTGGTACCATTATATTTTTTTCATAATTTCATCAAAATCTGTCAAGCTGTTTTTGAGTTACACTCCAATAACTGAAAAGTATTACGTATACTTACACAACATTCCAATTATGGTTGAAGACATCGGTGAACATACACAATGGCAATAGATCCCGTGAGTAGCAAAGGTCACATAAAAAGTTAAAAAAAAAAAAATGTAACCACTTTCACGACTCAAGTGTGAAATAACTTGTCGTAGTCGGTACCATGCGCACAATATTTTGACAATAGCTACCTACTTTCGAACTATCATGGTATCGACTTCAACAAGCCATTTCACACTTTTGAGTGTTGAAGTCGGTTCCATTGATTTTTTTTTAATCACACTCAGTCCCCCGCTCTAGGATTCCCTGTATCGCGGGAGGCATGGACATACACAATCACAGCAAACAAACTGCCAAGACCCGGGACAAACATCTACACTCATCGAAAAAATCTTTGCCCCTGCCGGGATTCGAACCCAGGGTCCCCGAGACACAGAAGTCATGTCATGGACAGTAACCACTGCGCCACGGCGACCGTGTTTTAATCAATCAATTTATGTACTTTCAAGCACTATTCCAAGAAGGGGCTACTCAAATAAAGGTTACGTCTATGTCTACCCATCAGCCCTCACAAAGTGTCGCGTTATAATATGAATATTGTTGTATGTATACTGAGATCAGTAACAGAGAAGACGCCGCGAAGGAGAGTTCTACGCTCTTGTCGCCGCTCGGACCTGAACCACTGAAGACGTCGACCGCAGTGATCGACGAAACGTCTGGAACACAAGTTTCACTTACACCACGGCCAAACAGCCCGGAAGCAATACATACAACATGCAACGCCGACCGTGAAAGCCTTAGAGTTTACAATATGAATATTATTTGAAAAAATGTCCTATATTCGAAAGGGTATAGGTAGGTATACACTTTTAGTTTCGTCCTAAATTAATTTCATTATAATGGGTTCAGTATTTCCCTTTATTTGAAAAGTATTCAATATGTTTCACGGATAAGGTCAGAAGTCAGTGTGTATATTTTAAACTACGTTATAGAAGTGGTAATAGCCCAACGGTGGGAGTATCTGTTATTAATCATGGGGGAAAATAAAATGGAGATCGATCCGATAACTCCCTCTCGATCCGATAACTCCCTGTTCGATCCGATAACTCCCTGTCCTGGCGACAGCTCAAGCCGAGGTCCGAACCTCAGTGGTGCCCTTGAGCTAGTCGCCTCGTCCCCTCCTAGTGGCACAGCGCCGTCAGCGCTAGCCTCACTAGGCGGTGCGCCTTCTGCGCCCGCACAAATACCGGGCTGAGCACCATCTGTGCTCGCCCCCCCCCCCTCCGGTGAAGCTGTAAATGCCGGTAGAGGCAAACAGCATTAGTCCGTAAGAAAAAAAAAAGAAAAAAAAAAAAAAATGGAGAATGTGCACTGGAATTGCATAATCTGATTCCACCATCCCCTTTCTATCATCGGTCGACTCGACGTACGGCAATTCGCCATCGTTATATGGTAGATATACCACCTATACGCACGAAGCGTTTTGCTTCCACTTTCTTAATGCGTACTGCCAAGGAATGGAACTCGTTGCCCGAGTCTGTGTTTCCCGATATGTACAATCCTGGAGTCTTCAAGTCGCGAGTGAATAGGTACCTTCTAGGTTTGCGTGCTGAATCCTAGACAACGTCATCACTTAACATCAGGTGAGACAGTTGTCAAACGCAAACTTATAATAGTAAAAAAAAAAAAAATGTGGTGAACCCCTTCCTTGTTTAAGTGGGTTGAAAATGGACTTTATTGAGAATGTTCTCCTTTTATCGAAGTCGTACACACTTGAAGCGATGATAGCTCAGCGGTGGGAGCGTCGCCTGTCAAACTGACGGACGCTGGTTCGATCTCCACCAACGGCTTCCGATGAAGGTAACACCATTATCGAATTTGAGCATGGTGGTATATTACGTGCGTTATGAAGGATAAGTTGAAAGTAAATTAATCATTCATTCATATCAGCCATATGCCTCCCCCATATAGGGTTGATTTACTCGCCACGCTTGGCAGGCGGGCTGGCGAGTGCGGTACGATATCCGATCCTCAGAAAGCGCTGCTGCCCACCTCCTGCTACGTGGTCCCTTAGCCGACTCTTACAGCACCCGCGTGAAGAGATGGGAGAGGCCTATTCCAGGCCGGTACCATCACGACTCCAGAAAGTGCTTTATATGAGCATGAAAAATATATGACAATATATGACAATATATGTAATAAAAAGAGTACTTAACATGAATGTGGATGGATATAGAGGTAGAGGAAGGCCGAAGAAGGTATGGATGGACTGTGTGAAGAATGATAGTTAGATAGATAATGCTTTATTGTATCACAAACACATTTGTACATGTTATTACAGTACTTAACAATTAATATAGTGAGACAATAGGCGGCCTTATCGCTGAAAGCGATTTCTACCAGGCAACTGTGAATGAAATATATTGTAGTACTAATAATTACAGGATGTTTTCAACAAAGTAAGAATTAAAAAGAATTACTTAGCTAATTATAACAAAATTTGTATGAAATCATACATAAATAAACCTTCTCATATATACATATATGAATATATATAGAATGTATATAATATAATAAATACATAGGTATATATTTAGATTAATGTGTGTAAAATAGAGATTAACGCAGTAAGGTGTTACTTAGACAGATATAACAGTTTAAGTTGATTTTTAAATATTAAATGATTTTAAATATTAATTTAATGATATGCTTATGAAAGGTGTGAGAACTGAGACGAATAATGATAGAAGAGAATGGAAGAGGAAAATATGTTGTGCCGACCCCACCTAGTGTGGGATAAGGATATGAAGAAGTAGCTGGTTTAAAAGTATACGATTGTACGTTATATGATGTATACTCTCAAAAAAAAAATTTTTGATTGATTGATTACATATAAATATTTATATTATTCACAATAGGCAGGTGTTTGACCACTATCTCGCCTGATGTTAAGTGATGATGCGGTCTACGATGATTCGCGCCTGCCTAGAAGATACCTGTTCACTCGTGACTTGAAGATGCCCAGATTGTATTCATGTATAATATATACATATATATTGTCTGTTCCAGGTGTACATCCAGGCTTCGGCGGCGGCGGCGATGGGTCAGTTAATGTATGTACTTCTTTCATCCATTCGAATTTTAAACTTTCTCTGAGTTGTAACGGCTGACGTGACATTGGCTTCCTATCCTGCGGCCTAAGGTTCGATTCCTGACCGGGGCGTACATTACAAATCACGAACATTACTTAAACATATCTCTCTCTCTCTCTCTCTCTCTCTCTGTGTGTGTGTGTGTGTGTGTGTGTGTGTGTGTGTGTGTGTGTGTGTGTGTGTGTGTGTGTGTGTGTGTGTGTGTGTGTGTGTGTGTGTGTGTGTGTGTATTGGTGTGTTATAGGAGTAGAATGTTTTTTTTTTCTTACTGCAAGTAATATTATGCGAGTAAAGACGAATCTCAATTTAAGGCGATGTGGTAGGAAAATCCGATACTTTGGAAAAGAAATAAAAAAATGTAGAAGATAGGGCTTTGAATTTTTCACATTTAATAACTCTGGCTCATGTGACGTCACAAAGCTTATCTCCCCGACCCCTTGTCACACTTCGTTGACCCCCTTCCTACCCCTTAATGTGTGACGTAATTTATGGTTGATATGATATGGAAAGAGGTTTATTACCATTACCAGTCTTGCAACTTGCATGATACTAACTTTAATTCTTTCAGGTTGCAGGGCCTTACCCTGGGGTACTTAGGAGTGGAGGGGGGGAGCCTGAGGGGGAATCGAAAGAAACTGAATAATCATTATAAAAATCTGTGATACCGTGTTATTTTATATTTTTTTTATTATATCAATAAACCTTATTTGTATATCATGTTTGCTTTTATTATTTTTGAACTAAGTAGTTCATAAGCTAAAGTACGCTTTAAAAAATATATTATTAAATATTTTTTTAATTTATTTTTTTATTGCCATCTCTCCTTGATAAATATGCAAAGTTTGAAATTGATCCGTCGTTTCAAAGGGGAAAATCACGGTCTAAAAATACCAATACAAAGATACTTCTCACTTTGCCGTGGCGCAGTTGTTAGTGTCAGTGTCGTGACTTCTGTGTCCCCGGGACCCTGGGTTTCAATCCCGGCAGGGGCAAACATTTGTGCAAGGAGTGTAGCTGTTTGTCCCGGGTCTTGGGTGTTTGTGTGCTGTGATTGTGTATGTCCATGCCTCCCGCGACACGGAATCCTAGTGCGAGAGTCTTAGTGTGATAAGAAAAAAACTATAAAAAAAAGATACCAAGCTCAGATAAATGAACCAGGATACTCAAAGATACCAAGCTATTATATATATGTGGTATCCGGCTTTACTCATGTTTATAGTCGAAGTTTCAACCTAGGTTTCGAGGATGTCCGATGCTCATCCTCAGGTGAGTTTACGCTGCCAGGTCGCGGCGACCACTGCGGGCGGCAGCGCGCTCAGCTCGCCGCGACAGCTGCGGTGCGGGTGGGGGTGGCGGGCGGGGCGCAGTATTTGTTGAGGGGGTGCGCCCGGGACTGGCAGCGCGCTGCGTCATCGTCCGCCCGGACGATGACGCAGCGCCCGCAGTGGTCGCCGCGATCTGGCAGCGTAAACTCACCTGAGGATGAGCATCGGACATGCTCGAAACCTAGGTCGAAACTTCGACTATAAACGTGAGTAAAGCCGGATACCACATATATATAATAATGTGTCAAACTCATGAGAATTTCCAATCAAAAAAAGATACCAAGCTAATAAAAGCGTATTAATTACAAAACAACCTCCTTACAAATAAAGAATGTAATTAAGTAGAACATATTATTCATAAGAAAATGTGCAATAGTTTACCAGGAGCGCCCCGCGATTTACCCGCATCGTGATGATCAATTATGATCAAAAGTAGCCTATCGCTGGTTAAATTTTCTGGGTTATTCTGGGACCTAAAGTATCAACATACCAAATTTCATCGAAGTTGGTGTAGCCGTTTGAGCGTGAAGAAGTATCAAACATACACACATACACACAAACTTTTGCCTTTATAATATTAGTGAGATTGTATAATGAAAAGCTTACCAGTAATCAAAGAAAGTTGCCAGTTCCATAGAGTCTATGTCGCGTCGCGGTGCCATATGCTCGTCTGCAATGCCGGAGTCCACATCTTCTTCCGAGCTGCCACTCTCCGTATCACTCATTGCACTTATGACACTTCACACTCAGTTTTAACTAGCAACACTTTTGTATTTTGTGTCTATCATCATAAAAAATAAACTTTACAATTCCACTAAAACTTCTATGTAAGTATAGAGTAAAGTATAGAGATTAGTATAGATTGATGATTGATACAAGTATAGATTGATATACCTATTATGAAAAACTAAATCAATGGTTGCAACAATGTTTATGTTGCAATTCCAATTCGTTTTAGATCGGATGTCAATGCCATCTAGTGTCAGTCCAGGTTAGTGTCATGTTATACTAGTTATACTCAATGATATTTATGTTTATATGAGGTAGATGTCGCACAAGCGCGCGGAAACTGAGGCGGCAATATTAAGTCAATTGTAGTAATTTTCATTGCGACGCGTATTTCAAGCGCATGTCTAAACATATAGCTATCCTTTTCTATATTATTTGTACCGTATTATCTGTCGCAGTAAGCATGTTTATGTTGTAAAAGAACAAAATCTGAGCACCGCGCAGTATGAATATAGATAGATAGATTAACTCTTTATTGCAAATCATAAAATGTACATCAAAAGTGTATTTTATAAATACACGTTTGATGTAATATATGTAATCTTTAGTAAAACATCATTGAGTTATACTAGTATAACACTAGCTACGCCCCGCGTTTTCTCCCGGTGATGAAAAACGGCAGTGATGATGGTGAAAAATATAGCCTATGTGTTATTCTAAGAAGTCAGCTACCATCATACTAAATTTCATCATGGTGCAACTGTTTGTGCGTGAATTAGTAACAAACATACACACATACAAACTTTCGCTTTTATAATATTAGTGGGATTATTTATAATGTTTATATTGTCAAACTAGATCTAAGACAGAAAGAAACTCAAGAGCGTTAACAATTTTTAAAGATTTATTTTAAAAAAAATTTTTTTACCTAAATATGGAACTGACTTCAACACTCAAAAGTGTGAAATAACTTGTTAAAGTCGGTACCATGATAGTTCAAAAGTAACTATTATCAAAATATTGTGCTCATGGTACCGACTTCTACAAGTTATTTCACACTTTTGAGTGTTGAACTTGGTTCCATTTTTTGGTAAAATTTTTTTTGCATCCTTTTCAGTGACCTTTGCTACTCACGGGATCAATTGTTATTGTGTAAGTTCACCGATGTCTTCAACCGCAACTTTATTAATATCGTCGAGGTATGAGTAGCACTTTTCAGTTATTGGAGTGTAACTCAAAAACCGCTTATCGGATTTTAATGGGAGCACCATGGAAGTATACTCTATCAAACAAAAAAGAATCATCAAAATCGGTTCATAAACAACGAAGTTATCCGCGAACACATAAAAAAAACGGTCGAATTGAGTAACCTCCTTTTTAACCGACTTAAAAAAAAGAGGTTCAGGTATGTGTGTTCGCGGATAACTTACTCGTTTATGAACGTTTTTGTTAGATAGAGTATACTTCCGTGGTGGTCCCATTCAAATTTCATCAAAATCGGACAAGTAAGCGGTTTTTGAGTTATACTCCGATAACTGCACAGAAAAGGGTAAAAGAAAATTTTTTAACCATTAAATGGACGTTATGGTATGTCACAGAGGGCCATTTTTTATTATATTTTATTTCTTGTGGCAAGGCAATAAGCAATTTTGATTTGATTTCATTTCATAAGACGGTACGGTCTTAAAGAACGGGCTGAACCTCCTGGCTTTTCTTAAAGATAAAGAATAATTTAGATAACTAGCTGCGCCCCGCGGTTTCACCCGCGTGCACTACGTTTTTCCCGCTGACTCAGTTATCCCACGGGAACCATACTTCTTCCAGGACAAAAAGTAGTCTATGTCCTTCTCCAAAGTCCCATGTATCTTTATACCAAATTTTATCTAAATCGGTCAAGCCGTTTTCATGTTATGTCGTGACAACGGAAAACGGGTTTCATTTTTATATATATAGATTAAGATTATTATAACCTTAATTGTGTTTGAAGGCTGTCTCACCTATAGCCCTACACAAAGTAACATTCTACAAGCGTTAACGCTGAGAAATAACATACAAATGTATGAGATTGACACTTCAACGGGATATTTTTTGTTTATTTTCTTTTTTTAAACTGTATAGATCTAAAAAGCGTTTAGCTAGCGTTTGACCACTATCTCACTTGATGGTCAGTGACGATGTGGTCGAAGATGTTATCATGTGATCAACAAAAACAAATAGCAAATTGGTAGATAATGGACAAAACGCATAGCAAAACGTTTATATCTTCCCGAGCACATTTTATCTCTTGAACGAAGAGAATGAGCGATCGACGTGAACGCGTGACGTTGTCTACCGATCTCTAAACGATAGCGATGAAGCGATTCTCTTTCTCTAACTGAATCGCTTCATCTTATCTAGGCCTACTGATTTTTGCTGACGACGTGGTTGTAGTAAGTATATACTTATGTAGGTAGACACAAGTTTATATTGTGAATGTGGGTAGGTATTGTTAAATGAACATGTACGGTTCGCCGGTACCCTTGAGATCGAAATAAATCAGTGTTCGACCAACTTGCTTGTTTTACTACACTGGTCTCAGACATAGCACGCAAACTTAGAAGGTTGTATCAGTAAAGTTGTGTTTTCCACATGAGTAAAAAAATACTTTGTAAATCTTACTTTTCTATTTATTTTTTACGAATAGATGGATCCAAGAGGGTAACACTTGCCAACCCATTATTCGATCTGGCAACAATTGCAATGAACTCGTTTGACATTTATATTACAGTTAGCTAGCCAAAGAGATCGAGAGCGTTGAGGTTTTATTTTCATCGACCTAGATTTATTTAGGACGATTAAATGCCTGTAACTTCCTGGGTTAAAGAACACTGATAATCACGGATGTACTTATTTTTTAATTTATGATAATTTACTTATGACTTATATATTATGGAGAATGTGCACTGGAATTGCATAATCTGATTCCACCATCCCCTTTCTATCATCGGTCGACTCGACTTACGGCAATTCGCCACCGCTATATGGTAGATATACCACCTATACGCACGAAGCGTTTTGCTTCCACTTTCTTAATGCGTACTGCCAAGGAATGGAACTCGTTGCCCGAGTCTGTGTTTCCCGATATGTACAATCCTGGAGTCTTCAAGTCGCGAGTGAATAGGTACCTTCTAGGTTTGCGTGCTAAATCCTAGACAACGTCATCACTTAACATCAGGTGAGACAGTTGTCAAACGCAAACTTATAATAGTAAAAAAAAAAAAAAAAAAAAATATGTTTTTATTTTTACTGACTTTCAAATAGAAGAATGCAATCTTTTTTTTTATGTTTGTTATCTCATAACTCTCGATTGAGTGATCCGTTTTTCTATGATTTTTTTAAAATTTAAAACTGGTGCTTCCCGTGTGGTCCCATTTAATATTTAATCTAAATCAGTGAGCGGTTTTTTGTAACACTCCAATAACTGAAAAGTCTACTTGGACGACTTTCTGATTGAGGGTGAAGAAATCTGTGAACATACACAATGACAATTGATCCCGTGAGTAGCAAAGGTTTGACCTTAGCTACTCACGTGAAAAAAAAAATTACCTAAAAATGGAACCGACTTCAACACTGAAAAGTGTGAAATAACTTGTCGAAGTTGGTACCATGCGCACAATATTTTGATAATAGTTACTTTTGAACTAATTTAAGTATCATGGTACTCACTTCAACAAGTTATTTCACACTTTTCAGTGTTGAAGTCGGATCCATTATTTGGTAAACATTTTTTTGGTAAATTTATTCATTATACATATTGTTTACCCACGGTTTCTACTGTTTTTTTTTCTATATACACATAACATTAAATTATATTATTAAGTACTATGTTATTTCTCTTTTACATTTCTTGGTTAAGGCAAACAAATTTCATGCGGCGCCCACAAGATGGCGTTATGAAGAAACCTTGAAAATTATTTATTTTGTGCAAAACTCCTTGCACTAACCTCTAGTTCCGACCTCGAATGATTTTGCTTGGTGAGCCGAATGCCTTCGGAAAGACGCTGATTGAACGCGTCACATATAATTTATAAGCATAGACTAAAAATATGAATAGTAACTATAACTGATTCGCAAAACAATTGCGACACGAAACGAATTAGTCACTCGACGCGGCGACGGTACTTGGCCTAAATCTTTTTATAATAGAATAAAATTAGTACCTCACCTCTGATGCTAACGAAAGACTTCGTGGAAACCCTTTTAGAATTGTCACGGGCACTATTGTACCCAAAAGTAGGGACTTGGCCAAAACTAGGGATCTACCATTCACTTTTTTTTATACTGTATAGATCTAGCGTTTGACTATCTCACTCGGTGATTAGTGACGATGTGGTGACTTTTTGATTGACTCTGAGCCTGCTTATAAGGCCCATAGTCTCAGACCAAGTTTCAGTTCCGTAAGTCATCACAGATAAGACACGCTGGTCGGAGACCTTCCTTTTCAGGCATTACGGTATTTTGGACGAAAGGTTAGTATTCAGCAATATAGATGTTATTTTAAATTCGATTCTCAATTCTGACTTTTTAAATTCTTATCAGCTTCGGCTCTTTAGTAAAGTCAAGACTCCAAGCCCAGCACCGACGCTCTAGTTTTCTTCTTAGATTCTATTTGGAGACTGGCTGGAGTTAAATAATTTGAAATTCCTCTTTCCTTACTTAATTACGAATAAGAGTACTCAATTTTACATCAGAGTTGGCGGAGAGGTTATGGTGGCTAGCACAATGCTAGACAGTCGCCGTGGCTCAGTGGTTAGTGACATGACTTCTGTGTCTCCGGGCCCTGGGTTCGTATCCCGGCAGGGGCAAACATTTGTGAAATGAGTGTAGGTGTTTGTTCTGAGTTTTGGATGTTTGTGTGCTGTAATTGTGGATGTCCGCGCCTCCCGCGACACCGGGAGTCCTAGTGCGGGGGATAGAGTGTGTAAAAAAAGGCCAGTTTCAGACCTAAGAACAACGATCGTCTGTTTAACGTATCCATCGAATCAAGGGAAAGCTCAGATGAAAATGCCACTAGCATCCGTCTAAGTTGTGACCGTAGAGTACGGTTAACGAGTTAGCAGTCAGCTCTGCAACGTAAGTGTAAAAGCTCTTGGCCCATAAGAAACAGTCATAATCCTTCCTAGTAATATTATAAATGCGAAAGGTAGTGTGTATGTTTGTTTGTTACTTCTTCACGCTCAAACGGCGACACCGATTTCAATTATATTTGGTATGGAGATAGCTTATACCCTGGTTTAACACACAGGCTATTTTAATCATCACCATGATAACCGTTTTTCATCAACACGCGAGTGAAACCGCGGAATGCAGCTAGTTTTGTTATAAAAGTCCTCATCCTCATCAAAAATCCGTGCAAACGATCCATGAGATAGCATGTCTATCTCTTATCCACTTCCAGTCATGGGACACCCATCTACCCACAGGACTAGTCAGCCAGAAGTAAATTCAAACAATAATTAAATTATAAGTAACCACTATGGCATACCTAGAACTATTTTTTGTGTTTAATACAAGTACAAGGGTAAATAATACAAGTGTGTCCTAAACTTGTATTTTGTAAATTGTATTAAAAGCTTTATGTTCAACTCGCCCGAAATAAAAGGTTACCGACCCCTTCTCTAGGTAGTCATAATACATTGTAGACCGCCTTATAACTTAACATCAAGTGAGATAGCGGTCAATTTACTGTCTATCTAAAACATTCTAAATAGAACGGTTTTTCACGAAAAGAAAAAGGTTTAACGTTTTAGTCACTTTAGTTTTTTAACGCGGTATCCACATTTTCGTTATGACAAAAAAATAACTCATCATACATCCAGCCTGCTTTTAGATAATCCTTTTAGTCGCTCACACTCCTTGCTCACTTGACACTGATATTTAACTTTTTAATTTTGTTTTTAAACTCGTGTTGATTGTTTAGACAAAACGCGGACGTTGGTTTTGTTTCGGCACCGACGCAAACTGGGTGCGTTTTGTTCTCATTGCATTGAAGGAGGACAGTGAAATACATGGAGACGGTAAATTGCACGATTGCGCTTTGAAGACAGCTATTGTCATTTCTAACCTATGCATATAAAGGAACGTACCCATACTACGTGACCTTTTCAGAGGGGGGAGGGTCATCTTATTCCCACTTGGTCAAGAAGGCGGGGGAAGGGCTTTAGGTTTTTGTTACCTAGTCAATATCGTCTAGGGAAATCTCGAGCTTTTTTGAGCTATATTCAATAATGAAAAGATAACAAACGCATTCCATCACACATCCCCGTATTTTTTTAACCACTTATTATTATAAGTATGTACGCAAATTATTATTTTTTCTTTAAAAATGATTTTTAACCATATTTATTATTACTACGTGAGAATTAGAGGGGGGGGGACGACTCTAATTCTCACGTAGTAATAATAAATATGGTTAATTATGGTTTTCGGTATATGATTACTACGTGAGAATTAGAGGGGGGGGGGGGGGGCTCTAATTCTATATATATATATAATACTAACGTAGTATGGGTGTACGTTCCCTAAGAATATTATACTTAACGTGACCATTTATTTTGTATCTAAAAACGGGACACCTTTTTGATCATGATGTCGGCTAGTGCGGTGATTCTGGGTACTCCCCATTCATTGTAGATATTGTAGAAAATACACAGCGATCCAATGTCTCTGCGCATACCGCTCGAAATCTCCGGTAAATTTGTTCATTTTTGTTGTTTCATGACGTCCAAACGACCTTCAACCATAGGGTGGTAGACGATCTATTTGTCCGACACGGTACATTAGAATAACACAATTTAATTCTACATTCTGAGCATAACTCTATTGCCCAGAAATTATATTTACTTATCGCTGGCTTAATTTTCAAAGTTCGTATCCCCATTTGGTTTTACAGGAGGAAGAAAAAACTATTTTTTAAATAACAAAATAAAAATATAGTAATACAGCTTTATTTACGTTTAGATGATAAAAAACTAAATACATTTAGGAGATACAAGTGATTCTATCTTGTTCGTTACGAACGGCATTTTACACTAGATGGCATTAAAAACAATAATTCAAAAATGTTTTATTTACGAACTTTGAAAATTAAGCCAGCGCGGCGTCAATTTCGTAAGGCCGCATTTTATCTGCAACAAACCAATGTAGAGACTCTCAATTTAGTAGGTAACAATAACTTAGTTTGGGGTCCGGGGTATCTCTGTGTCTATATTTGTCTGAATTAGTTCGATAAAAATGTTAGCTACCAGCTCCACAGATTTGTTGTTCTACAGACAGCCAAGTGCGGTCTATTCTTGCCAGGACAGTTCGCTGCACCGATCCCACCAAACGTTAATGCTGTCACCGTGACGCTGCGTAACTAATTAACTCAAACAGAATGATACGAAAATTACCTACGAAATAATGGAGTAAAGATGCTTATTTATTCCCGACACAGACATCACTAAAACATAGAAGGAAAGAATTTATAACCTATTTCAGGCACCAGTCCCTCACAAAGCTAGGTTTTTATATTTGTATCCCCTAAATTGTATATATTATATAAGCATGAGAACATTAATGTGTATGGATATAGAGGTGGAGGAAGGCCGAACAAGGTATGATAGACTGTGTGAAGAATGATATGTTTATAAAAGATGTGAGCACTGAGATGACTAATGATAGAAGAGAATGGAAGAAGAAATGTTGTGATTGGACACTCTTGACTCTGTGATGAAACGGATGGCGCTTTCCTCTACCTGGGGCTCAAAGTCACACGCCGGGCTCTCCTTGCACTTGAAGTGGTATATTTAGGAGAACCCGCCATGCCCGTTGAGCATTTGCACCAGTTCAGGGTTTATGTCAATCTTTCTGACAGTGCGGTACGCTTGGATGGCGTCAGGAAAGAAGGCTTTGGTTGTGGCCCTAGTTCCGTATTCGTCTACCTTATAAATAATACCTTCTTGTAAATAAATAGGCTAGGAAATGTGTGGTTAAAATCAATGATTTTGACGTCAGCTCAATGATTATGACGTCAGCTCAATGATTTTCACGTCAGCTCAATGATTATGACGTCAGCTCAATGATTTTGACGTCAGCTCAATGAATTTGACGTCAGCTCAATGATTATGACGTCAGCTCAATGATTTTGACGTCAGCTCAATGATTATGACGTCAGCTCAATGATTTTGACGTCAGCTCAATGATTATGACGTCAGTTCACATTCAACAGAACTGGTGTCCATGGATTTAAGTACATCTAATTTAACACTGGAGCAGCTGTGCCATCGACCGAGAGCCATACTCCGATATATTTATGTATTTATTTAATTTAAAGGAAGACCAACAGCCGTTATACATAATAGATATACTGATATAAAACAGGAGGCCAATTACAGGTCCTCACGAATAGTAACACTGATTTTGACTATTGAAGTAATGCGAATTATATATACTTAGCTTCGGGATAGTTGTATTCACCTAATAAACCTATTATATATATATATATATTATATCACGTAAACAATTTAAAAAGTATAAGTATATATGTTACATACCGTTGTTATTAAAAAACAAGTTAGCTAACAACCGTCTAGCCGACCCGATGCTCGTACAGAACAGATCTAATATAAAAAGGAGCTTGGATGGCCGGGGTAGCTGGCGGGGGAAATGCACAATACACCCCAAGCGGGACGTCAGGGCAGGCCATATCGCCCCCATATAAATTAGAAGTGTGGTTAGATCCAATGATCTTGGGAGTAGATAACGGCCTCGTGGAATCTTTGCCTGCGCTGATGAGTCTACTAGGCGACTGGACATCGCGTTGAGTCTTATAGCCAACAAATGCGACACCAATGTCATAACCAGCCGCCTTGCGGTCTATCTTTCAACACATGCCGTTAAAAATAATGTAGTGGCATAAAAATAAATGGACAGACAGCTAGCGTAATAAGAATAGCTAGCGTATCGAACCTCGCCTAAAGTTCAGCCGCCGAAAGAACGCGCTCGCGTGTTTGAATTCGTAATGTCGTCTTTTTTACTTTTAAATGGAATAAAATCCCACTATTATAAACTAGTAGCGCCTCGCAGTTTTACCCGCGTGGATTACGGTTTTCCCGCTACCTCTACTACCCCACCGGAACTTGCGTACTGCCAAGGAATGGAACTCGTTGCCCGAGTCTGTATTTCCCAATATGTACAATCCAAGTCTTCAAGTCGCGAGTGAATAGGTACCTTCTAGGTTTGCGTGCTAAATCCTAGACAACGTCATCACTTAACATCAGGTGAGACAGTTGTCAAACGCAAACTTATATGTAAAAAAAGGCACCTCAAAGTGCAAGATTCAAGTGGTTTTGCGTTGTTGTATTTTTTGACAGTTGTCTTGACCAGACTTGAGACCAGCTCTAGTTATGGAAATAATTCCTTTTTATTTAACTTTTTCCGGGATAAAAGTAGCATAGGTGTTAATCTAGAGTTTAAACTATCTCCATACCAAATTCTTTTCGGTGTAGCCGTTTGAGCGTGAAGAAGTAACAAACATACACACAAATGCATTAATAATATGAAAAGTACGATGTTATCCTACTTATATTATAAATGTGAAAGTTTGGATGTTTGTTACTCAATCACGCCTGGACGGATTTGGATGAAATTAGGTATATATATATACTTCAGGTCCTGGAATAACACATAGGCTACTTTTCATCATTATTATCATCAATCATCACCACGCGGGTGAAACCGCGAGGCGCAGCTAGTGGATAATATATCCAATATGCATAGATGAGTTTGGATGGATGTTTGTTACTCAAGCACGCCAGAACGGCTGGACGGATTTGGATGAAATTTTGATTTTGGTATGTAGATATATCCCGCAATAACACATGGGCTACTTTTCATCATCATCATCATTACCAATCATTACCACGCGGAGGAAACCGCTAGGCACAGAATCGCGGGGGATTAAATTGTCTATGTTCACCGATTTCTTCACTCGTAACTATAATGTCGTCCAAGTGGATGTAACATTTTTCAGTTATTAAGGTGTAACTCAAAAACCACTCGTCCGGAATTTTAATGAAATTTAAATGGGAACACACGGGAAGCACCAGCTTTCAAATAAAAAGAGCCATCAAAATCGGTTCACCCAGTCGAAAGTTCGAAAAATTGAGAACCTCCTTCTTTTTGAAGCCGGTAAATAAAAAAAAACTGAAATCTGGCTTGTATAGAAAAATAAAAAACCACAGAATAATTAAAATTTATTTCTCTTTTGCATCATTTTTAATCTATTTTGCATCTTCTTCAATCTATCCTTATTTGTCAGCGGTCTATGTTTTATTATATTAGTGTCCATTCGTTTCGTTTTTCTCTTAACCAATTTGACTTCAAAAAACATATTATTACACTTATCACAATTCTGACGCACGCCCAATTCATTCTTCTCCCCTATTAATTCGTAATTCTGTCTATTTTGCATATACACCTTCATAAACGAGAAACACATTTCACACAATTGCATAACCGATGACGTTATACGACACGATGACTTTATCGTATCAGGTTTGAACTTTATCGCATCCCGATAACTTGACTTCATCGTATCGGGTTTGACCTCAAGTGAATCCCGACAGCTTGATCCTAACACACCCGTTTCATGTAAATCCTGATAACACGACTTACTGGTCACGACATTCTTAATCACATCCGCAGCCATATTTGTTTTTCCACATTCGTGAATATTTAATAGTTTCGGCGAATCAAAGCCGGCGTTACAAACTGCACATTTGTAATATTCGTGAAAGTGTCTCAAATGTTTTCTGTAATCGTGATACTGGTGCGTGCATTTCTGACATTTGTAAGTGGCATATGTCATTTCTTGTTCTACTTCATCGGGGTGATTTTTCTCCATGTGCCTGCGTAGGTTGTGATAGTTTCCGGCTATGTAACGCTCGCAGATACAGCAGAGAGGTGAGCGCCATTGTTTTTGCCTGAGTTTAAGATGTTTCCCCTCATGCTGTAGTAATTGGAATCTGTAACAAGCCGAGCAATGTATGTATACTTCACCTGATTAACTGTATTATTTTAATTTTTAACTAATCTCATACTGAAATATAAACATTAAAAAATCAAAAACAGAACTTCAATTACAGTCTTTATATATTAACAATATATCGAAATAAATTTAAAGTTACATTATTATACAGCACTTCTATGGACAACTGTATCATAAATAACTTATTTACCATTAAGAACAACTTCAGCTGGACCGAGGAGGTTGCAATGCAATTTTTCTACATAATCTGTGGACGCGGCGCAACACATATGCGCGTTCAGGCGCGAATGGATTTTGGCGCTAAACGTTTACAAACTCTTATTATGATACAGTTCTTTGTTTTTGTCTTCTTATTATAAGTGTATGTGTGGTAATGCAACAAATAAATGTATATCTGGCCGGTTGGCGCAGTTGGTAGCACTCTGTCTTCTGAGCCGCTGGTCCCGGGTTCGATTCCCGGACAGGTCAAACATTTATGTGTATGAACATGTCTGTTTGACCTGTGTCTGGGTGTGTATATGTATATAAGTATATATCAGTCATCAGGTTACCATAGTACAGGCTCTGCCTAGTTTGGGACCTGAAGACCTTGTGTATTATAAAAAAAAAAAAAAACTATGTCTATGTCAATGGTTAGGCTAGTTAAACAAAGTCTCATTAGTAGATTGGGTGGGCATATGTGTCAGCGCTATCTCACTTGATAGTCAGTGGCGATGTAGCTGAAGATGGACTCAATCACCAAGAAAGTCATCCTGGAAATTAGGACAGTACCTAGAGTGTGATAGATAGATAGATATATACTTAATCGAACACAGTAAACAAAATTAATAATTAACAAAACAATTTTAAGATAACAACTGTAACAATAGGCTCTCTTATCGCCGTCAGCAATCTCTTCCAGACAACCTTTGGATGGAGAGGAATACCCTAACGGATGGCGGCGTCCATATCTTGAAGTTTTAAAAGACAAGTGTGGTAGTTAGTCAAGGGAACTCTAGAACCTATCACCATGTAATAGATTTCATAGCAATGTTGTCTACGCTTAGAGCTCAAGTCTGAGGTGGGGTTGGTGAGAGTCGGTGTCAATTTGCACAATTTTGCAGTTCTTTATCTGAGTTCAGAACTGGTCCGAGAGTAATGTTCCAGCAAGTCACTGTTCTTAAATAATAACAGTTTATAAGAGTTTCCCTGTGGTATATGTGACTGCATCCTCACTGTCCTTAATCAGAGGAGGCGAAAAGGCTATACGCGAGTACGCGAGAAGACGGTATTCTGTACGCTTTTTTTTTTATTCACAATTGGCAGGCGTTTGACCACTATCTCACCTGATGTTAAATGATGATGCGGTCTACGATGATTCACGCCTGCCTTGAAGATACCTGTTCACTCGTGACTTGAAGATGCCCAGATTGTATTCATGTGGAAACACAGACTTAGGCAATTGCCACCTAGTAGCCGAATTTGTCCCTTGAAATAATTTGAACAATTACATATTAATCCTAATTTCAAACAAACCAGGTTGAACCAAGCTTTGCTCGGTTTTTCATTAATATAAGTAAACAATTGTTTTGCTTGGTCTAACCTCAAACCAAATACTCATTAGCTTATTGTTGCTTAACAACGTTAACCATCTATTGTCATGTAACTTTAGTGTTGCTGTTTCTGTAAAATAGTTTAGTAGTTTTTTTAAGTTTGTGTTTCAAATTGAGCTTTGAGTGCTTTGAGCACAGAGAGCGTGCGTAAAGTCATTCCAAAATGCACTGACAGCTGCACACAAAATGTATATGACGTCATCATCCTGTGCTTAGAACGCTCACGAGTACGACGTAGAGCAGTGTGAGCGCTGTCAAACACATAGATAAATAACTATGCACTGAGAGTCAAACATCTCACTCATTATGAGAATCTGTCGAAAAATTGGTAGTTCGTCCACAAAAAATTAAAAACGTAATTTTATATATCAGAAAATAATGACCCATTTAGTGGCCATGAAGTACGGAAGAGAATGATTTAATATGAATTTAATGGGAACTGACATTTATATCATTCGCGCGCATTCACGCACAAAAAGCCGTTCCGATTTGCTTACGAGCGTCAGCACTGTCATTACTAAATTCATCTAAGAACAGCCAAATCCTTACGTACGAACGTGTGCACTGTGAACCCAAATTGAAACGCAGCCTAAGTAGTATTACTACTCGCCAATAGATGTCAGGAAGAGTCATATTCTAATATTTTAGCACTTTTTCATTGCCTGAAAACACGAATATAACGACGTTTCCCAAAAATGAAACTTAGCTAGATCGATTTATCGCCTCCGAAACTCCCTGCATGCTAAATAACATGAAAAACGTCGAAGCCATTTCCGAGATTCAGATTATATACATATATATGTACAAGAATTGCTCGTTTAAAGGTATTATTAGGTATTACAGGTATTAGGGTAAATCATAAAAAAATAGTTATACACATACATACCTATTAGGAAAGCTCTGGCCACAGAAACGGCACCTACAAACTTTATTCTCTATCAAATCATCATAATGCACAGCTTTACTATTTTTAACCAAAGGCGGTGTTGGGTCTTCTTGAACTTTATAGGATCTATCCTCGAATGTGCTATCTCTCTGGTACCCTTTTTTCAAAACATCTACACCACTGTTATTGTGATCTATAGTTCGAACTTCTTCAACCTTTTCATAATTCCTAATATTTGGTAAATTGGTGATCTCCGTACACATCATTTCGAGGTTGACATGACAGTCCGTCGTTAAATCTTTAAATAAATTATCTTCTACATCTTCTTCGAATAGAAGTCTGTGACGTATTGATTCCAATTCTTCATCAGAGGGACAACCATCACTCACGGCATCAGGTTTGTAAATTATCGGTTCACTTTTGAGACTTATCGGTTCAGATTGGGAACTTATTGAAACAGTTTTAAAACTTTCCGTATCGGGTTTCATAACATGCAAACTATTTACAATATGACTTTCATCATTTTCATCCTGTCTATAACCATTTTGCCTTAACTGACTACCTTTAATAAACATTTCTTTAAGCTCATCTTCGCACTTAACATAAACTTGTTTATTGACAATACTTTGCAGTATTTCTGGTATTTTACCATTAATTCTATCTTCGAATTCCAGTTTAGTGTACTCGGTTCGTGTTTCATGCTTGTTTGCAACGTGTGTCGCTAATTCTTCTACAGAGGTGAAATGGTGAAGACATTGTTCACATTCGTGGATCGTTTGCTTTATGAGAGGTATTATTATGTGGCTTACATTATGTTTCAGCAAGACGTATCTGAAATTGGATAAAACGAGATATAAGTAATTTAAAACTAATTAATAAGTAATTTAAAACTAATTAATTAAACAGTGACACATACAAAAAGCATTAGATGACTTCCTTATTGACTGTGCATGAAAATCAATCCTGTGAAGAGAAAAGTACACTGACAAGCGTAAAAAAAAACTTAACAAAAAATGGAACCGACTTCAACAAGTCAAACTCAAAAGTGTGAAATAACTTGTTGAAGTCGGTTCCCTTTTTTGGTAAATTTTTTTTACCCTTTTCAGTGATTTTTGGTACTCACGGGATCAATTGTCATTGTGTATGTTCACCGATTTCTCCACCCGCAACTATAATTTCATCGTATGCGTAACACTTTTCAGTTATTGGAGTGTAATACAAAAACCGCTTTCCGATTTTGATAAAGTTTAAATGGGACCACAAGGGAAGCACCAGCTTTCAAATAAAAAAAGAACGATCAAAATCGGTTCATGCAGTGGAAAGTTCTGAATCATTAAAAAACGTTACTGGTCAAATCGAGAATCTCCTACTACTTTAAGAAGTAGTCTTTATAGAATACAATTTCCAATTTCTTGTATGTTGCATACAATAAGATCAAAGCAATAAATGACTGCCATCATTTGATCAACATGCCATATTCTTGCAGTGAGTGGATTCTTATCCAAATGCTGCTAGTGCAGCATTCCAGCACAACAGTATCCCATCATCATCCATGATGATGATTAAATCTATGTCATCATCTATGATGATGATTAGGGCGCCACGCTTGGCAGGCAGGTTAGCGAGCGCAGTATATTGATTTTAACAGCAGAAGGCGCTGCTGCCCACCTTCTGGTACATGATCCCTTAGTCTACTCTTGGCATCCATAGGTAGAGATAGGGGAGTATAGTTCTAGGCTGGTAACCCACAGCAATCCCGTTAACAGTCATAACTGCAATCAATCTCAATAAACTTTATAAAACAGAGCAGAACTGAATTGTAAAACTGTTTGACTCATGTTGTTAACACCGTTTTTCAAAAATGTTCAACATTTGAATAAAAAATTTGCCAATGCAAATACATACTTGCAATATTTGTAGCAGAGCAGCAGTAAATGCATATGTACAAGCCTGTGTTTAGACAAGTAAAGATTTAAAATCAAGAATTGCATTCAGTTTTTCACTAGTATCCGCATGTAGACATAATCAGTTGTTTACACTTTTTATAGGACAATTATACATCTGGTCAATTTATTGCATTCAATTACAGGGGCCTAAGAGTACTATTCAACATGGCAATATGATCGGCTCACAATTGGTGAATTTGACAGCTTTGGTAGTCCGCTATGTTTAATTCGTTCATATTGAATCAATCTTGATTCAATTCTAGATTCAATGACACAGCGCGTTATTTCCGTAGTCTGTTAGCATATTAAATATCAAATGCCCTACTAAATCCACATAGGCTGAGTATAGATTCAACATAGACTCAGGCTGCTATTGCTTAGCAGACTACGGATTTTTGACGTTGTCTTATTGGCATCGGCTCGGCCTCGCAGCAGACTGAATATGAACTTTGAATTAGTAGACTTGACACCCAGGGTCATGTACGTACAAGAAATGGTATCATATAAATTTGGCCTTAAGTGTAAACTGTGTGACATCACAACAGCTGTAAAAGAGAATTTTCAACATTGTGTTTTAGGATGTAATGATAATTATAGACCAATGAAGAGGTATCCTATAGCTTTTGAATTCCCTGTGAGTGTCAAAATATGCATCAGAAACGGCAATATCTTTTGTTTTCCTCGTCTTAGGATTGAATGTTAAGCTATTTTTTCCCAGCTCCAAGGTATTGTAGTTCTTGCTTTTTTTTTTGTCTTGAGCACTTGATATTAATTTTAAATTGATAACTTCACTTGTTTCTGAGAAAAAAGAGTCTTAACACACAGGCTGACAAAATGTGACCCTACAAGAGTTCTGTTTTTTATAAGGTATGGAACTCTAAAAATAAACAAGTTTCACATGTACCCTTTTATAACAATAACAGATTGAAAACCATAAAAAACACGCATTTGTAGATAGCAAAACTAAAAAATAGAAAATTGCTAATCCTGTAGATCCTGTGGGCCAAGATGCATCGATTCTCTTTCTCTGACCTCTTGCGCTTTATATTTGTTCTCATTAAAAAATAAGGTATCAACTAATAATAATTTAAATTGAATTAATAACTAAGCCCCTGCTGTCACTAAAGTCGAAGAATGATCCAAAGCAGAAACTGGAATAGGAGCAGCTATAGCTGCTTGCAACCACAAATAAAAAGGGATTTGAGCTCTTTTGGTTTGATGCAACAATTTAATCCATTTTTAATGTTTTCTCTCTCGTTAACACTTGTACAATGTAACTTTGTCCAGGCCCACAATTAAGGGTAGTCAGGCAAATTATTCAAATTATATCATTGTCATCAGTCCTTGATAAGTGTGCAGTGCTTCTAAGTAATCCAATGTTTTTAATAGGATGAAAATCACATTTAATCTCTCTCTCATTAAGATCTCTTAGATAGATAGAGACACCAAACAATAAAAGCCAAATAAATAAAAAATGAAAATGAACACCATCAATGATGAAATAAAAAACACCGGCAAAAAGTACCAGGAGCAACTGGACATACACCCAAACCAACTGGCTGTTCAACTGACCCACCAAGACTATATACCTCGCTTAAAAAGAAAAATGGTGCTCAAAAGTAACTAAGAACTGAAAGTGCCTATTTAAAAAAATAAAGAAAGGGGAGATGACCTCACTGGAGGTCACACCCAAAAAAGCCAAACCACCCACAGCACATCTGCTGAAAGTAAACACTGATAGTAGATAAACGCAGAAAAGAAAAAAAAAAAAACAACTCACTTATTACTAAACAATCTATCACAGAACTCGCATCGTTCCCAGTTATGTTGACAGAGTGATTCATAAGAGTTCTCATCTTCTCCTGCAGATGCCTCTGTGCTGGTGCTTGATATGCTGATGCATCTCTCCTGCTTCATCATGCTGAAAATAAAAGTATATGATTTTATAAAAGAGGTAATATGGAAATAATTATAGGTTTATATGTTATTGTATTGACAGTACACTTAATAAACAGACCTTATGTTCTACTAGGGAGCCTTGAACCCACTACAGGATACCATCCTGTCGCTTTGCCATTTAAAGATAATCCCTGTAAGATATTTCTAATGAAGGAATAAATTCAGACAGCTTATAGACTGATACTATAGCTTATGTTTTAATTAGAGTATCTATGATTATTCTATATACATTGATCATGGTCATGAGAAAAAAACTGGACAAGTGCGAGTCGCAATCGTACACCGAAGGTTCTGTACAAATTACATGTTACAAAAAAATTTTTCCTTCATCTGTGCTATAAGATGTCGCTGTGTACCAATTTCAAGATTCTGAATTCACGGGAAGTACCCTGTAGGTTTTGATTCCCTTGCAAGTCTTAAAAATTTGCTGTACATACAGCTGTATTTTTTAATTGCATTGTCTAAGAGGTTTGAATTTTTCACACCTCCAAGGGACTTGGGTATTGAGTACTTGGGGACTTGAGTATTTGATATGAATTTCAGCTTGATACCTCACCCATTCCTGACAAAAAGGTCTTGACAGACAGACAGACAGATAAATGAAAAAGTGATCCTATAAGGGTTCCGTTGTATCTTTTTGAGGTACGGAACCCTAAAACTGTTGTCATGTAAATGGTTAATTAACAATAGTGTAAATATTTGAAAAATTGACTTAAGTGTTTCTTTCCAATAAAGATTTATTTCTTGAAGTGTCTGGAAGATGCCATAATTTAATCTGACTTTTAAATTAATATTTGTTTCTATTAAAAAATATTTTAAGTGATACACTGTCTTTAGCAGCAGTGCACCTATGTCATAATTGCTGCGCATAGCCCTATTTTACAAATTTATAAAATGGTGGTAGACATCCCGGAGTCATGACTTTTCATTTTCTTTTTCATTGGAAATTTGCTCTTCAATAAGATTTTTTTTCAAAATGTTCTAAATAGTAATAGTTTTAGAGATATTAACAGAAAAGAGAAAAATGAAAAGGCATTTTTTTTAAATCTTATTTAGTTAATAACAATCGCAATTTTTATGTGCTAATACATGCATGTGATACATTTTTCTAGATGTCATTCAGAATCAAATGAGCTATTGCTCATATTTTATCATAGCTTTATCAAGAAGTTCTTGAACTTATTGACTAGCCCACTGTACATATTCTACAATACTGTCATGTAACTAGCTGTAAGTTTTCATAAAATGAATAAATAAATCTTTAGTCTGTCCTTTTTGCCACAAATGTTGACCACATCAAAACTGTCAATTGCGATAGTTGTCATATATTTATTAAAATTTTAAGGGCTAACTTTTACAACATTAATTTTCACCACATGAAAAGGTCACCCCCCACATTGAATATAATTGTAATGGCTACACAGATCTAATTTCTACCTCAATGCAACTGTTATTTATAACAAATTTTTTTGTTACACTTCAGAGTGGGTTTGCTTTATTCTATCAAAAAATTTGCCTATAAATCTCAAGAGCAGCAACTATCTCTATGGGTTGCATAGGGGGTTAGAGGGAACTCTGAGATAGCAATACGTTTGCTTAATACCTACAATGCGAAAATATTGTTTGGTATACAAACCTCATAAACTAGTAACTTGAAAATCTAACTAGAAAATAAGTGGCATAAATATAAATAAAACTAATAATACTTCGTGGAATAGATATGGCTAAAAGAAAATAATAAGTTTAGGTGCTGATGAGAGCGTTCTTTTAAAATTCATATGCATATATATAATTTTTTTGTGAAGAACTGTGTAACCAGTGGGTGGGGAGGTGAAAATAATATTAGACTTACCGTGGAATTATCTAAACACATAAAATTAACCAATTAAATTCACAAAATAATACAAATTAAATCAAATAAACATTTTGATATAAAATTTTGACTAAAATAATTTACATTTCATGGAATAAATGAATAAATATGACGTCTACAAACATTTTTATTTTTGGCATTGTGGCACAGATTATTTAGGGAAACCTACGGTTTCATTGTGGTATTCTATTCATAAAATCTCTTTGAATAGATGACAGCCAAATTGTGAAATTATCAGTGCTGCCAACTCTAAGAATTCCCTTTTGCTAGATTCAATCACAAAAGTAGCTAGCTAAAAGATGGTAGCGGGAAAAATTGAGGAGAAAACTAAATTTTAGTTCCATTTTCCAAAATTAGTGTTATGTTGTCTAGGAACATTATGATATGATGATTGTGGATTATTAACCGTTAAGTAAACTCGAATAGGGTAAAGATTGCTTAACAAATTGCTTAAAAGGCAGACCTTCGCTTTTATATAATACCCTCCAAATTGTCCAACTATTTTTTTTAGTAAAATATCTATCACTGATTGAAATTTTAGAAATAATGGGTAGGATTTTCTATGTTTTCTAGTTCATGCCAAAACAAAATGCACCTAAATTTACACATAAATATATCCTATCCTACTAATATTATATATGCGAAAGTTTGTGTGTATGTGTGTATGTTTGTTACTTCTCCACGCTCAAACGGCTACACCGATTTTGATAAAATGGTAATGGTAATATAATTGTTACGGAGATAGTTTAAACCTTGGATTAACACATAGGCTACTTTTATTCCGGAAAAAGTATAGTTCCCGTTAGATAATTGGAGTAGCGGGAAAACCGTCATTGACGTGGGTGAAATCGTGAGGCGCACCTAGTAAAAAACTAAAGAAATAACAGAAAAAGGGACCAAATAACAAATTTTAATCAGTTATTTAGTCTTGTGCTCATCTGATACAACGGCAGTTAAGTTATAAGGTATTATTCCTCCTCATCCATTCCCTAGATCACGCACGACATTTAAACGTTCTAATGGAGTTCCCGCAATATGATAATTATACTGAATGTAGGATTTATTTTTAGTGAAACTTATAACTTGACATTAAGTGACGCCAGGTTATCCTCACACCATACTTGCATAAGATCAAGATCCCTCTGAAGTAGGTGACAGTCATACTCGGAGTGAATTCAGCGAAAAACTTTAATATCGTCTGCACAAGCAAGACAATTACTGTCCAGCTTATTCAAAAGATAATTAATAAAAGCTTAAAATAGCAGTGGGCCGATGTTAGTGCCTTGAGGTACACCAGAAAGTGCCAGAAGGGGCACAGATTCACATCCGTACCGTACAACGATACTAATTGGGACCTGTTTGGAAGATAATATTGTAGTCATCGTAGCAAATTACCATGAATACCTAAGTGCATAAGTTTACATAAAAGATTAGAATAATCCGCCCGATCAAATGCCTTTGAAAAATCTGTATAAATCGCATCTGTCTGAATTGTTTTGTTAAATGATTCACTTATATAACTAGCAGCCCCGGATCTAGGGGGGGGCAAGCCGGGGCCCATGCCCCAGGCGGCAAGTTCAGAGGGCGCCGGCGGCGGTTCAGAGGGCGGGAAATTTACACTTTACAGACGAATAGACAACTCATCATTTACTTAACTTTGACTACGGAATAAATATTAGTACAAGTACAGATATTTCATGGCCATATCAACTCGGGCGATACCCAGAGAACGGAGTGAGACATGCTGCACGAACATTTATTATATGCGAGGCGCGTAGGCATAGTCCAAAATACGCGCCCGCTCGCCCGCAAGAATCGCAGAACGCGGCAGCACGCTTCTGGTTACCGTGCGTGCGAAAGAGTTGAAAAAAACTCGCTCTCGTCAGTTACTCGTCACATTTTTAAAACATAACACTGTCGTGGGGAGTCACGACAGTGTTTTGTTTTAAAAATGTGTGTGTTGTTTATGTTTACTATTTATTACTTGTCGATCAACCGAAGGTAAAATACTGATTTTATTAGTGTCGCATCAATAAATCTATCACAGCTCGTCGATCGCTTTTCTAGGTAAGTATTTTATCATAACTATCTTATGCTTTTTAAGTTACTATATTTATTTTTTAAATTCAATTTAATACGTGCAGTCACTTACGTCGACGTCGTACGGACGTCAATTCTTCAATAATCAAACTTACGTAAAATTTTTACGTCGTCGTGCGTGTCATGTTTTGTTTATTACACGATGGCAGCCATCGGATGACTGAGAAGTAAAACAGCCTTTTTATTCCAGCTATTGATTCAATACAATCCAATGCAGCAGTTTAAAACGAATAAGCAGCCGTAAGCGTGCTGCAAATGGCACCTGTAGGTTGCCGTTCAGCTCGCAGTCTGACTGCTTCTCGCTTTATTTTGTAGCATGGCAAACCTCTGGGCTCCATGTCGCCGTACTGGCCGCAAATAAAAACCTTATAAAAAAGAATCGTCCGCCCGCGTTTGCTTTTCCTCGCGCGGCTTTTGCTTTTTGTTTCTTGTCAACAGATTTTAGAAAAATTGGCAGTTGATGATTTAAATATTGGACAATGTCGTGGCCAATCTTATGATAATGGGTCCAATATGGCCAGCATCCACAAAGGAGTACAAGCCACGATTGCAGAAAGGAATGAGCTGGCCGGTTGAGCTGAATTTAAATTTTGCGTTTCTTAATGGTACTAATTGAAATTGTCAATTGAAGAACTGCAAAAGTATGGAGTAGATCTGGCTCGAAAATACGAGCGAGATTTAAGCGCCGTTGAATTCTGTCAGGAACTTTGCGTTTTTAAAGAGCAACAAAATAAACAAACAAACCATCACTTTATTTGTTACACTGTTTTTGTATATTTTGTGTTAGGTACTATTGTATTTTCTTTCTAAACTAAATATGTTGTGTGCGCCGTGCAGTGTATATTCGTGCGTGACGTCACTTGCTGGTCCCAACGGAAGACCAGCGCTGGTTGAAGTAACCAGCATTTATGCTGAGTTGGGGTCGGCTTGTGGCAAAAAACTAGAGATAACTTTATTTTAATTTTTTAATTGTATTTTTTTGTTAGTTGCCACAATAAAGTTATGTCTATGTAATTTACTCTTTTCCTTTCTACTACATCCGCTAGCTGCGAACGAAAATTTAGCAAACTAAAACTAATTAAAAATTATTTGCGATCTTCTATGAGCCAGGAACGATTATCGAGTCTTGCAATCTTAGCGATAGAAAATCGAATTGCACACGAGTTAAATTATGACAAATCCATTGATTTATTTTCTGAACAAAACCTCGAAGAGTAATATTGTAATTTCAATTCACATATGCAATAATATATTTGATTTTTATTTTTATAATACATTGTAAAATATATATAATATATATATTATATATATTTATAAATATAAATATATATAATATATATATTTTTATTTTGAATCTGTGCTGAGTATACAATATATATCCTACACGTTTATATATCTGTAAATAAATAGGCCTAACACAGAAAAAACAGCCATGGATGCATTATTTCCGGAAGGCCTATGTAAGACTATGTCCAAATTTCAATCAATTAGTGGACATCTGATATCCGAAATTATATGGATGATTAAGATAAAAATAAATATAAGTGGGCGGGGGCGGCATTTTTCAGTTTTTGCCCCGCCTAAAAAAAATTGAAGATCCGGGGCTGATAACTAGTATATACAAGAAGATCTGATACAGTACATTTGCCATACACAAATCCGTGCTGATTATGATCAATGCGATGACTTAAATGGAACTATTTTTGTAAAGCCATAAAGCCATTCAAAATGCTAATTGGGCGATAGTTTTTCACATCACTTTTATATCCGGCTTTGTGAATGGGTGTAATTAAAGCGAGTTTCCACTAAGAAGACAATACACCTTTACTTAGTCTTAGTGAAGATAATGGATAACAGTCTAGTGCCGCAGCACATACATACAAAAATATGGGTGGGATACTATCAGGGCTTGCTTATGCAGTAGTATTGATGCTTTTAACTCGAGTGATTATGTAATTGTCTGTAAAGTTAATGTTACAAATTGAAAAGCTAGATAGTTCAAACTGAAGTTCCAAAGTGCTAGTAGACCCAGTATTACGATTAAGTATAGAAAGAGATAGATAGAGATATTACGATCGAAGAAAAAATGGTCTGTAAAAAGATTCACAATATAAATACCTGTGTCAGCCACTCTGTCCTGTAAAGATAATTTATTTGGGATAATGTTCGTAGATTTCTTACTTTTTGTATAGCGCCAAAAGGCCTTCAAGTTATAAGTAAAGTCAGTTTGTCTTTTAAGGTAAACCGGAAGTAAGAGCAAGTATCATAATCTCGAGGATTCCGAACTAACTTAAATTTAATAGGGTATTTCCCTTTTACTCTTAGTATCCAATTAAAATAATTGTTTTTCGCCTTCTCGGCAAAATTGGTGTTGATTAGAAAATATGCAAATTCTAAGGAAATCACCACGAAACCTAAGTGATGCAATTGATTGTTTTTTTTTATTTACACTGAAACTCCCGCACTAGGATTAATGTGTCGCGGGAAGCATGGACACACACAATAATAGCACACAAACACCCAAGACCCGGGCAAACATCTACACTCATTGCATCGCACGAATGTGACGGCAACCGTCAAATTTTAATGAAGCGAAAAACGATAGCAATTGCATAAAACTATGTTGAAGAAATTCGTTCATGGGCGCCGCCAGGATTACTTTCAGGGAGGTGCATAAATCTGCGTCTACACATTATACTACACACATCAAAAGCCTAAGCAACACGTACGGTTTAGAACTCTCGAACGATTTTTACCATTGTGTGTACCTTACTGACTAAAGGAACAACATTCTTTTTTATTTTTGACGTATAAGCTTTAAGCTTACGTTTGAACACCTCACCTCTCAGTCTCACCTGATGTTAATTGACGACGCAGCCTAAGGTGTTGCACGTAAACTTAGAAGGAACTTAATTCACTCGCGACTTGAAGACTCCGGGGTTGTACCTATCGGGAAACAGAGACTCCGGCAGTGAGTTCCACTCCCTGGCAGTACGCATTATAAATGTGGAAGCAAAACGCTTCGTACGTAACGGTGGTATATCTACCATGTAGCGATAGATATGCTATGATTGTTCTTCATAATACCCGCCCATACCATCACTGTAGAGCTACTAAGGGTGCAGTTCCTGCATGGACGTATTTCAGCCGTTTAGCCTTTCCAGGACGACGATACACTCTTACCCTTCAGGCCTCAGGCTTCAGGTATCAGGCCTAAATCAAAACCGGAACTCATCTCAAAATAAAATTTTATCATATACCTGTAATATATGGAGGTACCTACTTTAATAAGTGCACATATTAATCATTGAGGGTAGGTCTCGGCGAATGAGCTGTGTGCATTAAAAGGAGCAGTAGGTACGCAATAAGCAATGGTGGTTTTAATTCAATAATTCCGAATTCCCTGGATATTATTCAATACCAAGAATTCACACTTTAGCGCGAATAGCTCTCTTCTGCATTCTGAAGGCGCTGCCAGTCAGCAGCACGCCCCCATAAATCAACTCCATAGAAGCAGTGTTTTAAAATCATAACCTCACTTGGTAAAAATGTAGAATTATTTGACTTATGCCTGTTTTGTAAAATCATATCCTCGTTTTTATGTAAGACTTCGCTGATCAAAGTTATTGTTTTGTTGGATGTGCAACGGACATTTTAGCGCTTCGCCGGCCGCTGCCACGGCACGCTCGCTTCGCTCGCTCGGCTCGCGCATTGTGTTGTCACAATTCAAACTAACCTAGTCCTTTTATAGCAGGGTGCTCCTATTCAGTAGTGATAAATCAATTACAAAAATATTTTTAAGCTATTGCATAGCTTCTATCGCGGGCCTTGAGCGTGGAGACCGAATCCAGAAATTCCGTAACGAAAATAACCTAAGACCCCCCACTCCGAACGGCACAGCGGTGATACTTTTTAGTTTTGTCATCTATCGATGAATAGCAGAACTTTTAATGACTTTTTTGAAATATCACGCTAGTCTGTTTAGTTCAGCAACTCGCTTCTAGGTGGCATTGGTTGTAACGGCGTTACTGCATAACTTATTAATATATTAATTGCATAAGTTGATAAAAAATGCTATGCAATAGCTTTACCGCAGCAGTCCCCGAGTGGCACACGTCTTTTTTATTCATTTACTTGTTATTGTAAACGTATTTGACTACAATTATAAATTCATCGAAGGCGGTACTCACACATTATATCGGCATAATTTTCTCTATTATTAAAATTATTGTCATTTGAAAAAACCTTCTGACTATACGCGACTAAGACTCAATTCTTTGTGCGCCTTCCACAGCAGTCTCAAATGGATTGTCTGGGTCACTGTGTTTAACCTTTTTATGTTTTTAGGTTAGGTTTCTTTTATATCATTTTCTTATAAAATCTGCATTCGCTTATTATAAGAGTGGTATTGTTACAATCAGGGAGCTAACCCCTACCGATCCCTACATTTACCCCCTTACTTATAAACGTTGAATAACCTCTGAATAGTTAGTGTTTTGTCTTTGTCGCTTATACGACAGTTTGACGTTGAAAGAACGGAACAAAACACTGAATTACTATTCGCAGCTTATTCAACGTTTATAAGTAAGGGGGTTAATATTAAACTCGTGCCAAACGATTCTAGATCCAACTCCTTTTCCTGTTCGTGCTCCCACAGCCATTAGATTGAAAAGCGACTGGGTAATCTGTGACTTCCGTTTCTCTACTCATAGTGCAATGTGTGTGCCGTGGCAGTACCTGCCTAGAATAGTACTCCCCCATCTCTTCCCGTGGGTGCCGTAAGAGTCGGCTAAGGGATCACGTACCAGGAGGTGTAGGTGATAGGAAACCATACTGCGCACGCCAAACCGCCTGCCAAGCGTGACGAGTATTGGTAAATCCCCCTATATGGGGAAGCATATGTCCAGCAATGGACATCCTATGGCTGCGATGAATGAAAAAAAGTGTGATGTGTAGTAGTAAAGCCACTGGCTCTTGAAACACAGTCATTCTAGTTCAGGAGCCTATGGATTTAAAAATAGAATGTAATATTTATGTAAATAAAAAAAAAAAAATAAAAAAAAAAATATTAAAGTGTTAATAAAAGGCGGTTTCCATTTAAATTAATTCATTTATCTCTTGATTTACAGAATATACAATACAATTGTACCTACCGGTAATATTTAGTCGCCAGTATTTACTTAACAGTATATAAATAAACGAAAAAAATTCATCATCAGGTAAGTAAGAATAACCTTGATAGAAATATTTTTAAAATGCCCAAATTATTAGAAAAAAAAATTCGACTACCAGTGGTCGAGTTTGTCCAACTAAGCTACTATTGCTACTAATAGCTAACATTACAGTTGATATCGTATCAACCGAAGGCACCATACCACACTCAATAGGACGTCCTATTAACAGTTCATACAATTAAAGGTAGATGGCGCTAAGAACAACATCCCCTCAGATGTTAAAGGAAGGTATAAATTCGGCCCGCCAGTGGAGTGCACCATAGCTTAGTTGGACAAAGCGACAGGACGGTATTCTGTAATCGTGGGTTCAAATCCATCTGGTAATCGAATTTTGTCCTTCAAATAATTAAGAATAAGCATAAATTTACTAGTGCTAAAAATTATTTACAATATAATTTGAACGTAAGTTCCGCCTAGCATGTAGTTAATGCAATAAACCATAAAACTATTATTTTTTAAATAGCCAATAATACAAATGGTTTAAATTCTAATTTTATAAATGTACCTAATAAATTTTTAACACCTCGCCTACGACTACTTACTACTTATTGCTTCATATTGATTGCTTTATATTTTCAGTTGTAGCAATAGAAGGCCATCCATTAATTACTTCACATGCATATGATTTTGATCTCTCCCGCCTCGTTGTTACAGCTCACATTTGTGGACACACACACACCCCAGTTATGACGTCACACATTGGGAAATTTTTTTTCAACACGCGTTGGAACGTTGGAGAAAAAGTTATATACTCTCTGACGCGTGGCAAACGAGCACAGAACACTTACGTCCGGCCATAGATTAACTGATATTAAATTAAAAATGTAATACTAAATATTACATTTTTAAGGAAATTAGGTAAACATATTAGGTAATTTAAGTTTTAGTTCTAGTAGCTTAGCAGCCGTAGCACAGGTGACCCTAGCACGGCTGCTAAAGGCCTTTTATATTGTATTCACATACATATGTATTTATCTGTCTTTATCCATGTATTCTAGTAATGTTTTTTTTTTTTTATTTATTTATTCAACACAAAACATGTAATATTAATTCACAAAATACTGCCAAACTGCGTAGCAGTTTGTAGGCAGACGATGGCTCTCATAAAATTGACAATATTACATATGTATGTACGAGAAGATAACAATAATTAAATATGATTAAACATAGAAAACATGGAAAAAGGTAAGTAACTGATGTAAAATATTTCTGTATTTTACACCAGTCCTACTAAATTTACTTCTTCTCTCAGCCATGTGTGTCCACTGCTGGAAATATACCTCCCCCATATAGGGGGGATTTGCCAATACTCGCCACGCTTGGCATGCGGGTTGGCGAGCGCAGTATGATTTACAATTCTCAGAAGGCGCTGCTGCCCACCTCCTGGTACGTGGTCCCTTAGCCGACTCTTACGGCACCCGCGGGAAGAGATGGGGGAGTACTATTCTAGGCCGGTACCACCACGGCACTACGGCTTTAGGGGCCTTACCCTTACCTTAAGGCCTTACCTACACGTAAATTTACTTAAATGTTACTAAAATACTAACTTATTTACTAAAAGTTAATGTATATAATGTATATGTAGTATAATGTATTGTGTTTTGTGCAAATAAATAAATAAAATAGTGTTTGGAACAAAGTGCGTTCGAGCAGGACTGCCACCTAAATATTATTTTAAAAAAACATTATTATATTTAAGTTCAAATATTTGAAGGAATAAATTCGGCTGCTAGTGGGACTTGAACCCACGACCACAGAATACCGTATTATCGCCGATGCAGTTAAAGTTCAAATAATTTATTGTCATCACTAATAATAATAATAAAACAGGTGGTAGTACAATACAATTAACCTTCATTAATACGCTAAAATTAATTTTGTAACAACTTTTGTACGTCTTCTCATATTGTCATTTTTATTTTTTTATGTCATCATCATCATCATCTCAGCCATGAGACGTCTACTGCTGGACAGAGGCCTCCCCCATTGATTTCCACAAGGAACGGTTGGAAGCGGCCCGCATCCAGCCCTTGCCTGCGATCTTAGTCAGGTCGTCTGTCCACCTTGTCGGTGGCCGTCCTATGCTGCGCTTGCCAGTCCGTGGTCTCCATTCGAGAACCTTTTGGCCCAACGGCCATCGGTTCTTCGAACTATATGCCCTGCCCACTGCCACTTCAACATGCTAATCCGCTGGGCTTTATGTCAGTTTCTCCATATATAAGAGCGAATACTAAGGTCGAGAAAATTATTTATTATTATTATTATTTTATTATTTATTAAAATACACACAAGGTCTTCAGGTCCCAAACTAGGCAGAGCCTGTGCTATGGTAACCTGATGACTGATATATATATACTAATATACATATACACACCCAGACACAGGTCAAACAAACATGTTCATGCACACAAAATGTTTGACCTGTCCGGGAATCGAACCCGGGACCAGCGGCTCAGAAGCCGCCAACCGGCCAGTGAAATTGAATAATTGATACAGAGGTATTTGTAAAATCTATTGCTCTCGCGCTCTATCGCGCCTCCCTCCGCAGAGCGCGATAGAGACAACTGCGGCTTGGACCGAAATAACTTATTAAAGGTACACAAAATCAACGTTTCGTTGTCCTTTGATTCCTTCTCCTAAACTTGATCGATTTAACTACTTTATTCATGACAACATTTTTTCACCAAAAACTTGAACCGACTTCTACACTCAAAAGTGTGAAATAACCTTGTTCAAGTCGGTACCATGATATGTAAACTCTAAGGTTTTCACGGCCGGCGTTGGATGTTGTATGTATTGTTTCCGGGCTGTTTGGCCGTGGTCTATGAGAAACTTGTGTTCCAGACGTTTCGTCGATCACTGCGGTCGACATCTTCAGTGGTTCAGGTCCGAGCGGCGACAAGAGCGTAGAACTCTCCTTCGCGGCGTCTTCTCTGATACTCAGTATCATACAACAGGTACCATGATAGTTCACAAAAGTAACTATCATCACAATATTGTGCTCATGGTACCGACTTCGAGAAGTTACTTCACAGTTTTGAGTGTTGGAATCAGTTCCATTTTTTGTTAAAAAATTGTTTCTCACCCGTTTCAGTGTCCTTTGCTACTCGCGAGATCAATTATCATTGTGTGTTCTGCGATGTCTTCAACCGCGACAATAATGATATCATCAAGATACGCGATAGCACTTTTCAGTTATTGGAGTATAACTCAAAAACCGATTTTGATGAAAGTTGAATGGAACCACCACGGAAGTATGCTCTATCTAACAAAAAAAGAATCATCAAAATCGGTTCATAAACGACGAAGTTATCCGCGAACACACATAAAAAAAAACATATATACGGTCGAATTGAGTAACCTCCTATTTTTGACGTCGTTTAAAAATAGATCAAAATATAATCATCTGAATTGATAACCTTTTTTTGAAGTCGTTACATATATTCACTCTTTCATTCATTCATTCATTCATTCAGTCTTTCTTTCATTCATTCATTCATTCACTCTTTCTTTCATTCATTCATTCACTCTTTCATTCATTCATTCATTCGCTCATGTCCGCCACGAACATATATTAGAGTCGAATCCCTTCATATAAACACTATGAAGCTGTACATTATACAGCACCGGCTTCACAACCAGTTGTATGCTGAGCTGGGGCCAAATTGCGATTATCACATTGCACCTACTTTATTTTCTTATGTAAAGTAAATTGTGTCTGTATATGTTAAGTAATGTATGTTTTGTGTCCTTTTTTTACATATTATAAGTTTGCGTTTGACAACTGTCTCACCTAATGTTAAGTGACGACGTTGTCTAGGATTTAGCACGCAAACCTAGAAGGTACCTATTCACTCGCGACTTGAAGAGTCCACGATTGTACATATCGGGAAACACAGACTCGGGCAAGGAGTTCCATTCCTTGGCAGTACGCATTAAGAAAGTGGAAGCGAAACGCTTCGTGCGTATAGGTGGTATATCTACCATATAGCGATGGCGAATTGCCGTACGTCGAGTCGACCGATGATAGAAAAGGGATGGTGAAATCAGATTGTGTAATTCCAGTGCCCATTCTTGTGCCTCTCGAAATGCACCCGATAGAAAACCGATAGGCTTGCTCTACGCCGGTGTTCAAGGCTCTGAAGCCTACGTTCCACCAAAGAGTTACAGCCATTGATTCTTTTGGCTCGCCTCTCGATTGACTCCAGACTAATCATTTTAAGCTATTGCATAGCTTCTATCGCGGGCCTTGAGCGTGGAGACCGAATCCAGAAATTCCGTAACGAAAATAACCTAACACCCCCTGCTCCGACCGGCATAGCGGTGATACTTTTTAGTTTTACCATCTATCGATGAATAGCAGGACTTTTAATGACTTTTTTGAAATTTCACGCTTGTCTGTTTAGTTCAGCAACTCGCCTCTAGGTGGCATTGGTTGTATCGTTACTGCATAAGTTATTAATATATTAATTGCATAAGTTGATAAAAAATGCTATGCAATAGCTTTACCGCGGCAGTCCCCGAGTGCCACACGTCTTTTTATAATAATATGTGTTAACATTCACACAAGGTCTTCAAGTCCTAAACTAGACAGAGCCTGTACTATGGTAACCTGATGACAGATATACATATACACACTCAGACACAGGTCAAACAGACATGTTCATCATACACACAAATGTTTGACCTGTCCGGGAATCGAAAATAAATATGGCATTCTTTTTTTTTTTCTTTCTTTCACATTTCCTAATATTCCTCAGCCATGATGAGCACTAGGAGCGCTGACCATCCAGTGAAAGGCCTGCACCCGGACCCCACCCCGTCCTCCCCTGAGTACTGCTCCCAGAGGTACCCAGTGCGCTTGTATTCTTTTATTATGTTACCTGAAAGGAAATATGAATGAGTACTTATATTATTAATAAAAATAATAATAAATCTTTTATTTCAGACCATTGATCCATAATGTGTTAGTAGAAAATAGGTAACTTAAAATTATGTTAGTAAATATTAAAAATTAAGTGAATGTGTGCAGCCATCACTGAGACACTAGTCGAGCCACTGGCTGGAGCCTCGTCAACCAATGTCTCATGAAGCTCACATCTTCAGCGATTCCAGCCAGGATACTGTTGGAACTGCCACGCAGGCATTATTGACAACTGGAAGGCTATTATTGACGTATGCTTGACATACTGTGAGAAACAGTAATTCACTCTGACATTATATGTATGATAAATTGATAATTTTGACTTAGTGTATTTTTTTTTCTTTTGCGTTGCGTTATGTAACTGTTTATATTTTCTTTATGTACTCAATGTAATATTGTAATTGATGTGGTAATTGTAATTGCTATCTTGCGTTTTTATCACAATAAATAAATAAATTATGAATAAAATAACAACGCAACGCCGCATCGCTTCTGAAGGAGAAGTAACTTATCGTAATAACAATAATGAATCCTGACAGTGTTTCAGTGTTACATATATATAGAGTGCATATATGTGTATCAGTGTGTGTGTGTGTGTGTGTTGTAGCGGCACAGACAAGCCGTAACGGGCATCGGAGGTGCGGGGCGACTAACTGTGAATGGACGGAGGTGAAGGGGGGAGAACAGTATTCGCTTGGAGATCGGCCGTGTGTGCACCGTCAAGAGGTGTAAACAAAAATGTAACTTTTTTTCGTTATGTTCAAGTGGGTGCACGGACTATATCTAAACTAACACATATATCTATAAAATACTCGGTATTAAACAATTCATAACGTACTTTAAGTGTTTCTATCCAACAAATACAGTCCACTTTCCATCGCAAACAGTGTATACCATTTTTTTTTTTGCTTTTTTTTTTGAAAGGAACTACGTTTCATCCGGGTGTCATTTGAAATCTCTCAAGTTTTTTTGAACATATTTATGTATATAATGTTACTGTGTGACTTACGGACGACGTTGTCCCTGAGCCGGTCGTGCAGTTGTCTCGCTCTGGCGGCGTGTATCCCGTCCAGCGAGTAGTGCTTGAGCGCCGCTAGAGCGAGATAGTTGATGTTTATCCACACCTGCCCGCGCCAGTACGGCGGGTCGTGCTCCGTGTTCCGTTTCATGTACAGAGGCGCCGATTTTGATAACGATCTGCAAAAAACGAAATATCTATTATGTATAATATAAAATTTATCATAGAGATTATTATTGATTTATTATATTTGACTGGTCGGTTGGCGCAGTTGGTAGCACTCTGCCTTCTGAGCCGCTGGTCCCGGGTTCGATTCCCGGACAGGTCAAACATTTGTGTGTATGAACATGTTTGTTTGACCTGTGTCTGGGTGTGTATATGTATATAAGTATATATATCAGTCATTAGGTTACCATAGTACAGGCTCTGCCTAGTTTCGGATCTGAAGAGCTTGGGTGAATGATGTCTCATATTTAAAAAAAACAAAATATATAAAATATAAATAACTAGCTGCACCCCGCGGTTTTACCCGAGTGCTGATGAAAATCGGTGATGATGAAAATAAATCTATATGTTAAGTTAAAGTTGCAAATCAGTCAGCTGCAGTTACCGCCTACTATGGTTATGTAGAATCGTTTTTGATATACTGCATTATCTTTTGGGGGGAACTCGGTAGACCAAGATATGGTATGGTATTTATTATTTATTTATTACATTACATTACATAAATAATTACATACACCATTACAGTATTCACCAATGCGATGCAGTAAAATCATAATGATAATATATTATTTTCTAACAAGTTTTGCACAACTTCTGTGAATTTCGCCATGCTACAATGAAAAATGTCAATATGGGAAGATATTTGATTGACTAGACATATGGCTCTTGTCAAGGGGGCATACTGAAGAAGATTAGTCTTCGCTTTCGGGACACTAAAAATCGCGGCGACATAAAAATGGTGTTTAAGGCACAGAAAAGGTGCGTGGGAGCCGTTTGTAAACTGGATGGCTTCAGTTTACAAACGGCTCTCACGGTCGCCGCGATCTGGCAGCGTAAGCTCACCTGAGGATGAGCATCGGACATGCTCGAAACCTAGGTCGAAACTTCGACTATAAACGTGAGTAAAGCAGGATACCACATATATATAATAATTATTAATTAGATCCAGGAGCATTCACATTTAGACAAGAGTAGACTTACCTGAGTCCATATGGCGACCACAGCAAATCTGGTTTGTCCAAATTTTCTAATATTTTGCCGAGCTTCTCACTGTTGGGACTCAGCACTCTTAGCAACATTGGAAATAATGATATGTACCCTGTAACAAGCAAAAACATAAGCTTCAATTATTTCTCTGAACCGACTTCCAGAAAAAGCGGAAGCATAAATCTGTACGGTCCAGATACCTAGAACCGGAATGAAAACTGATTGCTAAATAAAGGTCGCTGATATTGTAGACCTAGGTGTAATGGCAAATTCGTGTCTGTGGATATATAGATCTTCTTCTTCTCTCAGCCATGTGCGTCCACGGCTGGACAGAAGCCTCCTCCATATAGGGGGGATTTGCCAATACTCGCCACGCTTGGCAGGCGGGTTGGCGAGCGCAGTTTCGTTTTAAATCCTCAGAAGGCGCTACTGCCCACTTCCTGGTACGTGATCCCTTAGCCGACTCTTACGACACCCACGGGAAGAGATGGGGGAGTACTATTCTAGACCGGTACCACCGCGGCTCGATATATATATAACCTGTGGAAACCTGTAGTATAATATGGTAGACTTTGCTTTGATTGACCGGCACTTTCTCTCTATTGTAACTTGTATAAAGTGAAAAACTTATTACCAAAAAATGGCACCTATTTTCAACTCTCAAAAGAGTGACATAACTTGTTGAAGTCGGTACCATGATAGTTCAAAGGTAACTATTATCAAAATATTGTGCTCATGGTATCGACTTCGACAAGTTATTTCACACTTTTGAGTGTTGAGGTCGGCACCATGATAGTTCAAAAGTTACTATTATCAAAATATTGTGCTCATGTTATCGACTTCGACAAGTTATTTCACACTTTTGAGTGTTGAGGTCGGCACCATGATAGTTCAAAAGTAACTGATATCAAAATATTGTGAGCATGGTATCGACTTCGACAAGTTATTTCACACTTTTGAGTGTGGAAGTCGGTTCCAATTTGTAAATAGTGTATTCGCCAAATACTATATATGTATTTATAATTAATATTATACGCTTTATTATACATCTTTCACAAACCGCACACGCAACCCTCTCTTTCCCTCCTCTAATCCCGTCCCTGTCTCTCACCGCTCCGCTCAAACCTCAATGGTAATCGCAACACAAGTAGAAACAAGTTCGCTTCCGACCGCCGTCGACAACGCGCGCGCGCAATACTCTGGAACCTCAATGTACCGAACCTACGAGCTACGATCAGTGATTAGTGCACAAAACTAGTGCTTCGCATCATAGACCTTAGTGCGACATCATCGGGCACCAGTGACCACATCTCAACCCTTAAGTCCCGATCCTTTTATCGTACAAGTAGTGTAGTTTTTTTTCACCCTTTTCAGTGACCTTTGCTACTCACGGGATCAATTGACATTGTGTATGTTCACCGATTTCTTCACCCGCAATTAGGAAGTCATCCAAGACGAAACACTTGTCAGTTATTGGAGTGTAGCTCAAAAACCGCTTGACCGATTTTGATGAACAATAAATGGGACCACACGGAAGTATACTCTGTCAAACAAGAATCAACAAAATCGGTTCATAAACGACGAGTTTTTTTTATTATTATATTAATACATTTCATCGAAATCGGGTCAGTACTATTCTACCTTTTTTAGAAAACTTTACAACTCAAAGTACTGAAATTCACTGTTGTATATATTGCTTTCGGGCTGTTTGGCCGTGGTCTATGTGAAACTTGTGTTCCAGACGTTTCGTCGATCACTGCGGTCGACATCTTCAGTGGTTCAGGTCCGAGCGGCGACAAGAGCGTAGAACTCTCCTTCGCGGCGTCTTCTCAGAGAAGACGCAACACCGGCCGTGAAAGCCTTAGAGTTTACAGTGAAATTCACTGTTTATAATTTTTTTTAATACATAATTATTTATCAATAATAACCTACCCACTGGCCGGAACAATAGATGAACAAACGATATAAAAAAACATTCACAAGCCAACATTCTTTGTTAATTTTAACAACCCCCTATTTACCAGGAGCCTACTAGTCTACTATTCAATATGGCAATATGATCGGCTCACAATGGGCGATTGTGACAGTTTTGGTAGTCCGCTATTTTTGATTCGCACATATTGAATCAATCTTGATTCAATTCTAGATTCAGTGACGTAGCACGTGATTTTTCGTTGCTATTAGCATCCAACTTGTCAATTTCGTACAAAACCGACACAGGCCGAGCATAGGTTCAACCTCAATGATATTATATGTTTATATGAGGTAGATGTTGCACAAGCGCGCGGAAACTGAGGCGGCAAAATTAAGTCAATTGTAGTAATTTTGATTACGACGCGTATTTCAAGCGCAAGTCTAAACATATAGTTATCCTTTTCTATATTATTTGTACCGTATTATTTGTCGCAGTAAGCATGTTTATGTCGTAAAGGAACAAAATCTGAGCACCGCGCAGTATGAATATACGTCATCTTTAGTAAAACATCATTGTATTCAAAATCGCAATATGATCGGCTCACAATGGGCGATTTTGACAGCTTTGGTAGTCCGCCATTTTTGATTAGTCCATATTGAATCAATTTTGATTCAATTCTAGATTCAGTGACGTAGAACGTGATTTTTCGTAGTCTGTTAGCATCCAACTTGTCAATTTGATACAAAACCGACACAGGCCGAGCGTAACTGTGGAACATGTTCTTTAGCAATGCACAGCCACAGAAGACATAAGACGCAGAACCATATTACATGAAGATGTAAAATATAAATCACTTTCGGAAGAAAGTGAGTCCAGGGAGGCACAACCACCTACTCGACCAAAACTGGAACAGCTGTGCCAACAACCTAAAGCCATGCTCCGCTATGTAATTTATTATATTGTGATACAAAATATAGAAGCTTTTTTTTACGCTTTAAGTCATACCTATATTTATTTATTTTTTATTTATCAACATTCACACAAGGTCTTCAGGTCTCAAACTAGGCATGGCATGCACTAGGCAAGAATTTTGATTTGATTTGATTTGTAAAGGAGCTGGGATGGTTAGGGTAGTTGGCGGGGGAAATTTAAAAAAAAAATTCCCCCGCGGAAGCGGCGGGGGAAATGCACAATACACCCCAAGCGGGACGTCAGGGCAGGACTTATCGCTCCCAGTCCGAATAAGAATAAGGCCGAGCGTAGGTTCAACATATATTCAGGCCGCTATGAACTATAGCAGACTACGGATTTAGGACGTTGTCTTTTTGGCATCGAGGAGACCTCGCACTGGATTGAGTATGAACATAAAATTAGTACACTTGATACCGTCATGTATTACAGCCAACACTTCATTATCTGAGGTAGGCTCGTGTCCCAGCAGTGGGACAGTGGACTGATTATACAATACACGCTCACCGTATGCAGAAGTGACGAGTCTGGGTTGAGGCGCGACGCTCACCAGTCTGATCACTTTGGCTTCCTCCGAAGGGTGCTTAGGCTTCTGACGGACCAAACGCACCGCGTCCGTATGTAGGCCTGTAACAAAACATTTTTATTATTATTTTTTTTTTTTTCATTACACTCAGACCCCCGCACTAGGATTCCCTGTATCGCGGGAGGCATGGACACACACAATCACAGCACACAAACATCCAAGACCCGGGACAAACATGTACACTCATCGCACAAATGTTTGCCCCTGCCGGGATTCGAACCCGGGGTCCCGGTGACACAGAAGTCATGTCGATGACACAAACCACTGCACCACGGTACCGTCAAATCAATTTATAAGAGATTTTATTGTGTATCGCATTAACATTATGCTAGGCAGAACTTCAGTTCAAATATTTGAAGGTTACCCACTAGCAGCCGAATTTTTTCCTTCAAATATTTGAATTATTCTCTAAGGCTTTCACGGCCGGCGTTGCATCTTGTATGTATTGCTTCCGGGCTGTTTGGCCGTGGTCTATGTGAAACTTGTGTTCCAGACGTTTCGTCATCAGTATCAGAGAAGACGCCGCGAAGGAGAGTTCTACGCTCTTGTCGGCGCTCGGACCTGAACCACTGAAGATGTCGACCGCAGTGATCGACGAAACGTCTGGAACACCAGTTTCACATAGACCACGGCCAAACAGCCCGGAAGCAATACATACAACATGCAACGCCGGCCGTGAAAGCCTTAGAGTTTACATAGATTTTTTTTGTTTATAATTGTATTAGTTTTATTCATTGACATATTAATTATCTTATTGTAATGTATTATTGCGGATTAGCAAGTTGAAGTGGCAGTGGGCAGGGCACATAACTCGAAGAACCGATGGCCGTTGGGGCCGAAAGGTTCTCGAATGGAGACCACGGACTGGCAAGCGCAGCATAGTACGGCCACCGACCAGGTGGACAGACGACCTGACTATGATCGCAGGCAAGGGCTGGATGCGGGCCGCTTCCAACCGGTCCTTGTGGAAATCAATGGGGGAGGCCTATGTCCAGCAGTGGACGTCCTATGGCTGAGATGATGATGATGATGATGAATGTATTATTGTATTGACTTATTGATTGTAACCAAATCTATATTGTATAGTGTACCTAATTAGTGTAATTGGCGCAAGCCGTACTAATGAATTCATAAATAAATAAATGTATGCTATGTACGTGACCTTTTTTTTTTTTTTTTTTTTTTTTATTGGGAATAGGCAGGCGTTTGACCACTATCTCACCTGATGTTAAGTGATGATGCGGTCTACGATGGAGCACGCCTGCCTAGAAGATACCTGTTCACTCGTGACTTGAAGATACCCAGGTCGTATTTTTTCGGAAATACAGAGATAAAAAAAGATAATAAATACAGACCTCACCAAACGCACGGCTCCAACGGAAGACCAGCGCTGGCTAGCAGCCAACATTATGCTGAGTTGGGGGCAATTTGTGACATTTGTAGTACTATTTTAACCGACTTGAAAAAAGGAGGTTACTCAATTCAACCGTATATATGTTTTTTCATGTGTGTTCGCAGATAACTTCCTCGTTTATGAACCGATTTTGATGATTCTTTTTTATTTTTGTTAGATAGAGTATACTTCCGTGGTGGTCCCAATTAAATTTCATCAAAATCGGACAAGCGGTTTTTGAGTTACGCTCCAATAACTGAAAAGTGCTAAGCATACGTCGACGATATTATAGTTGCGGTTGAAGACATCAGTGTATATACACAATGTCAATAAATTGATCCCGTGAGTAGCAAAGGTCACTGAGAAAGTAAAAAAAAAATTGGTTGTCTGTAAAGTCGGTTTACGGACGATAGATTTACGTGATAACGTCATAATCATTTATGACTTTGACTTTGACTGACTTTGACTTTGACTGACTTCGACTTTGACTTTGACTTTGATTATTTTATGTAATACAAAACTCAGGTGGAACGTTACGCGGAACGTTACTATTTTTCATGAGTGTTGCTGGTATTCATCAATTTATAAAACGTTATCACGTCAAAAAAAATGTTTACCAAGAAATGGAACCGACTTCAACACTCAAAAGTATGAAATAACTTGTCGAAGTCGGTACCATGAGCACAATATTGTGATAATAGTTACTACGGTGAACTTTTTTAAATCCCTTGTTAACTTTATTTGTATAAAATTGTGTATGTATGTCACAAATAAACTATTACTTTCTTCTTTCTTTCTTTCTTTCTTTCTTTGTTTGTATGTTTAACCGGAAGTCCCCCAGCGCTTACCGTAGTCCGCGTAACTTTGAGACTGCGACGACCAATGCAGCTCGTTCAGCAACGCTTCATCAGACAGTTGGTAACGCAATTCTTCATACCTGTCAACAAAACGCTAGCTTTTTTATAAAAAGCAGTAGCATGTGAGAGTTCGCCCGGGGTAGTACCGCCACCATATCTATCTCTACCGCCAGGCAGTAGTGTTCGCATTACTGTGTTCCGGTTCGAAGCGTATGGTTTCCGGTGACATTACAGGCACATGAGACTCACCAACTTTATGTCTCGGGGTGACGGGTGCAGTGCAGTTCTTTACGGATTGTATCTGTCTATACTATAGACAGTATAGACTATAGTATATAGTATATACTATAGACTCTATAGGCAGAGGGTACTAGACAGAGAGTCTATAACATCCTGTGGGGCTATTGCTTGTTACGTCACCTATCACATAAAAATTAATAAAAATCTTGCCGCTTCTTCTCAGTATTGGATTATTTCATTTTGGAGTATGGCGTCTTTGAACTTTTAATGTATTTTTTAATAATCTTGTCGACGTTTATACGTGTGTCATTGACGCCCATTTTGTATATTCATCATCATCTCAGCCATAGGACGTACACAGCTTTTTTTTTTACATATTATAAGTTTGCGTTTGACAACTGTCTCACCTGATGTTAAGTGATGACGTTGTCTAGGATTTAGCACGCAAACCTAGAAGGTACCTATTCACTCGCGACTTGAAGACTCCAGGATTGTACATATCGGGAAACACAGACTCGGGCAACGAGTTCCATTCCCTGGCAGTACGCATTAAGAAAGTGGAAGCAGAACGCTTCGTGCGTATAGGTGGTATATCTACCATATAGCGATGGCGAATTGCCGTACGTCGAGTCGACCGATGATAGAAAGGTGATGGTGGAATCAGATTGTGTAATTCCAGTGAACATTCTCCGAAATGCACCCGATAGAAAACCGATAGGCTTGCTACTCTACGCCGGTGTTCAAGGCTCTGAAGCCTACGTTCAACCAAAGAGTTACAGCCGATGATTCTTTTGGCTCGCCTCTCGATTGACTCCAGAGCTTCTAGTTGGTATTTGGCTGACCCATACCAAAGGTGGGAACAGTACTCCATGCTGGACATACGCCTCTCCCATTGATCTTCATAAGGACCGGTAAGAAGCGGCCCTCATCAAGCCTCTTCCTAAGATCTTAGTGAGCTCATCTGACCACCTTTCATATATATGATTCATCATCATCATCATCTCAGCCATAGGACGTCCACTGCTGGACATAGGCCTCCCCCATTATATATACATGATTATGGAATTTAAATTGTGCCTCTCTCTCTGCCAAATCTCATGGCATTTAGGTTCAAAGCACAACACACAAGCACCTACTTGCTAGAATCCATTTGGAGTGCGTTAGCAATGGTGGCCATCGCGTCGGCGGCAGCGTATATCCAGCAACGTAGATCCAGATGGCGCTCGATATCACTCGGATGGGACGCTCTGTTGATAAATAAACACATAGTTCAAAAACCATAAGAATCGATTTTTACTACAATAGGTGGAAAATCTTCAATTTTTTCCTGTAGATCTAAATTTGGACTGCTTGTAGGCTATAGCTTAGTTGGCAAAGCGAACGGGACGGTATGCATTGCCTAAAACAGAAATAATTTGCTTTACAGTCATCTGTGCAGTGGTGGTACCGACCTAGAATAGTACCATACATACAACAAAAAAAAATAGTTTGGTTTTGAACATTCTTGGCATTTTTTTTTTATAGGGGACAACACTCACACAAGGTCTTCAGGTCCCAAACTAGGCAGAGCCTGTACTATGGTAACCTGATGACTGATATATATACTTATATACATATACACACCCAGACACAGGTCAAACAGACATGTTCATGCACAAAAATGTTTGACTTGTCCGGGAATCGAACCCGGGACCAGCGGCTCAGAAGGCAGAGTACTACCAACTGCGCCAACCGGCCAGTCAAATGGTCGCATCACTAGATTAACATGTCATCATCATCATCACTAACCTGGGATAATCATCGAGTCCAGAGCTGAGACTCTTCGGGTTGAGCTGTCTCCCGTCGTCGACTCTCCCGCGCCATCTGTACGCGGTGGGTTCCGAGCCCTTCTGCGTTGTTAGGAACCAGTTGAACCAAGACTGTGGACCAACAAACAAATATTTACACATTTATATAAAAAAACTACCTGTGCCATGCGGTTTCGCCCGCGTGGATTACGGTTTTCCCGCTACCTCAACTAACCCACGGGAACCATACTTTTTTCCGGGATAAACGTAGCCTATGTGTTAATCCAGGACTGCGTTCAGGAGCTTCGTCGGCCAAATATTGATCGACCAATATTTGATCGATGTCTCACGAACGGCTTCTTCATGGCATGTTGCAGAAGAAGGGGAAGGAGTCACTTACATTATTCATGGATGTGAGGGGTTGTGGGGAGGGGAGGAAGGGAAGGGAAGGGGGGAAGGAAGGGAGAAGGGAAGGGGGGAAGGAAGGGAGAAGGGAAGGGAGGAAGGAAGGGAGAAGGGAAGGGAGGAAGGAAGGGAGAAGGGAAGGGGAAGGAGGGTTGTCCCCAAGTTGAGGGGATATGATAGTTACTAATGCATATGCCACTTATGACTGCTGACCAAGATTTGATCGATTCTAGAGGTAGAAAGATTATGGTCTAGTCGAGCATAATTTGGTCTGACAGGTTGAACGGTCATAATCAAATATTGGGTGGAGCAAATAATGCTCTAATTGAGTTCGTGAACGCCGCATATCCGCTGTCAGAGCAAGATATGGATTGGCCGATGGAGCTGCTGAACGCACGCCAGAGTTTAAACTATCTCCATACCAAATTTCATCACAATCGGTAAAGCCGTTTGAGCGTGAAGAAGTAACAAACATACACACCAACGTTCGCATTTATAATATTAGTAGGATAATAAAAAAAAAGGTATACTTCTCTCACCTGTAGTCTAGTGTACATCTTCCTGAGGGTGGCCCGATGTGGTCCATAAGGCTGGAACATGTCCGAGTACAGTCTGACCATCTTGCCCAGCGTTATGAGCAGCATGGGCGGGTTGGCGTGCGCATTAGATTGCACCACGAACTCTTTCGGAACGCGGGCCAACGCCTCGGCACCTGGAGACAATTACACAATTTATTCATAAATAAATATTTACACGTCACATCAGAAAAATATAAATAATAATTCAACTTACTATATAGGTAAGACTTTAGATATACATGTATTTGATTTGTCATGTAAGTATCTCTTAATTAAATATCAAAATATCATTTATGTAAAACAAAGATACAATGGAGAACAAAGATAACAATGAAATAATTATTATTTTGTACCCGCACTAGGATTCCCTGTGTCGCGGGAGGCATGGACACACACATTCACAGCACACAAACACCCAAAACTCGGGACAAACACTTACAATCATCGCCCAAATGTTTGCCCCTGCCGGGATTCGAACTCAGGTTCCCGGAGACACAGAAGTCATGTCACTGACACTAACCACTGCGCCACGGCGACCGTCAATGCGACGGCGAATATATACGGCGAATATATAAAACACGGGAAAAACCTCACGTAGATAGATAGATAGATAGAAAACTCTTTATTTGCACACTATTTCAAAACCACACACATAAAGAAAACAAACAAACAAATATAAATACAGTGATACAAAGGGCGGCCTTGGCGGAGGTGTTTACGGGGGGGAGGGGGTCAAGCCGAATCTCACCCAAACTCACATGGGGGAGGGGGTTGGGTTCGACAAATACTCACGTAATTTTTTTTCCGCAAGGAACATTGTAATATAGCGAGAAAACTGGGATAAATTAGGTAAAAATATTTTTTGTGTAAATCCAACAAAATCAAGCAAGTCAGCAAATCAATTCATTTATTTACATTAAAAATATGTATTTAAAAACTCTTACGTAAGATTATGGGTGGGGGGAGGGGGTCCAGTAAAATCTCACGACATCTCACCAAGGGGAGAAGGGGGGTTGAAAAATCGCTAAAACTACCTCACGTAATTTATGGAAACCCCCTTACCAAGTATCTGTTCCCTGGGTATCCAGCCCTCAACGTTGATGAGATCGATCCAGTGGGCGGCGATGTCCATCATGATCTCGGGAGACCAGCGCCCGATCAGCTGCAGGTGGAAACCCTCGTCCCAGAGGAACCCGCGGGGGAAGAAAGACCTGAAAAGACAGAGAAAACGGTCTCAGCCAACCTCATGGGTTCCGAGTAGCTACAATATTGACTTCTCCAAAAGCAAAGTTTTTTATTTTTCTGTGCTATCGCGCAAGACAAGCGACAAGCTTTTTCCTTCTTTTCTTTTTCTTGTCTCCATGGTACAGTAGAAAGTGTGTCGGAGGAGTGCAGAGACATAGTCAGCCACGCGTGTCACACGGCCAGGATCCGGTCCGAAGAAAGCAGCAGCGATGAAGACGGATCCCCCACACATAGATGTGATGACGCAACCGTCACCCCCTCACCCGCCTCCACAGCCCGCGGCGTCCTGTCGAGCATCACGCGCCGCCGCCCGCAGTGCGAGACGGGACGTTACGACGAACGCACCGCACTCAAGATCCTGATGAAGGCTTCCGGAAGAAGCCGAAACAATTGTCGATCGTGATATCGACTACGCGTAAGTACCACGCTATACCCGTAAAAAACAGTGTAAAGTAATTATGAACGTGAGTTTTAATATTAATATATAAGTTTATATGATTTTTTATTTGTAATATGTCACTCGTGCGTTCGTGATGCCAGTTGATGAGTTCCTACTGAAAAACAGCGCGAAGGATGTCAAACCCTCGCATATGCTGAGTAGGGACTCATTTCTGGCATCGCGCATCACTGCAATACCTTTTCTTTTTTAATTTATTTTTTTAATATGGGACAACATTCACACAAGGTCTTCAGGTCCCAAACTAGGCAGAGCCTGTACTATGGCAACCTGATGACTGATATATATACTTATATACATATACACACCCAGACACAGGTCAAACAGACATGTTCATATACACAAATGTTTGACCTGTCCGGGAATCGAACCCGGGACCAGCGGCTCAGAAGGCAGAGTGCTACCAACTGCGCCAACCGGCCAGTCAAACCTACATTAACGTTGTTTTAATTTTGTGCTTATTCTACGTTTATTTTTTTATTTTTTAAATTTTTGATGTCTGTTTGTAGGGGTCTGTAGGTTTAAGTGTCTATGTATGTGTATTGTAGTGTTGCCTTTTGTCAGAAATAAATATGTTTTCTTTCTTTCTTTTTCTTTCAAAGTTAACATTTATAATATATATATTCTTACACGCCCCTAGCGGTAGTAGTGGGGCGAGCGGCAGACTGGCTATATAAGCCAGACAGAACCGAAGCGCGCACACTTTTACTCGGGCGCTCGCCGGCATCGGACGTCGACGCAATGACGTAGCAAGTGGAAGGGGCGACCGACGTTACGTCACCGGCGCGGCTGGCTTGGACGAGTCATTCTACTTCGGGACATCGTACTGAGCGGACGTGCCTTATTTAGTCCACTGCTGGACACTTCTACCTTGGTACTCAGAGACATCAGACGTAGCTTAGGAGTCTACGTGAATTGTTGTCGTGTTTGGTGATATCGCGTTTTGTTATTTAATTTCAATGAAAAATGTTGATAGTTCGCTTTGTATTTTCTGTTTAAAAATTGAATACACATCTGATCGTCAAGATCAGAAGTGGGATTCGCTTAAAAAAACGCGACCTAGATCGTGCGCCATCTCTCTAGCTGCGAATAACTTTTGTTCGCATTACAAACCACAACGTGTTAATTACTTTCTTTGTTCTGTTGTTTGTGTGTTTTACAGTGGAAATATGACGGTTTGTGTGTTTTACAGTGGAAATATCACGGTTTGTGTGAATTTAAATTTAGAAAATTACTACGAGTCGATTATTCATTTTTGTTTGCTAAATTGTTTTGCATGCTGAACTATCACGTCGAGTACGCTATTGTCGCACTCCATTGCTTCCTGTGATTACAGGTGAAGCCAGCGCGTAGTCTGTATAAATGCGATTGTTATGTGAAATAACAGCGTAATTAATTTGGGCAATTTCTGACCGTTTATAAATTCTCAAGTACCCACAGTTTTATACCGCCGTTAAATGAAGTTGGTTTAAGCTCCCATGAAAATTACACATAGCGCCTAGTATGTGAGATTAATACCAAGGAAGTAAAACGCTCTTGTAGTGTTACAACTGTAATTGTGTTTTTCAAAATGTTTAGTAGGTGCATGTTTGTGCTATTTGTAATAAGTGCGTTTGTCCTGTTGGCTACTGACATTTGAAGCTGGAAAGCATAGATCTGCCGATGCGGCATTAGAGCAGACAATTGTATGACATTCTATTGAGCGAGTACTATTATTTACCCAGACATTTTTTAATGTTTTTTTTGTGTGTTTACCCACAAATCTAAATTTTATTCCAAGCGATCAAAGTTGCTCATTCGGAAGGTTTATAAGTAAAGGTCAGGTAGGCCGAGTCCTAGGAAGGCGGACGTTTTACCAATACTGATGTAAAGACCAATTTGTGTTTATTTATTTGAAATAATTCGCAGAATTTCGGCCTGGCAGACGAATTCCCGATACGTGTGGGCTCTGGCTTGGCTGGCGCATCCTCTATACGTGTGGGTTCTGGCCTGGCAGACGAATGCCTGTTGTGCGAGCTCCGGCCTGGAAGATGCATTCCTATTGGGTGTGGGCACCGACATTGTCACTATTTCGTACCTCGACATTGTGGTACCCGCAGTACCGACTTTGTGACTATTTCGTACCTCGACATTGTGGTACCCGCAGCACCGACTTTGTGACTATTTCGTACCTCGGCATTGTGGTACCCGCAGCACCGACTTTGTGACTATTTCGTACCTCGACATTGTGGTACCCGCAGCACCGACTTTGTGACTACTTCGTACCTCGACATTGTGGTACTCGCAGCACTGACTTTGTGACTATTTCGTACCTCGACATTGTGGTACCCGCAGCACTGACTTTGTGACTCTTTTGTACCTCGACATTGTGACTCTTTCGTACCTCGACATTATGGTACTCGCAGCCCCAGCATTGTGGCTATTTCGTGCCCCGACATTGTGGTACTCGCAGCCCCGACATTGTGGCTATTTCGTGCCCCGACATTGTGGTACTCGCAGCCCCGACATTGTGGCTATGTAGGGTTTGACGGCATATCGTAATGCATATTAGAATCGGTCTGAAAAGTGTCTGATGCAGTACGCTGTGTGTGATGAATGTATTGAAGAGATTTAGTTGACATAGATATAGCTTGGAGTGTATCGGTGATAGAGGGCCGTGATTGTGTGATGAATGAAAGAATAGAAAACTACACATGCTGTTTTGGCGCGGCGAATGTGCCCTGGGTGTTTGCTCTTTACTCGTTTGCTGAAGGCGGGGTCTCGTGGCACACGAGCTCTGGCAGCTGCTGCTGCTACTGCGACGAATGGACTTTGCCGGGTGCTTCGTTCGGCCTTCTTCGCGAGTTGTGAGCCACGCCACATGAACATCTGTATTATTGGCTATATGCCTAGTGATTTGCTGGGCCAGCGTGTGGACAAGTATGTCAGTAAGCCAAGTTTGTGTCAGACGGAACGATTCTCAGCACAACATGTGTTGTGGTGTATTGTGTTAACGAAAAAAGCCTGAAGAACCTGACGGGGACGTCAGGGTGTCAGGAGAGGCCGTCTTACATGCCCCTAGCGGTAGTAGTGGGGCGAGCGGCAGACTGGCTATATAAGCCAGACAGAACCGAAGCGCTGGAGCGCTCGCCGGCATCGGACGTCGACGCAATGACGTAGCAAGTGGAAGGGGCGACCGACGTTACGTCACCGGCGCGGCTGGCTTGGACGAGTCATTCTACTTCGGGACATCGTACTGAGCGGACGTGCCTTATTTAGTCCACTGCTGGACACTTCTACCTTGGTACTCAGAGACATCAGACGTAGCTTAGGAGTCTACGTGAATTGTTGTCGTGTTTGGTGATATCGCGTTTTGTTATTTAATTTCAATGAAAAATGTTGATAGTTCGCTTTGTATTTTCTGTTTAAAAATTGAATACACATCTGATCGTCAAGAATATATATATAATAATATATAAAATATAATACTTACAGACCACTATTGAATGCCCAAACTGGGCAGGCTGTTGAAACTATTTTATATTGCAACATCTTTATTTTAATATCACACAGTTGTTCAATATAAATATTTCTGATGAACATAAAATATGGTTTGAGTCTGAAAACTATCGCGAGTTTCTTCCATAATTGTAATGTAACAAACCGACTAGGACTTACGTGGTAAACACTCAGTTACGTGCTGAGGCTCGCGCTCGCCGCCTGGCACGATCATAACTCCCAGATGAAGAACTGCAAATAAGTTCGAAACTGGTCGGAGAGTAATTTTCCAGTGTTTACCACGTGAGTCCTAGTCGGTTTGTTACATTACAATAAAATATGGTTTTTACAAAGCTGTTAGTAAGGCCTCGGTCGGTTTAGATGAGTAAATGCTGTGAGCCCGTCACATTCTTCATTTTTACTTGTTACCTGCTAGGCACGGCGGTGTACAGAGGCGCCCGCCAGTAAGGCACAGGTTCCTTGGTATATTCCGACTGCACGCGTCCAGCGCCGTAGAAGTAACCAACGCCGCCCACCATGTTGGACAGGGCAGCTTTCGCCACGGCCACATCTTCAGGAGAATATCTGAAAACGGAATGATAATATTGTATGTATTGCTTCCGGGCTGTTTGGCCGTGGTCTATGTGAAACTTGTGTTCCAGACGTTTCGTCGATCACTGCGGTCGACATCTTGTATCAGAGGAGACGCCGCGAAGGAGAGTTCTACGCTCTTGTCGCCGCTCGGACCTGAACCACTGAAGATGTCGACCGCAGTGATCGACGAAACGTCTGGAACACAAGTTTCACTTACACCACGGCCAAACAGCCCGGAAGCAATACATACAACATGCAACGCCGGCCGTGAAAGCCTTAGAGTTTACACGGAATGATAATTATTATATCAATGACGGTCGCCGTGGCTCAGTGGTCAGTGACATGACTTCTTTTTTTTTTTTTTTTTTTATTTGGGAATAGGCAGGCGTTTGACCACTATCTCACCTGATGTTAAGTGATGATGCGGTCTACGATGGAGCACGCCTGCCTAGAAGGTACCTATTCACTCGTGACTTGAAGATACCCAGGTCGTATTTTTTCGGAAATACAGAGTTAGGCAATGAGTTCTGTGTCTCTGGGACCCTGGGTTTGAATCTCGGCAGAGGCAAACATTTATGCGATGAGTGTCGATGTTTGTCCCGGGTCTTGGATGTTTGTGTGTGTCCATGCCTCACGCGACACAAGGAATCCTAGTGCGGGGGTGTGAGTGTGATTAATAAAACAAAAATAAATGGACATTAATAAAAACCGGCCAAGTGCGAGTCGGACTCGCGCGCGCAGTGTTCCGTACTGTTATCTATAAAAACGGCAAATAAAATCACATTTGTTGTATGGGAGCCCGCCATAAATATTTGTTATATTTTTTTTTTATTTTTTTTTAAACTAAATATATTTATATAAGTGAATATTTCAGGGGTATACACCTGTTGCCGTTTTAAAACCTTAGTTAATTTAATTCGGCGGAAATCTTAGTCCGAGAAAAAGGGGTAGACTGAAAAACAGCGTTTCGTTTGCTACATTGTAAATGAAACACAAGCTGAGTCTATCCCTATTGCTCTATAATTATTCAAGTTATGTGTCAGTGTTTAAACTAAGTAGAATATTGTTTAAGTAGGATATTTTTAATAGTGTTTATTTATCTAGGTCTACTGTAGTTCTTTAGTATGCTTGAGCAATAAATGGATGTTTTATTTTATTTTATTTATTTCTTTTAAATCAAATCAAATCAAATTTATTACAGATCAAATACAAACCAAACACATTTATTACAAAAACATTAATCAACCCTATGTAGTGGCAGGAACGTAGTTTTGCTGAGGGCCCCAAACTAGGCTAAGCCTGTATCTCGGGTACCCGTTGATATTATTAAGTCGCTGTTTCCCATCGTGGCCTGTATCTGTTTATGTACCGCATCTTAATCATGCAATATTACAATGAACATCTTTAATTAAAAAAATAAATAAAATAAAGAAATTATTATCTGACCAGCCTAACATTACAATATTTGGTTTATCCAGTGAACCAGACAAAGGAAGGCTTAGAGTTTACACGGAATGATAATTATTATATCAATGACGGTCGCCGTGGCTCAGTGGTCACTGACATGACTTCTGTGTCTCCGGGACCCTGGGTTCGAATCTCGGCAGAGGCAAACATTTATGCGATGAGTGTCGATGTTTGTCCCGGGTCTTGGATGTTTGTGTGTGTCCATGCCTCGAGCGACACAAGGAATCCTAGCGCGGGGGTGTGAGTGTGATTAATAAAACAAAAATAAATGGACATTAATAAAAACCGGCCAAGTGCGAGTCGGACTCGCGCGCGCAGGGTTCCGTACCGTTATCTATAAAAACGGCAAATAAAATCACATTTGTTGTATGGGAGCCCGCCATAAATATTTGTTTTATTTAATTTTTTTATTTTTTAAACTCAATATATTTATATAAGTGAATATTTCAAGGGTTCCTGTTGCCGTTATCAATATCAAGCAAAAACGAGCAAAAAAATACACGTTTGTTGTATGGGAACCTCCTTAAATATTTATTTTATTCTGTTTTCTAGTATTTGATGTTATAGCGGCAACAGAAATACATCATCTGTGAAGATTTCAACTGTCTAACTATCACGGTTCATAAGATACAGCCTGGTGACAGACGGACAGCGTCAGTGCGTCTGACCCAACAGCCTGGTGACAGACGGACAGCGTCACTGCGTCTGACCCAACAGCCTGGTGACAGACGGAGAGCGTCAGTGCGTCTGACCCAACAGCCTGGTGACAGACGGACAGCGTCAGTGCGTCTGACCCAACAGCCTGGTGACAGACGGACAGCGTCAGTGCGTCTGTTCCAACAGCCTGGTGACAGACGGACAGCGTCAATGCGACCCAACAGCCTGGTGACAGACGGACAGCGTCAATGCGTCTGACCCAACAGCCTGGTGACAGACAGACAGCGTCAGTGCGTCTGACCCAACAGCCTGGTGACAGACGGACAGCGTCAATGCGTCTGACCCAACAGCCTGGTGACAGACGGACAGCGTCAGTGCGACCCAACAGCCTGGTGACAGACGGACAGCGTCAGTGCGTCTGACCCAACAGCCTGGTGACAGACGGACAGCGTCAGTGCGTCTGACCCAACAGCCTGGTGACAGACGGACAGCGTCAGTGCGACCCAACAGTGTTAGTAATAGGGTCCCATTTATAACGGAGATATTTTAAACTTTATTGTAGAATGGGACTTTACAGAATCTTTTCCAAATCTTATGATTGTACTGAAATTGTTCATGACAATTTGCGTGTCCTTCATTTGAGAGGACTTTCAGTAAATTAAAATTAATAAAAAACTATTTGCGGACAACAATGACCCAATCGCGGCTTAGCATATCTTGGTATATTAGCCACCGAACACGAAGCAATACAAAATATCAATTTCGTAGAAGTTATTGCTTTATTTGCAGCTGTCATAGCTAGAAAGAAGAAATTTCAATTGTATAACAATTCTTTTTCTGTCTTAATTATTAAGCTATTGCATAGCTTCTATCGCGGGCCTTGAGCGTGGAGACCGAATCCAGAAATTCCGTAACGAAAATAACCTAACACCCCCCACTCCGACCGGCACAGTGGTGATACATTTTAGTTTTGCCATCTATCGATGAATTGCAAAACTTTTAATGACTTTTTTGAAATATCACGCTTGTCTGTTTAGTTCAGCAACTCGCCTCTAGATGGCATTGGTTGTATCGGCGTTACTGCATAAGTTATTAATATATTCATTGCATAAGTTGATAAAAAATGCTATGCAATAGCTTTACCGCGGCAGTCCCCGAGTGACACTAATTGTTTGATTGTGTTTTGTTATTTCTTCAATATTATTTATTATTTATAAATGATCCATGTCCTTTATCATAGAAAATTTATTGCTTTTTACTTTCGACGGGGTGACACCACCAACTTCCGCACCGGCTGCCACCCAAGGTAGCTACGCCACTGGAACGAAACCCTAATAAAAACGAGGTACTGAAGACTGGCCGTCGTCTACTCCCGATCTTAATCCGCTGGATTATGATTTATGGTCAGTTTTAGAGAGTACGGCTCGCTCTAAACGCCATGATAACTTGGAGTCGTCGCTTAACATCAGGTGAGACAGTGGTCAAACGCAAGCTTATAATCTTTAAAAAAAAAAAAAAAAAAAAAAAGGAGTCCCTAAAACAATCAGTATGATTGGCAGTGAAGAATTTTCCCATGAAAAGAGTGCGTGATTCTGTTGATAACTGGCCTCAACGTTTAAAGGACTGTATTCCAGCCAATGGAGACCTCTTCGAATAAGCTTTTTATATTTTAAATTGATTTATATTCATTTATTAAACTAACACACTGTAAAAGTTACATAAGTAGTCACATAAGCCGTGGTGGTACCGGCCTAGAATAGTATTCCCCTATCAGGTGGGTTAGGTTAGGTCCCCAGGAGGTGGGCAGCAGCGCCTTCTGAGGATAGGAAATCATACTGCACTCGCCAACCCGCCTACCAAGCGTGGCGTGACTATATGGGAGAGGCTTATGTCCAGCAGTGGACATCCTATGGCAGCGATGAATGAATGAATGAAAAACTGTAAAAGTAATACATTTTATTTGCAATAGGACATTTTTTTTTCTTTGTTTCAGTATTTATGGCAAGAGTAATAATTCTCATTTGCTTTATCATTTTTTCACATACTCTGAATAAAATACAGTTAATACTAACACAAAGTAGTAAGTAGTAAGTAGAAAATTAATCAAAAATCAATCTTACCCTTTGACACTAAGGTTGAATTTGGCTTCGAAATGTTCGTCGAATTTTTTTCTCTTCTCCGTCAAAGCGTTGGTGTAGTCATTGCCCTTCAGCGGCGGAGTGGAGACCGCTTCTGTGGTGTATATTATGTCCACAGCGAAGGGGGGTTCAACAATCAGCTGTAGGGGGACGAAGTTCACTTCTCTCTCCTGTGAACAGAAAGGGTTAATCATTCATCAAAGAGTGAAAAAGTCATTTTTAACCGACTTCAAAAAAAAGAGGACGTTTGACACGTATGCATTTATTTTTTGACGTGATAACGTTTTATAAATTGATGAATGCCAAAATGAAAAATAGTAACGTTCCGCGTAACGGTCAATGGTCAATAATCAATGGTCAATGGTCAATGTCAATTTCAATGTCAATGTCAATGTCAAAGTCAAAGTCAAAGTCATACATGATTATGTCGTTATCACGTAAATCTATCGTCCGTAAACCGACTTTACAGACAACCAATTTTTTAAATCTTTTTTTAGCGGCCTTGTGCACTTTTGTATGGGGAAAAAATTGTAAACTCGCGTCATATCGTCAGAACGTCAGGACGTGACGTTTTCGAATTCGTAAGACGGAATGAGAGTAGATCGCCGTTGAAATTTCAACTTAAATATGTTACGAATAAGAATTTTTTTTTTTTTCTCATCACACTCAGACCCACGCACTAGGATTCCCTGTATCGCGGGAGGCATGGACACACACAAACATCCAAGACCCGGGACAAACACCTATACTCATCGCACAAAATGTTTGCCCCTGCCGGGATTCGAACCCAGGGTCCCGGAGACACAGAATTCATGTCGATGACACAAACCACTACGCCACGGCGACCGTGAAACACTTCGTTGTTTGACGGTTCCACACGGACGGACCACAAAACATTTCCGTTGGTTGGTAGTTTTCTTTGATAAAGTCGTCTTGTTATAAGTATTATTGAGTTCGGTTATCAAAACGCTGATATTATAAAGAGGAAAGATTTCATAATTTAAAAAAAACGTCATCGTGTTAAATTCTATGAGTCCCATTAATATTATAAATGTAAAAGTTTAAATGAAAAGTTTGTTGCTCAAACACACTAGAACGGCTGAACGGATTTAGGTGAAATTTTGTATGTAGATACTTCAAGTCCCGGAATAACACACAGGCTACTATGTAGTCATCATCATCATCAATTCAAGTTTTCACTTCTGCCGGCCCTCCCGGAGTGCAACCGGTTGCTTTTTTGACGTGATAACGTTTTATAAATTGATGAATACCAGCAACACTCATGAAAATTAGTAACGTTCCGCGTAACGTTCCACCAGAGTTTTGTATTACATAAAATAATCAAAGTCAAAGTCAGTCAAAGTCAAAGTCATAAATGATTATGACGTTATCACGTAAATCTATCGTCCGTAAACCGACTTTACAGACAACCAATTTTTTTTCTAATCGGTTCAGTAGCGCTCGACAAAGCAGCATTCTACAAGCGTTAAAGTATGAAATTGACGCTTCGACGGTCGCTGTGGCGCAGTGGTCAGTGTCAGTGACATGACTTCTGTGTCTCCGGAACCTTGGGTTCGCATCCCGGCAGGGGCAAACATTTTGTGCGATGAGTATAGATGTTTGTCCCGGGTCTTAGCTGTTTGTGTGTTGTGATTGTGTGTGTCCATGCCTCCCGCGACACAGGGAATACTAGTGAGGGGGTCTGAGTGTGATAAAAAAAATCGACTTGTACATACAACACCATTCACTCATACAAAACAACATAATAACCTCACTGAGGGTTTTATCCGACCCAAGGACTGCTATCCTTCCGAACGTGGGATGTCTTTCCACCTTCAGCAAGGACACGACTTTCTCCTTGAGTTGATGCAGCCCTGGTGAATGTGCTTCGGAGGCCGACGTGTGGTACACGTTACCTGTGAAAAACGTTTAGCTATTTTTAATGCTTTACAGAGGTCTAAGCTTTGAGCACTTGATGGTCAGTGACGATGTGGTCGAAGATGTTATCACGCTAAAATGCTTACTGGCTCTCTAGGACTGCGGCCTGAACACACTTTGTGTGTGGTGACAATTTTTCAAACTTGAGCTAGCCATGCGGGTACTTGAAAGTACCATGGCATGCTGGGAATTTAATAACGGTGTTATTTTCACCGAAAGCTCAAGCCGTTGCTGGGGATCGAACGGAATTTGTTTTACCAAAAAATGCAACCGACTTCAACACTCAAAAGTGTGAAATAACTTGTCGAAGTCGGTACCATGCTCATAAAATTGTGATAATAGTTACTTTTGAACTATCATGGTACTGACTTTAACAAGTTATTTCACACATTTGAGTGCTTTTTTTTTTTTTTTTTTAAAGATTATAAGCTGAAGTCGGATGCATATTTTGGTAAAACAAATTCTATCTGTATGTTCCCTGAGCAAGAGGAACCTCTGCCAGTTTGATAATAAGTTTTAAAATGTAAACAGTGCTGAAGTATCAACTACAGTGCCATGGTGGTACCGGCCTAGAATAGTACTCCCCCATCTCTTCCCGCGGGTGCCGTAAGAGTCGGCTAAGGGATCACGTACCAGAAAGTGGGCAGCAGCGCCTTCTGAGGATTGAAAATCATACTGCGCTCGCCGACCCGCCTGCCAAGCGTGGCGAGTATTAGCAAATCCCCCCTATATCCCCCCTATCCCATTGCTGAGAGAGAGTATCGCACTTTGCTTTTACAGTGACATACTGTGAAGTAGCCGTTCATGACACATCGACTAAATATTGTTGTCAATATTTAATTGTTATTAAATCAAACGGGGCTTAATCGCGAGAAAAACATTTAAAAAAGTCTTCTCGTGACCACGACCAATGCAACTTGGTCGAAACGTCGAGGTAAATAAATTACTAAATGTTTTTCTCGCGATTAAGCCCCGTTTGATTTAATAACAATTTAATATTGACCAGTTTAAGAAACAATTAAAAATATTACTCACTGATAAATGTTATTATGATCTGACTGACTATTTAAGTGATAAATTCGACGGTAAAGTAAGTATAAGATTATAATGACTGACAAGCGGACAGTGTAGGTATTAAAATTATAGTAATATTAAATTTAATTATACTAAATTATAAATACATATTGAGTTATTATCGTTATTATTTTATATATTATTAATATTTGAAGACATGAGTGGATGAAGGTGATAAGTCGCATAATTCCAATTCTGAGTAAATCGAGATTAAAGTTTTACTTTAATTTTTATAGATAATTCGCTTCGAAACTGTATTTTGTAATAATAAATCATGCAAAGTTGTGTAAATAACCTTAATCATTAATGGTATGATAGCAATTATACACTTGTAATATATTTTATTATATAATTTGAAAAAAAACTGAACATAACTCCTTCTTCCATGAACAAAAAGTAAACTCTTCTACACTTTAAACTAAATAAAAGGTGTTAAGTAGGAATGTAAGTAAACAATGTCTCATTTTTTCTTATAACTAAACAATAAAAAATAAAACGTAAATTTATAACAATGATCATTTGTGTGTAATGTCTAACTATGGTAAACATATTACTCTCGGCTTAAAATCGCCTCATAGAAGTAGCGATATTCTGGCTTCACATACTTGTTGGTCTCGGAGATTCTCTTTTTTTTCCACTGACACAGTACTATATTTTCTGTTCATATGTGAAATTTCTACATCAGCTGTCACATTAAATCTTTTTTTTTAAATGTCCACCTTTTTGAAGGGTGTCATTTCATCGTATGTTGTTATAGATAGAAGATTGTATAGATAGGAACCATACTCATCCACGCGTATCCATTTAATACCATCCCAAAAACTTACTTTTCCATTGTTGACATCTTTTTGTCTGTTAATCAAATTAAGTTTCTCTTGTATCTCATCAATTTTTCTGAAATGTTCGGTCAAATCAATAACAGTATTATTACGAGAAGATTTGCATATGATGTTCCGGTATTCGTCAGGAACACAAACTGTATCATGTTTCCGAAGGACTTTTTCAATCCTACTAAAATGACGATCCGAATCTAAATAAGAATGGCCAACTTTGGGAAACTTGTGGTCGATTACTTTGAAATATCCTTTTAATATAATGTATTGATAAAGTGCTATCATGTTAAAATTTTTATTTTGTCCGGCACATGAATCTGACCACACAATAAGTGATCTTTGATTTGGCAACTTTGTGCTACCTCCACAAATCTTAGAAGTGCGCTTGCGACTTCGATACTTCCGCGATCCGCTACATCTTCAGTCCATGTACAACATACGGCTTTATCCTTACCTCCATCATTAATATGAATACACAGATTGTAAAATCACAGTTGGCGTAAGTAGAACGCTTTCGAAGTTGTCAGTTTCAGGTGAGTCTTCACGTTGACACATTTCCAGGTAAAGACTATGCATCTTACTCACATTCAGCAGCGGCGACAATTAAAATTTGTGCATATTTTTTTTTCTGGAGTAATGTGACTGTTCAGCAGGAAAACTAGATATGTGAGTTTTAATACGTACGTCATTATCCATTTTATGTGGATGATTCTGGTGTCTACCTCTCCGATCCGCTATTGGAGCTGAAAGTCCTTCCTTGATATTTTTTATAATGAGATCAACTTTTTGCGGCCTATCTGGTATATCCCACACAAACCTAACTTACATATTTCTTTCGTAACTCCTTGGTTTTTCACGTAATACTTGTAGGAAGCCGATTTATGCTTTCTAGCGTTACTGCGTTGTCTCGCTACAGGCTTACTCACAATACTGCTGAATAATAAAACACTCTTACTATTGGTATCCAATGAATAACAGCTATTTAAAATAGATTGCCTATCTTCAAGTGTGAATTTACTGGAGCATTTAAGCCTGCACTTCTCGTGGTATAAAGTTCCTTCCTTGATTGTTTTCTTCAGAACTGTCTCTCCTTTGTAAGACATATATTCCTCTCCCTTTGCTCTGGCTATAGCTGCAGATTTTTTCTTCCAACATAGTTCATTTCTAGGACATTTCTTCGATTTGTTTTCTTTGGATGGGAATACTTTACGTTTTTTTGGCATATTGTTTTCCTCTAAATCTTCACATTCGTGTTGGTTACTAGTAGAGGAAATAAAATTTAATACTTGTTCATAATGTTTTTTGTTCCTATAAATACATATTTCGATTTTGCATAGAACTTGGCACCCATTTAGATCTCCATTTTTTTGCGGCGAAGCCCACAACCATGGGTAATTTTTGTATTGAACTTGGCTCTCCTTTTTTACATTTATGTTTTTGGAGGGATTAACTATTCATAGGCCAATATAACCACTTCCAATTCAGAAAAAAACTTCAGTGAATCAATGTTAAGGCAACAACTTATTAATTAATAACATAGTTCATTAATTAACAAAAGAAACTTTTTGAGGGTATTTTCCTTGTAAAATTCGGGTTCGATTCCCGGACAGGTCAAACATTTGTGTGTATGAACATGTCTGTTTGACCTGTGTCTGGGTGTGTATATGTATATAAGTATGTATTTAAGTATATATATCAGTCATCAGGTTACCATAGTACAGGCTCTGCCTAGTTTGGGACCTGAAAATCTTGTGTAAATGTTAAAAAAAAAAAACATTGTTTGCAGTGTTATCCATTACAGGCTGACCAACTGCGGCTTCCACCAATAATTTTGCTCTTGATTTGGTTCCTGCGATTGCTTTTTCACTATACCAATATCAATCAAGTATTTTAAATAATATTTTTCTTATTATACGAACCACTTGAAACTACACTACGAGAAAGCGCGCGAAAATGTGACAGAATGAAATCAAAACAATTAAATGTCGCGAAAGAAAGAAGGTTATATGTATGACAGATAACACCTACATTCACTGAAAATTTACGTCGCGTCATTTGACCATCGAAAGCTGAGTGGAAGAAGGTGTTATATCCATACATATCACCTTCTTCCACCATAGAAAAACAAAGTTTTTACTTTATTTATCTGCAAGTCGGTGATATGAGCCCATACCTCTTTCATTCAGTGCCATTTTTAAACTGAACTGAACATAACACCTTTTTCAACTTTTTTTTTTTTTTAAATGTGCCTTTTATCAATGGTATAAGGTATGTAGTCATTTGGTATCGACTTATCACCTTCATCTACGCAAAAAAAAGCAAAAAACCAAAAATGCGACATATCACCTTCATCCACTCACGTCTTTATTTGTTTGTGTACTATAGTATTAAAGCACTTATAAATAAGTTATTTAAAATATTTGTATGCCAAATATGGCAAGGCCATGTCTCGCACTGGCTAAAAAATTGGTTGCCTGTAAAGTCGGTATACGGGCGAAAGTTTTACGTGACAACGACTTTGAGTGCCTTTCACTTTTTATGTCTGTCTCTCTCGCTCTTAGGCGGGCTAACCATGCCCGAGTGGAAGGGACGCGTGCCTCTCACTCGCTCTCATTGTGAGCGCATAACGTGAGCGGAGCGTAACGCAGTTTCTTGAAGTGTCACCCGGCAAACCAATTTATAAGACGTTGTCACGTCAATATAAATACCACATTGTATACTTATTGTACATGTATACATACCATGTTCATACAAATAAAGTATTTCTATTCTATTCTATTCTTGAGGTCATATAAAAATCCGAGACTTACCATGTAGCGTCTCCAGCTGCAGTTTGAAGTTGTGGTGCATCGGAGTGTATCCCAATATGGAGCCCCGTTCGGTCCACAGCCGGGACTGGGGTGCCGCCGGCCCTAGGGCTTCGTCGAGCGCCGCGTACCATACCAAGGAGAATGGGGCTTTAGATTGATTCTGTAAATTGTTTTTTTATTTTTTTATTACACTCAGACCCTCACACTAGGATTCCCTGTATCGCAGGAGGCATGGATACACACAAACATCCAAGACCCGGGACATACATCTACCTACATTCATCGCACAATTGTTTGTCCCTGCCGGGATTCGAACCCAGGGTCCCGGAGACACAGTAGTCATGTCACTGACACTAACCACTGCGCCACGGCGACCGTCTCTATATTCAAAGGCTACTTGCGTTTGTACATTTCTTTTTGAAAAGTAAGGTTTTCCCGTGAGTTTATCTAAATAGCGCGCAAATTTATATGTTTAAAATAAGCTAGGAATGCGTGAGAGTGTGCAGAGCGTATAAGCATAGGTCCGACGTTCACAGTGGTCACGATTAGAATCAGCTGGTGGAGAGCGGTGGAGAGCGGAGCGCCGGCGCAGAATAGCCAACTGTGGTCACGTGATACTGAGCGTCAGCGGGAATTATTTATTTTATTTTTAATTTTTTATTATTTTATTATATATAAGTTTTATGTGCGTGTTGATCTGTGCCGTGTCACACAGATGTGTACAACTAAGAAAGCATATAGTGGAGATGAATTGTAGTCGGTCTGTGACAGACAGTAGATGAACGCCCTATTAAATTATCCATGCTAAGCATTTTGTCTGTTTCTTATATCCTCACCAAACTACCCAACCAACATAAGATTGGAGACTACTACAACACATAGGCTATTTTTCATCGTCATCATCATCATCAATTATCACCACGCGGGTAAAACCGCGGGGCAGAGCTAGTTCGACATAAGTTAGACCCTGGAATGACACATAGGTTACTTTTCATGCCGAAAATAGATAATGTTCCCGTGAGATAAGCAAATAAAAAAGATCTCTGCCTAGTCAGGCGTGATGTCATGTATGTATGTATGTACGAAAGCTCAAGCTTGGTGTAAGCTTGTACTCACAGTTGTTGTAACATTGACTCTCACAGTCCAGTGTGAGCCAGCAGGAGTGGATGTGGTCTTCACAAAACTGGTGACGATTCTGTGTGGTGGATCCATTATCACTTGTTCCCCGAAAGAAACTCCATCGTGGTGAGTCCAGCCGTATTGGGGTAGATTGTCGCCTTGATCACACCAATGTCTGGAAATTAGTGTAGTATGCACCATTATCATATTCAAAAATAATAATGAAATTTACTCCAAATCAAGTTGCAGTATGCCAGCTACCTGCATAGCAAAATAAAATTTTTAAATGTTATAATTCTGTAAACTTTTTGTTTTGTAATAGTAGATAAGTTTATTATTTTGTTTTAATATTGTTTAGACAAAATTAAAACCTTTAAAAAATTTACATTTGACAAATTTTACTATTGAAAACCTGTAATAACTTTTGAACGGATTACCCTATATACACAGTTTATTTTGGTTCATCCGTTTTAGACTGAACATATCACATGGCACAGAAAACCACACAACTTCTACACAAACAAAAAATCATGTTGTCAACTTAAGTAATATTTGGTGGCGTAAATACTGATTCAAAATAGGAAACTATTATATATAATATATGTATAGTTCTTACAACATACTCTCCAGGGACCGGTCCCTGCCCTTCTTCCCCCCTAAGCCCCCGGGCTTACTTTTTCTTCTTATCTCAGCCATGTGCGTCCGTCCGTACTTCTGAACATATGCCTCCCCCATATAGGGGGGATTTGCCAATACTCGCCACGCTTGGCAGGCAGGTTGGTGAGCGCAGTATGATTGCCAATCATCAGAAGGCGCTGCTGCCGACTTCCTGGTACGTGATCCCTTAGTCGACTTTTACGGCACCCGCGGGAAGGGATGGGGGAGTACTATTCTAGGCCGGTGCCCCAGGGCTTACCTACCTACTTATATGTTCAATTACATTAAAACAAGATACAATGTCGACTTACATTAGTGTCCTTCTCTATTTACATTATTCTGTTTTACAAGAACTATAATAATAGTTCTTGTATTGTTAAAGTATAAAGAAGTAGTTCGATGCTTTACCTACTTCATGTAAACCATCACAATAACACCTACGTGTATGCGTGCTGATTGACATACTTAATAAACTTATTTAGATAAGTATTCATTTTAGATATATTGGAATAGTATGAATGTTACCTACTTAAGTATAGAACTTAGATCTTAATGTAGTGATAAGATGAGCTTATCATGTGCCGTGGTGGTACCGGCCTAGAATAGTACTCCCCCATCTCTTCTTGTGGGTGCCGTAAGAGTTGGCTAAGGGATCACGTACCAGAAGGTGGGCAGCAGCGCCTTCTGAGAATTATAAATCATACTGCGCTCGCCAACCCGCATGCCAAGCGTGGCGAGTATTGGCAAATCCCCCCTATATGGGGGATGCGTATGTCCAGCAGTGGACGCACATGGCTGAGAGAAGAAGATGAACTAACTATGTGAATGCTGTGTTGAGTGCAACACTCGAGGGGAAGCTCTGTAAGTCATAACACAGGCTATATTACACCTAGCTTGACCTACAACGTGACCTCAATGTTACTTAACTTACACTAACACAACTAATTAAATAAATTGTCACCAAGTGTTTGTTTTACAGCGTAAGTTTACGTTTTAAGTTTGTCAATTAGAAAGACCAATTCCTTGTATGCATTCAAACAAAAGTTAAAATCATTTCATAATGATAAATGTTATTACAGTATTATAGAATTTTTAGATAAAAAATGACTTAATTAATGACATTAAAATGAATTTGTAATTATGTAGAATAACTTATTTTGACTTTATATTCATGTTTAATAATAATAATATAATGTAGAATGCAATAATTAGACAAACAGAATAAGTGTGAATTAAGTTAATTAATTTTTCTCACTTTGTAATGTAACAAACCGACTAGGACTCATGTGGTAAACACTGGAAAATTACTCTCAGACTAGTTTCGAACTTATTTGCAGTTCTTCATCAGGGAGTTGTGATCGTGCCAGGCGGCGAGCGCGAGCCTCAGCTCGTAACGTGCTGAGGCACGTGGCGTGAAGAACTGCAAATAAGTTCGAAAATGGTCGGAGAGTAATTTTCCAGTGTTTACCACGTGAGTCCTAGTCGGTTTGTTACATTACAATTATGGAAGAAACTCGCGATAGTTTTCAGACTCAAATTTTCTCACTTTGTAATTACAATTAGAATGATTGAAAGCAGCTTTATAATTTTGCATGCCTTAATAGGCTAAGACATGGCGTGGGGAACCTTTAATTTTAAAACAGATTACCTTCAAATGTGTTGCAAGATAAATGATTTGATTTGAAGTTTTGTTATGTTTGTTTGAAATAAATAAACCATGTAAACACAAGCAAACACCTACTTATGTACTTCTCTGAAGCAACTAGTAGCTAAAAAATGAGACTGGCCGGTTGGCGCAGTTGGTAGCACTCTGCCTTCTGAGCCGCTGGTCCCGGGTTCGATTCCCAGACAGGTCAAACATTTGTGTGTATGAACATGTCTGCTTGACCTGTGTCATATGACATTTATATATACATATAAATATGTATATCGGTCATCAGGTTACCATAATACAGGCTCTGCCTAGTTTGGGACCTGAAGACCTTGTGTAAATGTTTAAAAAAAAAATTACTGTTTTTGTTACTCCATTTTTGCACAAAATAGTTCGCAGATGCGTGTCGCAAGCAGATGGCACTCGCCATTAACAGTTATGTGAGAAAAATTTACCTGATGCCTTTCTGCAAAACAGGTCCTAGTTCATACCACATCATGCCAAAGACTGGGGAGCGTGGCTCCCTACTCTTCATACCCATGTACACTCCAGGCCTATATGTACCCCAGAAACGATCTGATGATATCAGGCCTGACTCTCGGACTATCTGAAATGGGAAAATGTACCATGTAACAAAGAAAATGTACCATGTACACTCCAGGCCTATATGTACCTGATGATATCAGGCCTGTTTCTCGGACTATCTGAAATGGGGAAATTGATATATAGGTAATTATTCTTATATTAATTGTTTGCCAGTCTCAGCAGAAAGCAGAGTGAAGTTAAAACAATTACCATTATATCTGTAGTGTATAAGAAATGATAATATGTGAGGGTAGGTTAAGTAGGGTAGTGCAGTAAAACCAACATACAAAATAAACTGCTATCATGCTGCTATCATTGCTATCTTCGCGCGTTTGATTGTGCTCCGCATCCCGAATTATTCGTATACATTCTATTATCAAATAGAGATTTTTAACTGTCATCATACAATTTGACTGTCGCCATGGCGCAGTGGTCAGTCAGTGACATGACTTTTGTGTCTCTGGGACCCTGAGTTTGAATCCCGGCAGGGGCAAACATTTGTGCGATGAGTGTAGATGTTTGTCCCGGGTCTTGGGTGTTTGTGTGTGACCATGCCTCCCGCGACACAGGGAATCCTAGAGCAGGGGTCTATTATCAAGTATTTATTTCATAAAGTTTGCAAAAAAATACTTTATTTGGTTTGAAGGTTTGATTCATAGGATTGATTGGAAATTGGGATGCTAGTGGACTGGCTGCTTAAGCTTAAATGGACAAAGCGACAGGACATTAGTCTGTAGTCATAGGTCCAAGTCCCACTAGCAGCCAAATTTTTTCCTTCAAATAATTTGAATTTAAGTTCTGCTTAGCATGTTCTTAATGCAATAAACCATAAAACTCTTAAGGCTTGACCATTTGCTAAATAGACAATTTTGAGACTATTCAACACTCCATTTTTGCTCTTCCTACATTTCTGATAAACTTACCACTTATGAGAACAGTTCATGAAGATTAAATCTAGTAGACCAAAATTTGATTCAATTTGCTAATTTATAATTTAAAAAAATTACTGGCCAACATATTTTTCCTTTATCAAAAATTGTCGCAGTCCCTACTAATGCACTTACACTGTCTTACACCAATAAATGAAAAATTTAAAATTCTAAACAAGAACATACTTAGGTGTGTTAGGTGTAAAGTGCATATTTGTAACAGTTCAAATTTAAATCAAATATATCATCAGAATTTGTCCCGCCCTATCTGCCAGTAAACACCCGCGAGCCTCTGTAATTTTATTGGCAACTGCAACCTTGCAACAGGCACAAAACAAGGTATTTGAGAATCTGGACTTACTTTTTCATCGTCGAAAGGAGTATTTACTCTAGTCTCTAAATATCCCAATACGCTCACATTCACTGCTATTACTAAACACAAAATGCCAACTCCAGTTTTCCAAGTAGGTAACATCTGAAATGTTTTGCTGGCGACTGTGGAGACTTCGCTCGCTCCTGAACTGCTGCTTGTTTCGTTGTTTCCACTGTTTTTCAATATTTTTCTGTGTCTCACCATCGTAAATATGATGCAAAGGCAATATGTTAGACTACTAGATAACTAATTGCCACGGATTCATAAACTTTAAATTTCAATATAAATTTTGCGCCGACATTTGACGTTATCTGACAATGATATTGACACGTGATTGACACTTTTCCACTATAATATTTAGTCTTTAACTAATGGCACAAATGACGCTCACGCAACAGGAAATTTAGAAGAGGCAATAACAGACCGCAACGTTTCATTTGGACAGTTACTTATTTTTTAATTTTTGGCAATTGATTTACGCCTAAATAATCAATAGCCAATATTTAATAAAAGCAACTGTGATATGTAAGGGGGTAACAGGTTATAATCAATTTTTAAATTATGTTATCACGGTCCTATTAGGATAAAATACTTCGTTTTTATTACTGTTGTTTTATTTTCCACTTCATAAGCCTTACATTTTTTATAACTACAGCCTGAAACTCTTTAAACTTTCTAAGCACTTATTGTGTGTCTCACTGTTTCACGTTTTGGAAATTGGAGGAGTTTACCATCACTTAATTTTCGACTGCTAACACAATAAGGAATTCAACTAGAATCGCACAAGTTTACGATATTCAGGACGCATTATCGATTAAAATGTGATAGGATACGTATAAGCACGCAATTAACTCCACGTAGGCTAGCCTTAGGGATGTAACGGAGGAGGTTTTATCGGAACCGGAATCGGAGTTAGAGGTGAACGATATGTAAGAACAGAGGTGTTGAGGACATGCTTAATATATCATAAAGTAATTTTAATTTAAATTGAAAAATAATAAACCAACTTAATATTTAAAAATAAAAATGTTTATAAAAATCATAAGCAAATCAGATCAAATGAACAAACTCTCAAAATAACAAATTATACATGATTACCAAAAACAAAAGCTTCGCAGCTTTGTCTCCATTTAATCTACTCCTGGGATATAAGCCAGCACCAACAAAAAGTTGTTCACTTGCTGTTGAACCTAGTGGAAATTTTATATAATATTAAGGAACATCATTTCTACAAAAATCCGGGCGATACTTAGCATGTGTCCAACTATTGTAGTTATGTCACTTTGACTACTTTTTACATTTAATAAATTAAGAGTTATGGTTTATTGCATTAACAACATGCTAGGCGAAATTTACGTTCAAATTCAAATCCAAATCAAATCAATTATTTGAAGAAAGTCGAATTTTTCATTCATATAATTTGAACGTAAGTTTCGCCTAGCAAGTTCTTAATGAAATAAACCATAAAACTCATAATATAAGGGTATGGTAATAACAATGTGTTCGAATCGCGAAAGTCTAAAAATTACATTTTTTAGACTTTCGCGATTCGAACACATTGTTAATAAATCAAACGGGGCTTACTCGCGATTAAGCCCCGTTTGATTTAATAACTAAGGGTATGATGCCTTCGTTTGATATGATATCAACTGTAATGTTGGTTACCACACCACTATTGGCTATGTCGAGACCTCCGATTTATACTTTCGATTTAAAAACAACGGAACTGAAGTTGGAACCGGAGGTGTAATATCCGTAGAAAGTTGAGACATATCGGAGTCGGATTCGAAGCACCGTAGCATCCCTAGTTAGATTAACTCGATCAACAACTTCAACTTCTTGTTTCTGGTGGCTTGTTCGATCAACAACCAAGTTGCCAAGACGATAACCGTCAACTTGTTTGACACATAATCCCACGTGATCTATCAAAATCAAAGTGGTGATTTGGCTATGGTAAAAAATAAGGGCGACATTTTTTGGTCTATGTTTTGAGACCATGCACATAACCCATTGAGTTCAGCCCCTGAGTCGGGCCACTGATTAGAAGGGCTTTGTACGAGTCATATGATGCAGCTCCATAACTAGTCAGATTCAAAAAGAGCAGCTGAATCCAGAGGATGGCACCATTCGGCATCCTATTGCTTTTGGCAAGCTCCTGCAAAGACAAAGATTCAAAAATATTGTGAATGACAGTCTGAAACGTATCGGCAGAAATAGAGTATCCTTCTCATTCACACATTTTGAAGATGCTAATGCATTTATCAACCATGAAAGTGTAAAAACAATAACCTTAGAGCATTCATCCCAACATTTAATCTCACACGCATGGGCCTTGTTCGTGAAGTTCCAGCAGAATAGTCTCCTGAGTCGGATGTGGGAAAATATTAAAAATTAGGCGACTCAATTACAAAACCACTGTAGATGGCATTCCTAGTTGGAAACCATCACAAACCATAGTTTTAATTTTTGATGGACAGGTCTTACCTAAAAGGATGATACGAATAGACGAAAAGGATTTACATGCTTTAATGCTCTACCTGTAGAACCCCACACATACCCCACAATTCAATGTCATAGTTGTTGCCGCTTTGGCCACCCTAAAGTTCAGTGCAGATCAAAACTTCGCTGTTATAAGTGCGGCCAAGCCCACACCTCCAATAGCTGCAACATTGAAGAAGGTAATGGATCCTGCTGTTTATGCTTTGGGTCACATTTGCCACCAATAAATATTGCCCTGAACATGAGAGACAAAACAGTCAATGGCGGAATGTTGTGTCTCATACTCAGAAGCTTCAAAACTCCATCCACCCATTTCCAAATCATGCAGAAATTACAACTTCAGCTCGTCCTAATATAAATAAAGACTGTATGCCCCCTTCATCCACATCTTCAATTTCTAACAGAAAAACTGTATCTACAAAACTCCGCTCACCACGTCAGTCTACCAAAGGATATATTCAAGCAGCTCATCAATAGCTTATAGAAGAGTATGATATACCATCCCCTTCGAATGGTTGTGCTTATATTACAAATTCTTCTGGAAATGAAGAACAATCCCTAACAAATATAATTATTGCCCTAATAAATATTCTATCGCAGTCCCACATTCTTTTATAGCCTCGTTAGGTATGTTGTCAGGCCCGGGACTTTTTTCTTTTTAAGTTGTCAATATTCTGCATTATTTCTGTTTCTGTGAAGGGACTTACTGATTCCATTTCACTGGCATAGTTATTATCTACACATTTGTAGTTTTTATTGCTCTTGTCTTCATATAAGTTCTTATAAAACTCAGTGGCAATATTAACTATATCTTTTCGTGTTTGGGCTGCGTGACTACGTTCTTCTAAAACATGCACAAATGTTAAAATGGAAATGGGCTGGTCATGTAGCGAGATCCCCCGCAGAAAAATGGAGCAAACAAATAGCTCAGTGGTCCGGCCCTAAAGGAAAAAGAAAAGCAGGTCGTCCTCTTGAAAAGTGGGCAAATGAAATAAAAAAGACAGCGGGTGAAAAGTGGCTCACAGTGGCTCAAACGCGAAAAATATGGACAAAAATGGAGGAGGCCTTTACCCGCAGAGGGGTCCATAGTTGATTGAGCTAATGATATATCAAACTTTATTGTACATATTGTAACAATTATGGAATTAAAAGGCTATTTTATTATTATTATTTAGTCCCACATTCTTAAACCGAACAACGCTGCCCCTATTATCGACCTACTCAATAACATTATCCATACCCAACATGGATTTAAACTATGAATAACTGTTATCACACTGCGGCGGTTCCACTGCACTACCCACATGAGGTGGTGCAGTGGAACTGCCAAACTGTGAATACAAAAAAAATCAGAAATCATGTACCTTATCAATAAATATGACCCTTCAATTATTGCTTTGGTAGAAACCTGGTTTCGTCCAAGTTCTGTCTTCAAAATGAAAGGCTTTACCTTTCTTCGTGATTAAAAATAATTTAACTTATAACATCTTGTCTCAACATGATGGCATTTACATGATTGCAGCCATAGTTACTAATATCTGCTTTGCTTCCGTATACATTCCATACCCATCTTCTGCTATATTCCAAACTCTACTTAGATCACATATTAACTTTACTACCTAATCAATATATATTATAAGGTGACTTCAATTCCCATCATAGGTCATGGGGTAGTTTCACATCCAATCTGTATGGGGAAACATTAATTAATCTATTAGCTAGATCAACACAACCTATGTATCTTAAATACAGGTGTACCTACACGTCGTACCCGTCCAAATGAAAATATAAGTTCAGTTGATCTTACAATTGTTACAGTAGCATCAGGTTCTCGATTAATTTGGTACACACATTCATCCACTTGCGTAAGTGATCACTTTCCAATCATTATATCTTTCTTAGATATGGCTGGAGAGTTTTTGAGATCCATTTGTGCGGCGGGGTTGGAAGAACTTAGACCCCAGTTGACCCCACTGCGTGAACAGTTTCCATAAGCCTCTCTCGTCCACCGACGCAAAGTTCTCAAGGCAAGCAAAGCGATTGGATAACTCAAGTTGGAAGCTCTCGGGATTTTCGATATGGACATTTTGAGGTCGGAGCGTGGATTTCATCAAACAGGACCTCTCAAGTTTAACATTAATATTCAATATGTCTTTTACTATGCGGTGATCACTACCGGTTATCACCCTGTTGATCACAGAGACATCATTGCATATTTGTTTCTTGGTGGTAATGATGAAATCGATCTCATTTCTTGTGGAACCGTTGGGACTCAACCAGGTCCATTTACTGTGAGGCGGCTTCTGAAAGAAAGAGTTCATCATAAAGACTCTTTCACCATGAAGTCGGCCAGCCTCTGTCCCCTGGGGTTCCGTTGTACATAACCAAATTGCGCCACTCTCAACTCTCCATCACTTCTTTTGCCTAACATTGCGTTAAAGTCCCCCATAACAACAGTGTAACGGGTCTTGGAGATATGTGTGGCCCTACTAATTTCCTCATACATAGCCTCTACCTCCTCTATGGTTACGAGTTTCGAGGTCGGTGCGTATACCTGAATGACCTTCAAGGAATTCCTACTTGATATTCTGAGTATTAGGTATGCCATCCTGCTCGAAACGCTGTCGATGGTAATGATGTTGTTAGTGAGGGACTTGCGAACGAGAAATCAGACACCATCTTGGGACTTTTGGTCGCCTTCCCGGTAGTAGAGCAAGTTACCGGATTTAAGGGTTAGTGTCCTCACCCTCTCTACGGACTTCACACAACCCTAAGATATCCCAGTGTAACTTAATCATTTCCTCTTACAGCTCGACGATCTTCTCGTCTCCCAACAAAGATCTTACGTTGTGCGTCACCAGGGCCAGAGATCGTTTATTCAGGGAGTGGTAGCCTGGTATCTGCCGGGAATTCTTCGCACTCCCTGCGCCACCGTTACACTGGCCGCGACTTGAGCCAGGTTTAGCGAAGCTGCCGGGAACTGGGGGCCTGGTCGCATATTGTCTTATCATTAGGGGGGGTTTGCCAATACTCGCCACGCTTGCATGACCCCTAAGACCCCCCCCCCCCCCTCTCGGACCGCCCCTGTGATCTAGTGATATAGTGGTCAAAGGCAAGACCTATAAATTATAAAAAGGACATTAGAAAGTACCCTACTTACATACTATCACATGACACTCGCCAAAAAAATTCTTAATCCTTTTATTTTCTACGTCACCTGCCTCACGCCAACCTTCCATCAACAGAAGAGAACAACAATAGGTTATGTACTATTATTTATTCCGTGGCGTTGTTGGTTGGTTTCTTTACACTGTATCTATCAACTTATAGCTATAGTTGTTTACAATGCGCATCTTGATGTGAAAATCAGCAAGTAAAGCGCTTTATTATCAGCTATGCATACAGTCATAAGTATCAGAAGAAATGTTATAGGTGTGATTTGATTTGCTTTTTTGTAGATGATATTAAGTTATATTTCTGGGAGTCTTTTATTATCGGTATTAGAAGGGTTTTTTGTCACTGCACTTAAGAAGCACAGACCCTTTGAATTGCTTAAGTCACGCCAATGATGAAAACATGCGCCTAGCTAGAGTGTATCACAAAAAATGTTTATAAAATTAGATTACATTGATCTTGATTTGTAATTCTCTACGTGACCTTCGGTACCTATAAGTAAAAAGTCTATCGACATTCGTACGAGTCTCTTAAAAGTTTATAACTTATATGTATGAATTATTATGAATCCAGTGTTTTTTCTTATTCGTGATTGAATTAAAATTCTGATATAATTAAAGTTTATTAAAGCAGCATCGCTCAGCGGTATAAATTTTATTAATCGCTTCAAGCGAGTTATTATTACAAAAACCGGTCGCCACCTGTCCGTTTGCTTCGTCGATGGGACCGTTCGCTTCAACTCCGTCGGTGAAGCAGCACTCTCCCCGCACCGGCGCGCACCCACCCCTCTCCTCTCACCCCGAGCCGAGCGAACCCAGTGCGATCGAGCGACGCGAGCCGCGCGTACCTGCTCTCGACAAATACAATGCTCCACGTTCCGCGGTTGTTATGAGACGAACGCTTTAATTTTCCTCATTTTATCAGTGAAATAATGTAATGAACGTACTAAAGTGATACATGAACACGCCGCCTGTGCGTCGGAGCCCGTGCACGCCTTGTTTTGTAGCCGCCGGCCGGTGGACGCTGCACGCGACAACGCTTCCAAAAAAAAACTAAAATCTCGATGTCAGTGAGCGTGAGGATCTTGGTGCCCGTGTAGTGTAGTTTTAAAATAGTTAAATGGATAAACGCCGTGCAATGTTCGTATGAGGAAGAAAAGCAATCGGAACATCGTAAGTGTGGAGCGTGTGCGCTCGGTGTTATTTCTGTTGTGTGTCAGAGCAGAAATGCGGGGTAAATCGCCCCTGTGCCGGAGGTTTTAAACGAGTGGGGCGGCCGCTACGGAGGTACGGAGGTCTATCCCTCGTATTCTCAGTTTTTTTTATATGCATCCCAAGCAGGTCTTATTCGTAACCCCTTTTTTTGTGCGCCGCACTTTTTTGGAGGGATTTGTTTACGAATCGATATCTTGTAGGTTATGAGACCCTGGTAACCGCACTCTTGCATTTATGATAATAAACTGGTTTTGAATCTTTTCCGATCTATAAATAATCACTGATTCATACCGAGTTCACGGAGACGGAGCTAAGTAATTTAAATTTAAGCGAGCGTCGAATGTGGATATGTTTATAATTACAGTTTATATACTTAGCTACTGAAAATAAACGAGAAATCAATAGTTCGCTCGGTGAGCTTAAAAAAACTAGAACACGGGCAGACTGTTAGGGTAACCTCAAAACTTGTTTTGCTAGGTACATACGTACCATAGAGCGTATAATATTATGTCTGCTACCTACCTACTACGGCGCAGTGACTGACGAAACAAATGACTATCTGTTACCTATATGTCTGTGATCAAGTCCTGTGTCATTAGAAGAAATAGAGAAGACAGAAGGGTCTTCAATGTCCATTCAGTAGATCTCTTAGCACCTGTCTATTAGAAATCCAGTAAATAAGCAAGCAAGAAGAGCTTAACAGATCACTTATGAATTGAAATAAACTTGTAATGTCCCGTCAATAAATCATTATGGCTGAAACTGCCTTGCTTTGCCCCATAAAGTTATGAGTTATGAGTAAGACGCAATGAAACAAAAATCAAAATGCTCGGATGACAGAGTAAACTAGTTTTTATTTTTCATTTTGGCTCCGCAGTCTATTCATTTAGCCAGTCACACATTCATGTTTAATTTTTCGTGAACCGAATAAGTGGATAGGTAGGTATAAGATACTCCCAGCCAAACACGAAATAAACTCCCATTGCCCATTTTAATTCAGTAAAGAGTGCTAGTGGACGCTTTACTGAAATTGAGATTCTCTTTTTGCTATTTTGTTCCATTTTCCACACTCGTGCACTGTTAAGAAAGAACACCTTAAGTTTTATGATCCGCTATCATTACTCGTAAATACTAGTAGCGCCCCGCGGTTTCACCATGGATTACGGTTTGCCCCGCTACCTCAATTATCCCACGGGAACTACACTTTTTCCAGGATAAAAGTAGCCTATGTGTTAATCCATGTCCAGTTAATTCAGGGTTTAAACTATCTCCATACCCAATTTCATCGACATCGGTGTAGCCGTTTGCGCGTGAAAAAGTAACAAACATACACACAAACTTTCGCATCTATAATATTAGTAGAAGCAGTAGAATTAGTGAAAAAACACCCAAAGCAAAACTCTTTGGACAATAAAATAAATTCAAACTGCATCTCACACTCCCGCCATTATCTCCATGTCTCTATTATATCAAGATTTACGAAAAATAAAAACCACACTCGAATATACCACCACCTGAACAAGTGAAGATGTCGACCGCAGTGATTGACGAAACCTCTGGAACACAAGTTTCATTTAGACCACGGCCAAACAGCCCGGAAGCAATACATACAACACACACTCAAATAGTTTTGATACTTTTATTTAGAAAAATAAATATAGGTATTAACTATCCATTTTAGCACCTTTTTTAACCTATACTTAGCTAAATAAAACCTTGATTGGGTAAACATATAGGTATTTTAGAAACTGACTGGGATTGATATTATTTTATCGCACTTAAACCCACGCTCTAGGGTTCCCTGTGTCGCGGGAGGCATGGACACACACAATCTCAGCAAACAAACACCCAAGACCCGGGACAAACATCTACACTCATCGCACAAATGTTTGTCCCTGCCCGGATTCGAACCCAGGGCCCCAGAGACACAGAAGTGATATCACTGACACTGACCACGGCGACCGTCCGTGATATCCCCCCCATCGTTGCCTACGCTTCCGTACCGTTTGCTGAATGGTAACCTCGCGAACTCCACCGACTCCCAAGTCATTCAGAACCGGTTCACCTGCAACACGGTAGGCGCTACTTGGTGTCTTTTTAACCAACTTCCAAAAAGGAGGTTACTCAATTCGACCGTATATATGGTTTTTTTTTAATGTGTGCTCGCGGATAACTTCGTCGTTTATGAACCGATTTTGATTATTTCCTTTTTTGTTAGAAAGAGTATACTTTCGTGGTACCATAGATCAGATCATAGAGGAAGTCTTAAGAAAGGGCCAGGTCAAGAGCGCCCTATAACTACACTCTTGTATGAAAGGTCTGAAGAGCGTGGATGAAGCGAAGGAAGTGTGTCGGGATCGCAGCAATTGGAAGGCCGTCTCTGCCTACCCCTACGGGAAAGAGGCGTGAATATATGTGTATGTTTTTTTGGCTGTAACTGATACGCCTCTATATTTTGAGATGTTTTGCGTCGGAGTTCCATTTTCAAATTTAATTATATCTTATTGCTTTGAGAGAACAGAGCTTGAGTTACTAACTATCGTTTATGTACTATGGAACATTTATCGGCGCGGGCGCATAGAATTTTGCAGTATAGTTTTTTTATCGATATTTTACTCGCTGATCTAGTCGCCACTATGCGTGGCCGACGACAGTGTGAAACTTCCTCTAGCTGCGGTGGGGTTCGTTAGGGGCGCGCGTTCTACCCCTAATTATTATAATATACAAGCTGCGCCCCACAGTTTCACCCGCGTGGACTACAGTTTTCCCGCTACTTAAATTATCACACGGGAACTATACTTTTTCCGTGTTAAATGTAGCATAAATATGTGTTATCCTAGTTAGGGTATGAGTTACCTCCATTCCAAATTTCATGCCAATCTGTTAAGCGGTTTCTGAGTGAAGGAGTAACAAAAATACAAACTGCAGACGACGAAGCGACGATAGCTCAGCGGGGGGAACGTCGCCTGTCAAACTGACTGACACTGGTCCGATCCTCAACAACAGCTTGAGCTTCCGGTGAAGGTAACACCGTTATCAATTTCCCAGCATGGTGGTAGGGTACTTTCGAATACCCGCCTGACTAGCTAGCTACCACCCTCAAGATTAAAAACTGCCACCAAACACATAGTGTATTCAGGCAGAGCAATCCTTGAGATCCAGTGAGCATTCCAGGTCTAGCGTGATAACATCTTCGACAACATCGTCACTGACCATCAAGTGAGATAGTGGTCAAACGTCTATATCTATAAAGTATTTTTTTTTTAAATGTAACCGACTTCAACACTCAAAAGTGTGAAATAACTTGTTGAAGTCGATACCACGAAAGTATACTCTATCTAACCATCACCATCACGTGAGATAGTCGTCAAACGCTAGATCTATAAAGTATTAAAAAAACATTAACACATTTGCGTGCTAAATCCTAGACAACGTCATCACTTAACATCAGGTGAGACAGTTGTCAAACGCAAGCTTATAATATGTAAAAAAAAAAAAAAAAAAAACATTTTCATTACCACAAAAAGGTGTGCTTCCTTGGTGCATCGCCTGCGTGGCAGTTCCAACAGTATCCTAGCTGGAATCGCTGAAGATGTGAGCTTCATGAGACATTGGTTGACGAGGCTCCAGCCAGTGGCTCGACTAGTGTCTCAGTGATGGCTGCACACATTCACTTAATTTTTAATATTTACTAACATAATTTTAAGTTACCTATTTGCTACTAACACAATATTATGGATCAATGGTCTGAAATAAAAGATTTATTATTATTATTATTACGTCGTTTTCTATGATCGTGATCCAAAGTATTGAAACTATTCGTCAATTGTAGAGCCTATAATTTGAACTGTATTAAGATGAAGGATAATTATTGTTCATTATCGAGATTTCGTATTACCTTTTGCCCATCAATATATAATTTTGTATTATTTGTAATTATATAAACATGAAGCCTCTTAGTGAAGGATGAAGCCTCCTCTTAGTCACGACATCACGCGTGAGCGGCTGGGCCAATATCGATAATTCTTTTTTTGTTGTGTTTGTTATTGTCAGGACAAAGATCTTATGAGAAAAATTGGTTGTCTGTAAAGTCGGTTTACGGACAATAGATTTACGTGATAACGTCATAATCATTTATGACTTTGACTTCGACTTTGACTTTGACTTTGACTGACTGACTTTGACTGTGACTTTGACTGACTTTGACTTTGTTTTTGACTTTGACTGTGACTTTGACTGACTTTGAATTTGACTTTGAATTTGACTTTGACCTTGACCTTGACTTTGACCTTGACTTTGACTTTGATTATATTATCTAGATCTAGATAAAACTCAGGTGGAACGTTACGCGGAACGTTACTATTTTTCATTTTGGCATTCATCAATTTATAAAACGTTATCACGTCAAAAGAAAAAAGCGGAACTAGCGAGGAAATTTAAAAATTTAAGAAAACTTAACGACTAACTGAAATTAGTAGACTTGACACCCTAGATTGGTTGTGCTATGTACGGCCGCCGAGATAGAGACTTCCGAGCTTAGGGGTAAGCTAAAAAACAGCGTTATAATCTCTACATTGTGGGAACATGACACCATGCTGAGCCTATCCCTTTTGCCATAGATACTTATTTAATCAACTTAAGCGTGTCATTTAAAAAAAATGTGTATTTTGCATATTTTGGAATGGTTAGGGAATAATTTCGCACGCATTGCTTTATTTATCAGTATAAAACTGCTATCATTTATGTGGTAAAATACAATATTCATTTATTGTCTACTCTCCCTCCGTCTTTGTCGACGACGTCAATGACGACACCATGCGTCTTACGAATTTTCGATCAGTGTCACTTGTCCTGACGCGAGTTTAACAAGTTTTATCCTGGAGTCTTCAAGTCGCGAGTGAATAGGTACCTTCTAGGTTTGCGTGCTAAATCCTAGACAACGTCATCACTTAACATCAGGTGAGACAGTTGTCAAACGCAAACTTATAATAAGTAAAAAAAAAAACTATTTTCCTCATACAAAACTGCACAATGCCGCTAAAGAAGATTTCCCTTCAAAAATATGACTAGGACAAGTTATTTCCCAGTTTTGAGTGTTGAAATCGGTTCAATTTTTTTGGTATTTTTTTTTCTAGTTTTATCAACAAAGCGATGAAGAATGATCGGTATCTACTATAGAATTGAACCGCATCGGGAGATCTCTTTGTAAATTAACCTTGGGATCTAGTAATGCCACTCCCCTTTTGTTTGCACCATAATCAATGATGTTTTACTAAAGATGACGTATATTCATGCTGCGCGGTGCTCAGATTTTGTTCCTTTACGACATAAACATGCTTACTGCGACAGTTAATACGGTACAAATAATATAGAAAAGGATAGCTATATGTTTAGACTTGCGCTTGAAATACGCGTCGTAATCAAAATTACTACAATTGACTTAATTTTGCCGACTCAGTTTCCACGCGCTTGTGCGACATCTACCTCATATAAACATATAATATCATTGTTTGTATGTCAGAATATCGCGATGAGACATTCCATGGCTATCTTCTTGACACGCTCATGAGCGTCAAGCAAGAGTGTGAACAGTAATTTCGGTCACAGACAGAAGTTGCGTTTGAAACGGAATATGTGTGCATAAACTAAAAAAAAACAACTTAAAGCCGACTTCAAAAAGAGGAGGTTTTCAATGACATTAAAAACAAATACGTGTCGGATTGAGAAACTCTTTATATTTTTGTCGGTTAAAATTATTTCATCATCATCTCAGCCATAGGACGTCCACTGCTGGACATATACTGCCCCCATATGAAAATAATCTATATTTCCGCAAAAATTCAATCTGGGTATCTCCAAGTCACGAGTGAATAGGTATCTTCTAGGCAGGCGTGCTCCACCGTAGACCGCATCATCACTTAACATCAGGTGAGATAGTGGTCAAACGCCTGCCTATTCCCAATAAAATAAAACGTGTAATAATAATCAGGACATGTTCACTTTTACAATCGTGCTACGAGTGAAGCCTTGACATGCTATCACTTTAACATCTCAGCTTTGATTGACAACCTTCGGAATAACGAAAAGGCACAGTTACACACAGCACAGACACAGAGAGAGAGAGAGAGATTATTAAATTACTAACTGCGCCCCGCGGTTTTATCAGCGTGGTGATGAAAGACGGTGATGATGGTGATGTTGAAAATAAGCCTATGTGTTAATCCGGGGTATAGGTAATCTGTGTACCATCCTTTTCTATATTATTTGTACCGTATTATCTGTCGCAGTAAGCATGTTTATGTCGTAAAGGAACTAAATCTGAGCACCGCGCAGTATGAATATACGTCATCTTTAGTAAGACATCATTGCATAAAAAACGAAAATAATCCTATTAATCCTTCCTACTATATATTATATCCCACTAATATTTGAGTGAAAGTTACGATGGATGGATGGATGGATGTTTGTTACTCAATCACGCCAGAACGGCTGAACTGATCTAGATGAAATTTGGTATGGAGATAGCTTATACCATGGATTAACACATAGGGTGACCAGTAGTTTTTGAGTTATCGTCATGAATGCGATGGTGATATTTTAAATTTCATATTCAAGAATATTTGAGAGTATTCCATGGATGAGTGAGTTGAGCAGTGAAAGTTACTTTGTATAAAATTATCCTCTTTATTAAACGACTTAAAAAAAGTAGGAGGTTACTCAATTCGACCGTATATATGGTTTTTTTTTATGTGTTTTCGCGGATAACTTCGTCATTTATGAACCGATTTTGATGATTCTTTTTTTGTTAGATAGAGTATACTTCCGTTGTGGTCCCATTCATCATCGGACAAGCGGATTTTGAGTTATACTCCAATAACTAAAAAGTGCTACGCGTATTTTGATGATATTATTGTCGCGGTTGAAGACATCGACATCCCGTGAGTAGCACAGGTCACTGAAAAAGGTAAAAAAAAATGTTTAACAAAAAATGCAACCGACTTCAACACTCAGAAGTGTGAAATAACTTGTCGAAGTCGGTACCATGAGCACATGATATGTGATGATATGATAGTTACTTTTGTGTGAACTATCATGGTACCAACTTCGACAAGTTATTTCACACTTTTGAGTGTTGAAGTCGGTTGCATTTTTTGTTAAAAAACTTTTTTTTGGAATTTTGTCTTATCTATGTTATTTTCCTATGCCGTTGCTGTTGCTGCGACGGACATAATTCCAAAATTGTACAATTAAGATTTTTCGCCGATAGGCATTGCTATCCAGTTAGCAACGAAACAAAATCGAAAATATCTCGTGGCGTACTCGAATGAAACGCCACCGCGGTTTAACTTGCATCCTAGCGCCATCTGTGTAATAGACTTGGAACTGTTTTAATATCCGTACCTACAGAACAACTTTATCCGGCAGCGTTTGTGGCGGGAAATCAGTAACTTGAGATAGTCATTTTCGTTTCATCGGGCGCTAATCTGATCTGAAATAAACAAGTTTAATAACAATTTTTGTTTCATCGGACTTAAATGCGTAGTATTCTGGAAAAAAAATTTTACCACAAAAGGGAACCGACTTCAACACTCAAGTGTGAAATAATTTGTTGATCTCGGTACCATGTTAGATCCAAAGTAACTATTATCAAAATATTGTGCTCATGGTACCGACTTAGACAAATAATTTCACACTTTTGAGTTTTGAAGTCATTTCCCTTTTTTTGTAAAAAATTTTTTACACTCCTTTTAGTGACCTTTGTTACTCATGGGATCAATTGTCATTGTGGAGTAGGTATGTTCACCGATGTCTTCACCCGCTACTATAATATCGTATAAATATAAGGACGCATTTTTTAGTTTTTGGAGTGTAACTCAAAAACTGCTTGTCCGATGAAAGTTGAATGTGACCACCACGGAAGTATACTCTATCTAACAAAAAAAGAATCATCAAAATCGGTTCATAAATGACGAAGTTATCCGCGAAAACACATAAAAAAAAAACATATATACGGTCGAATTGAGTAACCTCCTTCTTTTTTGAAGTCGTTTAATAAAGAGGATAATATTATACAAAGTAACTTTCACAGCTCAACTCACTCATCCATGGAATACTTTCAAATATTCTTAAAAATGAAATTTAAGTTCAAATGGGACCACACGGGAAGCATCACCTTTCAAATAAAAAAAGAACGATCAAAATCGGTTCACCCAGTCGGGAGTTATGCGGTAACAAACATAAATAAATAAATAAAATTTAAAAAAACATACGGGTCGATTTGAGAACCTCCTCCTTTTTTGAAGTCGGTTAAAAATATTGATGTGAAGGTTTTACTATTTTGTTCAACTTACTCGGATTACAAAGTAGTACCTGCAACTCAGGCACTCTTCCTAGTTCATAATTCCCTGGTAGGTGATTTATGTTTATTGGAGTCATATGGTGGGCTATTTAGCGCGACCGCAGACGTTAGGTTTCCTGATCAGGAATTCAGATTAGGAAATCTTTTTTTTTTAGACTGCATAGATTAGTTAGCGTTTGACCACTATGTCACCTGAATGGTCTACTCATCCTGCACAGAGACTACTACATCCTAGACAGAGAACTTTCTGTCTAGGACTCACATACAGCATGTCAATAAGGCGCACAGTTATGTTCTTATTTTTGACGAATGGAAAAAAAAATCCGTGCAAATTTGTACGGAAGTATCCACAGCTATACACGAAGCGGCGAGATAAAGCTAGGGACGCAACAGTACGACACCCGAACCGGTTATTATTACCTATATCGCGTCTCGCTCTGCATTCCAAAAGCCCTTTTGTTATGTCCATTAAAATATTTAATAAGTTGCCAGAACACATTGTAAACGCGAATAGTGATAACGTATTTTCACACAAATTAAAAAGTTTGTTGATTATTCTATCGAGGAATATCTCAATGACAAATTAATAACGAAAAAAAAATAGTAAAAATAATAATAGTTTAAATGGGAAAAATATATATTATTTACGTAACTGACTAAATACAAATGTATGACTATAAAATATTGACGCCATAAAATTATAATAAAATATTTGATTTTCATTATCTTATTGATTTATTATTATTCCAATATTGATTCAATTTTCTCTGCTGTATGTTATATTCGGTAAAACTGACGCGCCCTCCTCTCTTCTAAAGTTGCTGCCCGACAGGGTCTCTAATAAACTGTATTTTATTGTAATACCACGACACTTGTACTATTAGAGATTGCAATAAAGTTTTGAATTTGAATTTGAATTTGAAAAAATCTTAAACTATCAAATTCAAAAAACCGAATGTTTGCGGTAGTCTCACAGAATTCGAAATCTGAATTCCTGCGGCCTTACCGCCGATGCGCCAATGGGAGAATGGGAATAGGTTTCATTTTGACAGTTGAACTCCGTTTCGGACAAATTCGTACCGGCGAAGTGCCCGCTGCAACGAACCCCATTCCATCGCTGTTGAAACCCATTGAATGAACGAAACTCAGTACATTTGACAAATCCGTGGTACCGGCGATCTACGATGGGAATGAGAAGTTTCTCATTCCCATCGTAGATCGCCGGTACCGTCGGCACTAACTCCATTCCCATTGCTAAATGTCAAACGAAACAGGCAATGAATGAGAATGGAGTTCAACTCCATTCTCATTGATGGGCTTCAATCGCCGGTAAGGCTGCTGGTCAGGAAACCTGATCACAAAACCGTACGTGTGCAGCCGCGCTTAGATGGGTCAGTATGGGCAAGGAAACTGGCTAACTATACTCATATAATACTAACATATACACTCACATCCGATGAGACACAACAACTCACATCACAACAACTCGATCCGATAACTCCCTGTCCTGGCGACAGCTCAAGCCGAGGTCCGAACCTCAGTGGTGCCCTTGAGCTAGTCGCCTCGTCCTCTCCTAGTGGCACAGCGCCGTCAGCGCTAGCCTCACTAGGCGGTGCGCCTTCTGCGCCCGCACAAATACCGGGCTGAGCACCACCTGTGCTCGCCCCCCCTCCGGTGAAGCTGTAAATACCGGTAGAGGCAAACAGCATTAGCCCGTTAGAAAAAAAAAAAAGAAAAAAAAAAAAAAACTAACATATACAAAGATCTGTCCTTAGATTCTTCTGATCGATTCTAGAGACAAAAACTACGCATATTGCGTCTAGGGCGCAGCTAGTGTGTAATATAACAGAAACACATCAATCTTAACTTAGAATGTTAAGGTGAAGAATGAAACTGTTTCACTTTTTGATTAATAATTGTTTTATAGTTGGGTATTATGTTCGACAATTTTATTGTATACGTATGTCTGGGTTAACATCTGAAATAAATATGTAATGAGTTTCTTCTCATCACATATTTTGCGCTATTTCAAAATAATGTTTGTAACCGTATTTAACAGCTAATAATAACAAAATTGGCGGACCCCTGATGTGTATCCTACGGAACCCCTTTGTGCCGCGGAACCCACTTTGGGAATCCCTGACTTAGATAATTCGATAATATAGATGGCAGAACAACGTTTGACGGATTAGCTAGTTATTTTATAATAATAAGAAACGACAATAAAATAAAAAAAAAAAGAATAATATTCAATAACAGAAACGCAGACACCTGCGTCCAACTCAGAAAACACACAGGTTTGCTTTACTAATGCAGATTTTAAAATAGAACTTATCCTCAATAAAAATATTCACGGGATACGCACCATGATTTAGATTTAGATTGAGTTCCTGATATTTCGGCGCGGTTCCACGCACCATGATCACGGAGAGACTGGTGACTATTAAACTTATTCTCAGTTCGGAAATCGGACCCGTAGTATTGATGAAAATGCTTACCTTATTTTTATTTCCACGGCAATCGTAGGTCATAAGCAGTAAATGTTACTATAAAACATGATATCTATCTGGTCCATACTTAATGGCCATAAAAATATTCAACAAATTACCTGACAAAATTAAAGAAGAAAAAGAGTCGAAATTCATCACACATTTAAAACAATTGCTTTTAACCAAATGCTATTACAGCTTGAATGAGTTTTTCTATGATAAATTTGAAAACTAATAAACAAATCGGTCGCTCCACATTGCTATACCCTACCAGGGTCACACGTACGCTGGAAAAAAAATGTATTTAAGACCTGCATGTAACGCCATATGAATGCAAAAAATCTGTTGAGTATTGAGTATCTAAAATGAATATAATTCGTTGTATTTCCTGATATTTATTAGCCCCCTTACTTATAAAAGTTGAATAACCTCTGAATTATTATTATTCAGATTATTATTATTATACTGTTATTCAGTTTTTTTTTTTTTTTTTTTTTCTTACGGACTAATGCTGTTTGCCTCTACCGGCATTTACAGCTTCACCGGAGGGAGTTATTCAGTGTTTTGTCTTTGTCGCTTATATGACAGTTTGACGTTGAAAGAACGGAACAAAACACTGAATTACTATTCGCAGCTTATTCAACGTTTATAAGTAAGGGGGGGAAGTGTATAAACAGGATAGGACACCTAAAAGCAGCCATAGTGAGAATTTTAACGCAATTTCTCTTCTCAAAGATATAAAATGCAATAGTATCTTTAGGTACATCAACGGGTTGAATATTGTTTTAAAAAAATCTTCATCCGTTCGAAATACTATGTATTTGCTAGGACTTGAAGACTTCAGAATTGTTATAAAATATTTGAATGTAAGATGTCGTTAATATGTGTATTCTTTTGCAGATGTCGGTGGGCCTGCAACGGCGCGTTCCAGCGCTGGACGAGGCGGCGGGCGGCGTCCCTCCAGCCTGGAAGACCGGCAACGCGGAGCCCCCCTTCCCGTCCTTCGCCCCGCCCGCAGGCTCGCCCGCCGGCCCTGCCTTCGCCGCCTCCCCCGCCCCGTCCACCCCTGGTCCAGGGTTCACAGGCCCCCCTTACGCCGCCCCTGGTCCGTTTGGGAGCCCGTCGGCGCGACCGGGGTCCGGCGGCGGGTTCCCCCCGGGCCCGCCGCCACAGCAGCACTTTCCAGGGCCGGGGTTTGCGCCCCCAGGGAGCCCCTTTCACCCACATGCACCACATCCGCCTATGCCGCCGCATGCACACATGATGGCGCCACTACCGCCACCTGTTGACAGGTCAGTACTTTTTAAATTACGAAGTAGATATTGATCTTTGGATTTCTGTGATACTGATAGATCATCATTAATTGCTAAGGCAGTATAAGCTGTGGGCCCTACATTGCCTAAAGTATTTTTTATACCCTATAGATTTGACCCCTATCTCACATGATGATAAATGACGATGTGCTCGAAGGTGGCATCATCGTTTAGGTGACTGTCAAGTTGACAGCCGTCGCTCACACCGCTAGGCTATCGTAGCTTACTAACTTTGTATTATCAACCTGTGTGTTTTCTGAGTTGGACACAGGTGTCTGCGTTTCTGTTATTGAATATTATTCTTTTTTAAAAATTTATTGTCGTTTCTTATTATTATAAAATAACTAGCTAATCCGTCAAACGTTGATCTGCCATCTATATTATCGAATTATCTAAGTCAGGGATTCCCAAAGTGGGTTCCGCGGCACAAAGGGGTTCCGTAGGATACACATCAGGGGTCCGCCAATTTTATTATTATTAGCTGTTAAATACGGTTACAAACATTATTTTGAAATAGCGCAAAATATGTGATGAGAAGAACTCATTACTTATTTATTTCAGATGTTAACCCAGACATACGCATACAATAAAATTGTCGAACATAATACCCAACTATAAACAATTATTAATCAAAAAGTGAAACAGTTTCATTCTTCACCTTAACATTTTAAGTTAAGATTGATGTGTTTCTGTTATATTCATATGGCGTTACATGCAGGTCTTAAATACATTTTTTTTCCAGCGTACATATGACCCTGGTAGGGTATAACAATGTGGAGCGACCGATTTGTTTATTAGTTTTCAAATTTATCATAGAAAAACTCATTCAAGCTGTAATAGCATTTCGTTAAAAGCAATTGTTTTAAATGTGTGATGAATTTCGATTCTTTTTCTTTTTTAATTTAGTCAGGTAATTTGTTGAATATTTTTATGGCCATTAAGTATGGACCAGAACTTTCGAGTACCCGCCTGGCTAGCCACCACCCTCAAGTTTGAAAAACTGTCACCAAACACATAGTGTGTTCAGGCAGCAGTCTATGAGAGCTAGTGAGCATTTAGGTCTAGCTGATAACATCTTCGACCACATCGTCACTGACAATCAAGTGAGATAGAGGTCAAACGCTAGGTCTATACAGTATAAAGAAAAACTGCTAAAATAACTCCTCGCGTTCATTATCTAATTTTATTATAAACTTACAATCGCCCACGGGCAGCTTCCACGCTCGTTCACTTTTATCATTCTAGTTATATCTGGTATTTACTGGTTATGCTAAAAACTTTTTTGCGTGAAACATTTGACCTCGTAACTAACTGTCTTGTTATCAACAACTGCGACATCATTGAATCCACTGCGATTCCGTTCCATCGTAATCAAGCACTTATTAGTAACCGATTTCAAAAAAAGAGGAGATTCTCAATTCGACCCGTACGTTTTTTTTATGTTTGTTACCTCAGAACTGTCGACTGGGTTGACCGATTTTGATAATTTGTTTTTTTTTTTTTTTTTTAAAGATTTTAAGCTTGCGTTTGACCACTGTCTCACCTGATGTTAAGCGACGACGCGGTCTAAGGTGGAGCACGCAAACTTAGAAGGAACCTATTCACTCGCGACTTGAAGACTCCGGGGTTGTACATATCGGGATACACAGACTCAGGCAGTGAGTTCCACTCTCTGGCAGTACGCATTATAAAAGTGGAAGCAAAACGCTTCGTGCGTAACGGTGGTATATCCACCATGTAGCGGTGGCGCATAGTCGTACGTCTGGTTGACCGACGATAGAATGGAGATGGTGGAATTAAATTGTGTAATTCCAGTGCACATTCGCCGAAATGTAACCGATAGGCAAGCAACTCTACGCTGTTCAAGTCTCTGTAGCCTATGTTCGACCAGAGAGTCGAATTAATAATGAGAGTTTTTTATTTGAAAGCTGGTGCTTCCCGTGTTTCCTATTTAAATTTCATCAAAATCGGTGAAGCTGTTTTTGAGTTACACTCTGATAACTGAAAAGGGTTGTATACGTGGACAACATTAGCGGGTGAAGAAATCGGTTAACATACACAATAACAATTGATCTCGTGAGTTGCTAAGGTGAAAAAATCATTTTATAAGCCATAGAAAATGTATTTTAATACAAATATGATATTAAATAATAATATCAGCGCGACGGTGATCCAACCTTAGCTGAGTGGGAACTCATTCCTGGCATCGCGCAACACTACAACAAAGATTTAGTTAAAGCTATATGTTTTAAGCTATATGTTATTACTTGTATGTATTTATATGTTCTTAATATTACTGTGTGTTTTTATATTATTATTATTTTTTTACTGTTGTGGTGTTGCTTATGTCACGAATAAACGTATTTTTTTCTTTCTTTCTTTCTAATAATATATTATATTATTCAGTTGTTGGATTTGTTTTTTTTTCAATGGAGTTTGTGACAACTCAAAACCTCCCGATATAAATTTATATCTTGTAGGTATGTATATATGTTGATATAAATTTTTCTATGTGGTTTCTATGTGTAATGTGTAACTTTTATTAAAATAAAACACTAATAACTAATTACAATACTGCAGCTACTACACTAACATTTGAGCAATCCACTAGCTATTGGTAGCCTATAGATAACTCAAATGTTCTAACCCGCTACCGGCTGGCAGCGTTCCCAGAATGCTAGCAGCATTGCCACGTTGAATTGCAATGCTTATTCGTTGAGCCAAATGAGCTCCAGGTCCCCACGGGCCCAATGTCTCGACTCCAAAAGGTTCAAATATGTAACCACTACCTAGGTTAGCATATTTTCGCCGTTTCAATTGCTCCGCCGAATAAGCCGCGGCGCCAGCCCTAACATGTGTCTCAGGAAGATGTGACGGCGCCAAAGTGTCAACGCATGTAGCGTCCCACACTAAAGGCCGCCCTAACTTCCAGGGAAAGTGTCATGCCGTCAGGTCTTCTACCATCGTCACTCATGAGACCATTCGGTTCAAGAATGGCTGCAACATTGGCGCTGGTAAAAGCCCGACGGTTGATACCAATATAGTGTGTAACTTGTTATTATGTATGTATTTTTTGTATCCTTTTAAGCCTTTTGTAAGTGAATTGGGAAACTGTAATGCTTACATAAGTGTATGTAAATAAATAAATTATAAATCAGATTTACTCTATCGATACATAGTTGAGTCTTATAAGCCCGCGCTTCCTCAGCACGCTTCACGCACGGTGGTCGAGTTATCCCTGAAAAGCACACGTTTAAATCTATTATTTTTTTAAAAATAACCTAAAAATGGAACCGACTTCAACACTCAAAGGTGTGAAATAACTTGTCGATGTCGGTGCCATGACAGTTCAAAAGTAACTATTATCAAAGTATTATGCTCGTGGTCAATGATATTATATGTTTATATGAGGTAAATGTCGCACAAGCGCGCAGAAACTGAGGCGGCAAAATTAAGTCAATTGTAGTAATTTTCATTAGGACGCGTATTTCAAGCGCAAGTCTAAACGTATAGCTATCCTTTTCTATATCATTTGTACCGTATTATCTGTCGCAGTAAGCATGTTTATGTCGTAAAGGAACAAAATCTGAGCACCGCGCAGTATGAATATACGTCATGAGTGTTGAAGTGGGTTCCATTTTTAGGTAAAAATTTTTTTCACTCTTATTAGTGACCTTTGCTACTCACGGGATCAATTGTCATTGTGTATGTTCACCGATTTGTCCAGCCGCAATTATACCTAATGTCGTCCACGTATAAGTAGCACTTTTCAGTTATAGGAGCAAGCCTATAGGTTTTCTATCGGGTGCATTTCGGAGAATGTGCACTGGAATTGCATAATCTGATTCCACCATCACCTTTCTATCATCGGTCGACTCGACGTACGGCAATTCGCCATCGCTATATGGTAGATATACCACCTATACGCACGAAGCGTTTTGCTTCCACTTTCTTAATGCGTACTGCCAAGGAATGGAACTCGTTGCCCGAGTCTGTGTTTCCCGATATGTACAATCCTGGAGTCTTCAAGTCGCGAGTGAATAGGTACCTTCTAGGTTTGCGTGCTAAATCCTAGACAACGTCATCACTTAACATCAGGTGAGACAGTTGCCAAACGCAAACTTATAATAGTAAAAAAAAAGGACTGTAACTCAAAAACCGCTTGACCGACTTTGATGAAATTTTAACCACACGGGAAGCACCGGCTTTCAAATAGAAAAAGAATCAAAATTTATTCACCCAGTCGGAAGTTCTGAGGTATAAACATGACAGTCGCCGTGGCGCAGTGGTTAGTGTCATTGACATGACTTCTGTGTCTCTGGGACCCTGTGTTCGAATCCGGGCCGGGGCAAACATTTGTGCAATGAGTGTAGTTGTATGTCCCGGGTCTTGGATGTTTGTGTGCTGTGATTGTGTGTCCATGCATCTCGCGATACAGGGAATCCTAGTGCGGGGGTCTGAGTATGATAAAAAAAACATACGGGTCTCCTTTTTTTTCAAGTCGGTTAAAAATCGGGACTCTTGCAACGCTGATCTGCACCCACCTAGCTATCTACCACCCTCAAGTGATGATCGTAGGATCATGCTTGGATTTGATGAGGATTCTATCTTCAGCGAAAGGTCAATCCCAAACCTGTCAAATTGTTTGTCATGATCACCTGTATCGCGGGAGGTATGGTCACGCACAATCAAATTGACTGACGGTCGTCGTGGCTCAGTGATCAGCGACATTGACTTTGGAACCGCGACCCCGGGTTCGAATCCCGGCCGAGGCAAACATTTCTGTGATGAGCAAAGATGTTTGTTCTCGGGTCTTGGATGTTTGTGTATTGTGATTGTGTGTTTCTATGCCTCCCGCGACTCAGGGTATCCTAGTGCGAAAGTGTGAGTGTGTATAAAAAAAAAACAATTACCCAAACATCCAAGACCCGAGAACATACATCTGTGCCCAGCACATACCTAAATGTTTGCCCAGACCGGGATGCGAACCCAGGATCTTAGATCAGAAGTCAGGTCGCCAACCACAAGCACGGACGACCGCTAAGGCGTACTAAATCTGTTTCAAATCAAGAACACAATCTAGTCACTTTTTGATTCGTCCAAATCTTTGTCGGCTGTGAAAGGTGATGGTACCGGCTATCGATTAAGTAACAGTTACTGCATGTGGTGGCATAGATTAAGTAATCGTTTATATAGGGATGGCATATATTAAGTAACAGTTACTGTTTTTTGGCATAGATTAAGTTTATGCGTGAGATCGCATACATTGAGTAACAGTTAGTTTTTTTGGCATTCAGCAGCATAGACTTCTACTATTCTACATATAGGTAATATCATTTTGTCTACAGCCCTAAAAAATCCCAACAATGAAGTGGAGTGATGTAGGCTTGTAATAACGATTTTCTCATATTATGCTTACATGGTAACAGTTACACTATTACGTATGCTGTGGTAACAGTATCTCTATTCTTTGCTATTGATTCTTCTTAACGCGGTCAAAAATTAACGAGCGAAGGGGCTACCGCACAAAAAAACAAAAGAAGCTTTATGGAACAGAAATATGTATGTATGAAAAATATCAATTCAACATATTCTAACAGGCCCCGCTGACGGTAAAAATCGCAAAATTATGCTCCAACTGAGCAGAGTAAAATGTGGTAAAATAAAATACTCGACGCTGCGCGCGTGTGTGTGCGTGTGAGAGGTGAAGCTCGTCGGTGTGCGGCTGTGTGCGTACGCTCGGGCCATAAAACTGTGTATGTGTGCGTGCACAAATAAATGTAGGTGAACGGTACGTATATATTTTGTGTCTGTACCGTTGGCAGGTGAATTGTTGTCTAATGAATGGAATCGTTAATATTTACTTTTGAATTTATAAAAACAAACGCAATTATGCTAATTGTTTCTATTTTTGTACTGTTTGTACATTAATTCGCGTGTACAAATGTATGAATCGTACGTGAATATTTTTTTTTTTACATATTATAAGATCGCGTTTGACAACTGTCTCACCTGATGTTAAGTGATGACGTTGTTTAGGATTTAGCACGCAAACCTAGAAGGTACCTATTCACTCGCGAAATTAAATTAAATTTATTTTGTTTCTTTTGACTATTTTATTAATATTGTATGTTACTGTATTGACACCGGACGATTATTTACTTGCTTCTAAATTTATTTTATTATGTATGGTACGTGCTAGATAAAACATTAATGTACATAAACGTGATCTCGACGTAGATAAGAACCAGCCTTTTCGTAGCATGTTCTGCCGAGTCGATTTGATGAATTTATAAAAAGCTATCTCACTCACTAAATATTGTTAATTAATAAAGTTAACAGCATAATATACAAATTATAATTTAAATAGATTTTTAATTAAGTAACTAAATGGATAAGTGTCTTCTTTGCGTGCACGGTATGTATTTTTGTAGCCCATGGGTACTATGAATAAATAAATATAGGGCAACTTCTCCGCTGCCGCAAAAAAAGGTTCGTAGAAATTCTTTTTAAAAAAAAAAGACATTGGTTGTCTGTAAAGTCGGTTTACGGACGATAGATTTACGTGATAACGTCATAATCATTTATAACTTTGACTTTGACTGACTTTGACTTTGATTATTTTATGTAATACAACTCAGGTGGAACGTTACTATTTTTCATGAGTGTTGCTGGTATTCATCAATTTATAAAACGTTATCACGTCAAAACATCCATTACAACTTGGTTGATGCCTGCAGGTTAAAGTAGCTGGCATCATTACATCCTTAATCACCTCAAACTACGTTTATTTGCGGAGTTAAGTGCTAATGAATATGGTTGAACTTTTTTAAAGATTCATATTTGCGTAAACGCTCAAAATTTTCTAATATAACATTAACGCCACAGGACTTACATTCTTAATAAAAGGAAATGTTTATCAAGTCGGTAGTATTTTCACATATTTAAAATGTTTGTTTACCACAATACGCTGTCATTGATATTTGACACTTTTTTTTCATTTGATATAATTATTTTCAAATCTAAAAATATTTACTTTATGATTAGTGTCATAAAATAATATATTAAAATCAGTTCTGTTTTTTATTCCCACTACACTCACACCTCCACAATAGGAATCCCCGTGTCACGGGAGGCATGAAATGCTGATATCATAAATGTTTTCCTACCGGGATTTGTATCCAGAGCCCGGAGACCAGAAGTCATGTCATGTCATAAAAAATGTGTAATATTTTTATCAGTTCTCAATAAATTATTCTAATTCTTATGTCAATCACCACTGAGCGACGGCGACCGTGATTACTCCTCGTCGACCATTTATATTTATTTTCAAAATATTTGAAAATATCCTATAGAGCTAAGCTCGTGGTCACTGCCGTTTCTCGAGAACCTACTACCACACTGTTTCATTGTCCTACGCAGCGCAAGTTCTCATTACCCTACGTAATTATGTACTGTGTGTACTTTCACACATATCGAACAAGGCTTTTTTTATAGACACTATTGTTCATACATTTGTCACAAATACGTTTTATAGATAATATACATATTAATACACAAAACCCAGATGAAAATAAAACGTAATGACTGATAGGTTCATAGCTCGTAACTAAAGGAATGATACTTTAACACTATTCTATGCCTGGTACTGAAGTTTTACATACTAATTTTGTGTCTATTTAAAGTGCTTAATTTTCTTTAATACACAATTTATATATATATATACATAAATACGGACGGAAAAGTTATAATACTACAGTCAGCTAGTATAAAAAGTCATGTAAGACCTTTTGTGTATGCAGATTAAAACAGACTTTTGTGCAGTCAGGTAGCAGTCCTTGAGAACCAGTTAATATTATAGTGTTATTCTACCCTCTACCACATCGTCACTGATTATCAAGTGAGATAGTGTGCAAACGCGTGACCAATTGAATATTAAAAAACTGCATCCGAAATAAAAACAGTCAGAAAAGGACTGATTCTGATAAATACTATTTTGTATAAACCACTGCGAGTTATTACCGCAGCGTACGCTATTTAACCCGTTTAGTCAGTTAGTTAGTAGATATAGAATTAATATTTGTAGGATAGCAGCTTAAAATACATATCAAGGATATTCACTTTTTCATTAATTTTGTAATTATAATCTACACTCATTAATTTTTGTGCTATCTGTACTCGCCACCCCGTACTCCATCCTATCTATACGTACTATGTATTTGTTGGTACCGCTTCGCCCAGCCTATCTTGGTCCGCTGCGCCCCGCGGCCGCCGCACGTTTGCCGGCAATAAAAGGACTGAGGGGTGACATTACAGAGGTCTTCGTTAGCCGGTCGGCACACGTACATAAGTAAAGATTGTGGAGTGAGACGCCACTCGGTTCGAGTCGGAGTGTCGTCTGCCGCCCCGATCAAAATCGTTCGAATTTTGAAATGAAATTTTGACGTTTTTGTTTTTTTCTATAGGTTGGATGTATAGGCTTAGCAACTCAAAGGAACTACTTCACAAGACCATAGTGAGACATTACATTATTGATATTTGGATCGGTAGCAAAAGAGGTGGATGAATGAAGATGCATTTAGTAGATGCGTAGTGTAGAATGGACAAGATAAGGAATGGGTATATCAGAGGAAGCTTGTGAGTAAAGTAACAGTTAGCAATCAAGCAAAAGGGCCACCTGATGGTAAGCGATCACCGTCGCCTCTGTGCATTATTGCAGGTTTGATTATTTTGCAGGTATAATTGTGTTACATAGCGACAGCACTTATCTATAACGATATAGTACTAATTACAAATATTATTGTTGGATAATTAATAATAATAATAATATATTGTTGTCTGATGTAGGTAATGGATTAATGTTTTAGAGAACTGCTCTGTCCAGACAAACCTAACTTTGGTTTTTGGGCAGTGTCTGCCAATGTACTTAAATGATATGTATTAAGAATAAATAAATAAATAATAATAATAATAAATAATAAAATAATTACGTGCATGCAAAAAGGAGGATGTTCTCAATTCGACCCGTATTTTTTTTGTTTTTTTTTAATGTTTGTCGGTTGTCACCTCAGAACTTTCAACTAGGTGAACCGATTTTATGATGATTCTTTTTTCATTTGAAAGTTGGTGCTTCCCGTGGTCTCATTTATTTCTCATTAATTTCATCAAAACCGGTCAAGCAGTTTTTAAATTACACTCCAATAACTGAAAAGAGTTACATCTATCTGGATGAGTTCCTTATTGAGGGTTAATGACAATTCGGGTGTGTAGCAAAGGTGTAAAAAGAGAAAAATAGAAAAAAAAATCCAGAAAAATTAACCGTCTTCCAACACTTGAAGTGTAAAATAACTTGTCGAAGTGGAGACCTTGGAATAACACATTAGATACTTTAAAAAAAAAGTATAGTTTCCATGGGTTAATTGAGCTAGAAGGAAAACCGTAATCCACGCGGGTTAAACCGCAGGGCGCTATTAGTAATATTGTTAAGACGAAAGTTTGTCTGTTTGTCGTATGTATTGTAGTAGTTTGTATAGTACTTTTGGTACTTTTGTCTCGGAAAAGTATAGTTCCCGTGGGATAGTAAAATTGAGGTAGCAGGTACACTAGTCCACGCGGATGAATCCGCGGGACGCAGCTAGTTGAAACATAAAGCTATTTTATATTAACAGACTTCCGCACTAGAATTCCCCTGTATCGCGGGAGGCATGGACACACACAATCACAGCACACAATCACCCAAGACTCAAGACAAACATCTACACTCATCGCACAAATGTTTGCCCCTGCCGGGATTCGAACCCAGGGTCCTGGAGACACAGTAGTCATGTCACTGACACTGCGCCACGGTGACCGTCTTTTAGTCAATGATATTATATGTTTATATGAGGTAGATGTCTCACAAGCGCGCAGAAACTGAGGCGGCAAAATTAAGACAATTCTAGTAATTTTGATTACGACGCGTATTTCAAGCGCAAGTCTAAACATATAGCTATCCTTTTCTATATGATTTGTACCGTACTATCTGTCGCAGTAAGCATGTTTATGTCGTAAAGGAACAAAATCTGAGGACCGCGCAGTATGAATATACGTCATCTTTAGTAAAACATCATTGGGGTATAAGCTATCTTCATACCAAATTTCATCGAAATTGGTGTAGCCGTTTGAGCGTGAAGAAGAAACAAACATACACACAAACTTTCGCATTTATAATATTTGTAGGATTAGTATGATTTTAGTGACGTATAATTGCGTGCGTTAATTTAATAATTAATGTTGAATTTGTATTCCTAACCTGAGTTTATAAAAATTCGTAATTGTGTAATTTGAATTTGAAATAACTCTGCTAATTTTCTACCAAATTTGAGGGAATTTTTGTCTAGTTGGAAATATTAATAATTTTAGTGACGTATAATTGAGGTCATTAATTTAATAATTTAATGTTAAATTTAAGTTTATAAAAAAACGTAATTGTGTAATGTGAATTTTAAATAATTATGATAACTTTCTACCTGAGGAGAAATTTGTGAAACCATCTGGCAATACCAACGCAACCATCCGACTGGGTCGCTCCCAATGTGACACCGCAAGACGTAATGTCAAGTTGAGGTGACTGTGGTGCGCGCCATACGACCTTTAGCTTTTGGTAGCAGTGGTGGTTGCCAATTCTCTTATTTATTAAGACAAGCAATCCATAAACAATGCAATAGCGATTCAAATGTTATCGTAATAAAGCTTGGTGTTCCGCTAAAATAACAATTGCATCTCGATTGGTAATTGTATTATGGTAGGAATAAAATATGTGTAGCCATTCTAATTTATGCTCCAAGTAGATTAGCAAAACAACCAAATCGACAATTCATTGACAATCTATGAGCAATATGCTAGTAGAATTGATACTCTGTTAGTTTTTTTTTTTTTTTTATAAAGTTCAATAAACCTGGGCATCAATAAAATTCTACTAAACACATTGCCCACAGATTGTTAATGAGTTGTTGTTTTTCCTACTTTTGCTATTCTATACTTTTTTTTTGTTTACACTCAGACCCCTGCACTAGGATTCCCTGTATCGCGGGAGGCATGGACACACACAATCACAGCACAAACATCCAAGACCCGGGACAAACATCTACACTCATCGCACAAATGTTTGCCCTTGCCGGGATTCGAACCCAGGGTCCCGGAGACACAGTAGTCATGTCACTGACACTAACCACTGCGCCACGGCGACCGTCAACTATATTTTATTCGGAGTACGTGGAAAAATGATAAAGCATAATAAGGTTTATTTCGTATATTATAAGAACTATACTACTACGGACATTACGAGCAAAGAAAAAAATACAGGACATACCGTGCGTTCGAGATGGGCTAGGGAACAGTAAAAAACGCCTAAAACGCTCTCGTTCCACGTTCGTTTTGGCACAGGTGGCGTTTTGAACTGTTATCGTTCACCGTTCGAGATGCATGAAATGTGTTAAAAACGCTACCGTGAACTGTCACTTTTGACCCACCTCCGAGGCTGGGTCTTTCGTGAGCATATTTTTGACAGCTGAGAGATTGACAGCTACAGCTGATTTGAGTAGATAAACAAACTTGAAATACGTAAACTCTTAAGGCTTTCACGGTCGGCGTTGCATGTTGTATGTATTGCTTCCGGGCTGTTTGGCCGTGGTCTAAGTGAAACTTGTGTTCCAGACGTTTCGTCGATCACTGCGGTCGACATCTTCAGTGGTTCAGGTCCGAGCGGCGACAAGAGCGTAGAACTCTCCTTCGCGGCGTCTTCTCTGATACTGATGTGGAAGTGGTGTGGAAGTTCCGCCTAGCATGTTGTTAATGCGATACACAATAAAAACTCTTATAGAATAGAATATATTAAATAAAACTATGAATCATTCGGCTAAAACCTCTCGTTCACACAGCCAGTGATAGACAAGTTAACCTACATTTTAAGCGTACAACCCTACATACTATGTCTAAGGTTATATACATACCTAGGGGAGGCGAGCACGTGGCTGGGGTGGCCCCACCGCCCTCACTCCCTCGCGCCGCTGCGGTCTTGGTACTTCTACTTTCAGCACGCTTTTTTTGTTTGGGTTCGTTGAGGTCACGAATGTCAGAGTTGGAGTATTTTTTGAAGTGAAAACTTCTTTAGCGGCGTTGTGCACTTTTGTTTGGGGAAAAAATGTTGAACTCGCGTCAGATCGTTGGATCGTCGGATCATGACGTCATCGAACTCGTAAGACGGAGGGAGAACGCCGTTGAAATTTAAACTTAAACGTGTTACGAATAAGGAACGTTTTCGTTTGTAGTTTTATTTGAATAAAGTCGTTTTGTTAAGTCTTATTGAATTCGGTTATCAAAACGCCGATATTACCATCATGTTAATTGTATGTGTCAAACTAATATTATAAATATGAAAGTTTGGATGGATGTTTGTTACTCGATCACGGCTTAACGGATTCGGATGAAATTTAGTATTTAGATACCTATTTCAGGCCCCGGAATAGCATGTAGGCTATTTTTCATCATCATTATCAATCATATTCAGTTTTTACTTCTGCCGGCACTCCCGCAGTGCCACCAGTCGTTTGACAACGCCATCTATTGTCAAGTAGCTTTAGTGTTGCTGTGTCGGTAAAACTGTTCCTTTGTTGTTTAAGTAGTATTACTACTCGCCAATAGATGTCAGGAAGAGTCATATAAGAATGATATTATAACATATATTGTTTAACACGGGATACGCCCCATGATTTTCATTTTGATTGAGTTCCCGATATTTCAACAATATATATATTATGAAAAGCCATGAAAGTTTAAAACAATACTTGATATTATAACAGTTTTTCATTGCCTAAAAACACGGATAAAACGACGTGTTCTAAAAATAAAACTTACCTAGATCGATTTATCGCCCCCGGAACCCCCTTCGTACTAAAGTTCATGAAACTCGTTAGAGCCGTTTCCGACTTTCAGAATATATATTTATTTATACAAGACTTGCTCGCTTAAAATTACATAACACAAATTTAATTTTAATAGGAATTAGAATATGACTTTATTTTTTTTTAATATGTAGTTTTTAATTTGATTTTATTGAACATTTAAATTTTTGACATTGTGATTTTTATAGGACATTTCATTTTTGACATGTACAATTTTCATTTATATTTCTAATATTTTGATGTAATGTTTATTGTTTGCACGCCATTGTAATGGTAGAATGTTCTGGACGTAATTTATATTTACCACCATGTTTGTTACAACATTCTAGTAAATAAAGAATTTGATTTGATTTGACAATATATTTAATATCGACCAAATATTTCACACAATGATATTCAAATACAACGTAGACGTGATTATATTAGAAAATGTCAAATAAGAATATCAAGAGCTGCTTCTCTAGGCGTACACCAATGATGTTTTACTAAAGATGACGTATATTCATACTGCGCGGTGCGCAGATTTTGTTCCTTTACGACATAAACATGCTTACTGCGACAGATAATACGGTACAAATAATATAGAAAAGGATAGCTATATGTTTAGACTTGCGCTTGAAATACGCCTCGCAATGAAAATTACTACAATTGACTTAATTTTGCCGCCTCAGTTTCCGCGCGCTTGTGCGACATCTGCCTCATATAAACATACTTGAGTTATACTCTAATAACTGAAAAGTGCTACGCGTATCATGATGATATTATAGTCGCGGTTGAAGACATCGCAGAACACACAATGACAATTAATTGATCCCGTGAGTAGCAAAGGTCACTAAAAAGGGTGAAAAAAATTTTCTTAACAAAAAATCCAAATGACTTCAACACTCAAAAGTGTGAAATAACTTGTCGAAGTCGGCAGCATGAGCACAATATTGTGATGATAGTTACTTTAGTGTGAACTATCATGGTACCGACTTCAACATGTTATTCCACACTTTTGAGTGTTGAAGTCGGTTGCATTTTTTGTTAAAAAAATTTTTAAAGTTTCTATACTGTATGGGACCAGTCGTTAGCACATGTTCGCAACGCAAGCATACCCGGGAGCGTTAAGTTAGTAATCAAATCATTCCTTAACTGCCACTTATGTCAACAAACTATGTTAATTGCAAATTGACTTCATTTATAATTATTTACACGCTATTTGAATTAATTTGTAGACATTATGTATACCGACATAATACTGTTTTCTTAAACATCAATTTAATTAATTACGCGTTGTTTGTTGTATTGAATGTTAATGGATAATGTATTATTGTTGGTTTGTAATAAAAAAAAATAACCACGTTAAGACGCATTTTTAATCCATAGTAAAAAAAAAACCTTTTTTTTTTTTTGACCCGGGGAAATCCTTTATGGATACCACCGGCCGGGGGAGGCACGGTGGGCAGTTAAAGCAACCCATAGCAACCCAGCAAGATATATATCAAAAACTACCTACGCCCCGTTGTACCTGCGTGGTGATGAAAATTGGTGGTGATGATGAAAATAAGCCTATGTGTTAATCCAGGGTATAAGCTATCTCCATACCAAATTTCATAGAAATCGCTGTAGCCGTTTGAGCGTGAAGCGGTAACAAACATACAACATACACACTTACTCATATACACACATACACACTTACACACATACACACTTACACACAAACTTTCGCATTTATTATAACTATTTGTAGGATATCTCAAGAAATTTACTAATTTGTCAGTTGATTGAATCTTTTTGTGGTTTTTTCAACACATTATTTGTTTGAAGTACTTACGTATTATTAGTCGAGAGGATCCCTGATATCCGGACGGTTCCGTGACTTTCCGAGTGCCGTTTTTATAGAGACCGCGCACTCTAGCTGTGTCAGTCAACACATGCACAGCACAGTGCAGATGTGCTGACGCGACGCACTCTAGCAAGTGGTGGGAGCGTCACGTCGTCGGTTAACGAAATGTTTTTTTTTTTTTTTTCAACTGGGCTTACGGGCTGAGCACCATCATTGCTCGCCCTAGGTTTAGGCTCTAGGGAGTGCCAATGAAATATTCATACATACATACACACACTCGGAAAACATAACCCTTCTTCTTTCGCAGTCGGTTAAAAAATGGCACGGACCCTGGAGTCTGTGGAGAGCTTGGAGCGTTTACGACTGCTCTAAGGTGGTGTAATAGTTTTAATAACAAAAAATCTGACGGACGCTGGTTTGATCCCCAATAGCTTGAGCGTTTGGTGAAGGCAACGCTGTTATCAAATTCACAGCATGGTGGTAGGGTACTTTCAAATACCTACCTGTCTAGCTACCACCAACAGCTTTGAAAAACTGTCACCAAAGACGTAGTGTGTTCAGGCGTGCGTTCAGCAGCTCCATCGGCCAAGCCATATCTTGCTCTGACAGTGGATATGCGGCGTTCACGAACTCAACTAGAGCATTATTTGCTCCACCCAATATTTGATCATGACCGTTCACGTCAACTTGTCAGAGCAAATTATGCTCGACGAGACCATAATCTTTCTACCTCTAGAATCGATCAAATCTTGGTCAGCTGTCAAAAGTTGCATATGCAGTAGTAACTATCATATGATCCATGAACAATGTAAGTGACTTCTTCCCCTTCTTCTGCAACATGCCATGAAGTAGCCGTTCGTGACATCGATCAAATATTGGTCGATCAATATTTGGCCGTCGAAGCTCCCGAACGCAGCCCTGGCAGCAGTCCTTGAGAGCCAGTAAATGTCGTTCGCACAGCGGCCGCGCCCTAAACCATCAAGTGGTAAAACGCTAAATCTATAACTTGTGAAAAAGAAACATGTTATACTCTTTGTTAATAAATCAATCGGGGCTTGATCGCGAGAAAAACATTTTGTAATTAATTTACAAATGCTATACTTTCATATATTTAGGTATTACTAACGTGACCATACGTCCCGCTTTGAGCGGGAAAGTCCCGCTTTCAGGCAGACTGTCCCGGTGTCCCCAGCGAGGTCGACATAGTCCCGCTTTTGCAAACAGTTGAAAACATTTATAATGTATTTTTCCCGCTCGAAGAGACAACACGAACTGCAACTTTGGGGGAAATAAATTCACGCCACTAATGGGGTTTAGAAAGTCGTGCTTATTTAACTAGATATCTTGTGTTTAGTGCTTTGATTAATTTGTGTTATTCTGTCTTTTATAATAAAAATCTTGTAAAACACTAATAACTTTTTTTTAAATATATAATTCTGCAAATGTCCCGCACTGGCAAAAAAATAAATGGTCACGTTAGGTATTACCCTCCTGATGACATGACCGCACCATGCTAACCTTCATTTTTTTCCGCCTTTGATTATAATAATAATATAATAATAATAATATGGGACAACATTCACACAAGGTCTTCAGGTCCCAAACTAGGCAGAGCCTGTACTATGGTAACCTGATGACTGATATATAAACTTAAATACGTACTTATATATATACTTCTTTTTTTTTATACATATACACATCCAGACACAGGTCAAACAGACATGTTCATACACACAAATGTTTGACCTGTCCGGGAATCGAACCCGGGACCAGCGGCTCAGAAGGCAGAGTGCTACCAACTGCGCCAACCGGCCAGTCAAATTTGATGATTATATTCCTTAAGCCCTTGCCTCGTTCTAATCACGCCACACATCCATCTTAACATTCACATCTCTGCTACCAAGACCATTGTTACTAACATAATTAATAATTACTCAAGTATCAAAACCGGGTGGTCGTTGTACAGCTGTAACTACTCCCGCAGCCACCCCACAACTCGTACGGTCAGCAGAAATGGACGGGCAACCAAAAAAAAACAATTGCGAAATATTAAGCAACTATTAAAATTGTATGACTAAGAATTTTAACAACAATAGATTGGAGGAAAATTTATCATGTGTGTGTACTATCTAAACGTTGCTCTGCTTTATTGCGCTGTCTCGTAGGTTTTTGGATAGTCAGATTATGAGTACTATAGATAATTGATGCTCGCAAATACATAAGAAGGAAATTAAAACCAGCTAGTTTTGAATATAAAAAGAAAAATTGAACCGACTTCAACACTCAAAAGTGTGAAATAACTTGTCGAAGTCGGTACCATGAGCACAATATTTTAATAACAGTTACTTTTGAACTATCATAGTACCGACTTCGACAAGTTATTTCACACTTTTGAGTGTTGAAATCGGTTACATTTCTGTTTTTTTATTTTACATTTGCTACTAACGGGATCAATTATCATTGTGTATGTATGTTCACCGAGTGTAACTCAAACTCAAAAACCTTTTGATTGATTTTGATGAAATCTAAATGGGACCACACGGGAAGCACCAGCTTTCATATTAATGAAACATACGGGTTGAATTGAGAACCTCCTCCTTTTTTTAAAAAAAAAAGATTATAAGCTTGCATTTGACCACTGTTTCACCTGATGTTAAGCGACGACGCGGTCCAAGGTGGAGCACGCAAACTTAGAAGGAACCTATTCACTCGCGACTTGAAGACTCTGGGGTTTTTGAAGTCGGTTAAAAATACTCAAAACACACGTAATTATTAATTACAAGCACCAAAATCGTATACCACAAAGCTCTCATCCCCATTCCCGCGTTCTTTGGTACCGTCGTCAGCAAAAACACAATGGTCAGAAGGATAAGGCAAAATATAAAAGTTTGAAAGGAAATTATTAAGAAAATTACATTAATTAAGTTTCTTTTGATACACCAGAAGCAAATAAAAAGTTTTCTATTTATAATTGCATCGTCCCTGCGTCATGTCTGTAACCCTAAGGGTGCTAGCAGCTTTTGTCGCCTGCTGGTTCTATCACTAATTCCTTATTTTAAGTATCAAAACCACGAGGTCGTCATATATACAAGACTGGACTTAACACTCCCCAGCGCTTTGTAGCGTCAGCAAAATCGCCCAGGGAAACAAACGAAACGAGGCAACAGATTACCATCTAGATGGCTACTTGCTCAATTTCACACACATAATTAATTATGTAGGTGATATAAACAGTGCTGATGGTACATAGTAGATAATAGATTCCACGGAATCTATTATTCGTAGGTGTAAGAAGTTAATATTTAAAACACATTTGTAATTTTTAGACTTTCGCGATTCGAACACATTGTTATTAAATCAAACGGGGCTTGATCGCGAGAAAAACATTTAGTAATTTATTTACCTCGACGTTTCGACCAAGTTGCGTTGGTCGTGGTCACGAGAAGACTGGAGAAATGCGGGTGGCAATATCAGCGAGAGCGCGTAGTTTTGCCAACTACCCACACAAATTACTAAATGTTTTTCACGCGATCAAGCCCCGTTTGATTTAATAACAATTTAAAACACAGTCAAACATCAAAACCATGTGAACATCTAAATGCTCGCACCGTCATGCGCCATTCTCCTTCGTAGGATCGGCAAAATAGTAGTCAGCTGTTAAACATTTGTGTCAGGCCTGTCTGTATGGATAAACACGACATATTACGTTCTTGTTAGCTAACTTAATTATAACTTGTCTGCTGCAGCGAATAAAATAATTCGTGTAATTTTTTTCTATCTATTATGTTCAATGGTCATATTATTGTGAGTGAATTAATTAGTCAAGTATCAAAGCCGTGCGGTCGCCATACAGCACCGCGCTCCACCCCCACCGCACTCAGTAGCGTCAGCAAAAACGTGAGCAACGAAAAAATAAAAATTTACGACAGTAGGTGGGGTGTCACCTGGTGAGCGCCCGGTCTGGCCTAGCGACGGTGAAAAGTGAAGACTCGAGAAATTGTTATGCTTGATAAAAGCATGTTCAGTTAGCTTGTTCTAGTGTCGCATGAATTAAAAGAAAATAAAAACGAACTTCAATAGTGGCTCTAAGGCCAGGAATCGCTTAGTGTGTGTCTTCCATCAGTCAATTATGAGTGGATGAGCTTTCAAGCAATGTAGGTGGTGCGGGGGTAAAACCGTTACGCCGGAATTAGGTTTGAAGCGATGATAGTTCAGCGGTTGGACGTCGGCTGTCAAACTGACGGACGCTGGTTCGATCCCCACCAACCGTTTGAGCTTCCAGTAAATGTGACCCCGATATCAAATTCCCAGCATGGTGGTCGGGTACATTCGAGTATCCACCTGGCTAGCTACCACCCTTAAGTTAGGAAAACTGTCACCAAAGACATAGTGTGTTCAGGCAGCAGTCCTTGAGAACCAATAATCCTATGTCTAGCGTGATACCATCATCAACCACATCGTCACTGACCATTAAGTGAGGTAGTGATCAAACATATATATATATATCTTTACACTTTGTTTTACGGGTATAACGTGGTACTTACGCGTAGTCGATATCACGATCGACAATTGTTTCGGCTTATAACTTGTCGAAGTCGGTACCATGAGCACAATATTTTGATGATAGTTACTTTTGTGAATTATCATGGTACCGACTTCAACAAGTTATTTCACACTTTTGAGTGTTGAAGACGGCTTTTGCATTTTTTGAAATACTGCCTTTAGGCCCAGTCGGCTAAAATAAAAATAATTTAAAAAATGTAATTATATTTATTACTACCTTTAGGCCCAGTCGGTTAAAGTGTCTTCTTCGGCGCGTTCTGTAAAACCACGCATCACCGTTTATTATTGAAGACAAGTGCACCCATTGATTTTTCATTTGCATCCCGAAAGGGACATCGAATATGTCAGCTGATTGGTGTGAAAGAGATAGTTATATTAGTAGGGTTGATTCCCCTTCATTTTGACAATTCGTGGCTTGTCAATATTTTGTAATGAATGAGATTTGATGCAAATGTATAAAGGGAGTGTCGACTTCTTAAAGAACGGAAGAAAACACTGAATTACTATTCGCAGTTTATTCAATGTTTATAAGTAAGGGGGTTAATCTAAAAAGCTGTTAATAAAAATGGATATACCCTAGATGCTGTGGAGAGTTCTTTTATATAAAATAGACATTCATTTCCGTCTTTATGAATGGCTACGTCACCACTTGGCGCAGTTTTCCCGACATTTTAGGCAAATAGCGCTCAAACTATTTGTATAAAACAAAATTACCAAAAGAAATGAAACCGACTTCAACACTCTGAAGAAATAACTTGTTGAAATCGATACCATGATAGTTCAAAGTAACTATTATCAAAATATTTCGCACATGGTATCGACTTCGACAAGTTAACAAATTTTTTTTAGTGACCGTTTTTCATCAAAATCGGACAAGCTGTTTTTGAGTTACACTTAAATGGGACGACACGGGAAGCTTCTGCTTTCAAACAAAAAAAGAACGATCAAAATCGGTTGACACAGTCGGAAGTTATGCGGTAACAAACATAAAAAAACATACGGGTCGAATTGAGAACCTCCTCCTTTTTTTGAAGTCGGTTAAAAAATTGTGAAAAAAGTTGTTGAAGTCGGTACCACGATAGTTCAAAAGTTAAAAAATAAATATTATCATAATATTGTGCTCATGGTACCGACTTCGACAAGTTATTTCACACTTTTGAGTGTTGAAGTCGGTTCCTTGTTTTTTGTCAATTTTTTTTTTCACCTTTTTCAGTTACTCTGCCAGTGGAAGACATCTTGTTCTTGCGTTCTTTAAACTAACTTAACACCCCACTGACACTACACTAACTCAAAAGGTTTTTCCTTTTAAGCCTTCTCACTATGTCCGCGTTGTATCAGCATAAACAGCTTCTGTTAATTGAATTGCTTTTTTTTTTTTTACACTCAGACCCCCGCACTAGAATTCCCTGAGTCGCGGGAGGCATGGACACACACAATCACAGTACACAAACACCCAAGACCCGGGACAAACATCTACACTCATCGGACAAATGTTTTGTCCCTGCCGGGATTCGAACCCAGGGTCCCGAAACACAGTAGTCATATCACTGACACCAACCACTGCGCCACGGCGACCGTCAAATTTATAAGTTTGGTTTTTTTCACTGCCTCAAGTAATTGCAGATCTGAGCAATTGATTTTAACTTAATATCACGCGTTCCTGAGGATAACGGCATTGACAGACGGACTTACAGACAGACGAACACTGAAGTGATCAGTGGTCACACTTCTCGTGACCACGAGTACCACGACCAATGCAACGTTATCAAATCCCCAGCATGGTGGTAGGGTTCTTCCGAGTACCCGCCTGGCTAGCTACCACCTCAAGTTTGAAAAACTGTCACCGAACACGTAGTGTGTTCAGGCAGCAGTCCTTGAGAGCCAGTGAGTATTCTAGGTCTATCTAGCGTGATAACATCTTCGACCACATCGTCACTGACCATCAAGTGAGATAGTGGTCAAACGCTAAACTTATACAGTATTAAAAAAACGTGGTCGAAACGTCGAGGCAAATCAATTACTGAATGTTTTTACGCGATTGAGGCTCTATTTATTTATTGACAATGGTAGTGATTCCTGTGACTAGAATGGATAAAATAAGGAATGAGTATAACAGAGGAAGCTTTTTTTTTTCACGCTCACACCCCCGCACTAAGATGCCCTTTGTCGCCGGAGGCATACACAATCACAATACAAACATCCAAGACCCGAGAACAAACATCTTTGCTGATCACAGAAATTTTTGCCCCGGCCGGGATTCGGACCCGGGGGAGCGGTTCCCAAGTCAGTGTCGCTGATCACTGACCCACGACGCGGCGACGACCTTCAAGAAGAAGCTTGAAACCAGCACTAGTGAATGATAAGTTGAAAGGGAATAAGTTGGCTTGGTGTGGGCATGTCATGAGGAGGGATGAAAAACATATAACAAACATAACCCTCCTTCTTTCACAGTCGGGTAAAAAGAGTACTTAACATGAATGTGGATGAATATAGGTAGAGGAAGATTGAAGACGGTATGAATGGTCTGTGTGAAGAATGATATGTTTATGAAATGATTCTCTTGTTGAACTAAACAAAAATTCTCGAAAATAAGATAAGTAAGATGCGTTCTTATATGGTTACGATAAGGTCCAAATCAGTATGAAACTTATCAATAAAATAATTTATTTCTGTTAAAAATTGCGGGTAGTTTTAGGTAAACTAAGCCGCCACTTATTTAGTGTCGACTAAAACATCCCGCATTTGGCCAGCAATTGAATAAAACTCTTCTAATATTAGAGATAGCGTTTAATGGAGTTATACCAATGATGTTTTACTAAAGATGACGTATATTCATACTGCGCGGTGCTCAGACTTTGTTCCTTTACGACATAAACATGCTTACTGCGACAGATAATACCGTACAAATAATATAGAAAAGGTTAGCTATATGTTTAGACTTGCGCTTGAAATACGCGTCGCAATGAAAATTACTACAATTGACTTTATTTTGCCGCCTCAGTTTCCGCGCGCTTGTGCGACATCTACCTCATATAAACATATAATATCATTGAGTTATACGAATTTGAATTTTAACGCCAAAGAAAAAAGCTTGTTTTAGCTATTTAATATTGTTTTAGCGAACTTTAGTTCGCTCGATTGATTAACAGAATTAGGGCCAATGTTTTCGAATTGCGTTGGTCTAAAAATTAGATCGAAGTGACCCAATAATGGTTGCGTTTACTTTTCTTTTGAGGTACTTAATTTTTTTAATTTTTTGACGTGATAACGTTTTATAAATTGATGAATACCAGCAACACTCATGAAAAATAGTAACGTTCCGCGTAACGTTCCACCTGAGTTTTGTATTACATAAAATAATCAAAGTCAAAGTCGAAGTCATAAATGATTATGACGTTATCACGTAAATATATCGTCCGTAAACCGACTTTACAGACAACCAATTTTTTTTATTTATTTATTTATTATCTACAATCAGTGGAAGCACTTTAAGCAGATTTTATGATATTTATCAGATGCTGAGAGATTTCTCCACTGAGAATGTCTCCTCGTTTTGTATATGTAACATTTAAAAGAAATAAGTTGTGATAACGGTTTTGATTTAATAACAATTGTGATAACGGATTATGAAATATTTTTTCGATGTATATTTATCTTACAACAGTTTTGATCGCCTTCAAATATCTAGAGTGAGAAGTCGCACTATACTACATACTATACTATAAACACGCACTAACGCATACACGTGATATTGTCATTACAGACGCGTTACTATGTATCTTCAAATGTGTGTGTGTGTGTGTGTGCCTGCTCTACGATACTGATGGCGATCAGTAGAGTAGTAGTAATCGCTATGTCTAGGGCACAAGTGGAGTAAATTATTGAACTGCCTTCAAAAAAGGAGGACTTTCCAATGATATATGTTTATATGAGGTAGACATCTACCTCCGTACTCCAGGAGGCTGAAATCGCGGGGAGTTACTAGTAAAGAAATATATTCAAATTAATTGTAAAAAATATTTCAGATGGAGTTTGGTATTGAGGTGACGAAAATTAAAACAGAACCAGAATTAAGAAAGTCCCAATGATGTTTTACTAAAGATGACGTATATTCATACTGCGCGGTGCTCAGATTTTGTTCCTTTACGACATAAACATGCTTACTGCGACCGATAATACCGTACAAATGATATAGGAAAGGATAGCTATATGTTTAGACTTGCGCTTGAAATACGCGTCGCAATGAAAATTACTATAATTGACTTCATTTTGCCGCCTCATTTTCCGCGCGCTTGTGCGACACCTACCTCATATAAATATATAATATCATTGTCATCAGGCAGCTGTCTTTGAGAGCCGAGAGGTCATTCTAGTTCTAGTGTGATTTAACCTTCGACCGCATCGTCACTGACCGTCAAGTTATAATAGAGGCCAAACGCTATAGAAAATAATAAATTTAAATTGTCTCTGTCTACCCCTCTGGGAAAAAGGCGTCACAGTATGTATTAGCATTAGCGCATGTGTTTGTAGGTATAGTAAAAAAAGGTTTCTTAGTAGATTTTCACCTCCTGCCCTTCACTAAATGCCTAAAATAATAATTTATTTAATAAATAAAAACCTACTTAAATATTCAAAATAATTCACTTACCGCAGTTTCTGTGTACACGCTTCAGATACGTCATCGTCATAATAAACTGCTTAAGTGTGCGTGAGCCATACCTGTGGCTGTGTGCCGTGCTTCGCTTACACCTGTACATTTGTAGAGGCGAATAACTGGAAAGCTTGGAAACTGTAAGTCGTTAGGATTATATACTGGCCAGTTTAAGTCAAGTTCAAATTGTTTACTAGCCGAAAGTCTCTTTTATATATAATATAACCACATGAACCAAAAACGTTAAAAATATGATTTCGTAATTTTTTTTATCTACGCTGCAACAAGCAGAAGATTTCTAGAATATTCCTTTTCTTAACCGCAGTTGCATGAATGGTTCTGGCAGGATCAATTGATTAGGTGGAATTCTGCTGTAAATGAATAATAAACAAGTTCCTCCTTAACATCAAATTATTAGTGTTAATTTAAGAATTTCAAAACCTCTTGCAAGCTATAGTTTAACTTTTTCAAATATAGACATAGATTTAAGACCCGTCTGAGGTTATTATTTTCTGTTTGTGTATCAATTGTGTTAATCAATTAAACAAAATTTATACAAAAATAACTTCACCTAATTGATCGATTGAGACAAACGTAAATTTACGAATTAAGTTTGTTATCTGCGTACATTTCTAAATAGCCCATGACCTTATCCTTTCTATCATACATACATAATCTCACGTATGTACCTGGATGAGTAGGTAGATATTATAGATTATCGCTTGCTAGGTACTATCCTCGCATACTCCTTGCTCTCCTCACTCTTTTTACATACCTGATACATGCTTGTTCGTACAGCGTTCTCATGGTCTATTTTTTGATCTTGTCTTAGATCGACCTCTGATTCAGGTTCTTCCCTATTATCGGTGTAGATCGTTATTGAAATCGCATCAAAGTTTTGAATAGCTCAATAGAAAGTCTGCTAACAACGGGATATAATTATATCTGTATCAACTCGATTAGTTATTATATTTATTAAATAGTTCTGAATCTGGAATCTCGTAGAGAGTCTCGAGTACATTCGGTGAGGTAAGAAAATAAAACTTTATTTCCAAAGTACATGCGACACAACTTCAGCACACAACTGCACGGTATCGCACAACAATTTTAAACAAACTACATTCGGTGGTCTTTTTCAAGGAGAATACGGGGCGCTCGCGGACGCGGTCGCGATTCGCCTAGTACTAGGATCAGTACTAGGCGCACCGCAACCGCGTCCGGTCGAAAAGACCACCGAAAGTGGTTGAAACTATAGTCGGAACCCTCTGACTTTATAAGTAAGTAATTCCCGTGTTTACATTCATAATGTGTCAAAACCACGTCAGTTTTAATAACAACATATTTTAAACAAACTGGTTCAAGTAAAAATCTTCGTGCAAACGCAGCATTTGCTGATAGCTCCTTATCTCGTCTAGAGCTGCGTCAACAGACCTATTCTGTCTCTCTCCGACACGCTAATTATACATCGATACGTCCCCGTCACAAGCCGGTACATCTCTCCCTTTCCATCATGTAGTGTTTGCATCTAGTATCTCGTTTACGTAAAGTAGTAGCGTCTCGTTCTCTCTAATGAATTGAATCAACAACGTCGACGCTTGCTCCCTCTCGATGTTAAACTCAGAGAAGAATATTATTTTCATATTTTTAATTTTTGTAGTGTAATACATACAGTACCTACCTATATTGCTGTATTACGGAACGCTGATGAGCAAATCAACATGTTTAGATAATTAATCATTCATTAGATGGCAACTGCCATTGTTTACATTATAGCTTCCGATAGGATTTGACTGGTCGGTTGGCGCAGTTAGTAGCACTCTGCTTTCTGAGCCGCTGGTCACGGGTTCGATTCCCGTACAGGTCAAACATTTGTGTGTATTACCATGTCTGTTTGACCTGTGTCTGGGTGTGTATATGTATATAAGTATATATATATCAGTCATCAGGTTACCATAGTACAGGCTCTGCCTAGTTTGGGACCTGAAGACCTTGTGTGAATGTTGTCACATATTGGTAGTGATTCGCTTATTCAACTGAACTAAACTAAAATTTGGGAAAACTAAATTAGTTCTTATGTGGTTACGATAAAGTCTAAATTAGTATGAGACTTATCAATAACATCACTAAAATTAAAATATATTTATTAAATTTGCGGGTAGTTTTAGTGAAATTAAGTTGCCATTTATTTGGTGCCTACTAAAACTACCCGCAATTGGCCAACAGTTGAATAAAACTCGTTTAATATTAGTGAGAGCGTTGTATGGAGTTATACGAATTAAAATTTTAGCGTAAATAGAATACGAGCTATTTCAATTTGAAGAATTTTAGTGAATTTTAGCTAGTTTATGTGATTAACAGAATTAGGGCTATTATATTAATATTATTATCACCGTTTTTTATCACCACGCGGGTAAAACCGCGGGGCACAGCTAGTAATTTTTTTGGATATATGAATAACTAGCTGCGTTATTAGACAATTGCAAGGAGAAAGTTTGAGTTTGGTGAAAGGTAGCCGACTCAGTTTCCAACGCTGGTCGTTTGGCGCTTCAATAACGTGGAACGAACCGTCTGTCTGTCGAACTGAACCTTTCAAACTGACGGTTAAAAAACTTTCAAGATATATGTTGTATGTATTGCTTCCGGGCTGTTTGGCCGTGGTCTAAGTAAAACTTGTGTTCCAGCATGGTGGTAGGGTACTTTAGAATACCCGCCTGGCTAGCTACCACCCTCAAGTTTGAAAAACTGTCACCAAACACATAGTGTGTTCAGGCAGCAGTCCCTGAGAGCCAGGGAGCATTCTAGGTCTAGCGTGATAACATCTTCGACCACATCGTCACTGACCATCAAGTGAGATAGTGGTCAAACGTTACATCTATAAAGTATTTAAAAAAAAATTTTAACAAAAAATGCAACCGACTTCATCACTGAAAAGTGTGAAATAACTTGTTGAAGTCGGTACCATGATAGTTCACACAAAAGTAACTATCATCACAATATTGTGCTCATGGTACCGACTTCGACAAGTTATTTCACACTTTTGAGTGTTGAAGTCGGTTGCATTTTTTGTTAAAAAATATTTTTTTCACCCTTTTCAGTGACCTTTGCTACTCACGGGATCAATTAATTGTCATTGTGTATGTTCTCCGATGTCTTCAACCGCGACAATAATATCATCAAGATACGCGTAGCACTTTTCAGTTATTGGCTATATAACTCAAAAACCGCTTGTCCGATTTTGATGAAATTTGATTGGGACCACCACGGAAGTATACTCTATCTAACAAAAAGAATAATCAAAATCGGTTCATAAACGACGAAGTTATCCGCGAACACACATAAAAAAAAACATATATTCGGTCGAATTGCGTAACCGCCTTTTTTTGAAGTCGTTTAAAAAGTGCCTATTAATCTATATATATAAAAATGAAACCCGTTTTCCGTTGTCACGACATAACATGAAAACGGCTTGACCGATGTAGATAAAATTTGGTATAAAGATACATGGGACTTTGGAGAAGGACATAGGCTACTTTTTGTCCTGGAAGAAGTATGGTTCCCGTGGGATAACTGAGTCAGCGGGAAAAACGTAGTGCACGCGGGTGAAACCGCGGGGCGCAGCTAGTTCTTAATATTGCCTGTTAGACGGCGATAGTCTGCAATCTGTCTGCGCGAACGTGACTTTAGCCTCGAAATCTATTGCGTCAGGAATGAGTTGCATAATCCTACTAATATTATAAATGCGAAAGTTTGTGAGTATGGATGTATGTATGTTTGTTCCTCTTTCATGCAAAAACTACGAGTACTGCACGGATTTTGATGAAATTTGGAACACAGATGGATTATACCGTGGATTAACACATAGGCTTATTTTCATCATCACTGTTCTTCATCACCATCATCACTGTTCTTCATCACCACGCAGGTAAACGGAATTGGATTCAATTTGGCATGTAGATACTTCAGGTCCGGGATTAACACATAAGATACTTTTCATCATCATCATAATCAATGTAAACTCTAAGGCTTTCACGGCCGGCGTTGCATGTTGTATGTATTGCTTCCGGGCTGTTTGGCCGTGGTCTAAGTGAAACTAGTGTTCCAGACGTTTCGTCGATCACTGCGGTCGACATCTTCAGTGGTTCAGGTCCGAGGGGCGACAAGAGCGTAGAACTCTCTTTCGCGGAGTCTTCTCTGATACTGAGAGTTGTACGCTCTTGTCGCCGCTCGGACCTGAACCACTGAAGATGTCGACCGCAGTGATCGACGAAACGTCTGGAACACAAGTTTCACTTAGACCACGGCCAAACAGCCCGGAAGCAATACATACATCATCATCATCATCATCAATCTTCACCACGCGGGTGAAATCGCGGGGCGCAGCTAGTATAATATATTTGTACGTGTGGTGTGAACCTGAAAGTACCATGTGTGTACCATGAGCACAATATTTTGATAATAGTTACTTTTGAACTATCATGGTGCCGACTTCGACAAGTTATTTCGCACTTTTGAGTGTTGAAGACGGTTCCATATTTTGGTAAACGTGTTTTTTTCAACCGCTTCTTTGGCTTTTGCTAGTCACGGGATGAATTGTCATTATGTATGTTCACCGATTTCTGCACTCTCAATAAAGAAAACACTCAGGTATACGAAACACTTTTCAGTTATTGAAGTGTAACTCTATAACTGCTTGACTGATTTTGATGAAATTTAAATGTGACCACCTCGGACGTACTTATACTCTTCTTCTCAGAAATTGGTCATCCACTGCTGGACATATGCCTCCCCCATACAGGGGAGATTTGCCAAAACTCGCCACGCTTGGGAGGCGGGTTGGCGAGCGCAGTATGATTTCCTATCCTCAGAAGACGCTGCTGCCCACCTCCTGGTACGTGATCCCTTAGCCGACTCTTACGGCACCCACGGGAAGAGATGGGGGAGTACTATAATTCTAGGTCGGTACCACCACGGCACGGCACGTATACTCAATCAAACAAAAAAAGATTCATCTAAATCGGTTCATAAACGACGAAGTTATCCGCGAACGCACATAAAAAAATATACGGACGAATTGAGTAACCTCCTCCTTTTTTAGAAGTCGGTTAAAAACCACAGAAGCCATAATTTAAGAAGACATTATTTACACATCGACTAAAGGCTTTCCGATGACGTAGAACTTGAGACTGCCATTTAATCTGTGTCATCGATGTATGAAAATGAGCAGAATTGTATATCGCTGTCGAAATATCCATGCAACCTGCGTAGACACTCTGACCTTGACAAAGACCAGCTTTAATCAGAGAGAAATACTTAGCGCTCTTTGATTTACGATTAGTATTCATCAGTCATGTTATGATCGTTAGAGTGGACGAGGTATAGCCACTTGACTGCCCCCAAACAAGATCCGAGTCTATTGTAGCCGTATCGATGTGATTGACCTAAGACAACAACCGGTTTTTACTATTAATCACTGTGACATAATCTAATCGTGGGTAATATATCCGAAGTTGCCGCGCGAACTGAACACGCCTGGCGTCGCGTCGCTCGGCGAAGTTTCCCGAGAGCCTGACACTCTTGACAGTTCGTCACTGGTCCGTCACGGCGCGACACACTTCTCTTATGTATTGGATTACATAGGTGCAGTCGGTTCGCGCCTGCTCTAGCGTTTCCAATTCTGCAATTTCAAATTTGGAATTTTCACGTTTGTCTTTTTTGCATCGATTTTTACGCGGCAATCGCTCGGCTGCTTTCCGTTGCAGCGGACGTTATGTACGCGGTTTCAGGTCGTTCTCAATTTTCACCGTATCAGAGTTTTCACGCACGTGTCCGCTGTTTACGTAGGTAGTACATTGTGCGATGCTAGCTAGCTAAGTGCGGAGTCATTGACACGCCGGCATGACACACATTCCGGCTGACGGAACGCTAACACGTCCGCGGTTTTCTTGCTCGTTTTTTTCGTGACAGTAATTGTAGTTTAATTTATTGTTTCTGCTGTTATCGCGAGATTTTTTTGTTTCTCGTAGCGTTATCGGTGTATTCTATTTCGATAAGTTGTGTAGCGCAAGGAGGTTTCGTTCTCCTTGAGATCTGGCGAATAGTGTGATTTCCTCGTATTGTTGTCGTGAGAACTTTTTTAATCTGTGGTGTCCGGTTTTTTGTGATTTTTTTTTGTGACTGCATGTGACTGTGATTTCGTCTAACGTTATCGAGCTGATTACATACGTTTACGCGTAATTGTGTGAGCATATTGTATCTATGTGATACATAAATATAAATGTTGAAACGATAAAAATAAGTTTGTTGTGTCAAAAAAGTTACTTTCACGCGACCGTTATAAGTATTCTTAAGTACATTTAAAAAAAATTTAAAGTAAATTATTATAGCCGATCTAAAGAACAAATTAGCATTGAAAATGCCATAAACTAAACTCAACGAAATCAATGAGGCTTACGTTCAAGATGAGTTTTGAAATAGTTCGATTCAATGGTGTGAACTTGAAACTGCGGCTATCGAATATTTCACGAGAACAAGAATTTTGACGGACGCATCTTCGCATTTATTAATAGACGTTTGATTTGTGTACCGAGACGCAGTTTACCTACATAGCTCGACGTCGCTCGTGGAATGTATATAATGTACATCTTACATTTATGTAGAACGTATGTACAGCGGATATAACAATATAGCGTTGTTGCCAGTGTGTGCGTGCCAGCGTAATGAGCGTTCTATGTGCTAAGAAACAGTAAAAAGTATGGCGCGAACGCACGGAGCGGCAACCTCGCACGCGTTCTGAGGCCTTGCCTCGCCGCACGGTGAAAACAATAGTCTTTTTAGATAAATATGATTTTTATGGCATATCTAAATTTACACATTTTTATCTATTCAATGAATATGAGATGACATTACGGATTATAATCATATTCTAATGTGTATGTAGGTATATTGTGAATTTGTATTGGTAACTTTATTACATTAAAACCATAAGAACCCTTAAAATAAAATATCAACAATTAACTATTGTTAGTACTCAAATACTAAAAACCTTCCTGATTTACTATTAATGCACGCTGAGTGCACGAATACCTACCACTATTTTCGACTCTTTGATGACTGGTAGAAAATGCTTTAGCATCGTAGGATTCCTAGGTATTGTGAATATAGTTGAATAGAATATAGTTATCAATTAACTCGTTATAGTGCGAATGTCCTTCTTTTGTTTTATTGCTCTGCTATTGTTACAACGGTTGGAGAGGCTTACCCTCTTTCTAATAAACATTGTTTATGCTTCGAATAGTAATTCAGTGTTTTGTTCCGTTCTTTCAACTTCAGACTGTCATATAAGTGACAAAGACAAAACACTGAATAACTATTCAGAGGTTATACAACGTTTATTAGTAAGGGGGTAAATATATAAAATACCTATACGATCCCAAAAAAGTTCAAACCTAAAACTTGTGCTGTTCGAAACAACACACTTCCAAACAATTACCCGACATTCCTTAACGTTCAAAAAAAATCAATATATCAGTGATAAAAAAACAAACAAAGCCAACGAAAATAGCTGGATGTATAAAAAAAATAGTAACCGATGTTGACCTTTCCGAGCGCGGCTCGTTACTAGCGCGGCCAGCTGACGCGACGTTGCCAGCTCGCTGGCTTATAGAACGGTATCTACGAGCTTATCGCCTCTAATGCGTACCAATTAGAACTACAATCGTGTATCAACGTGGAGTATATAAAGAGTTTAGGACGTTTTTATACGGAGTGTGTCGCTTCCCGCGCGAAAAATTCGAAATGCCTTTTATCAGTAGTGTTCACGGCGCGCTCGCTGTGCAGTACAGTTTTCGTCTGGCATTTTTATGATGTATTGTAATCGAATAATCGATTTTTATTGTTTTAGGCGATTATTCGTACGAAGTTTCATAACTAGTTAGACAGTTCTAGTGTGTTTTAGTTTGTTGTTAGTTCAACAAATCGAAAGTGACCCGAATAAGGCTTAAAAGTGATGTGTTGGTAAAAGAATATGGTGTGACGCATGAGTATATTTATTATTATAGATACAGTTTGTTTATTCATTTATATTATTTTATACAGTAAACATATTTATAGCGGATTACAAAAGATACTCAAAATTAACTTGAATACATTATAAAATTTATATAATCGCATGTGCCTAATAGATAAAGTGATAACGGAACTGAATCGAGTGATATAAAAAGATTGGAGCGCAATTATTTTTAAATCTACATAGAAAAAATTAAAAAAAAATATAAATTCAAAGTAAATTAAGTAAAGCTCACAAAAGTGTGTATGGTTAACAGTGGTAATTATTCTGGTGTGGAATTGAACTAACTAAAGTTGCGTATTTTTTTTTATATGTATATAATGTAGTTAAGATTAAGTTCAATTTCATTCTATATGAATGAAATTGTACTTTTTTTTCGTTTTTCAAGCAATTGCGGGTAATTTAGTTGAAAAATATGATGTGTAGCTTATTTTCCATAACTTTTTTTAAATTTATGGATCATCATAATACCTACATAGCATAAGTGTCTTTATAATATTGACAGTGTTCAAAAGGCAAGCTTATAATGTTAAAAAAAATAAGATGGAACAATAAACGATTTTACTATTACTATTAGTAATAGTGTTGTGATTTTTAGAGTAAAAAGTATTAGAGCTTTAGATAACTCTAGCTAGTTTGAATGCATACCAGAATTACCGCTACTATTAAATTAATTCGCCAAATCGCTTGCGTGTAGATTGACACATTTAGATTTTTTTATTGGTTTTTATAGGTTGAGCCTCCTGTCCTCCTTTCTGCCGTCTGAAACAAAAGAAAAACAATATAGACAATAAAGACCATTGGCACTGCAATATTTGGCCACTTAGTAAATCAGTCTAACTTTCTTTTTTCAATTTTCGCTACACTCAGACTATGCATTTAGTCATAAATGTTAATTAAAACAGAAACTAGACTTCTGAAGCTCTGACATTCCATGAATACTAAAAACACATGCATGCAAAAAAGTATAATGAATGAAACCAACTACTAGGTATTTAATATTACAATTAAACTTTCTAATAAAGAACGATTGAACGTGCACATCAAGACACTTTTTAATATTCGAATAAATTTTGAAATAAAGAACAATCGGATGTGCACCTTAGGGCACTTTATAATATTAGAATAAATTTTCGAATAAAGAACCATCGAACGTGAGCGTTAGACTATTTAATAATAAAATATACTTTCGAATAAAGAACGATTGAACGTGCACATCAAGACACTTTTTAATATTCGAATAAATTTTGAAATAAAGAACAATCGGATGTGCACCTTAGGGCACTTTATAATATTAGAATAAATTTTCGAATAAAGAACAATCGAACGTGAGCGTTAGACTATTTAATAATAAAATATACTTTCGAATATAGAACAATCCGACGGAAATCTGAAGACACTACTCAATATTGAAATAAACTTTCAAATAAAGAACATTCCAGCGTGCACCTTTGGACACTATTTAACTTTCGAATAAAAAACAATTGAACGTGAACGTCAAGCCAGTGTGTGGTGTATAAAATGTCACAGTGACTAGAGAAGTGGGTGAACTCCACCGTGACAGTGGACTACGGTGTGGAGCCATGCACCGGTGACAACGTGGCATACATGCCGGTGGCGTTGGGCTCGCTCGGCGGGGAGGGCGAGTACCACCAATACCCGCCGCAGTTGTACCACGAATATGTCCCCCCGCCGGTGTACCATCCGCGCCCCGATCACTACTACAGGTAAAATAATAGAATAACAATCATTTATTACTCAAACATACATATTGACAGATTCAGATGTTTTATTTATTAAGCTATTGCATAGCTTCTATCGCGGGCCTTGAGCGTGGAGACCGAATCAAGAAATTCCGTAACGAAAATAAACTAACACCCCCCACTTCGACCGGCACAGCGGTGATACTTTTTAGTTTTGCCATCTATCGATGAATAGCAGAACTTTTAATGACTTTTTTGAAAATTTACGCTTGTCTGTTTAGTTCAGCAACTCGCCTCTAGGTGGCATTGGTTGTATCGGTGTTACTGCATAAGTTTTTAATATATTAATTGCATTAGTTAATAAAAAATGCTATGCAAAAGCTTTACCGCGGCAGTCCCCGAGTGCCACACGTATTTTTATTTATTTACATAATCCAACAGCGTCACATTAAACATGTATAATCTAAGCTTAAGTATGGCTAAAATATGATTACACATTTTACTAAAATTATATGAAAAACGTTGTGTTTACAGTGCTCGTAAGTATAAAATAAATAACCGTGTATGATTTTGTGTCAGGTGTGGCTGGTGGTGGAGTGGAGGGTTGTGTGTGTGGGGATGTGAGAGAGAGTGAGTGTGTGTGTTCGTGTAAAAAATGTGTAAGTATATAAATAGAAATGTGTCGTAATACAAGTCATGAATTCATGATGTTTATGACGACAATTATTAACTATTATATTATCCATTTCGTTACATTGCATAACATTGGTACGTCCAGTCCGTACATAATTATCACACGACATTAAAAAATAATTTAATAACAATAATAGTCATAGTCATAGTTTATTGGTATTACCATACACGTCACATAAAAAGTAGAGAGACCTACAAGCGGAGGTACTTATTAAATAATCTTGTGTTGTGTTGCGCAAATGCGCATTACACCTTATAATTCGTTTGTAATAATAATAAAATAATATCTCTTAGTGCGAAAATAAAACATCAAACATGAAGTTATATAAATATGTTACAATTTAAAAATAAGAATGTTTTACACTAATAATAATTAATAAAAATTATAATATAATATATATAATATATTAATATAATATTCAATAACCTATTTATAACAGCTATTGTTAGGACATTACCTCTTGATCAGGCTATATTACCAGCTATATATATCAGATAATTAATATATTATTTTCTCTTTAAGCTATAAGAATAAGTCTAAGAACCTTACGCTAGGATAAAAATCATTTTTGTATCAGTGCTGTCTATTTTATTTCACTATGATTGCTATACGATGGCTGGTAGAAAATGCTAATTAGCGTTATGTCGTCCGTGTACTGAAATAGTGCTATGGTGTAAATAAATACCTGTAAAATATATAAAATGTATAATGTATAAATAAAAACCCTGTATTATAGGCATCTGTCCATAATGATTTAGTAACAAATATATAAGACAATTTTGTTCTTAAAGCTGACGTGGTTTTGACACATTATGAATTTATGAAACACGGGAATTACTCACGTAGTAAGTGAGAGGGTTCCGACTATAGTTTCAACCACGTTCGGTGTTCTTTTTAACCGACTTCAAAAAAAGATGGAGGTTACTCAATTCGACCGTATATATATGTTTTTTTTTTTATGTGTATTCGCGGATGTCTTCGTCGTTTATGAACCAATTTTGATGATTTTTTTTTTGTTTCATAGGGTTCACTTCCGAGGTGGTCCTATTTTCACACTTTTGAGTGTTGAAGGCGGTTGAAAACGGAACAACGCAATGTAACACCGTTATCCAGCATGGTGGTAGAGTACTTTCGAGTACCCGCCTGGCTAGCTACCTCCCTCAAGTTTGAAAAACTGTCTCCAAACACATAGTGTGTTCAGGCAGTAGTCCTTAAGTGTCAGTAAGCACTCTAGGTCTGACGTGATAACATCTTCGACCACATCGTCACTGACCATCAAGCGAGATTCAACAAAACGAAAATGTTGCATGTGTTAAAAACGCATTCAACTTTTTCGTCCTAACCGCTTACACCTGTAGAAGCCTGTAGCCCCCCTAAGTCGCAGTACAGAGGTTTCTATCGAACTAAGCGCTACGAACAGAAATCAAATGAAGTCTCAGAAATAAAGGTTTTTTGTGGCGATCAAATATTTGTATACGTTTATGTAAACGGCTGCCGTCTGCGATTTATCGGTGCTTCTGAGGAAACCTCACAAGGACTGTGACAATAATTAATGTTTATATAACTAGGATGGATGGATATGAAGGTAGAGGAAGGCCGAAGAATGTATGGATGTAGACTGGCCGGTTGGCGCAGTTGGTAGCACTCTGCCTTCTGAGCCGCTGGTCCCGGGTTCGATTCCCGGACAGGTCAAACATTTGTGTGCATGAACATGTCTGTTTGACCTGTGTCTGGGTGTGTATATGTATATAAATATATATATCAGTCATCAGGTTACCATAGCACAGGCTCTGCCTAGTTTGGGACCTGAAGACCTTGTGTGAATTTTAATAAAAAAAATAAAATAAAAATAAAAATTCTCTATGAGGAATGATATTTTAATGAGGTGGGAGCACTGAGACGACTAATGATAGAAGAGAATGGAAGAGGAAAAAAGTTACCAAAAAATGGAACCAACTCCAAAACTATAAAAAAAAATTTAACAAAAAATGCAACCGACTTCAACACTCAAAAGTGTGAAATAACTTGTTGAAGTCGGTACCATGATAGTTCACACAAAAGTAACCATCGTCACAATATTGTGCTCATGGTACCGACTTCGACAAGTTATTTCACACTTTTGAGTGTTGAAGTCGGTTGCATTTATTGTTAAAAAAATTTTTTTTCACCCTTTTCAGTGTCCTTTGCTACTCACGGGATCAATTAATTGTCATTGTGTGTTCTGCGATGTCTTCAACCGCGACAATAATATCATCAAGATACGCGTAGCACTTTTCAGTTATTGAAAGGGACCACCACGGAAGTATACTCTATCTAACGAAAAAAGAATCATCAAAATAGGTTCATAAACGACGAAGTTATCCGCGAACACACATAAAAAAAAAACATATATACGGTCGAATTGAGTAACCTCCTTTTTTTGAAGTCGTTTAAAAATGTGAAATTACTTGTCGAAGTCTGTACCATGATAGTTCAAACGTAACTTGTGAGCACACTGTGAGTATGGTACCGATTACGACAAGTTATATTTCACTCATTATAGTTTTGAAGTCGGTTCCATTTTTAGACGTTTTTTGACGTGACAACGTCTTATAAATTGGTTTGCCGGGTGACACTTCAAGAAACTGCGTTACGCTCCGCTCACGTTATGCGCTCACAATGAGAGCGAGTGAGAGGCACGCGTCCCTTCCACTCGGGCATGGTTAGCCCGCCTAAGAGCGAGAGAGACAGACATAAAAAGTGAAAGGCACTCAAAGTCGTTGTCACGTAAAACTTTCGCCCGTATACCGACTTTACAGGCAACCAATTTTTTTTTTCTGTTCACCCTTTTCTTGACCTTTGCTTGTGAAGATTGTATGAGAGTTTAGTTAAGGGATGTCCAGGGTCTTTGTCATTTTTAGTTTTGATACCTACCCCCCATCGATTATAATTTCCAAGATCACTATTTAGAACAGTTCCATCAAGAGACCAAAGATGTCACTTTTCGGATTTTTCTGGAGGTCAGGTGGGGGGCCCCTTTAAACATTATCCATAACCATAAACACTCCTTCTTGAAGAAGACTTCTGTCAGCGAGTCAATGGTATGAGAAGAACGAAGAAGATACCCGTGTCACGATGGCTTAAGATTTCCCGTTAGATTCCAGGTTCAAAAGCATTTTTTTTTTTTTTTCAAACAAGGTCTTCAGGTCCCAAACTAGGCAGAGCCTGTACTATGGTAACCTGATGACTGATATATATACTTACATACATATACACACCCAGACACAGGTCAAACAGACATGTTCATACACACAAATGTTTGACCTGTCCGGGAATCGAACCCGGGACCAGCGGCTCAGAAGGCAGAGTGCTACCAACTGCGCCAACCGGCCAGTCGACACACACATTACACACAATGATATTATATGTGTATAACATCATTGATTACACGAGTGTTTTAAGACCAAATTATGTGCAGTTTGATAAACTACTTTATCTCATCTCATAAAATAAATAATGAAATTAACGTAAAATTACAGCATATGAAAATCAATCAAATTTACTGATCGCGCATGCGTGTTGCGCCGCGTCCACAGATTATATGTAGAAAACTGCATTGCAACCTCCTTGTTCCAGCTGAAGATGTATCTTAATGGTAAACAAGTTAGATTATGATACAGTTGTCCATATCTGTATCGTAATGTATTTTTTATTTATTTATTTCGATATATTGTCTATAAAAACAATCATTCGAATTCTGTATTACATTTTTTAATATTCTTCTGAGCCGCTGATTCGACAGGTCAAACATTTATGTGTATCATAAATGTTTGACCTGTCGAATCAGCGGCTCAGAAGGCAGAGTGCTACCAACTGCGCCAGCCGGCCAGTCGAATATTAATTACTGGCTGCGCCGTGCGGTGTTTTCCGCGTGGTGAGGATTGATAACGATGATGATGATGAAACTGACGTGGTTTTGACACATTATGAATGTATAAAACACGGGAATTACTCACGTAATAAGTCAGAGGGTTCCGAGTACTGTACTAGGCGAACCGCGTCCGCGAGCGCCCCGTATTCTCCTTGAAAAAGACTACCGAATGTGGTCGAAACTATAGTCGGAACCCTCTGACTTATTACGTGAGTAATTCCCGTGTTTTATACATTGATAATGATGATGAAAAGTAACCTATGTGTTATTCTGGAACCTGAAGTATCTAAATACCAAATTTCATTCAAATATGACCGGCCATTACAGCGTGAAGAAGTAACAAACATACACACAAACTTTCGCCTTATAATATTAGAAGGATTTACTTTTATTAAACTACAGAAGTATTGAAATATTTTTTTATATAAATTGTACAAATCAGTTCTTAGGTATTTTATACCTTCGCTTGTCGATCGACACACTCAGATAACACATTTCCTGGAAATGTTTGTTTATTAACGGTAATCTGAAAGTTACAATGACCAGGTACCGGGCGGCGCGGGCGTGTCATGTGTCGGACATTTGGAACTAGACTGTCAGTCGCTGAGTTTGAAACTTATCGACTGACAGTCCAGTTTCAAATGAGACCACTTTCTAACATTAGTGTTGTACTTGTACCAGTGACGACCGATCTTACTGTTCGTTTGATGGTAACTAACATGGCATACAATCGTTTTCATACAAACTATTCGAAAAACAATGATTTTTTTGTCTATAAGTGTGAACAAAGTAGGTCTTTTCTCATATACAATTTTAGAGGGTGGAAAAACTCTTTTCAAACTCTTTAAAACTATGCGCACAATGTTTTGATAATAGTTACTTTTGAACTATGACGGTACCGACTTTAACAAGTTATTTCACACTTTTGAGTGTTGAAGTCGGTTCCAATTTTATTTTATTTTTTTAAAAATAATTAAAACTGAATCCTTGTCACTGACTACTCTGTGACATGAGTTTTGGTTGACAAGGTTCGAATCCTGGCAGGGGCAAACATTTATTTACTCATTTATGTATAGCTAGTAAACACGTATTATATAACATCAATAAAATAGTACATTACAATATAAGACGGATTATTAATATAATTCCTTATGTATTATATAATAACTCATATATTCCATACATTCACAACATTAACATAATTTAAAAATAATTTAGGATAGCAATAAAATAATCTAACTTAAAATAAAAACCTTAAAAATTTAATAAAAATTAAATTAAATCTAAAACGGGCCACTGCGGCATTGTACCCAAGATGCTGGCAACGTTCCCTCTTTGTATTGCTAGGCTAATGATAATGATACATAATAATTATGTATTATTGTTAAATAATTAAGGATTGTTAAGAATAACAATCCTTAATTATGTAACAATAAGTAGTAATTAGGTGTACATTGCAAAATTGACTGGATAAAATGGAATTGCATAGCAGTTGTCACTGTGCGATGTGCTGCAGATGTTTCTCCAGGGTCTTGTATATGTGATGTGATTCGGTGCGTACATGGCTCCCGCCTCACCGGGAATCGTAAATTAATATTATTATTTTTTACACAAGGTCTTCAGGTCCCAAACTAGGCAGAGCCTGTACTATGGTAACCTGATGACTGATATATATATATACATATATACTCCCAGACACAGCTCCAGGTCCTAACCTATCCGGGAATCGAACCCGGAACCAGCGGCTCAGAAGGCAGAGTGCTACCAACTGCGCCAACCGGGCAGTCAATTGTTAATTAATTGTTTAAATAATAATAATTAAAGCTATGTTTTTATGTTATTTCAGGCGACACGCGCCGTACTTCGGCCAGCCAGACTACAGAGTTTATGAGCTCAATAAACGGTTACAACAGAGGACAGAGGTAATTACCATATTTACTTGATTACAATAAATAATTATAATCGTCTTTAGATAGATAGATAGAAAACTCTTTATTTGCACACTATTTCAAAACTACACACATAAAGAAACAAATATAGATACAGTGATACAAAGGGCGGCCTTATCGCTTAAAGCGATTTCTTCCAGGCAACCAAACATATAGGAATTATCATAAATTTTTAGGGGCGGCAAATCACCGCAATTTCTACTTAAATAGATACATACATAATATAGGTACATGTATAAACTTTAGCATAAATAATATACTTACACATGCTACATAATATATAACTACTGATAAATATATATATGCATATATATATAAATATCTAATACTTATTTAGCAAACTTCGCTTAGATTTATTTGTGACAAATAATGTTCTTTGAGTCTGTTCTTAAAGATATATAGTGACTGTGAGGTGCGAACCGATACTGGCAGTTTGTTCCATAAACAAGCAGCCTGCACTGTAAAAGAATTATTGTAAAACGATGTCCTGTGTAAGGGTATTTTCAACAGTAGCCGTTTTATAGTCCTCTCTGATTCAGTAAACTGAAATCGTTCTTTAAGATAGGGTGGGGAGAATCTGTTATACAGTATGTTGTAAAGCATGCAAATGATAGATATTTATGTATTTCGATAAAAATATTTTTTTTACTGTAAATTGTAATTTAAGCTTTGACTTATAGTGTACATTTATATAATTTTGACATGTAAACAAATTTTACCCAATAAATAACTATGAACTATCCTAAACAAGTGCATCCTAACCTTACCGATCTCGTCACTACTATGGCCCCTTGCCCACGGCGACTTTTCGTAGCGATGCTGTCGATCGTTTACAAAACGCGCGACAGCATCGCTACTATTACGAGTTAGGCCTAAAACGCAGCAGCGGCTGGCCGCACTTCGATTTTTGTATGAAACCGCAAGATATCGATGCGCTGACTTGCGGCCAGCCGTCAACCGCTCCGGTTGTCTTGGGACTGCGGCGGGCCGCAATGGTTGAATGATGCAGGTGTACACTATTTGTACCAGAACGTTATACTCGAGGCAGGAAGCACAAACTGTTTTCCGTTCCTGAGTGCAGGACAGTTTCTTACGCAAGCTCTCCGATACCGCGGTCTCTTTCGGCGCTTAACGAGATTCTTGACGCCAAAAATTATAGCGACATATTCTCTGACGACTGGAAAAAGATATTACGTGAATGTTTGAGGTACTGTGAAGCGAAGTGCTGCCGTGTTTCAAGCATTCAGTAGTATCTTTTTTTTTTTTGACGTGATAACGTTTTATAAATTGATGAATACCAGCAACACTCATGAAAAATAGTAACGTTCCGCGTAACGTTCCACCTGAGTTTTGTATTACATAAAATAATCAAAGTCAAAGTCAGTCAAAGTCAAAGTCATAAATGATTATGACGTTATCACGTAAATCTATCGTCCGTAAACCGACTTTACAGACAACCAATTTTTTTTTACTATTATAAGTTTGCGTTTGACAACTGTCTCACCTGATGTTAAGTGATGACGTTGTCTAGGATTTAGCACGCAAACCTAGAAGGTACCTATTCACTCGCGACTTGAACACTCCAGGATTGTACATATCGGGAAACACAGACTCGGGCAACGAGTTCCATTCCTTGACAGTACGCATATATATCTATATACGCATATATCTTTATACAGAATCATAATTTAGTGACCGATTTTTATTGACTAGATTTTTTTGTTTATAATTGTATTAGTTTTATTCATTGACATATTAATTATCTTATTTTAATGTATTATTGATTGTAACCAAATCTATATTGTATAGTGTACTTAATTAGTGTAATTGGCGCAAGCCGTACTAATGAATTCATAAATAAATAAATAATGCAGCGCGCCGTATCCCCTCGATGCAATAAACGCGACGAGCCGCAAGTGTCGAGCGGCGCCACTGCAGTTGCTAGTCGCTGGTCGCGCGCGCGCCATAGAATTTGATTTAGAATAGTTCATTATAGAAATCAAAGAACGCCCCGCTATATGGGATAGCAAATGCGATGATTTTTCACAACGGTTTTTGCTATAATCGAGTGTGAAGTAAATTAATTTATCTTACACTAACGAAGTTTGCATCAGTTGTAAGCTTAGCCTAAATTCCATTACCTCTTAGGTTATTTTTTGATTATGTATGGCATAACATTGTATATTCGCAATTATAAAAAATTGACATGCTAGGTGGTAGTAACGTTCTAATATTTTTAGGAAAAAAATATCCTTACTTATAGTATACATTTATATAATTTTGATGACATGTAAACAAATTTTACCCAATAAATAACTATGAACTATAAATTGTAAAAAAATGAAATTTACTAATGTAATATTTCGACGCGTTCCAGGACTCTGACAATTTATGGTGGGACGCGTTCGCGACGGAGTTCTTCGAGGACGACGCCACGTTAACCCTCACCTTCTGCTTAGAAGATGGACCTAAAAGATATAGTAAGTGATATCAGTTTCCCTTGCCATGTAAAAAAGAAATAAAGTAAAACAGATACATATTCATAAGTTACTTATGAATACTTTGGTGTGTCGTCCATTAATTCGACTGGCCGGTTGGCGCAGTTGGTAGCACTCTGCCTTCTGAGTCGCTGGTCCCGGGTTCGATTACCGGACAGGTCAAACATTTGTGTGTATGAACATGTCTGTTTGACCTGTGTCTGGGTGTGTATATGTATATAAGTATGTATCAATCAGGTCACCATAGTAAAGGCTCTGCCTAGTTTGGGACCTGAAGACCTTGTGTGAATATTATAAAAAAAAAATATAAAAAAATGTGAGAGTTATGGGTGGGAGGAGGGAATCCAGCAAAATCTCACAACATCTCACCAAGGTTAGGTTAGAGGGCGGGTCGATAATCGCTAAAATTACTTCACGTAATTTATGGACGCTATACAAATCAAAATTATTTTACAAAGAGGATAATAAATGTAGAATAGAATGTTTTATTTGCATAAAATGTTGGTACATAAAGGTGGCTTAATTATTGTACAATGCAGATCTACAACATTTTGCTGGACACCAGCGTGCAAATATTTATGGGAATATTGGACGTTTAACTAGAGCAGGAAAAAAATATTGGTTGTCTGTAAAGTCGGTTTACGGACGATAGATTTACGTGATAACGTCATAATCATTTATGACTTTGACTTTGACTTCGACTACGACTTCGACTTCGACTTTGACTATGACTATGACTTCGACTTCGACTTTGACTATGACTTTGACTTTGAGTTTGACTGACTTTGACTTTGACTATGACTTTGACTTCGACTTTGACTTTGACTATGAGTTTGACTGACTTTGACTTTGACTTTGACTTTGACTATGACTTTGACTTTGACTTTGATTATTTTATGTAATACAAAACTCAGGTGGAACGTTACGCGGAACGTTACTATTTTTCATGAGTGTTGCTGGTATTCATCAATTTATAAAACGTTATCACGTCAAAAAAAATACAATAATTATTAATATCAATAAAATCATAAAACCAATAATATATATATATATATTTTTAAATTCACACAAGGTCTTCAGGTCCCAAACTAGGCAGAGCCTGTACTATGGTAACGTGATGACTGACATTTATACTTATATACACACCCAGACACAGGTCAAACAGACATGTTCATACACACAAATTACAACGGAGATGCACATTATTAGACTATTAATATACAGTACAGGCATAAATGTTTACCTCAACATTATAACATACAACATGTAACATTGCCGTCTTGAGTAATCCACGAATGGACTTGTCTCAGCAAAATGCTGCAATTATACCTACACGGCGTTTCATCCACGACCCGAGTGTCGTGGACAGACGATAGGTTAAATAGAAAAAACATTGAGACACTGACCCTAATTCTGTTAATCCCACGAACTAGCTAAAACTCACTAAAACTCTTCAAGTTGAAATAGTTCGTATTCTATTTGCCCTAAAATTCAAGTTTGTATAACTCCATGCAACGCTCTCACTAATATTAGATGAGTTTTATTGCATTGCTGGCCAATTGCGGTTAGTTTTAGTAGGCACCAAATAAGTGGCGACTTAATTTCGCTAAAACTACCCGCAAATTTAATAAATACATTAAATTTTTGTGATATTATTGATAAGTCTCATACCAATTTAGACTTTATCGTAACCGTATAAGAACTGATTTAGTTATTAAAACTGACGTGGTTTTGAGACATTATCAATGTATAAAACACGGGAGTTACTCACGTAATAAGTCAGAGACCACCGAATGTGGTTGAAACTATAGTCGGAACCCTCTGACTTATTACGTGAGTAACTCCCGTGTTTTATACATTGATAAGAACTGATTTAGTTTTCCAAAATTTTAGTTTAGTTCAGTTGAATAAGCGAATCACTACCACTGACGGTATATACTCACTTGAATCTATACTCCTCTTTATTCAATACTTATTTTATACTGACACGTGTGAGACGAAGTAGCACTCCTAACTTCTGCAATGTAGGGTGTGTTTCAAATTGAGCTTTGAGCGCTTTGAGCACAGAGAGCGTGCTTTAAATCATTGCAAAATGCACTGACAGCTGCACACAAAATGTATATGACGTCATCCATGACGTCATCATCCTGGGCTTAGAACGCTCACGAGTACGACGTAGAGCAGTGTGAGCGCTGTCAAACACATAGATAAATAACTATGCACTGAGAGTCATACATCTGACTCATTATGAGAATCTGTCGAAAAATTGGTAGTTCGTCCACAAAAAATTAAAAACGTTATTTGATATATTAGTTAAAAATGACCCATATAGTGCCCAGGAAGTACGGAAGAGAATGATTTAATATGAATTTAATGGGAACTGACATTTAAAGAACTCGCGCGCATTCACACACAAAAAGCCGTTCCGATTTGCTTACGAGCGTCAGCACTGTCAGTACTAAATCCATCTCGGAACTGCCAAATCCTTACGTACGAACATGTGCACTGTGAGCCCAAATTGAAACGCAGCCGTAGTTACATCTGAAAGGATGTTTATTTTAGCGCCATCTACCTTGAATTGTATGAACTACTAATAAGACCGCTAGACCAACATTGCAGTTACATACAACATATCGATTATCGCGCGAAAGCATCATACGCTGATTCAAAGAGCTTTATGGTTAATTAACGTTATGCTAGGCGTAATATGTGGAATGCTCCAATAGCTCAGATGGCAAAGCGACAGGACGGTATTCTGTGGTCGTGGGTTCAAGTCCCACTAGTAGCCGAATTTTTGCCTGCAATAATGTGGACGTAAGTGTCGCCTAGCATGACTTTAATGCAATGAACCAAAAGCTTTCAATTAGCTCATGGCGAAGACGATTACATCACGGTATTAGCTTAAGATGGCGTTCATAGCATTGTGCGAGCGTGACACAATTTATATATACGCAGTAGCGAGAGAGAGATGCAATAACAGGTCAATGTACGAATTTCCTCGCGTTCCGCGGCCGTAATAAACAATATGATAACAAACTCTAAGGGATTCACGGCCGGCGTTGGATGTTGTATGTATTGCTTCCGGGCTGTTTGGCCGTGGTGTAAGTGAAATTTGTGTTCCAGACGTTTTTTCGTCGATCACTGCGGTCGACATCTTCAGTGGTTCAGGTCCGGGCGGTGACGAGAGCGTAGAACTCTCCTTCGCGGCGTCTTCTCTGTTACTGAGATACGGCCAAACAGCCCGGAAGCAATACGTATGTATTGCTTCCGGGCTGTTAACAATATGATCACATGTTGTATGTATTGCTTCCGGGCTGTTTGGCCGTGGTCTATGTGAAACTTTTGTTCCAGACGTTTCGTCGATCACTGCGGTCGACATCTTCAGTGGTTCAGGTCCGAGCGGCGGCAAGAGCGTAGAACTCTCCTCCGCGGCGTCTTCTCTGATACTGATGTTTCACATAGACCACGGCCAACAGCCCGGAAGCAATACATACAACATGCAACGCCGGCCGTGAAAGCCTTAGAGTTTACAATATGATCACAGTTTATGTTTGTGAATTGCAGCGATAGGAAGGACGCTGATCCCGCGCTACTTCCGCAGTATATACGAGGGCGGCGTCTCGGAGCTGTACTACACGATGAGGCAGCCCAAGGAGTCCTTCCACAACACGAGCATAACGCTCGATTGCGACCACTGCACCATGGTCACGCATCACGGGAAGCCAATGTTCACGAAGGTACGTCAAGCTACCACGAATTACATCATTCCAATAATCTGACTATAGAAATAAAGATAGATCTCAAGCGATGATAGCTCAGCGGGGGGAGCGTCTGCTGTCAAACTGATGGACACTGGTTCGATCCCCAACAACATTGAGTTTCCAGTGAGAGCAACACCGTTATTGTAAATCAAATTCCCAGCATGGTGGTAGGGTACGTTCGAATACCCGCCTAGCTAGCTACCACCCTCTAGTTTGAAAAACTGTCACCAAACACATAGTGTGTTCAGGCAGCAGTCCTTGAGAGCCAGTGAGCATTCTAGGTCTAGCGTGATAGTCATAGTACAGACTCTGCGTAGTATGGGACCTGAAGGCCTTGTGTGAATGTTGTGAAAAAAAAAACTTTGACCACATCGTCCCTGAACCATCAAGTGATATAGTGGTCAAACGCTAGATCTAAACAGTATAAAAAGAAAGATCTTTATAATTTCCAAGTTTTGCTGTAATGTGAAAATATTTACTACAATAACCATACACTGTAATATTACACTATATCAAAAGCCTATTTTAAAATCAAAATTATTATCTTCTTGTTCTTACAACAAAGGGTGCCTGAATAGTGATCTCTATTTCGATAAAGAAAGACCCATTATATTTATTCACCATTATTAAATTATTTTTATTCCTGATGTAAGTACCTCAACGTTATGCATTAATTTTTAAGCTATTTTATAGCTTCTATCGCGGGCCTTGAGCGTGGAGACCGAATCCAGAAATTCCGTAACGAAAATAACCTAAGACCCTCCACTCCGACCGGCACAGCGGTGATACTTTTAGTTTTGCCATCTATTGATGAATAGTAGAACGTTTAAATGACTTGAAATATCACGCTTGTCTGTTTAGTTCAGCAACTTGCCTCTAGGTGGCATTGGTTGAAACGGAGTTACTGCATAAGTAATTAATATATTAATTGCATATAAAGATGCTATGCAATAGCTTTACTGCGCCAGTCCCCGAGTGCCGCAGTATTAGCTAGCCTAGTTACTATATATATGTGGTATCCGGCTTTACTCACGTTTATAGTCGAAGTTTCCTACCTAGGTCGTAACTTCTACTATAAACGTGAGTAAAGCCGGATACCACATATATATATATATATACATATAATAAGTTATGCATGCATTTCATTGAGGAACTGAGGGGGTGTGTTAGGAGTGGATCTGTGTGACATAATTTATCTGAATTTTATTTTTCAAGGTCGATGCCTTTATTAAAATAAAATACTAATACCTAATTACAATACTGCAGCTACTACAATAACATTTGAGCAATCCACTACCTATTGGTAGCCTATAGATAACTCAAATGCTCTAACCCGCTACCGGCTGGCAG